>JADMLD010000857.1:1200000-1867500 GCA_017589585.1 Phylloscopus whistleri | reverse complement strand
AGCTGGGGACCCTTCCACCAGCAATAATCTTGGAGCTCTCAGCTCACAATGTAATACGTCTTTTTTTCCTGTGAGGGCTTGGTAGGGTCTTAGACATCATCTTTTTATATATAAAAGCAAGACTACTTAAATGTTTCAGAGTTGTGCTAACAAAGTGACCACTTTTGTGACAAATAAATGCAACAAAATAATACTCGTCCCAAAGAGCTCATCCAAGATTTCTTTCCTGCTGGCACAGGAAAGAAATGTGCAAAGCAGCAGCAGTTATGTCCTGTGGCACCCAAACAGAGTGGTGACAGCCTAAGAGGGCTGCATGGGCCAGGTGGCAGGAAAATGAATGTCTCCTTCACAGAAGGGATCACCTAAAGTCTGTTTTTAGAGTACCCCTAAGTGATGGCCTTGTCACCTCATGAAGGAGCTACTGAGATGTGCAAAGCAGCTTTGGTTCAGCTGACAGTGGGTCTGTGTTTTAAGGAAGCTGTCTGCTCCTCTCCATGAAAAGGATTTAGGCAAGAGGTTTTCAGATTTTTTTCTGAGTTTTAACTTGGACCCATGGAAAGAAGAATAAGGAAAAAAACCCAAACATTAAAACCCCAGAAAGTGAGCACATCAAGTCAGGACTAATTAAGCATTTAAGATGAAACTGAGAGCACTTAGGTCTGCCAGGCTGCAAAAACCTGTCATTGAGGGCTAAAATTCCCATGCAGCTGGATGTGTTTCCAGTCTATAACAAGGCAATTTTTGCCAGGAAGTATTTAATCTTTTCCTCCCAACACCCTACCCTTCTCTTGATTTGCTCTTTTCCTCCATTTATTTTGTAATTGTCATCTGCTATCTTCCATCATCCACTATTAATGAGATATTTACTTCACATCTTGTTATATTTTCGACACAATTTACATGCTAGACTATTCATATAATTACATTTTCTAATGTGCAAACACTGAATACTATAATTTCTAGCAGCAACATGGATGTCAGCTATACTGTTAATAAATGATAATGTTTCCCCACATATAATTTTAAAGGCAAACAAAAGACCTAAAAGTGACACCTCCTACCTTTTAAAGAGCAGACAGACAACTGAAAATTTATTTGTGAATATAAACTAGGAGCAAAATCTGTAACTGACAACATCCAAGAGTATGCCTTATTACATGTCTGGCAGGCTTAGTGTGTAGTAAAAGCTCCATTTTGCTATGGTGTGTGTGCTTTACTACAAAGCCACAGCTCATTTAAATTTACACCTCAGTAGTGGCCCCTTACATAAGAGGCTGCTGGTAGCACCATCTATTATTAGTAATGCCTGACACGATTTTGGAAAGAAAGAATCACCAATGTTTCCATGCTTCAGGGCACAGGACTGATATTTTTAGGGCTACCTTTAATCTCAGCGAGATGTCTGTGCCACCCCTGAGTGAAATAACTGCCCATGTTGTTTATCCTGGAAAACTCAAATTGTATGTAACCTGTACGTCAGTCAGATGCCAGAGACTCCTGAAAGATTTAATTTCCGTAGGAACGGAAGCTGATGCCCTGAAAATGCAGAGGGAAGAATCACTCAGTTCAAATGTATAAGGAAGAGGAGCCAGAGCAGTCGAGCACTTGGTGGTAACATGCATAAGGCAGAAGCTGAGGACTGGAAATCAGAGTTGGTGAAGCAGGAGATGCACAGAGTGCCGAAGGAGCAGTAGATGTGGATAGTCAGACGGACATTGAGATGTAGCAGAGGTACTTTTGCATGCAGATGGAGGTGAGGAGCAGATGTGTGTGACCGAACTGCCCGTCACAAGGGCTGGGCTCCTGTCAGAAGGAAGGAAGATCCTTAAATCAGACCCTTGCAACGCACAGGCGGCCCAAATCAGCCTGAACAAAACCTTCACTCTAGAGCTCCTTACAGCAAGTGGCTTTTCATTGCAGAAAATCTCCTTGGCAATGTAGGGGTTTCCTTCTGTCTGTAGTGAAAACATAATGCCTCCTCTTCAGCTAAAGCTCTCTGTTTATTTCTGTCAAACGCCAAGAAGGGCACGACGGGTGAAGCCCAACATTTGTAAAGGAGCAGACCAATTCTGTTCAAAACTTCGGACCAGGCTAGATCAAGACAGTCTCGACGCATGCTTGCTTCTTGAGCAGAGTCTGACAGTGCATCTCCTCCTGCCAGGGAACAACAAAAACTGCTTTACGAATTTGACTGGTTTCAAACCCATGCGCTCTGCGGCGGGGTAGAACCGAGGGCCGGCATTTCAGCACTGCCCGCAATGGGTTCTGCATGCCTGAGGCGCCGCAGCTGGCCCAGACAGACGGGACCCTTCACCCTCCTGCGCACGGCAGCGGAGCCGCTGCCGGGACAGCGCCGCGCCCGCGGCACGGGAGCGCGCTGCGGCCGCAGGCACCTGTTCCTGGGGCACAGCGGAGGGGCAGCGACGCCCTGCCGCGTTCTTCCCCTCGGCCTCGCTCCCTGCGTCCTGAACACGGACCCCTC
Source organism: Phylloscopus whistleri (assembly GCA_017589585.1). Lineage (NCBI taxonomy): Eukaryota > Metazoa > Chordata > Aves > Passeriformes > Phylloscopidae > Phylloscopus > Phylloscopus whistleri. Next base: position 1,865,018 of record JADMLD010000857.1, on the reverse strand, counting down.
TCGGCTGGGGACACGGCGCCCGGGAGCAGGGAAGGATGAGGGGAGGATGAGGGGAGGATGAGGGGAGGCTCCTCCACGGGAGCGCTCGGGGCCCTCCCGCGCCCCGCACGGCTCCGCGGGCCGGGCGAGCCCCGCGCAGGCGCGGAGCGGCCGCGCATGCCCGCAGCGCCCCCGCGCGCCCGGCGGCGGCGGCGGCGGCGGGGGTGGGCCGGGCCGGGCCGGGCAGGTCGCGCGCTGCGCCCCCGCCCCTCCCGCGCGGGGCGGCCCCGGCCCGGCCCGGCCCCGGCCCGGCTCTGCCCGGGCGGCGCCGCCGCCGCTTCCTGCTCCCGGCCCGGGCGGGCGACGGACGCGGCCTCCGGGCGCACGGGCACGGTAAGGGCGCGGCGTCGGCTCCTCCTGCCGCCGCCGCGGCGGACGGGGCGCTGACAGGCGGCGGCCGCCCCCGCCAAGGGGCCGCGGGGCCGTCTGGGCTCGGCGGAGGCCGCCGGGGTGTGTGGGGTGGCCCGGAGGTGGCGGGGCTGGGGGTCGCTCCGGCGGCGCCTCCCACCCGCCGCCCTCCGCAGCCGCACTTTCGGTTTCGCGCGGGGCGCGGCGGAGGAGCGGCGGCCGCCCCGCTCCCCCCGGCCCCGCTCGCCCCGCGGGGTCGGCGGCCGGCGGAGCGGGCGGCGGGCGGTGCCGGGCACTGTCACTGTAAACAGCCCCGGGCAGCGCGGCCTCCCGGGCCCGGCCCGCAACCTCTCCCGGGCCGCGCCGGGCTGCGCTGGGAGCGGGGCGGCGGCTGGGGCAGCGCCAAGGGGCAGCGCCTTGTTTACACAGGGCGTCGGGAGAACATGGCAGCCCGGGTGTGCTGGACACTCGCTGTCATGCGTGATCGCTGCTGCCCTGCCCGGTCCCTCGCATCGCCGTGCGCCCTGCGCTGCTCGCACCGCGGGTAAACAGCACGAGTCTGGCGTACTTTTCATTATGCCGCGACCGTAAAACGTCGTGCTGCGTGAGCCCGCTTCGTGTTTATCTGTTGTTACCTTTTTGGATGTGTTCCCTGTTGTCTCTTCCCGCTTGAATAATTCAGTTTTTCGTTCTGCCTGCTCCCTCCCCTACGGCTGGTCACTGTTACTTTCCTTGTGCCTTTCCTTTAGTCATTTAACTTCTTTAGCAAAGACAGCACGACCTTACTGTAAGTTTAAAAACAGGTTCTGCGTCTATTCCTTATTGCCTTCCCTTCTCTCACTCCGTCTCTTCTAGTGGACAGGATTAGTTGCTTTCGGAAAGGTGCTGTGAAAAGGATGGTTCTTTTGTGCGGTGCCATCAGCGACACACTCTTCATCTCTCAGGTTTCAGGAGTATCTGGTTCAGAAGGTGCCTAAAGTTCAGACTGTTACACACATCTTTATGTTCAATAGTCTCATGAGCAACTCCGGGGCTTTACCTTCATAAAGCTCACTTAAATCTGACAAGTTTTTGACCCCTAGAATGCTATCAAAGCTAATTATGGCATTTTTGCGCACTGCTTCTTTTTAGAACGTGTGTGTCGGGGTTTGTTTTTTAAACCTGCATCCTCACCGTTTAATTTAATCGTCTCCGCTGCTTTATTATGTAAAATGATGAATAATTCCCCCCGACTCTGGCTTGTGGGGGAGTGGAAATGATTGTTAAAGACCAACAATCGATTCTCTGGAAAAGAGAGGTACAAATTAAGGGAAAGTATGCGAGACTTCTGTCAGAGGGAAGAGAAGGTTACCGGGTATCTTTAAATAGAGAGCAGTGGGAAGAGAGCCTGCTAATAGGATGAGATGCAGGAAGGTCCAGAAGAAGCCTGCTGAAGCCACAAAGCTTTTTGCAGAACGTTAATAGTTTCTAAGTGATTATGAGCTTACATGTTTTGGGGCTCATCAGCTTTACTATCAAGGTTTCAGAGCAAACTTTGGATGTTCAGCTGATCAAATTGTATATTTATGGGGGGAGATCTTCTAGTGTTTCACTGGTTTTGGTGCATCATTAATTTGACCCAGCGCAATAGTTTCTGTGCATTCAGCAATACATTTATTGCTTTTTTTTGTATGAAAACTTAGAAGTATGGTGTGGCTAGGACAACTTTGCCCATCCCTTATTTTGATTTGTATTTTAGAAATTTTAGTGCTTGGTCTAAATTGTAAGGTACTGTAAACTGCATGGATTGCATGCTCCCCTGACCTTGTGGATTCAAAGATTAACTTTGTATCCTACTTTTGATGTAACCCCTGCAACAAACTTTAGCAAGAACCTTAGGGGGGTTTTTTTGCATTTTTTTTTTTTTCTGCTCAGGCAGCTTTTTCAGTAACTTAATTTTTCAGTTCTTAGACTTGTTGCGTTTCAGAAAAAGCCAATTTGCCATTTCTTCTGCACGTGCCAGCGTGAATCAGCTAGCCAGAGCTGTAAATGTGATCTGGGAAAATGTCTTTAAAAAGACTTTTCAATCAACATGAAATGTTTTACAGAGTGTGCAGTGGTTTATATGATCAGAGTGATAGTGGCATTTACTGCTGTATTTGAGGATCTGCCTCTGAAAGAATGAAAGAACTCCTTAGTGCCCTTAGGAAGCCTTGTTCCTGTTAACGGGATTCTGCAGTGATCCTGGCCGGTGCATTTCTGCATGTGTAGAAGTGTTTTCAAGCCAACTTTCTTAACTTCTTTTATTATTATTATTATTAAACCACAAGAAGGCTGTTTTGAAGAAAAAAAGCTGTGTGTGATGCTACTGCTAGCTGGAGACCTGCACTTGTGGTTGCATCTGTTTAGGTATCCACATACATCTCTCCTCAGGATTTAGGATGCGACCTGAATAAAAGGGGGATGTTGTTCCAAGTACTCTTGTGGTGGTTCTGAGTGCTGTAGGAGCAGCTGCCTCTGCTCACTGCTGCCCAGACTTCTGTGTGTTTGTCTCCTTTTCGTGTATGAGTGTCTTTTTTCAAGCATTGTGTTTTGAGTGGTTTCTTTTTTTTTTTTTTTTTTTTTTTGGTTGTTGTTGTTGGTTTTTTTTCCTAGTTTCTTCTATAGTTAAAATGAAAGTGTGCTAAAGCTATTTGCAGAGTTATATTTAGAGTTTTGTTTTGAAATCAGTCCTAAATAACTTCACTTGAAGTCTGGCCTAGAAGAGATGACCTTCTCTACCCTGCTTTCCACACTGTTTTTCAATTATTATCTCTAACTCTGTTGAGCTGCATGTTTGCTTCCCTTTTAACTTCATATGTGGTTATGCACAGGGGAAGCTACTTAAGATACTGTTTTTAGTGGGACAGTGTTCGTCCCAGTTGTGATTTGCAGTGGTTTTAAGCTTTCTGCCAGAAACAGAGAGAGAACAGTTTGGATTTCCTGTAGGTGCACACTTGGATACATAATGTAGGTCAGATAAATGTACTATTCAATGTGTGAATGAACGGGTGTTTTGCAGCCTTTTTGACAAGTGCTGTGTCGCCTCTGAAGACTTGATCTAATTGGTTGTCTTGACCAGTGAAAGTTATAAAAAACCTGAGACTTTGTTGTGCGTTTTGTTGTTGTAAACAGTTAGAAATTTCTTGCTGGTGAGGCAAATTATTCATGATGCAGAATTTTTAGTTTGGTTGAGGTTTTGTTTTTTATTATTTGGTGATGGGAGCATGCAGACTTATTTTTGTTTTCCCATGAGATGTGTATAAAAATAACAGCAAGGATGTTTTTGTGGTTGTAAGGGGTTTTCCAAATGTTTCAGAACTAGTTTTTCTCCCAATTTTCCATTACCAGGAAGAACAGGAGTGGATGTCAGAACTGTAACAACATGATTTGGTAATTTCTTTTGGAAGCGTTAAGTTTACAGATGTTATTCTGTATTTTGCTTTATTGTAAGCATCTATCCAGAGAGGAATTAAATTTTTAGTGTGCTTTTTTTTATTTTTAATCTTTCTGCAGGTTGTTCTGTAATTCAGAACTAGTTGTACTTTAAACCAGCTTCTGTGCTGGCTAATTGTATCACTGGGGACAGCCTGGTCTCTTTCAAACCTGAATCATCTCTTACTTTAGGAGTCTGTCTCTAATTGTCTTTTGGCCTTTTTGGCTCACTTAATCTTGGGAAATGTGAATTTCTGAGCTGATTCCTGGAAGTGACCAGGCAGCGTTTTGCTTTTACAGGAATCAAATGAGTTGGGACTTGCTAGAGAGAGGATGGGGAATAGATTCAGTGCCCTACTGAAATTTGAGGGAGAAGCAAAAAGTCTTCCATAGAGATGTACTTCACAGGGAAAGAGAAGAAGGGAAATGCTGGTTCATTGAGAAAGGGCTGTGTCTGTTGGAATCTGACATGCATGTAAGTGTGTGGGTGTGTTTGAGTGTCTGCTTTAACTTAGAACTTCCAAACCAGGCTGAACTGAAACTCTTTTACCTTCTTGCTTGCTGATGAGTGGGCTTGTTGTTTTCTCTACCCTGGCAGAGCTTTGAAAACATCGCTGACTGAATGTCAGTATGAAGTTCAAATCCTGTAATATAAAGTATCTTGAAGGACTATTCCACGTATTCAGTCCTAAGATACAATTATTTTAATGAATGCTAAGATTTAGTGCCTCACACATTCTTCTTTGTACTTTCTTTGCCCTGTTAGGTCTTTACTAGGATTTCTGAACCAACTGGAAAATGAGGATTATCGTTTATATTCCCTTATTTTGGGCATTGCCTTAACTTCGTTTCTATAGGAAATTGGTGGTTCATGTAGAGATAGATCAGCATAAAAGTAATCTAAACCTTTTGTAACCTAGGAGACAGAAATAACATGTTTTTGAGAGAACCTGATCTTGTAAACAGTATTGGGTGCTTTCAATTGCTGCAATTTGGCAGTTACTTGGCCACCTGTGTGGGATTATAGTATGTAAAGTATAAATACACAGTAGATGTGGTCTAGTATATGAATTTTTTGCATTAATATTTATTATTATTAGTTGTTTGTTCACATTAACATTCTGCGTGAGAACGAAATGAGCTTTGTGATGTGCTTAAGCAGAAGTACCATGGGAAGCACTGTATGTTCAGGTAGCTACGTTTCTGAGTTGCAGGAATAATGCTGATGTTTGAATCAGGTTGGAACGTCTGTGCTTCCAAATTAAAATGCAATTTGATTTCCTTGGACTTCTATTTTGGGTTATGATTCATTGGCAATATTTCTATTGTGTATATAAAAGAAAAACTGCAGAAGAAAAGTTTTTGCTATAAAATGGTTTTTTTTTTTTCTTCTGATTATTTTAGTGTATTAATAAACAGCTGTTTTTCTACTTTACATATTTTTGAAATTAAAGACTTTTGGAATAATTGATAGTTAAGGAGTAGGCTTTTTGTTCTAAAATCTGGAGGGTGACAGGTGTATATGGCTCCACGGAATGCCTGTTAAAGGCTCTCCAGCCTGAGTCTTGTTTGGGGAGCAGAGGAGGTCTTAGCTTTCTTCTTCATCAAAAAGTGGTGCTGGCTTTACAAATGAAACAATGGAAAATTGAGTAGTAACGGGGTGGGGGGGGCATTGTGCTGTTACAAATTAAATATAGTTAGGTATGAGTCGTGCTTTGTCATGTAAAGTGGACTGCCTGTGTAAGAAAAAAAAGCCTTTTTTTTTCCCCTAAATTGTGTATATTGTTTCTTTCTTTTGAAATCTTATCTTGTGCTTATTCCTTGCTTGGTTTGCATCTGGCTGGGGAGATCAGCATTTGTAATTTTTGTTAGTGTAACCTTGCCTGTAGGAAGCCCAGTTACTCTGCATGAATCCAAACAAGCGTTTCCCTCAGTGTGCAAGATTAGTTTAATTTAAACTGGCTTCCTGCTATTGAAAAGCAGACTCACAGAGTTTGCCCATTGGAGTATTGATGATAAGTTTTTACTTCAATGAGTATCAGATGGTCCTGTTTTCTTGCAGACCTCAGTGATTGTTTTAGCCTTCTAATGGATGGGTTTTGTTAAAAATGTTGGGGCAAATTCTGACTTTTGTTATAAAGCACCGATGTCAGTGTTGGCTGATTTTGATGTAGAGATGCAGCATGCAAGAGATTTCATAAACATTGGAAGACCTTTGAGTATGAATTATGCAAATAACTTAAAATTATTTTGTATTTCAGCAACCTCTGCCTAGCTGCTTAAGAGCAGTGGATTGTGAATCCAAGCCTTTGATATCCAGTCTTCGAGAGAGAGAACAGTTCTCAAGGAATCCTCGGGGATGCACCATGACATCAGTAGTGATTGACAATGGAGGCCCTGCCCTGGAGTTTGACAGCAATGAAATAAAAGATCAAGAGGTTAGAAAAGTAAACAGCACTTATTTACTATCAAACTTTGAAATCTTTTATCTTGGAAAGAAAATTTCACTGTAAACTTGCTGTGAAAACAGATGAAATGGATCTGAGATTGTTGTGTAAGGAGGTAGAGTGCAGCCATTTTTCAAATATCTTTTAGTAGAAGATTTAGTTACCACAGCAGTGGAAGCAGGAAGTTTTGAAGTCTGCAGTACAACTGTGGACTGGGTTTACAAAGTTATATTCTATACTAAGCTTTCTTTAAAGATCTCAGATGTGTCTTGAGGTATAGAACAAGTTGAGCAGAGCAATACATGGACCCCTTTTAAAGTTAGCCAGCACAGCATATTTTATTATATTTTGCATTCTTATCAACAAATAATAAATATATTCTACTCTCCTGTAGCTTTTAATAATCAGAATCTGGCAGGGTTCTACTTCTGCAACACTGTAACTGATTATATATGCTTTTACAGACATTTTGATCCTTAAGTAGGTAGAGATGAGCATATAGGCTTTGAAGTAGTCACTTCTTCTGTAATAACTTAGGCACTTAACCCAAAACATGTGTTCATAAGACAGGTCAGATGTAGGTATCTTGCAGTGCATAGTCACAGCCTTTGTTACCTTTCATCAAGGCAGAGGGAGGAGAAAACTTCCCACAGCTGAGTGTCTTCATTAGCAAGTGTGCTCTTTTCTAATATCTTAAAGCTGTCTGGTGCTTTAACTTTTGAGTCCTTAAAGCCAGGAAAATATCTTTGAGATTTAGAAAGCCCCCTCTATTGGCTGATAACTATCTTTTATTCTTTTAATCTCTTACTTTGGAAGAAAAACTCCTTTAAAAATATTTAAAAAATTATCATTATTCCATAAAGAATGTAAGAACATAAGAGGAAGATACTGACGTAGAGTTCAATAGTGCAGTATTTAGAGCATTTTTTTCTTTTCTTTCCTTTTTTTTTTTCCCTTTCTATAGGAAAATGAGCCAGTCTCTGAATTCCCAGCAGTGGTTGTGGAGCCAGTTCCTAGTGCCAGACTAGAACAGGGTTACGCTGCTCAGGTCCTGGTTTATGATGATGAGACTTACCTGATGCAAGATGTAGCAGAGGAACAAGAAATTGAGACTGAAACTGTGGAAACAGGTAGACTTACTTAATTCTTTTCTTCCATAAGGTTTTTGTACTTTTAGAAATCCCCAAGGAATGTATCTACCCACGGGATGGAGGTCTTGACATGGGTTCACATCTCTTTCCTCTAAGCTTAGTTTTGCTTAGGCTTCATTGGTGACAGGATTACCTTGGCAGGTAAAAATGTCACATTACATTCAGGGTGCTGCATTGTAACAATGTGTCTCCTCCTTCCTGAGCAGGCAGATCTTTTGCTACATACTTATGCAGGGAGTTTACTAGACAACTAAACTTGGAGTTTTTAAAAATCAGCTGAGCCAGGAAGCTGGTTAGAATTCAGTCTTACACTGTGTGAGCCACACAACTGCAGAGCAGCTGGAAATAGGGACTGTGTGGCTCTATTTATCCCATCTTCCAACTCTTGCCCCTTCCTATCCTCCTTTTTGGTGCAAGAGTTGTATTATTGCTGGCTTGGTTGCAGGAGTGGGTGGCTAGGGGGAATGGAGTTAGGCTGTCCCTTTATGGACAAAAAGCCTAATAGATTGAAATTAACACATCTATCTATAAAATAAGTTAGGAATGAAGAAAGGAGTGGAGCTTTGCTGTGAAAGTTGTTTAGTGATAAGCACAAATCTTTCCTTACACCCTCTCCAAAGAACACGATCAGGAGGTGTGCATTTTCTGAGGGACACCAAAGTATGTTTAAGGTGTCTGCAGAAACAAAAGCCTTGCTGCTACAGCAGCCTGATAACATCTGATTGTTGGGCTGTGATTCCTTTTGTCCTCCCCTCTTGCTCTCTTGTGTTGCCTCATACTTCTCTATGCTAATTTTGCCAGAAGAAAAATAGCAAGGAGACCCTCAGCTGTTCTGTATTTTTGTTTAAATTTCTGCTGGATGAGCAGAGTGTTGGAGTAGGGAGTACGTAGAACTGCAACCAAAGGTCAGGTCCTCTTGGGCACTCCGTACTTAACTGGTGAGACCCACTTGACATGGGTAGCATATGCTCATATCCTGGGGCTGCCTAGTTTAGAGCTGGAGTTTAAATTCATGATGTCAGGAAAGCAAAACAAAGGTGAGAGACTCTGTCTCAGCTGCTTAATTTGGCATCCCGTTAAGTCTGTATGCATTCCCATCAGATTAGGTGAGTTTCGGTGCAGATTTCTCAGTAAACAGAGCATGCAGTTACTCATACATCCTTCTCAATTGGATGTTACCCTGTAGCAAAAATCACAGGCATCAACTTCACAAGGTGAGCATGAACTAATGGTGCAGGTTTTGGGACCATACTTACAATTCCTGATTACTGAAATGTGTTTTGAAGGAAATAGGCTAATTAGAAATTCAACAAATTAATGTGAAGAGAAGTTATGAAAGAATGTATTTCCTAAATTTAATTTTTGACTATGGTAATAAAACTTTTAAGGTAAGTGAGAAGTGAGGGTGTTCTTCCCAAACTGAGTTTTACAACTTAAGTTTATATTTGAAAACCTTTAAGAGCTTATACTTTGAAGGTTTTTGTATTCAGAAGTTGTTTTTTAAACATTAAATATGCTATTTCTTGTAAGATTTTTGTAGATTAATGGCTAAATTAATGGCGAACAGAACAGTTCTTTTAGGATAAAGAGCTGCTGTACATGAACTCTTTATGTTTTTAAACATAATTTTATGGCCATAATAAACTGGGGGAAACTACAGTTAAAACTTGCAGCTCTTCTATAGGAATTGTTTTGTGTAAGGTGCCGTTCAAAGAAAGGGATGTGGGTGCTTCCAAACGTTGATATTTGAAAGTATAGTCTTAAAATTTATAGGGGAGTTGATCTGATAATTTGGTGTCTGTGGCTGGAGATGGTAAGAGACCTGTCTTGACTGCGTGTAGTTTGTTGATGTTTTCTGTGTTGCCTTTTTTTCCACAGTTTGACATTAATATGTTGTTAAAAATTTAATGTGATAAGGTGATATATTTAAATCAGTTCAAATATTTTTAATCGTTTTAATCTAAGAATTAATGGGCAGTGAAAAGCCAATAAACAGTGGAAGAGAAATTAAAATTAATGAATATTTTAAAAACTATGAATGCACACCCGTTCCTACAGTCCATCTTTTAAGTATTATCTGTGTAGTGTATACACTTATTAATCCAGAGTGGTTTTCATGGTGTAATTATGCATGACAATGTGTAGTGGTCCTTGCACAGAACTCGTGTCCAGTGTTGGTGACAGGAGTGCTTGGTTTAGGCTGTTCTGAGGGAGGCAGTCTTGTGGGGCATGCTTTGGCACAGCCAGGAGTCTTTCTGAATAGTTTCTCATACAGAGAGGTAAGATGGGCAGAGAGAAAGTATGAAAGCCCCGAGAAACATTCATTTTGGTGGTGCACTATTGTTAGCAGTGAATTGCAGGACAGCAAATCGGAGTGTGCTGCTTTTAGACTTTTAATTTGTAGTAGAGACACTGGGCTGTGGGTAGGTAGCAATTTAATGTAGGAGAGAGAGATGCCATGGTAAAAAATTAATGAGAGAGCAGGCTAAAGCAGTAAACAAGGTACAATGTTTAAAGAGCATTTTAAGGTCTTAATTTTTTGAAGTACATACCTTTATTATGCTAATGATCCCAATTTAGAGAGGTGCAACAGTCTGATTTCTGTACATCCTAGAAAAGTGTATTACTGCTAAAGTAGTCTCAATAGATTCTACTTCATAAGTGACAGCATTAATTGTTACAAAAAAATTCGCGTTCTTTGATAAATGTATTGTCAATGCACCAAGAATGAGTAGACTAAATACCTTTTGTGGTTCTAGGTTCTACAGACAGCATGGTAAATACTAAAACTCATCTTAGAGAATCCTTGGCAGTACTTGAAAAGGATTCCTTTTTACATGATACACCCCCCTTTGTCAGTATCTTTCCTGTTGGGCATGGACCTGATGTTTTCCCTTTCTTGTGACAGTTCATTGGCAATTCCAATGACTACTGATTTATGTGGTTTATAGCATTACAAGACACATTCAAATAGCCTTGGGCTACTTTGCAATTAATCTAAAGCTTCATAATTCATTAAAATGCAGCATTATTCTAGCCTCCAGATATAGGGGTCAGTACCCTGGGTGAAAAAATGTTGTAGGGAAGCTGCTGTGGGAAAATTTACTTAGGATACTAAAGAGATGATCTGTGCTGTGCACTGAATGGTTCTACTTGTGGTTTGCTATTCTATGAATGGATTTGAGCCTGTGTGGACTATAAGGACAGTGAGTGCTGAGCCAAGAGCAGAAACAGAATCTGCAATGTTGTTTTTAATTAAAAAACCTGACACATTTATGAGTGTTAAATGTTGATGACAGTGAGGCAAAATTATTCTCCTCCTGTTGAATGTGCTATTGTGTAGTGCTTGGAGCAGTTATGCCAAAGGTAAATACATCTGGTTTTGGTAACATTCTTAATTCAGAAACAAAATGCAACTGCAACTTAGATTTTATGTCATCTTTGTTGGTGTTCCCTTCTCTGAGAAATTAAGGAAAGAGCTCTACAGCTGCTCCACGGTTGATAGTATTTTAACATAAGGGTAACAGCTGGGTTGTGGTGTCCAGTTCTTTTGAGATTTCAGGTTTCTGCCTTGCAGCATTCAGTGCTCCATTCATACAGAAAGCATGCTGCAAGACTGACTATTTTGTAATAAAGCCTAATTTAACTACACATTTCAGGCATTATTTTTATTTTCTGAGGCTGATGTGAGGCTAATTCAATGGTTTGCTACTGTGGGGCTTTATGGGTTGGGCTTCTGATGTACAGAAGGATTCTCCTCTAAACTCCCAACTCCATTTGCAGCTGGGAGTGAAAATTTGTAGGCTGTTACTATGAAGACTCAACCACAGCGTTTTACTGAAAGCTGAAAATTTGGGGGGTTTTAGGCTTGAAATTAGAATGAAATAGGGCATCCAAACCCATTGTGGTATGAGTGCACAAGAGTTAGTGGTGTTTATATAGTGACAAACTATTGAAAGTAATAATTTTAAAGGTTATCTGCATATTAAAAGGGAGATTGTATCTGACAACAAAATGTAGGATGAGAATAAAGCTGTGTGTGTTTGAGCAGGACATTTAGTCCTTAAAAACATTCAGTGGACTTATAGAATAGATGTTTGTTGTTATCAGAAAAGCCTTAAGGACTTAAAATAGTACATCTGAGACAAACTGCTCAAGCATGGCATAATTTATATGCCAGCCTATTGCCAGTCTCAAATGCTGTTAATTTTGTAAAATCATATAGAGTGCTATGCAAATATCTGATTTATCATTGTCTAATAGACTGCCCTGGAGAGAAAGAATTTCCTTATAAAGCAGTGAAGTGTAAATATTGATTGATTGTGGGTTTTTGTTTTTTGGTTGTGGTTTTTTTTTTTTTTTTTCCCAAGACAGCTGAATTTTCTTACTCTGCAAAAGTAATAGTGCTGGAATGTAGACACTTGATATTTTGATTAACTCTTTTTCAGTTTGTCAGAGGTAGTGCCAAATCCTAGGATACATTTGTTTTTTCTGTTTGGAATCATTAACTGCTGTATGAATAGTGACATCAGGATCCTGAGTCCACTCAAAGGTGCAGATTGTGACACACACTTGGCTTTGGTGTTGTTAGACTTCATATGGTGTTGTCAAGAAAATGAGCTTGGCATAGTCATGGACCACTTTCTTCAATATTTCCCTGTGTCTTCCAGGGACACTTTGCAGTTATTTTGCTATTTGGGCATTTTCTACTGTCAAATCCACAGTGGATGGTAATGATTGTACTGATGTGCTGATAAAACAGATGGCTGCATTTTCTTGTATGTTTTCTGGCATTTAACTGTTAAAATGCTTCTTTGTATTACCTTTGCAATGCAGTAATAGCTATCAACAGGGATGACCTGCTGTTGAAGACAGCAGCTACTTCTGTAATTGTTAAATGGGAATTTCTTTGGGATCCTGGGCAAAACTGACCTTTCTGTAACTTTAAAATTAGTAGATGATTTGGGCACTTGGGACAGGGCGTGCCTGGACTTTTGAAATTACTTGCAGCTTTTTAAGGTGCTTGGCATTTCAGGATTGTTACTCTGTTATCATTTGCAATATATCCCGTAGACTGGAAATACTGCCCTGAGACTGTGATAGGTTGATGCTGGCCAAATGCCAGTTCACCCATGAAAATAATTTATTCATTTTCCTCTGCTGTAGTTAAGCAGAGGAGGGAGAAAGAACATTCATGGGGTGAGATAAGGATTAGGAGAAAAACACTTTAAGGGCAAAACAGCCTTAAAATTTTAAAAGGTATATAGAAAAATTTATTAACAGAATTAAAAGAGGATAATGAGAACTAAAAATAAACTGTTAGAACCCACTCCCCCAGCCCTTCTTTCCTTCCCACTGATAGCACAGGGAGACAAAACATGGGATTTTTAGATAGTTTGTCACTTACAAAAATCTTTCTTCAGTTCACTTAGGGAAAAGGAGTCTCTTTTGCTATGCCATGGGGTTTTTCCTACGGGAAATGGTTCTCTGTGAACTTTTCCAATGTGGTTTTAATTTTCATGGATAGCAGTCTGCCCAGAACCTGCTTGCAATGTGAAGTCCCTCTCACAGGCAAAGCAGTCTTCCCACTACTGCTTTTTGTAAGCCATTTAGCTTATAGGGTGCAGTTTTTAAGGATGAGCTGTTCTAGTATAAAAGCAAGGGTCCTCTTTCTCTGTTTCTGGAAGCAAGGGTTTTCCTTCTCTCTGTTCAAGCCTCTCACCTGATCACAGCTTTTCAGCATCTACAAGCATGAGTGCCTTTTTCTCGTGAGCTGTGGGTGAATGCTGCATCCCCCCATGCACTTCATGAATTACAGGGAAACAGTTCATTCTATTATAGTCCTCACCAAGACTTGCAGAAAAATCTCATCTCCGATGTCCAGAGCAACTCCTCCTCCTCCTCCCCCTCCCCTCTTTTGCACCGACCTTAGTGTCGCCATCATGTTCTCCTCACATGGCTTCATTTTTTGGCTTGGGAGAGAATTGGTGTTTGTAGGTTTGTTTGTTCTCAAGTTCTATCAGTTGGAACAGTTTTTATAGAGCTCTGCAGTGCTGGGAGGTTGATCTTGTCCAGGCTCCACAACTGGGGAATCGCTTGCCGTGCTTCTCTCTCCATTGGTCATGTGGTCTCTGCCAGCACTGTGCCAGCTGCACCAGCTGCCGGGTGCACTCCACACCTTTGCTTCATGCAGGACGCCCGAAAAAAGAAAAAGCTGCTGCTGCTTTTGCCTTTCTGTCTGCAGTGTGGCTGGTTAAAAGCGGCTAAGCAAATGAAGTCCATTGAGAGCCGTGGCGAGACGGCTGCAGCCGTGCGGCACCACAGCGGCTGCATGGGTGCTCGCAGTGCCAGGACAGCCCCCGGCAGCCCAGCAGCTGCACCAGGACAGTGTCCAGTGGCCCCCTCTGGGAAGGGGCCTGGCTGGCCCCATCAACCCCTCTTTGGAGAGCAGGGAGCAAGAGAACATCCTGCGGTTGTTCGTTCTTAAGTATGTTATCACAGAGGCATTGTCAGTATAGATTTTTTCTAATTGGCTTTGCAGTGCCAGTTCTCAGAGCTAGCCATCGATGGGTTTTGCCAGGCATGGAGGAAGCTGCTAGCAGCTGGTTGCAGAGAACCACTTCTGTGGCTGACTTTTTCCCTCTTCACCACAAAGCAATTAATGCAAAACCAGCACACAGACAGATTGCCATCTACCCTCCACTTACTTAAATTAACTCAAACGACTCACCTTTGTAAGAATGAGCAAGTGCTTTATGATAATTGCCTTTTCCCAGGTTAGCTTTGTCTTACTAGAATACAACTGGAATCCTCTGCGGCTAAAAGTAATTAAATGGACACAGTTTTTTCTTTCTGGTTAATTATTTGCTGTCATTGGAAGGAAAAGGTGCCATTGGAAGGCCCTACTTTTAGCATTTCAAGCTACAATGCTCGTGAAGTAGTTTTCCAAGAGAAATTAGTCTGTTACCAAAGAATGTTTTCATCATATTTGTGAGAGCTGTAGGAAATGCAACTTTGTGTAGGAGGCTATGGGAGTGGAGAATGATAATTCCTCTATAAGCACTGAATGCTCTATTAGTTTTGAGGACTTTTCAAGGAGATACTTAAGATAATTCATGATTCTGTTCCAAGCCAAGTCTGCAAATCTGATGAACCCACCAGTTCTTCATATTTTGAATTTACATCTGCTGTTTAGGATGCAATTAGTCACATCCAGCTGCTTTTTTTGAGTTGTGTTTCAGTTTTTCAAAAGAATCAGAGTGAGTTTTAGCTGGTGTATATTGCAGAGAAGTGATGATACCTTTCCTTTATTGTGAACAAAGTTGTCCATATCCCTTAAACAGAAAGCATGAGCTGATAGATATTTTACTCTTCTGTTTATACAAGTATGGAGATACAATTCACTTGTCTTGAAGTTACTTAAAGCTTATGACAAACAGGAATATAGTAACTAGAAGCATAATTTTGAATGGTAACTTTCCAGCTTATTACACGTTTTGCCTGGGTATTTTTTCCTGGCAGCTGGTAAATGTAGCATGTAGGTCTACCTGGCTATCTTGAACTTGTGCGTTAAAAAAATCACAATTTTAGGCTCTGTATACTAACAGTGAAAAACAAACACACCAACACCTCTCAACAATAAACTAGAGTAAATAAACATGTTTCTGTCTGACAAAGACTGATGCTGTTTGAGAATCTGTTCCTTTACATTTTTTTTTACTTTTTTCATGCCATAGAAATAAAATTTCTGCAATTTCCTGTGACTCTGTTCCATTACAGTAAGTATTTCTTGCTTCACTGGGCCACCCACTGAGTAGATTTTGTAGCCCTCTTTGTTAGCCTAAAAAGGAGGCTTTAAAAGAGATTAAAAAGTTAAATGCACATTTACTTTTTTCCTGTTGACTTTTTTTCCCCTGAAATAGTAAGATTTTATTAGCATGACAAATCAATCAGCATTCATAAAATACTAGAAATCATATAATTTAAAAAGATGAAACTGCTGGTCTTTTGGAGAAAGTTTCATTCTCCTTAAAGACACTGTTATGATTTAATGTTAATATAGATAAGGTATGCACATCACTTCATAATTTGTTGGCTTTTTGCGTATTAATCTTGAAAGTGCACAGGCTCAGATTGTTTTTCGTTTCAACTGATTGGAACCCCTTGGGCATGCAGTGATATTCTCTCTGTGTATGATCAGAGAGAGGGAAGAGTCAGAACACTTGTGTGCAGCTGTTCAAGTCCATTCCATGTGCACTGGCAAAAATTGTGCTGTCTGCTTGCAGAAGGAAATAAATGCTACTTAGGAAAGTGGTATTAAACCAAGAACTTCATGTTTAATAATCTTTTTTTTTCATTTTGGACCTATGGAGTTTGTCAAAAGTTACACAATGCCAATTACTTGCATGCACTTATTCAAGGAGTCCACACATCTTAGGCAAAACTTTATTGGGTATGAGTCAAACTCTTCAATTTGTGACTGAAAGCTGCAATCAGTAAACAATCCTCACTGAATGACACAGCAATCAAAAAAAGGAAGAAACTATGAGTGCACCTTTTCCAAAGTATGATAGTGTGAACTCCTATTGGCATGGGTGTGGATCTTCAAAGGCATTTAGCATCTCAATACAGCTTTTGATCTGGATCTAAACAAACATTTAAACTGTATTTTACTGCTTGAAGTGTGGGTAAATTATAATTTTTAACAACAGGAGATACACAGGACAAAGTGACAGCACTACGTGGTTATTGCAGTACTCTGTACATAAGCTGAAGCTATGGTGTTGCTGAACTGTACCATGTAAGGTTTCCACTCCAATCTGAGGATGTTGTAAGGAAGGACTATTAAATTTTATTGCACATTTAAGTGTGTGCCTACCTAAAATGCCTTTTCTTGTCCTTGGGCTTGTCTCCACTAAGAAAATTTCTGCTGGAGAATACAGCAGAGTCCCCTAGTGGAAATACGCTGATGGGAGGAATTCTTGTTAGTACTGCAGTTCCACCTCTCTCAATAACAAAAGCTGACAGGAGCACGCTGCTGTTGGCAAAGCTGGAACTGCATGAGAGCTTTTTGCCCTCACAGCTGGCTAGTTGCCTTTTTTGTCCATGCTTCTGGCTGGAAGGATCTTGACTGGCAAAATTTTAGCACAGACCTACCCTGAGATATCATGGCCTGAACGTGAGAATGAATGATGTTGTTTGCAGGTCTTGCCCTTTGGCTGATGAGGCACTGAACAAATTTGATTCCTTACATCCAGGAACAGATGACTGCTGTTTACAAAATGCCTGATTTTTTATTTGTGTATTATAAATATTATGTATAAATATGGTCATGAAAATGTATTCCTATGATGTCTTGAGAGTTGTAGTGGAGGAATAGGATTTGTCAAAAGTTTGAAGCACTGAATTTACCAGCTAAAGTTGATTTTTGCTGAATATTGTTTTGTGATTTCGGTGCTGGGGAAAATTGCTTCTAAATTGTTCCTTCTGATCTAGGTCCTAGGACTATTGAAATTTGAGAGGGGAAGAGATTGTGTATTGTCAGTAGCCTTCACCTTCTTTTATTGGAGCCATGATGATGTTGTGTTCAAGGCTGTGCAGGCAGCAGATGTTTGTTACATCCTTGGCTTAACAATGTAGGCCTACTCAGGTGTGTGTTAGTGAAGGAATTCCTGTGTGTAATGTCCATGGATAGCTCTGTGTAAGACATACTTGGCTTTTCTTGGTGCAGCTGCTCTTTGCCTGCAGCTCTGAAGTTTTACCCTGCGAGTAATCAGCACATGGACTGGGTGGGAAGTGTGGAGAGTGTTCTCCTGACTGTTGCCTCTGTGCAGGGGCCTGCAGGTAATGCTGTGGTGTTACTGATGCAAGCGTTCTTCAGGGCGTGAGGATGCAACCCTAAAAAGTGCAGGTAGTGGTTTGGGGTTTTTTTAATTAAGAGAGCAATGACATTTTTTTTCACCCCACAAGTCTTTTCAGAGATGGAGGATGGATGGGGCCTCTGGCTAACTGGAATGAGCCCTGTTACTCTAACGGAGATAAGGTGGATTCCAGGCACGGAGGACCGAGCTTTCCTGGCAAGTTGTTACTAACATAGGTGCCCCAGGGACTTGCCAAGGAGCAATCTTGTTATTGCGTCAGTGGTTGCCTCGGTGAGGACTGTCCGGCTTATCCCGTACGCGGTCTGCCCCGGTCAGCAAGCGTCACCGGGGCACGGAGGTGCGGGATGGCCGAGGGCTGCGGAGAGATGGAGCGGAAGGCGTTCGGGGCCGGGCCGGGCCGTGTCCTTGCCCTCGGGCGCCTCGGCAGCCGTGCGGGGCGGCGCTGCCTGCGCCGCGGGGCGGCCGGCGGCTCCCCCGCCCGCGGGCGGCCCCGCGCTGCGGCGGGAGCCGGCGCGGCACTTCCTGTCTGGGGCGGGCAGCGGAAGGACCGCGCGCGCCGCCCCGCAGGAAGCGCTCCCGCCGCCGCGCGCCGTGGCGGTGAGCGCTCCGCCCGCCCGCGGGAGCGCGCCTCGCCGCCGGCCCCTGCGCGCGCCCGCCCGTCAATGTGAAGCCGCTCCGGCAGCGTAAACATGGCGGCGTCCGTGCATGAGGGGCGCAGGAACCAGCTCGACCTCCTCATTCGGGCCGGTGAGCTGCGCCGCGCCGGGCCGACGCGGGGCGAGAGCGGGGACGGGCCGGGGCGGGGGGGGGGGGGAGGGAAGACGCGGCGCACGGCGCGCTCCGGCGGCGGGCGGGAGGCAATGGAGGGCAATCAGGAAGTGATCACCTTGGTAGCGGCCGGCCCGCGGCACTTGCCTCCCGGCGCGGGCGGCACCACCGGGACGGCCGCGCCGGGAGTTGCGGCGGGGCGCGCGGAGGAGTTTAGCGGGGTTTGGGAGGCTGGGGCGAGAACCAGGAAGTGCGCGAGGCTGTTGTCCTCCCGCCTTTCCCGGCCCTTTCCTCGCTCCGAGCGCCGCCGCCACGCTGTCTGAGCGGGCAGGCCGAGCGCCGCCGCGCACCGCACGTAGGGCCGCGGCCCGGCCTCCCCGGGCACCGCAGCCCCGCGCGCGTCCCCCGCCGTTCCGCCGCCTGCCCCCCGTGCCCTTTTAAACTCGGCTCTGGCGGCGGGGCGGGAGGAGGCGCCGCCGGCAGGGCCGCGGCCCCACGTGTGCGACGCGGGGGGGCGGTGGCGCCCCCTCCCCCACGCGCGCCGCGTAGCGGAAGCGGCGCGTTCCTCGGGGGCCCCGCGCGGGGGAGGGGCCCCGTCCTTGGCGGGCGGGGGGCGCCGGCCGCCAATGGGCGCGCGGCGGGCGCGGGAGTGGCGGCGCGGCGCTGGCGGCGCGCGCGGCACCGGAGGGAAGCCGACTGTAAACACGGAAGTGGCCGCTCCGGCCGCCGCACGTGGCCGCACCTGCCTGCGGGCGCCCCCGGCGGGCGGGGGAAGGGCGGGCGGTTGCGCCGCCCGGGCCGAGCCGAGCCTCCGGGCCGCCCCGCGGCCGCGGCGGGGTGAGGAGGCGCCAGGCGTAGGGAATTCCGTTCCCTGCCGCCGGCCCGTGCAGGTGCCGCGCTTTCTCTGCGCTGTCAGACCTTGCAACCTCCGGGCTCAGCCGCGGCCGGGACGTGGGCCCTCTACCCGAGCTGTAGCACTTTGTCGGGGTTGCGTTCAGAGTCCTGCGTGGTTTGGCTTCTTTCCTTTTTCTTAAATCTGACAACAGGATACTCCAGTGATTCCAGGACTTGTCTCAAAGTGTGGTAAAGCCCTGGAGAGCAAGCAAGGTTACAACTGACCCAAACCTCAAATGCAGTGTCAAGCACTCAGTTCTCCACCAAAGTTGTACCAGATCTGATTTTATTTTTGCCTTTACGACATAGAGCTCAACTTCTAAAAGTAGTCCTTGGGACCATAAACAGCACAGTGTAGGGCATTATAGGTGATGAATTGTGCAGTAGCTGCACATGAATGTTCAGAGAGAGTCAAGCTTAATAGTGGCTTTGCATTGACATGGCAGTGGATTTTTACAGGCCTAAAGGTAAATGCTCAGTCGTTTACCAGTGTGTTAAGATACGCTTTCAGAAAGGGCCAAGTCACTTAATTCATCATTGTTCATTTTATGTGGAAAAATACCCAGGGTTTTTTTTTGGGAGGGGGGTGACCCACGCCTCAGGCATGCAAAAAAATAGCCCACTACAAAGCAGTGAAGAGCTGTTCTGCTGCATAACAGAAGGGGAGTAGATCCTAAGCATTCTCACACCTGGGTCTACGATGGAGCTTCACTTTGCCAGTAGAACAACTCTTACTTCTGCAGGACTTGCTGCAGATTTCAGTGAGTTGTTTATTACTTTTGATTGTCTGTGAATAGAGAACGTTTAAGTAGTTGATCACTGTGTCAACACCTTCTTAAGTCACTGTAACTAGATTGCTTGAGAGCAAGCCCTTAGATAAATAATGAATGACCTTTGCATTGCTCGTTCTGATGTCTTTTGCCATACGGATCTCATTAGCACAACCAACTTCATTACTTTTTCCCCATATTTGCATTGCAGTGATACCTATGCATATCTAGTGCTATTATCATCATGCCATCAAGATACCATATCTGTTCACTTAGTTTTGTATCTGGATGATATCACATGGATTTAAGTGAGGAATTCTGTATCCTAAGGGATTATAATAATTATATGTTGCCTTTTCCCATGGCTACTGGTTTCAGTGTTGACAAAACTGCAGTGTTTAGTGACTGTGGGAAGTAAGATGGACCAAAATTGTTACTGGTTAGTGTTATCTTAATTGCCAGTTGTAGAAGCAACTCCTAAATGACTTTACAAAGATGTGTTTTGGCTTTGTAGTTAATATTTCTGTCAATATTTGGCTGATAACACATGGCTCACAGTGAAACAAGTGTTGTGGGATGGTTGCTCTCATCTCTGTTACTGATTTGCCTTTATGCAGTGGGTTAGGCATCATCCTTAAATTGTGTGCAGCGGAGAGTCAGGCTTAGGGAAATACTGAAAAACTCAAGGAATTGTTCTTTGGTTTCTGAATAAATGTCTGCCATAAAACAAGCAGTAAACTGAAGAATGCTTTCTTTTCCAGTCAGATTTTGCATACAGAAAGATTTCTGGGTACTACCTATGGAGGCAATTCAACTGCTTTTAATTAAGATGTCATTTAAGCACTGTTACGAACTTCCACTGCTGTTTTTAAATGCTAAAATGAAACAAGCATGTGAATGCCAGTAAACTTTAATGAGGTTTATTAGTGTATGTGTAGTCACTCTTTACTGAATTCCATGCTTGGAATTGTGAATTCTTCATTAAGATGTTGCTTTGGTTGCCTGATGGTATTAAAGGGTAAGCTATTGCAGGTGCTACAGTTAAGTGTTGGCCTTGTAAATGCAGACATTGGTAGCACTTCAGGTTAAAGGTGGGGAAGGGGGGGCTGTAGTGCAGTGCAGAGAATACCATTTTGAGAATTCCAGTCCATTTTTTCAGTCTCATAAATTGCTTTTATTAATTTTCTTAGTCTTAATGTTAAAAGGGGGGTAACCTTACATTGTAACCAAATGGTTATGTTGCCACTGTTTTTTTCTGTGAAGCTGAAGTACAGCCCTGCCAGACTTAATTACCAAGGTTGGTATTTTGTAATGGCTGCTGAGAACCTTGAATAATCTACTGTACACACTATTTGGGCAGAAAGTGGAGCTAGAAGACATTAGGCCAACAGTGAAGATAGACATCAACTAGCCTAGTTTTCTGTTTACACTTTAGGTTTGAATTTGTTTTCTGAGGGTTTTTTTCTGTAAATAGATAATTTTTTTTAATGAAATATTTTATAATAAAGGGCCGAGGACTCAGATTCTTTCATAAAAGCAGCAAGATAAGATTTGATTTAAAGGAAGGGAAGATAAGTGCTGGTGTTAGCTCTAATGTGTTCTAGATTAGTAAATGGCACTTCTCATGTTACTCAGTTACCAAAGTGTGGAAAATTTACTTCCAGCCACATAAACTACTTTGCTTCAGTTGGGCAAGTGACAGCTCTTTCTGAAATGATTGTGTAATAGAACAGACCTACACCTTGTATTGTTTACTGAAACAGTACAGTCTGTTTTAGCTTTGGAGTCTTGCATATAGTTGATAGCATAAATATAATAGAAACAGAATTGGGCATTTTTAGAGAAATGGGTGATGCACTTCAGTCTTTGATTAGAAATGTTTCTGCCCATTGTGATACTTGTGTATCAAAGTCTTGGCAAGTTGTCTTTTTTTAAATTATGGATTCCTACTCCTTTGTTTTGCTTTTCCCCCCACCTTTTTTGTGAGAAATGTTGTGCTACAAGTGCAATTTAGTTGATGACACTTGATCTTCTCATCTGCAAGAAGAGCTGCATGGTTTTTGCTTGTCCCATCCCCTCTCTGAGAGAGCCTGTTCCCCACTTCATCTTTTATCATATCTTTTTTTAGCTGTTTTTCAGTATCATGTCTTCTATCTGAGCACTCTGACATGCTGTCTTCTGTTTGACATTTTCTGGTGTGTCAGGAAGATTTTTTACATAAATTTATGTTAAGACACAAATTTCTCCTTTTTTCTTTCCACTGTGTTGGTGCAGTAAACATTGCCTGTGAGCAAATGCAAACTCCTGATGTTCACTGGGTAGTCAAATGCCTCTAAGGCCAAAACCATGTACTGGGTAAAGGAGAATTAGTTGGGAAGACTTGAAACTTGGTAATAGAACTGAATTTAGTAAGTGTTTTAAGTAGCTGTCCTTCTGGCAATGTTAGGTTAGTTTGTTAGCTGTCATGATAGACAGACAGCATGTGTTGTTCCAGCCAAAGCCAGAAGTGTTACTATTTTTTGCTTGTTATTTTTTAGGTGACAGTTTAGTGGAGTCCCAAGTAGTTCCCGTTGGAAATGCATTTGTGAAGTGTGTATTTTCAAATGTCAGAGGCTTTTGTGGAGTAGATAGTGCTGTTTTTATTGGAAGTGGAAGGGTTGCTTAGGGGAGAGGTCGAGTGGCTCCTTTGCTCTGTTGTTATGGTTTTGCAGCCTTAGTCCTTAGTGGTTGTATTTCCTTTCCCTCCACTCTGGTCCTTCAGCAGAATATCCTAGTACTGGAAAAGTGCATAGATGGCTTTCTGCTGCCTCTCTTGCCTTGTTCTTGCCCTCTGCTAAGTACCTCTTAGTTGTGGTGCAGCATCCAAACTGTCCTCTCTAGGAAAATTTTGTATACTTTTAAGCATTTAGGAAATAGTGAATTCAGTACCCTCTTAAAGTTGAAATTTGTCAACTGTGTTTGAATTTCTTTACAGAAGTCCTTTATATACTGAACTTAATGGCACAGAAGCAGCTATCTGGTTGGAGAAGTTTTGCTGACATGCTTTAAATCTCATTGCATGCATTAGAATAATAACGTATTAAATACCGATTTGGACTTTCTAATTTCAGTAGTATTGTAGAATTTATACATTTTTAATGACCATCTGAATATTGTTCCAGTATTTTGATAATCAGTGAGATTTTTTGTCAGGTAGATGAGAGAAATTTAGTCATCAAATTCTGTGCAACTGAAACTTTTATTTAGAAAGAGAAATGTTTAGGCAGAAGGTTTCCTGCAGGGCCACTCTGTTACAGTGCAGGTGGTCAGCTCTGATTTTGGATGTGCCCAAACAGCTGCTTGGGAAGGAAACACTTGGCCAAGCCTGGGGAGCATCCAGGGTTTGCAGCTGGGGAAAGGGCTCACGGTGCAAAATTCGTGCTACTTGCCACTGGTCATCCAAGGAACAGAGTGCACAATAAAGACCCTTTCCTGATTTCCCTGTGCTCTTAGGTAGGCTTTTATTGTTCACAGCCTGGGGTGAAGCAGTGTTGGAATGTCAGCTTTAACAGGCATGTACTGTTCCAAAAGATAAAACCCTCTAAATAGCACCCCAGGCCATAGCTAATAGGCTGTGGTGGGAATCCCGTCATAGGCTGGTTCAGCAAGAGCTTGCAGTCACCTGTAATTTTGCATTTGTGCATCTTCCACATTTCATCCACTTCCAGCTTCTGGCTGATATGTTTAATCTGCTGGCTAGTAGGTTTTTTCAAGTTTTTAATCCCTGCATTTGAAAAAACTGCAGTATGCTGGAAGGCTTTTACCCCCATGTGAGCCTGCAGGGAATCTGTGTGTATTCCGTGTTTCCTTAACTGTGTTATGTTTCCCTGCTTTTCACTGAACAAACCTCGAGTTACTTCTTAGACGTTTTCAGTAACAGGATAGGTGCCTTGAAGTTTTCCTAGAGAATTATTCCCAAATCCTCTTTAGTTCTGTGATACTAGAGATAGGTGACTCTGCTTAGGCTAAAGATAGATCTCCTGGTTGCTGGCTGCCTTGCTGGAGTGCTTCAGCTTAGAGCAGATGGCCATAAATGGAAAGAGCAACTGAAGAGAGACAGCTACCTTGGCCAGAGTGTGGATAATGGGCAACAGGTGTTTCTGCAGTCACTGCTGCTCAAAACCTGTACAAGGGTGAGGAATATGGAGTTAGCTGTGAACAGAATTTAGTCTTACATGGTATGTTGGGGTTTTTTTAGTGTTGCTGCTGTGGTCAAGGTGCTGTGATCTGCAGTGTATCAAACTTAACTGTGCTCTCTGAAGTTGCATTATTTCTGATTAATTAGTTTTCCTAAAATTTCAGAACTTGAAAAAAGTACTATTTTTACCTTCTTCCCTTAGTTTTTGCATAAAGCACACCTTTATACTGTTTGTTGTGCTTTGTGGTTTTTTTAACAACCAAGCTGCTAAAATGAACTCCCAATTGTTTTTAATGTCAGAAATCAAAACAGGGTCTATGTTTTGGAAGCTAGTCTTATATTTACATATATCTATGGATATACATAGACATATGTATGTATATATTTATCCAATAGACTGAAAATTTGAAGAGAGGGACACATTTAGATATTAATGGGATAATAGTTGGAGATGGTACTTCTTCTCTCTTCTGCATTAATTTGTAATCATCCTCATTACAATCCGGTTTTTTCTGGTTAATTTGAAGGCAGAAGACAAATCTCAGTCTCTTTCTGTAAACTCTTGAACTCTTCATGGAAATGAGGAACTTGCTTGTGAACCAGAAATCTAATTTAGGACGTGACAGTGTCAGTTCTGCTTGTCTTAAGTCTTCCCTAAATAATTTGGTTGAGAGGAGGGTATAAAAGGTGTGAAGACCTGATAATCTTGTAGTTTTCACGTTAAAGATGGAGAAGTACAGTTGTACATGGATACATGTGGACTTGTATAAGTAACCTGTTCTCATAATTTGTTTTGTATCCTCCTGCAGTAGAAGCATCAGTTCATGGCAGTAATGTGCACTGCACCGACAAGACAATTGAAGCTGCAGAGGCCTTGCTTCATATGGAGTCTCCTACCTGCCTGAGAGATGCCAGGAGTCCTGGTATGTCAGCCACAGTCCCTGCTCTGGGAGCCATTTCTCCTTCTACTGATCAGTAAAACAAGCAAAGTGGAAACCTATTTCTGTGGAGAGCTGTATGCTGTTTAAAACATTTGCCTACATATTAAAAACTACTGTTTTGTTTGAGTTTTACATGATTTCTCCACCCTGCAACAAGTATACTTAGAGATTAAATCATTTATCTTAGAGGGGTTGTCGGGAAGAGATAGCTGAATAATGACATATTTAAAATTAATTTTTCCCCATAAACATCATGGAATGCTTTTTCACTGTGCAGGTGACAGAGCTCTGGCACAGATTGACCAGAGAGGCCATGGTGACTCCATCCTTGGAGATATTAAAAAATACAGGATCCTGGGCAACCAGTTCTAGGTGGCCCAGCTTTTGAGCAAGGAGTTGGACCAGGTCCCGTTCTATCGCCAGCCATTCGGGGTTCTGTGAATCTGACAAGTTGCTAAAATAAAGAGTTATTTTAAGGGAAAAGTATTTCTGTTCATCTTTCTATTTTAGAATGAATACCCAAAAATGATGTGTTGCAAAGTGTTACCAGTCTAAACAACCAAACCTTAACGTTGATGGTTACTTTAACTGATGTCCCTTCTGAAGTTAGTTAATATATGCTGGATGAAATAATGGTCAAACTGAAATGCAAAAGCTACAAAATAGGAAATGGAGATCAGAGTAATGATCAAAGATGAAGCTCTGATTTGTTTAAATTAAAGTTGACTTTAGTTCTGAAGAATGTTGGTGCAGTACTTGTTTTTGCCTGAAACTACTGACAAGTGTGCTTGTTTGGGGGAGTTGGATTGATTTTCAAGGTGACAGGATTTTGGAGCAGAAATTTGCTACAACATTGCATATGCTTTGTTTAAAATAATTTTATGTAAGACACATTAAGATAACCAGGTAGAGACTTCATCAGATATTCTTTTTTTTTTTTCTTTTGTATAGTGGAAGTTTTTGTCCCTCCTTGTGTGTCCACCCCAGAGTTTATCCATGCAGCCATGAGACCTGATGTGATCACAGAAACCGTGGTGGAAGTGTCAACAGAGGAATCTGAACAAATGGATGTCTCTCCTGTTCCAACTTCCCCTGATATCCATGAACCAATGAAAAAGAAAAAGGGTACATATGGCTTTTCATAGCAGCAATCTCAGAATTTTACTTTAGTTGTCCACTGCTGTGGATGGTGCAGTTGGTACAGGGGAGGATGGATTGTACGGTCTGGTCTCTTTGCTCATACAAACAGATTGATGGGAGTCTGAAATGTGAGTTCTTAGAAATATTGGTGTGCATCAAGAAAAAAGAGGGAGCAAGAGAATGGGCTTTGACAAATCATAAAGGAAGATGGTTTCTGTGTTGTGTATTTTAACACAAAGTGGAGGAAGGACAGAGTGTTCAAAGAGGACTTAGTGGTAGGTAACTACTGGTGTCTGAAATATGGATACATTTGGTGAGACGTAGACTTGGGGCTCATGCAGTGAAGCAACAGGATAAATACTAACTTAAAAAAACAAATCAGTTTACAAAATCATAAGATCTTCTTGTGAAATTTTTGTCTTTCCTGTCTATTTGGCATGTCTTGGAGGAGAAACAATTCAGAACAGTGCTTGATTTCTAAGCATTTTGCTATCACATGAGAGGTTGGCACCCGGTAAAGGTATTCTTTCTGATCTAGCAGTTTTGTTAGAGGCATCAATACAGTTCACATAACTTCAGGAATATTGATTCAACAGAATTTCTAGACATACTAAGGTGGAATATTTACTTGTGATTTAGAGAGAAACACATACAGTATAGTGATAAAACGATACAAATCCAAGATCTGTGAGTCTTAGATTTAATAAAAATGCACATTAACTTGTTTGCAGTTGAGTTAAATCTGCCTATAAAGTAAGCAACCAAAGGATAATTACACTGGATGTGCAGTAGTAATCTAAGAATCTAAGTTTATCCATACCTGTAGCAAGGAAACAGCAGGGGAAAAATGCACAAATAGGTTTTTTTCAGCAAAGGCAAACTATAAAATTTTACTCTGCATTTGACTAATACTTCTTTTTCCCCATGTGTTATTGCAGCTGGCCGTAAACCCAAGACCCAGCAATCAGCTTTATCTGATGGGTCTCCAGATCTAGGTATAAAGAAGAAGCCTAGAGAAGGCAAAGGTATGTTTTTGCATTCATTGAGTCTTAAAAAATATTAGTGTATGTGCACGGTATTTATCACAGGAAGTGTACATATCTTTAAAATATGATGGATGGGATTGTACTGACTTTATTAGAGTTTCATTCAGTGTCTTCAAATTTGTTTGTACAAGATCTAGCACAAGGATGTACTCTCTAGGAGTCTCCTCTAGTACCCTTCACAGTTAATAGGCATTCTCATTTTTTATTTGCTTTACTTTGTGGTTATTGACTCGTGATGTCTTTTGTGTTGTGTATTAACTTAGTGCTGCACATACAATTTATTAAGCTACTGCTGTAAGACTTACTTTCAAGTAGAGGCAGCACATGAGCATTTAGAAAGGTGATGGTTGGAAATACAACTTCTTAGTTAATTGACAAACTTCAGTGGGAATATGTTCCTCAGTTTAGTTTAAGGGGAAAAACAAATGATGATGTGTTTCTGTATTGGTTGAGTGGAGAATTATGTGCAGGAGAGTTCTGGTTTCCTAATGTTTCTCCTCATAAATAGAGGTTCCTTTCTTGGACTCCAAGCTCCTGCTATTCATTCAACAAGAAGACAGACTGGAACATTTGCTCACAGGTTACCTTTGAGGTGGTGTGCAGTGTATCAGCTCTTCCCCTGGCTACAGGTGAAAAATCTGGATCTCTTCTCCTCTTAGTGCACTGAAAGTTGTTTGGAGATGTTGCTGTAGCTGGAGTAACAAAGTTTAGTGACTTGGAGTAGCTACATGCTAGCTGAAAGAGTGTGCAGTGGTCAGCTCCACTATTACTTTGACATTTGTTTGAAAGCAAGGTCTCTGCTGTTTACATAATTCCTTATCTGGCTACTGAGTCATCGTGTTTGTCAGTAGGGCAAGGAAGAATGGGACTGACTTCATGGAGATGTTTGCTCATGGAAACCAGTGCAAACGCTAACTAAACTTCCCTGCAGTGCCCACAGTTGCTTTAGATTTGGTAGCAGTGGACTTCGGTGGAGATGACAGATTTTGTATCTGCTGTATTTAAAAATACATCTTGTTTAATTATTTCATTTTTTGTAGTCTTCTTGAATCCTTACCTTTCTATTTCAGATTTTAGTATTACACCTTTCCGTTACCTGAACAGTACTTTCCACTTGTTCCAGGTCCTAGTTTCCTGTACAAATAATTTGAAAAAGGGGGCCTGTATTTCTCTCTGTTCTCGTTTTTGTGCTGGTGAATTCAGCTCTATAGCTTCCTGTTTATCAAGGGGGAGATGGTACTGCTTTGTGGTTTTTGGAGATATTTAGTTTTCTTTTAAATTTATTTAATTTTTATGACCCTCCTAATGACCTACATATGTCTCTTGTTCTCATGAAGTATCTCATTCTGTATTTTATACTACAACTGGAATAGATTAGCTTTTTTTCTTGATGTCCTGCAAAATATTTTGTTAAATGGATTTAATTTTTGTTACTTAATTAAAAAATCACTTGCAAAGGTAGGCTATTTCATGTGCAGCATGCTTTTGGAGAACCAGGAATTATTCTACAGTTCAGTACTGTCAGAGTTAAGTCATGGTGAAGGAGAGACGATTGTGCACATTTGGAAAGGGGATCCCTTGTTGGCATTCTTTCCTTTATGCATTTCCTTTGTGTATTTCTGGTGCAAAGTGAGGCAGCTGTAAATCTGATTTAATTGTGTCCTACAGTTTGTTTATTCTCTTGAAATTCCTATTTGCTTTTCTAATCCTTTCGCCCACTTACATTTTTGCAAAAACTTTGTTGCAGACCTACAGCATTTGGTGGTCGGCCCAGAAATTCTCTTTCTAGGAGCTAAGGAATAAAAACCCAGGGATTAATTCCATAAAATCAAGGATGATTTAAAGATTCCTCAGTTTTCTTGTTGACTCTTTCCTCATATAGGTCTTATTCAAATGGCTCTGAAATCTGGTTGGATTTTGGTAGCTCTTGAGTCAGTACCTGCTGTTGTTTGGAGCACGCTGTAAAGAACAGTTTTTCTCTATGAGATGCTTTTCCAAAAGATGGAACTTGTGATATTTTTTACCCTTTGAGGTTTTCAAAGATAGCTGACTTCTCAAAATCTGCAGTGGTCTCTAATCTGCCTTAATTTTTTAAATTATTGCATGACATAGCAAGTGCTATGCTAGGCCATTAAATCTCAGGAAATTATGACCTTTTTTCATACACATGCAAAAATGTAATTTGGTCCTTGGAGGTAAAGAATTGCTATTAATGTTCTGAGGTTATTATTCTTGTGGATCTGTCTTAGTTCTCCCTTCTTAGAAACTTGAGGAGTCTTTTCAAGCTGTACAAATTGGAAATATGATCTGCTTTTTTTCTTTGGGTTCTCTTCCCCTCCTCCATAGATGCACATGGTCTGGTCAGTGTGCAGACAGAGACCCTGTGTTACATTCTATGGCATCCTCATAGTTGCTGTCACAAACCCCTTCCTGGGCCTTCTCCAGTGAAGATGGTGCACCTTTTGAGTACCTGACAAGTGCATTAAATTCTTTAGCCTGACTTCATTTTATATCCCCTGATTACAGAAAGGTACATGGGATTTCTGCCCTGTGAATACTCGCTTTCAAGAAGTTGGGCTGGCTTTGCACCTAGAAGGATGTTGGTCACTCTGAAACATGCATTTGGGAAGGGTCAGAACTTGGGCTCTCACCAGTTAGTGTGAGAGCCCCAGATCCTGGACAAACTTAACCACAGTTGAGATGGTTTCTTGCTGCAGGTTGTGTGCCTTTTAAAAATTGCTTATTTATATCCTCCTGTTATGCAGTGTCATAAAATATCCTGGCATTTTCATGCCCTGTTTAATCAAATATGAGAAGAAAATTCTAGCAGAACAGATAGGTACTGACTTGGAACACCCTCCCATACTTCTTTTCAAGAACTGAGAATGGGTGCTGGATTGAACAGGCTCCTGTGCTGTATGGCAGATCACTTGGATTAGCTCCTTTCAGAATGTAAATATTTATGGAAACGTCACTAAACGAGTTAATATGTGCAGGTTACATCCTCTGTGTAACGTTGCTTGTAATGAAGGTCATATGGAGAACTTTGTTATCTTTAAAAGTGGTTTTCTAACACATAAATGCTTTCTGATTCTAGGAAATACAACGTACTTATGGGAGTTCCTTTTGGACCTTCTTCAGGACAAAAATACATGTCCTCGATATATTAAATGGACTCAGAGAGAGAAAGGAATCTTTAAACTTGTGGATTCAAAAGCTGTCTCCAAGCTCTGGGGAAAACACAAAAACAAACCTGACATGAACTATGAGACTATGGGAAGAGCTCTGAGGTAAAAAAAAACCTCCTAGATCCTTAAGTTACCTACAACAATTTAAAATCTGATTCTTAATTTTGGCTGTAGAAATATAAAGGTTCTAAAATTTTAAAAATTTTGCCGTTTTGGCCTTCAGTCTCGCAGTCCCTGTAGCTTTTTATGTTACCAGTAAATTTGCAATTTTAATTCCAGTATGTATGTATTTGAAAGTATGTATTTGAAAGGTAAGGTTTTTTTCAGGTAGATCCTTCAGATCCTTTGCCAGTGTGTTCCAACAGTTTCTTTCCATACCTCCTTACATTGTAGATTTTACTGAGATTACTTCAGGTTTTCTTGTTAGCACAGAATGAAGTTTTCTTTAAAATCTGTCACTATGTTGCCTACTACTTAATTGTACTTTCCTTGCAGATACTACTATCAAAGAGGAATCCTGGCAAAAGTTGAGGGACAGAGGCTTGTATATCAGTTTAAGGAGATGCCAAAAAATATTGTTGTCATAGATGATGAGAAAAGCGAGTCCTGCAATGAAGATTTGTCAATGCCTACAGATGAAAAGTCCCTGGAAAGAGTGTCTTTATCTGCAGAAAACCTTTTAAAAGCAGCAACCTCTGCACGTGAAGGAAAAAATTCTCCCAGTTAAGCTGTACCAGAACAGAAAAAGCAGTCACCAGAGTTGTGAATATTGCCTCCCCAGCTCATGACACATCCTCATCTCATCCTTCTACTACCACTGCTACTGTCCCAGCAACAACAGCTCCCAGGTTTGTGTTAACGGGGCTGTTCAATTTCCAAAGTCCTATTTTAGATGTGCAGAAGGTTTGGAGTTGGGTTCTTTGCTTGCTGGTTTGGCTTCATCATTTTTTTCGTTATGGTTTGGTTTGGGTTTTTTTAAGAACCAGTAAAAAACCTGTCTCTCTTAGAATAGTCTGTCCTTGTAGTCATCTGTAATGGTGCCCTGTGTTTTGGCCTAAACACACACGTTTATTTTGTAGGACTGTTCGTGTGGCAATGCAAGTGCCCGTCGTCATGACCTCTCTGGGACAGAAAATCTCAACCGTGGCAGTGCAGTCAGTAAATGCAGGGTCACCGTTAATAACCAACACAAGTCCAACCACAGCAACAACTCCAAAGGTAGTAATCCAGACAATCCCTACTGTGATGCCCACCTCTGCTGAAAATGGAGACAAAATCACCATGCAGCCCACCAAAATCATCACCATCCCTGCCACGCAACTCACGCAGTGTCAGCTGCAAACAAAAACGGGCCTGTCCGGGTCGGGAAGCATCAACATTGTGGGAGCCCCGTTGGCTGTGAGAGCACTAACCCCCGTGTCCATAGCTCATGGGACACCGGTAATGAGACTGTCGGTCCCTGCTCAGCAGGCCTCTGGCCAGACTCCTCCCAGGGTGATCAGTGCCGTTCTCAAAGGGCCAGAAGTGAAATCAGACACGGCCGCTTCCAAACAGGAGTGCGAAGTGAAAACTCTGCAGCTGGTAAAAGAGGAGAAGCCAGTGGATGGAAGCAAGACTGTGACCCACGTAGTAGTAGTTAGTACACCCTCAGCTATTGCCCTTCCTGTGACAGTGAAAACAGAAGGAATCATCACATGTGAGAAATGAAGAATAGGTTTCTACCAGCACGGACTTGTAACTGTTACGGTTTTGAATATACTGACATAATTGGGGGAGGGATGTGGATGCCACCACCAAGTCATAGAGGAGAGTTTTGGAATGTTAATAAACATGCCTATGCTGAAGACTTACTGGAAAAAAAATTATTTTCCCGTGTTTCAGTGGGAATTAAACCACACTGATATGCTGATAAAAACTGCCTCTTCCAGTTGGGAAACAGCTGAACCTATGGAGAAGGAAAGAGAGAGGGACTGAAAAGGGACCAAACAATTTCACTACGCTACCGGTTACCAAGTTACACTAAGACCTGAAACACTAAGAGAGAGCTGTGTGAGAGGTTTGCCTTGGTTTTTAGTTTTCAGGGGGAGAGGAAAGTCTCATTGTTACACAAATGGCAATTTTGATGCATTTTATGTGCATACCAGCGATTACTACTGTGTGCCCACAGTACTCAACTGGTGCTATGTGAAAAACTATGCTACTAGGTATTGTAGGAAGTGAAATAAAGGAGATTAAAGAGCTTCTAAAAGAAGACAGAGGCCTAGAGGGATTTTTGTATCATACAGCTTAAGCAGATTCAAATTGAAAGCCTTAGACTGATTTTCAGTTATCTTTCTTGAAATAAGCTAATGGCTTGTTTGTGTAAAGCTTTTTTATTAAAACAAATTTTTTAAGAACCTTGTACCTAGTACAGTATTGTTATAGAATAACATGTAACATATTTTGTATGGTAGTTAAAAGTCTGTCTAAATTTCTTAATCGTGGACAAAGTAGCAGCAGGTTTTCTGCCTTCTGCTGTACCATGCCTGTTTCTCTCACTTAGCCTTGACATCTGTGCATACATTTCAGTTTCAGCTCTACTCTCTCTTCAAAGGTCACGCCCAGCATGAGCTTTTGTCAGGTAGTTCTAAACCTGTAAATTTTTTTAGTTGAAGTTAAGAGGGAAGTACCAGTGTTCAGAACGAACTATAATAGTTTGTATATTCAACATTTGAAGTATATTCTATTTTGTTGTACTCTTGTTTCAAAGTGTATTCAAGTAGGTTTTACTGAAATACAGAAAGAAAATTTAATGGTGTTTGGTGTGCTTTTTATTTTTTCCTTCTTCCTTTCTGCTAACCTGTTAACCTCCTTTTCTTATTTGAACTCTTCCAGGCATCTCTCCTAATATAAATGATACACTGTGAAATTTTGGGACTCCTCCCTGCTTCTGACCAACTCTCTGACTGTTTAAATACCTATGAAGCTTGCTGTAGCTGGTGAGGTATCATCTGGCAGGGGTCTAGTTCTTACACATTTCCAGGATGGTGAGCATGAGCTCTGTGAACTACCTCACTGCTCCTCCAGCTACAGCAGATATTAGCTCTGTATTTCCAGTCCGTGTGCGTGGCTTGAAATGTGGCTTACCCTGCTTTCGTGGGCACCACACTGGCACAGCAGGCTGTGGGTAGACAGGTGCCCAGTGGAGCCCCAGTTCCTTCTGGTATGCCCTGAAAAGCCTTCAGGGCAGGAACTTGGGTAATCTTGAAATGATTGAAGTCTAAATGATCATCTAAGCACTTCATGCCTGGAGGAGCAATTTTAACAGCTGCCTGGAACTGAAGTCTTCTGCAATGCTAGAAGACCCCAGAATGAAATATTTCACATGCTGAGAACCAGGTTACTTGTAGAGTCATCGCAGCAAGGCCCATTCTTCCCTTCAGCTGGTAAGAAAAGTAGAAATAGCTCCACACAGCCAGGCCAGCATGTGGGGGACTATGAAAGGCTTCTGGAAAAACTATTCTTTTTCATCCTCTTGAGCAGGGAAGTGGCTTTTAAGAACAAAATGAAGCTGAAGCAGATAAAAAAATGTATATAAGGCAGCAATCCCTTCCATTTGTAGCAATCCAAAGAATCAAAGGTTCTTACACATGAACTGTTTCTGGCATGGGCTAGAGGACAAAGACCCCTTCACACAAGGAAATGGAGAGAACCGAGGACTTTTTTTCCTAAGAAAGAGGTAGGAAAGGGAAGTAGGGGAGCTGGGCAATCACTTGATTAACTTGGGACTCTGAGAGGCACTAGTGTTCTGTGTAAAGGGAAATGGAGCAGCACAAAGAGAGGCAGGTGGAACAAATCTGAGCCAAAAGACAAGAAGGGAGAAACAAGCCTTTAAACCCACAATTGTAAGTCCAGTCTGTAAGACATGCTAGTATAAATGGCTGTTACTTGTTTGCATCTGAAAGAGATGCTGTATCTCAGAGCATGAAATATCTATGTTGAGTATTTGTAATGAAGACCTTTCCAAGAACTAATTTAGATACACTTGAAGTCAAACGGGGACAAACTATCTTCCTGGAATTAGATAAGGATCTCCAGCTGATGACCTTCTCTTAATGCCAAAGACTTCATTATGTAATGGCAGAAACCAGAGGAATGAAGGCACCCAACTCCACTACTGGTGGGATAGTCAGCTCCTAGCCAGCTCAGACATGGAACCAGTGATGGTCCTTTGGCTCTCTCCCCTGGCCACCAGTGAGTGGCACATGATACTGGCTCCCAGAGGATATTTACCTGGAGTTCATGAAGTGCTGAGAACCTCAGTCTGTGTGAGGACGTGCTGTAACTGAAATGCAAAGGGGACTTAACCTGATTCTGTAAATTAGTGTGTTTTTACTGGTGGTATTGGAGGCAGTCAGCTCAGGATGAGGGCGCTTTGGTCAGGTTCGTAACATCTGAAACAGATGAAAGGAGCACTAGAATGTTGAAATACTTAGTAACTAGCTATACTCCCAGGCTTTTGCAATCCCGTTGAAAACCTGTTGTTTGTACATGTGTGAAAACGGGACTCCCTTTTACGTCTGAATCTGGTGGCTCATGCAGAAGAGTCCAGGCTTAACCCATCCTTGGCAAGCAGGAACTCGAGATGTGTGGGTAGAATAAAACTTGTGTGAAGTGACTATGCTTTATACAGAAGGCATTGAGATATACACAGACTTGGTACCACTGATTTTGCAGATAAAAACTATTTTTATTTTTCAAATCCACTGTTTTAAGTCATAGAATGAAAAGGGTGATGCTGTGTAATCCACAGGGGAAAAAAAGTCTTAACTGTGAGTTGCAACTCAGAATAAATGTCTGAGTATCAAAAATAAGAAAAGTAGAAAGGGGAATCCATTTCAGAGAGAACTGTTTTTGTTAACCCTTTCGTGCACATCTTTCCCAGTGAAGGGTTCTGGGCCTTGACTCAAGTTGTTTGGGTAATGTGTGCTGAAAGGAAGGCTGAGCTCTTGGGATCCTCTGCTAATTGTTTTCATTGACTTTAGGGCTTTGGAGAGTTACATCTGAGGTGGCTGGGGATGAGTGAGCCAGGGGCAGTCAGAAGTTGAGGAGAAAACAGAGAGGTGCCTGAAGCCTCAAGTTCGTCCTCGGCACGACATGCGCAGCAGGGATCTCAGCTGCATGTGAAGGTGGCTACTGCCAGAACAAGCTCAGTGCATTCTGCCTTGTACAGACAGTTCAAATGGCAGGTGTTAAGCTTATTAAGAAGACCCAAATGACACTATGTATTTGGAATCTAATTGTTCTCCAGGAGAGATAGTGTTTTAATAAGCTTGCCACAGCTTCTGCCTCTCAGCAAATTAAACAAGTGGGTCATTTCTTCCTGCAGCTTGCTTGAGAATGACGGAAAAGTGTCACTGCTAAAGCTAAGGCAGCCTTTATTCAAGATGAAAGCAAGGGAACTGTGGAGACTTTTTTTAGCCTTGGTGTGCTTATAAGGCACACATCCATAAGAGCTTGGAAGACATTTTTTATTGTAAGAGTCGTACTGCTACACAGGAAAAAAAAAATCCTTTCTGCTTCTTCTCAAAAATATTCAGTGTACTGATATTTATAGCTGCCAAAAGTATTTCAGTGCTGCAGGCTTGCCTATTGCTGCATAAAACAAAGCAAGAGCGATAATCCATTTAAGTTTTCCAAAAGAGTCTGTCTGCAAAATAAATTAGGGCATGTACTTAAGCTGCCTGGGAACTAACCAGTTAATTTTTATAGCCTGTCTACCTTTTTATTAAAATACAGCAGAAAGGGTTCACCATTGGGCTGTAGCAGGCATTTTCTGAGTAGGACAGTATTAAGAATTGCCTTGAGATGGGAAGAGTCCCCAGCCTTTTCAGTTATTCCACCCCCCCTTGCCTTCAAAATTACCCTTTAAGGAGTTGAAGCAGTGAACATCTACTGTTACATGTCCAGGGTGAAAGAAGAATCCCAGCCCTTTCCACTTAAGGAGAGGTTCTGCAGTGATGGCAGTGTCACACAAATCATGCTCGTTCTCAACAGTTTGGTTTCTTGTGTACGAGAACTAGTGTTGCAAGCAAGGCTATGAATTAAAATGTCTTAAGAACCATCAGATGCCATATACTCCACTGTGAGAGTGACAGTGAGAATTCTGCAGCTGTGGTAGTTCAGTTCCTGCTGGTAAAAAGCCTCCCATAGAGCCTGTGGCTCCATGCTCTGGCAATGGGAAAGGTGCCACACTGATGGACACCTTGACTGGAAAATGGAGCTGCTTATACAAAAGTGAAATGAAATCATAGGCTTTTTGGTGGGAATGGTGGGGTTTCTTGATTATGGTTTGTTTTTAAATACAGAACTGATCTTGGCTCTCATGTCAGGGCTTTCTACCACAAGTGTAGTTTCTTCCAGAAACTGCCAAAAGGAGTCTGGATGGAAGCTCCAACTGCTGGTGTTTTTGTGGTAGATGAGCAAGGATTTGAGTCTGGATGGAAGCTCCAACTTCTGGTGTTTTTGTGGTAGATGAGCAAGGATTTGACCTGCTAAAGGTACTGTCTTAGAGGTCTACATTGTGGTGTGTTGATTTTAGAAGTGTTGATGACTGCAAAGTTAATTAATGGGCACTTGTATTATTTCTCCTCCTTTCAAGACCATTTGAGGGAAGGTCCTAAGAGAAAATAATCCTGAAGGAGAAGCACTGCATCTCACCCCTTCTGCACAACTGAGGGCAGCCAGCACCAGGAAAAGGAAGCTGTGAGTGTCTAGCTGGTATCAAGCATGACAGCAATGCTCAAAGGTCTTTTTGTGAGGTGTTGGGAGTGTTGCAACTCTTGCCTAAAATCTCCCCCAAAAATGCCACCCTTCTGGCTTCCAGGGACACAGTTTGCTCTTTCTGAAATTCCAGCCAAGGGAGGTGCTGGGATGTTACATGTGCCTGGTAAGCCTATTCACCAAGGCCACTGTCTCCTTGGTGGTAAAAGCCTTTCTGTCTGGGAAAAGACAAATCCACATAAATCCCAGGCTGGTTAAAGGAGCCTCTGCTTGGAAGCAGACCATTGCCCTCATCCTGCAAGGGTCAGGAACGTGTGCAGAGTGTGTTACAGCTGCACAACAGCACTTCATTTGTTTGCCTGATGAGGAGTGTGTTTGTCTGGGAATTTGGGGCTTCCAGCCACCAGACTCCGTATTTCCCTTCTCAGCAATGCAAGTATGTAATTTATGGGCTGTGTAAAGCTCACACCTGTGGTGCTTTTTCTCTTCAAATGAGGTTTTAGAAGAAAGTGGCAGATACAGCTGCATCTTGTAAGGGGCCAGCCTGCCCAGGCACACTTTGCAGCCCTCAGGGAGGAATTCTTGCACCTTGCTGTGCAGGACTAGCTTGGTTTGTAGCTCCACACAACTGTTGGAAAAGGGAGTATTTATAGTGTAGGTTTCCTCTCTAACTAGAAGAGTGAGCAGCTTAACGGCTAAGCATAACTCCCTTCCCTTCAGACCTGTGAAACCTGGACATTCCAAGTTGGAGAAAGAGTGTGCTGTGAAGGCAAAGCAGCCAGCTACTTAGAGATTAGGGTTAGGGGAAAAGAGGTCTGGAAGGGGAAGCATCAGCACCATGTTGAAGCCCAGACTGGTTGAGATAGGTCACCTCCTTGGCAACAAGGAACTTGGGACAGTGAAGTGAGAAAGACAGCAGCAGAGATACTACTTCTTTTCCAAAGAGTTTTATTAATAAACACCTGAAACATTTAAGAGTTACTATGCACCCTACTTCACATGGAAATACTGCTTTGTTTGCCCTGCCATATCTTCCTCAACTATCTGAATGTCAGCCCAACTCCAACTGCTGTCCCTCTTCCCTCCTCTCTTCCTGTGCCATTTTCCAGCATAATGGCATGTTTACAATCCATATATGCAATTCCTATGTCAGCAGTGAGCATCACAGGAGTTACTGTACTAGCACACCTCTGTTATAGCCCAGAGTTTCCCTGGCTCACAGGAAGAGGCTCCCTGGGCACTGTCACTGTATGATTTCCAATCAGATGCAGGATCACCAACTTCTCTCAATAAATAAATTTTATCTTATAACAGGTTCCAGTGTAGCTTTAGATTCTGAAGATAAATAAAGGAAAATCTTTCAACGTTAAGACTGGCCCTTTACTGAAACAGCAAGATTGACAAGACTACAAATTTAAACCACTTAGAAAAGTAATACTCGAAGCAGAGGAAGAAATAGTCCCTGGTTGTCTGTGTCCTCCAGAGGGGAAGCACAGAAGAGATGAAGGTACAGGCTACAGGCTGTAGAGCCTACAGGCTGTATTGTGTGTAACAGACACATGCACGTTGTTCTAGAAAAGTGAAGTATTACTCTAGGTCATACTCAGCCTCTGTTTCCTCACCTGCTCTTACTGGAGGGGGCCTTCCTCACAATGCTAATGAATTTGTCATCTCAGGTCATGGAAAAATGACAAGACCACACCACTAAGAGCTTAGCTTTTTGTCTAAGCTTCATTAAACCTCCTTCATGTTGCAACAGAAAAAGATGTAAGATAATCTCACTGGGTAGTCAAACCTCAATCCCTTTGGTACTTGCAGAAGCTTAACGTGAAATAAATAAAATCAGCATGCTGTCAGGGCAAGTTGTTTTACAAACACAAGTGTTTTGATTTAAATACTAAGGTCTCCACATTCATTAGAGGATTAAATCCTTAAAACAGGGGGCTTAGTGAAAGGATAAAAGCTTATTTGCCTTCTAGTTTTCAAACCCTGACATGGCAAGAAGAGCATGACGAGAACACCGGCTTCCTTCTTCCTCCCTCGAAGGCTGCACATGAATGAGGGCTGAACAGCAAGTGTAACTCCAAACAAGTGCCTGAAACAATGGTTAGTCAAGAGTATTTCCTCATCTTTCAACAGCATCTAGCTTCAAAGGTTTTCTCTAAAATAAAAGACTGGTGAGTTCAGACACTGCAATAGCAGGCGGCATTCCAAGACATTACAGCAGTCTGTCAGGGTCCTGATTAAAACTGAAGTCACATACAAGGGACAGGTGATCGGAGGGGTAATTGAACGAGGGCAGCCTGTTGGGCCCGATTTGCTCTTCAGTCAGCAAGCCTAGGGCTGAGTTCACATTCAAGGCGTGCTGGGAATACCAGATATAATCCAGTGTGTGCCGGCACTCCCCCGAGGGCCGGATCTTCCAGGTGGTGTAGGGGGGCTCTGTCTGTCCGTCGGGGCTCAGCAGCTTGTAGGCACTGTTCAGATTGAGGCTGGAGTTGGAGAACTCCCTGTAGACCTCCTCGGTGGGCTCCGCGTTGAAGTCTCCGCAGACGATCAGGGGGATCTTTGCTCCTTGGGTGATGTTCTTCAGGTTCTGGAGGAGGTCGCAGCCCTGGGCCGAGCGGAACCTCTCCCAGCCCGTGCGGGCTTTCAGGTGGGTGACGGCGATGCAGAAGAGCCGCCCGGTGTCGCGGCACTTGAGCGTCTGGGCGATGGCCACCTGGTTGGTCTTCAGCTTCATGGCGGTCAGGCGGATGTTGGCGCTGCTGACCAGCTGGAAGCGCTCCTTCAGGAAGAAGATGGCGCAGCCGTCTGGCCCGTTGTTGCGCTCCACGTCCAGGCACGGGGACCAGGGCTTGGGGAAGAAAGTGCACTGGTAGCCCAGGCGGCTCAGGAGCGGCTCGAAGGTGTCGAAGTAGTGGTCGACTTCCTGAAGGCACAAGATGTCGGGCTTGTACGCCAGGATCTCCTCCAGGATGAGGCACTTCCTCTCCTCCCATTTCAGAGCTTCCATGGGGCACTGAATGAAGTTGTCTTTGCCTTCCCCGAGAGCTGGAATTAGCAGGGAAGGGGGGAACAAAAAACCCAAAATTACCGATAGCTGAAACAGCCTGTCAGCCCCTGGGCTTTACCAGTTTACATGCAGGTCATGGGTTTTTCAGGAGTAGCTGGTGACTTTAAGGGTGCCAGATTTGCCAAGGGGTGTGAGAACCCCATGTCAAATCACTGAAGTCACTCCCAAACCAGTTCCTTTTACAGATAAAAGATTTATTAAAGACTTTCTCCCTCTCTGCCCACTACACAAGGGCAAGTACTTCCACATGTGGCTACTGCAGCTTAAGCCAAAATAAAATGAAGTGGGTTGAAAGTGACTTAACTGCAGAAGGTTAAGGCAGTCCCTATGAGGGAAATTTCCCACACCATTAGATTTTAAGATGAGGCTGCTGCACTCCTCAACTTACAGCCTTGATTCAAAACCACCAGTTAAAATTATTTTTAAGCATTAAGAATTCCCCCCATAGCAGACCTGACTTTCTGGATAGTTCACTGATAAGGTAATCAGAAACTGAAGAGAAACTTTACAAATAAAACTTAGGAAAAGGATGAGTCTTCTCTGGGGTTAACAACCCTCTAGAACTGATGGGTCACAGCTTTTAGAATACACTGTGCTCAGTTAGGACAGGAATTCTGGGCTACTTTTGGCATCAAAGTTGCAAGCCAAGACCTTTTTCTCCTTTCCTATGGGACAGAGGGAAAGCCACTATTTCAAGTGCTCAAAACATTCCCCCTGGCACTCAGTCAGTTGTATCTCATGTAGTTCACTCCTCTCCCTTTGCTCTGCCAGGGTTTTCTTTGCTGCATTTGGTCTCAGGTTCAGACCTTGAGCTCACAAGCATCTCCTACCTTGGGCGAGGATGTTCCACTGCATGACCCGGATGGGGCGGTGGTTACTGGCAGTGTTTTTCTTCAGGTTCACAAAGTTCCTCTGAAACCGCGGTGGCCGCTTCTGCAGAACCATCTGACATTCCTCCAGCAAATCCTTGGGGTCTATAGGATCCAGCTGTGCTGAGTCCAGCTGCTCCAGGCAGTCCTGGTGCTGGGACACGGCACCGCTGCTCAGCGTCTTGGCGAGCACACTGTAGAGCCGGCTGGTGCTGTTTCCCATGGAACACACTGCAAGGGAAAAACTGGTGTTAGAGGTGGTCCACCACAACTCTCCTCATCACTTGGGTATCTTGTTGCAGCGCCAGCCATTGGTGGTTTGTGCAGGAGCCTGTTCCTGAGTCTGAGACGAAATAAGAAGGATGCAGAGATAAGGTTAGTCCTGTCCAGTCCCATGTTCTGCCTGTCACCAGGGCCTGCAGCCTGCAAACAGCCTGCTCTAAGACAGCATGCTGCTGTCTTCTAAGGCAATAATGAAGTCTTTCAACCAGAATAGTGGGGCTAAGATGAACTCTGCATATGCTGTAGGAAACACAATAGAGCACACTTTTTCCCTGTTCACAGGTGAGAGACCCCAGCAGGTGGAGAAATGCTGCCTGCTCCTTATTTCATGTGCAGCATTTGCTTCTGAGGGAGATGGCACTCTGTGTGGCCTGGTACCCTGTGTCCATCTGGGATGCCTCCAGGCTGCAGCCTCCAGCCTGCAGGACAGCCAGCAGGGTGACTCATTCCCTCAGGTTAGTATTTAACAGGAATCTCTGATCACAGTTTCATTTATCCCCAAAGCAGTAATGCTGTCATGAGTGTGAAGCAGCCAGATGCTTCTGCTGGCTTAGACCTCAGGATGTGGAGAGGGGAAGGCAGTGTCTCCCAGCTCCACATTCCTATGTTCATTCCCCTCACCCTCCTTTCCCTCTGTACTCCTCACTCTTTTTTGCTGTGCCCCAGCTCGGCAGTTTCCAGCACTCCCTGCAGTCCTCCTGGGGCCCAGCCACCTCCTGTTCCTTTGGCCATCTTACCCACATGACCTGCACACCAGCTGCTGTCCCCAGCTCCCCCTGCTAATGCAGCTGGCCCTCACCCAGCCCTGTGTCTCCTTGCAGGGAGGTCCCACCATCCCACACGGGGCCACAGCTGCCACGGAATGGGGATGCACGTGTGCCCTGCTCTGTTTTGCTCTTTGGCTTATGCACAGTCTGTGGTATTTCTACACTGTGAGTGCAAGAGCTCTCCAACCCTGTCTCAGGGGGAGGGCTTTGCTCCTTCAAACATGGGCAGGAAGGACTGTGCTTGCACCATGGCAACTTGCCTAAGAGGCAACGCTGACTGAGTTTTGTTGTGGTCTCAACTTACTTATTTACTCTGAATGCCTTCTGCAAGGGGAGTCTTAAGCAAAAGAACTTCAGCGTTGCACTGCTGTTGGCCCACAGTGGTTTCTAAGTAAGTTTATTTGTACATCCGAGTTACTTAAAAAAGGAAGAGGATGAAATTTTCATCTTGTGCTCTCACATCTTGTGGCACATTTGGGGTGCTGCCCACCACACCTGCGTGTTCAGATTGAACAGGACTAACA
The DNA here is from genome assembly GCA_017589585.1 of Phylloscopus whistleri. Classification (NCBI taxonomy): domain Eukaryota; kingdom Metazoa; phylum Chordata; class Aves; order Passeriformes; family Phylloscopidae; genus Phylloscopus; species Phylloscopus whistleri. Next base: position 1,822,495 of record JADMLD010000857.1, on the reverse strand, counting down.
ATTGTAAGTGCTTGTGAGAGATGTACAATAACGAGAGGCTAGAGGGGCAGGCAGGAAGAGGGACACCCTCACAGTTCAATAAACATACTCATGAGGAAAAGAAACTGCAGTGTAAGCCTCATGTCCTTGTATTTAGGAAAATGGATATATTTAAAAGACACTAAAAACTACTCACTTTAATGTGTGTTTTGTACGTGTAAGCCCATGGAACAGTTCCAAGAAAGTTGTGAAATGGGAACTTAGATTAGACATAGGATGCTACTCCTCATCTCTGTCCTTTTAGTTGAAGTAGTAGGAATTACTCAAACTGAGATGTGATCTTGAGCTCACACACATGAACGTCTTTCCAGGGAAGCTATGTGTAGTGTTTCAGTTTCTGCAGTCTTTCTCAGTTTACAATTCTTCTCAAGAAGCCAAGTACGGCTGAAGTGGAAGAAGTGGCATTTAATAGTGAGGGAAAACACAAAATCCCTAAGCAGGATCCTGACACAGCTGTGAGGGGAGAGGGGGAAGGAATGAAAGAACGCTCTGTGCTGGATACAGAAGGGTGCAGTTTACACACAACCAGGGCTGCCAGGCAGCCATGTGGAAACCCAAAGAAATCAATACAGCCTTTAATAGATGCTCCACAGGGAGCCACTCACCTATTTTTAGGACAGGTACAACCCATAGCTAAGTGCTGCAACTGGAGAGAAGCACACAGTGTTTCCTGCTGCATCAGGGTTGCTGTCAGCAGCTGAGTACAGCCCCTGCCATGCCATGGATGAACATGGCTCATGTGGGGCTCTCCAAAGGAATACTGGGAAATAATTACCCTCCAAGGAGCCATTAGCAAGCTCTTAGGCTGCCTGTGGCTTGACCTGAGTTAGAGGGATGATGTTGAAAGGGACAAGGCAGGTGTAACACAGCTGGAGTCAAAGGTCTGTTGGCAAAGCCCTGAGCAGCTTACAGCTCCTTACAGCAGGATCAAGGCTAAGTTCAGCCTCCACCTGCCAGGCTTCAAACAAAGCCAGAGTATTGTCTAAATCTCATCATCCCTGGGATCATGGTGTGTCCAGCTCTTTATGGGGCATGAAGCATAGCCTAACCTGTACTGTTGGCCCAGAACTGATCTGACAGTTTTAAAGTCAGTCATGTCTCAGGAAAGAAAAAGAGCTTCTGACGCTGTTCAAGATTACAACAACATGGACTCCGAGGTCAGAAGGCTGAAATTACTCCAATCTTTATTACCTGGGAATTTCTTCCCTTTATACTATTTTACAAAGAACAACCCAATGGGTGGAAGAAAGACAAACTTCTTCAACTACATTGGTCAAGTCAGAGGGACATCAAGAAGTCCCTCCTAGGGAGAGGAATGTAAACATAGGTTACTGTTAGGAAAACATGTCTCTTGTTGACAGAACAGTGTCTGGGAAAGAGTTTCAGAGAAACCCAAACATCACAGGCACAAACCAGGGCTACAAGCTTCAGTCTTCTGGGGACCCAGAGAAGATTCTGTGAAAGAGGGTCAGGGCTCTAAGTTAAGCACTTTCAGTCCCGGTAGAGGTGGCTTGAAAGTTTTTGGTTGAAGGAGGGGGCTCCTTGGGAAGATTCCAGCTTAAGATGACTGCTTATCTGCACGAGTTCTTTGTACCCAAAGTGCTGAAATCATGACAACACAGACTGAGGTGTTCCTCAGAACAGGGGCCAGACCAACAACCTGAACACAAAAACTCCAAACACACAATCCATTTTGTTATTTCTGCAATGCTGAACCACGTCCACAGCAGCCCAGCTGTACAACACAAGCACAAGGTCACCGCTCTGAAATCCTACAGTGCAAGCCAAGTGACCTGTAACTTGCTGGGATAATGTGTGCTGCCAGTGCTGTGACACCGTGGTGCTGGTGTGGGCACAGGCACAAGCAGACTCCTGAGCTTGCACTGTAGCAGTGGGCAGCAGACATGAAAGTGATTCTCTTGGTGAGATGTAACTGGGAACATCAACTCAGCAACTACTATTCAAGGTGCTTAAAATCAGAAAGTTCCTTCCTCTCAGCTGGGGTGGTACCTCTGCACAGTAAGGGCAAGGGAAGAATTCAAACTGTGAAGTAAATGTAAGAACAGGGTGTAAAGCTGGAAGGTTTCTTGCATCATCCAGCAGAGAAGAGATGAACTTCTAGGATCTCAGGCAATGAGCCATCAGAGACTTGACTTTAAGGCCTTTGCTTCAGAGATGAGGGCTGCAGAAGGGTGTTGGGCCCTGACCTTTTGGGTAAGGTGATCAACATTCTCATTTACCTTCCTTTCAGGTCATACCTCCCAGCACCACTTTCAGCCAGAAGCCCTACCCTGTTTGTGTATGACAAACAGGGTATGTTTGTGTCTGTATGTTTGTGTATGTTTTCCCTGCCAGGTGAATGCCTCCACACACCTGCAGTCTGGAGTTACATCAGCCTCCACCGCCCCAGGGGCTGGCAGCAGCTCAAGATGCCCTCCCTGGAACCCCAGTTCTAGGAACAACTTAGGACAGGCGCCATCCCCATGTGACAAAATCTGTGCTACCAAGGTATCAGACTACATGTCCAGCCTTGTTTGGGACAGCAGAGAGCTCGTCAGAGCACGGCAGAAGCTGCCCGTTCTCAACAGGCAACAACAGAAAGAAGAAGGAACATCAAATCGTGCCTCCAGTAACACAGAGAATCAATACTTTGCACAAGCTCTGGCAACCTTTATCTTCATGAGTGCTTTATTAATCATGAGCTCAATTCTGCCAGCTCTCAGATGCATATGCTCCTCTTCCCTCTAGTGCCATGAAGCTTCAGTCCTGCCATATGGCATCCTGGCCTAGCTTCAACAGGAGGAATGGAAGCACCCTGCCCCAGCCTGGCTTTTACACCTCTCCTGTAACAGCAGCGACAGGGAATGAACTCACTTCACCCCAATCCCAGGTGAAGGCAGTAGGGCAAAGTGGATCTCCTGCATGCCAGATGTGTAATACAGCCTCACACATAGTGCTCAGAGAAGCTGTGGCTGCTCAATCACTGGAAATATCCAAGCCCAGCTTGCATAAGGCTTTGAGCAAGCTGGTCTAGTGAGAGGTGTCCCTGCCCCTTGAGGGAGGGCTGGAACCAGATGACCTTTAAAGTCTCTTCCAACCCAAATCATTCAATGATAAAGAGCTGGGCTTATCACCCCTCCCTCCAGCAGCAGTCTGGAGCAATGGTGGCTGCTGCCCCAGTTTTCAGCAGGAGCGGTTCGGGGTGAGCATTCTGAGTCACGGCCACAGTCAGCAGAGGTGGCTGCGGGCTGGATCCGAGGGCAGGGCTGGGCACAGCACCGCCCCGACCCAGCTCAGTGCAGGAGCCGGGCACACGCCAAGGCGGTGTCCGCAGGGCACCAAGGGCATCCCAGCCTTTCCGGGCCTCATGTGGGGCACCCAGAACGGGCTGTAACTATTGAACGGCACAGCCAAGTAGGGCCCTGACGGCTGCTGCTGCTGCCAGGGGTAACCTGGGCTGTTCCCACGCACTGTCCCGAGTGAAGGGAACCCGCCGTGAGTCAAGCTCACCCCGCACCAAGTGCAGCGCTGAAGAGGGCAGCTCGGCTGTCCGAGGGGCTGCTCCTGACAGCGGACACTGACCCCCTGGCTGACCAGACAGGCCACCCCACCGACACCCGGGGTTACTCCAAGCACCCAGCCTAGGCGTGGGCGCAGAGGAGGCTGCCCTATCCCTCGGCTGGAGGACACCGGGCCGGGAGCGCCTGGAGCTCCAGCAGGCTGTCCGGCACCACCTGTCGCGATGCTGCGGGATGCTGCCCGCTCACACCGCGGGCCGGGGAGGGGGGCGAACGCCACGGCCGCTGCCTTAGAGCCCCAGGGCCGGTCCGGTCCCGGAGAGGTGGCTGGCGAGGGGACAGGGAACACGCCGATGCGGGCGGCACAGCCCAGATCCTGCTCCGACAGCGGCAGCCGCCCCGCTGCGACCCCGCGCGCTCCCCGCGGCGGCTACGCGCCCTGCTCCGTCAGTACCCACCTGTGCGGGGCGGCGTCCCCGGGGCGGGCGGGCCGCCCGCTGCTGCCCGCGGGGCGGCGGGGCCGGGGGCCGGCGGGTGCGAGCGGGGCCGCGGCAGCGGCAGGCGGGAGGCCGAGGCGGCGGCGGCGGGAGCGCAGCAGAGACCGGGAAGGGCCGAGCAGAGGCAGCGCGCGGAACTCTGGTACATGCTCCCGGCGGGACGGGGCGGGACGGAGCAGGACCGGGTGGGACCGGCAGGGACCGGGAGGGATCAGTGGCGCAGCTGCTCCCGCGCCCGCCCCGCGGCCGCGCTTATAGAGGCGGCGGCGCCCCGCGCGGCGCCTACCTCGGGCACTACCACCCTCACCCGACGGGGAGAGACAAGCAACGAACAAACTCTCCCGGCACCGCCGCCCGCACGGCGAGCCCGCCCGCCAAGACCGGCGGGGCGGCGCTTTCCGCGGCCGTCCCGCGGCTCCCGCTGCCGCTGGCGGGGGACGCCGTGGTAGGAAGAACGTGCCCCGTGGCCGCTCTTACCTCCCCTACCCCGCCGTGGAGTGGTGCGGCCCGGAGGAGGTTTCCCGCCGGTGACGTCAGCGAGGGGCGCCCTCCGCTCCCACGGACGTCACGGCGGAGCGGCCGCCCCCAGTGGGATCGGCGGGGATCGGCTGCCCCGGGAGCCCCTGCGGGGCCGAACAGGTCTCGGCACCGCCGGGGAGAGGCACGGGGCTGCCGCGCTGCGACACGCACACCGCCCTCCCCACGCACGCCACCTCCCCAGGACCGCGGGGAGGGAAGGACGCTCGCCCGGCGCCGCATCCCGCACGCGGCATTCCCTGTGGGAGCCTGCGAGGCGCTGGGCTGGGGGGAGAACGGCGGAGCAAGCCCCGATGAGGGGGTTCTGGGCCGCCCCAAAGCAGGGAGCTGGGGGCGGCTCTGCTGTGTGCCCTTGTTTCTTGTTCCGCCCGCTTCCCGTGTCCTCTTTGCTCCAGCGCCTTGTGTCAGGCCAGAGGGGCCAAGGGCAACCCGAAATTCCTGTGCTGACATTAGGGCAGTGTCCGCACCTAGTCTGAGCAGGCTTCATTCTGAAATTTTACCTTTTTTTTTTTTTTTTTTTTTCTTCCCCCCCAAATTACTTGGTTTTTTATGTGTTTGATAAACTACCGAGGGGGCCTGGGGGAGGCAGATGCCTTCCGTGAGGGATGCTGCTGCAGGAACTAGGACAAGCTGGCTGCATGGCATTACACCTGGCTCTGCTTAAACGCCGCTGGCTCATCCCTCTTTTTCTCAGGCTTTCCCTTGCCAGGAAGATGGCATTAGGGCACAGCAGCTGATCCCTGTGTTCCCTGTGTTTTGGTGTTCCAGTGCCTGCTGTCAAGGTTTCTTTTTTCCAGCTTGCTGCCTACCGGGCTTAGGGTGGCTATAGCCATCCTCAGGAGACAAGAGAGAATAGTAGAATCATTTAGGTGGGGAAAGACCTCCAGGATCTTCAGGGTGGAAGGTTTTGTTGGGGTGCTGGGGGCATCCTTCTCTTGGTGGGCTCCCAAGAGCACCAACCATACAACAGGATGGGGGACACCCAGGAAAGGAGCACTGGGGAGGCTAAGGACACTTCTAGACCTGTCACATCAACCAGATGGAGCCAATAACCCACCTCTGCAGCTGCCAGGCAGCTCAAGAACAGATCAGTATCAATGAATGGTGTGGTGCAAGCATTAAAAAAAACCATTCCAGAGCAACCTCAGAAGAGTTGTCTCAGTTCAGTAGCGTCACAGGCTGGGCTCCACTACCGAGCACAAGTCAGGCGACTTGGAGAGGATCTCACCTCTGCTCTTTGTGCTGTCAGGATGGATTACCTGCAGGCTGCCTCTGCCTTGGGTGACACCTGACCTTGTTCTAAGCTGCAAGTGAAGGGGATTTCACAACCTCCCTGAGCTCCCAGAAAACTCTTTGTCTGTTTTGGTTTTGGCGTGCCTCTGGGTACAGGGGAAGGGGAGTTCTGACCTCTCCAGGGACTAAATTGCCCTCCAGGGCTGGAAGCAAATGCAAGATGCCATCAGAAAGATCGACTCATCTTTTCCACTGGCATGTCATAAGATCTCTGACTTTCTAGGTGCTTATCTTTCCTAAGCATGACAGCTGATCCTGCTTTCCCCAGTGCAGGAAGTGCATCTTGGCTTGGGCAACACTGGTTGATCCTTGTCCTTGTTCTAGCAGTCTTTTAATCTTGCAGACTGTTTTTCGTGGGCCTGGTCTTTATTTTCCCCTATAAAAATTAAACATGTTTCTTTCACACCATGTCTTCTAAATCTTTTCTTACTGCTGTCTCCTCAAGCCTCTCCTTGCCCCAGCTCTTCCCCACTGTCTCCTGCATACAGTCCACCAAAAATTTGCTCACCTTTCTTTGTGTTACTCTCCATTCCAGCCGTATTTGTCATTGTCAGGTGACAACACAACAATTTTCATAGTGCAAGGAACTTTTCCTTCCCCTTTGAAGGCAGGTGCATTGTTTATCTTTCTTTCATCACCTGGTACCACTCTTCTTGCCTGGGTTTTGGAAGGCAGTTGTTAGGGGTTCAGAGACAACTTGGGAGAATATCTGGAGTCGTCTGGGATGATGGAGTCAGCTTTTCTTTCTGCCCATCCTCTACTTGCTTTGCTTCCTTGCTCAGACTTTTTTGTCCATTTCTAGAGCTGGGTTTGATCCCTTGCACCATTTTGATGCTTTGAACCCTCTTGGCTCTGACTGATTCCGTGCCAGTTTCATCCCTGGAGGCTTGTGCTAACTCTCTTACTCTCATCTGTAATTTTATCTATTTGTCTTTGTTACTCGTTTCCTTTTTACTATTCCAAAGCATAGATGGTGCTAGTCTCACAAGCCCTCTGCTGATGATGTTTTTCTCTCAATGCAGCCCTTCTCTTCAAAAGGACATCTATAGAGCAGCTGCAGTTTCAAGGGTGGGTCCTAGAGCTTGGTGCTTGAACTTACAGCTAGTTGTGTGTAGGCTTATCTAGCCCTCCCTAAGCAAAATACTCTAATGTAAATGTTTTCAAACAAACTAAAACCCCTGAGAAAGATAATTAAACAACGGGTAGGTAATTAGTACCTCACTAACTTTTCCAGTTCTGTTTTCAGTAAAATTAAGTGGCCTGGCCTCAGCAGAGAGTGCTGGGAGCATGGGGGAGAAGCAGCTGGAGAGCCTGGGAGGGAAAAGGCTGGAGCCTGGATTTCTCTGCTTTCAGGCATGTGGACTGTCGCAATACTACACGAATGAACGACATCTCACACGCTGAGATGTCCAAGGCAAAAACCCCAAGTTTATTTACAGACCTCGACATTGGAGGATGAAAATTGTCCTCTCCAACCACACTGATCAACCCAGCAGTTCACCAATTCTCTCCTCCTCCAGAAAGGGATGCAAAACAATCATTATTTACATGAAAAGTGCGTGAGAAACTCCATTACAAATATGTAAACACCAGAAGGCTTTAGCAGAACTTTAGAAAAACAGGGCGACAGTGGACCATTCCTTGAAGATCTCTCAGCTCTGATTCATATCCTTTCCTGATAAAATCTTGCCCGTGTCCGGAGTGGAATGAGACACGTGAAGATTTATCAAGTCTCCGAGGGTGTCCAGCACTTTTCAGAATGGCTTAATAATAGTGAGACAACTTCTCTGGACATGCTTTGTAAAATAAAAGGTTTTAGTAAAAGAAGAAAATAATAAGCATCATCAAACAAAGAAATGTAGGTCTAGCACATTGTAGAGAGCGCTCTGACACTGGTAAGGCAGTCCCAAAAAAGCAATGGAGCTCTTTGTGCAGTCCCTTTAGGGACTAGGTGGGTTATTTGGCACCTTGCCCAATGGAATTGGCTTGGAGGTTCCAAAGCTCCTGTGCTGGCACTGAGCCAATCACAATGAGAAGGCCACAGAAAGTTCCAATCCAACTTCCTTACATGTTCCAAGGCAAGCTGAAACTTTTTCCTTATACAGGAAACACCTGCTCAGGTGTGGGGGTGTATTCCTACACTTTTCACTTTAAATACATGTAGAAGAGACAGAGGCTTGACTGCCATGCTTGACTGGGAGCCCTGGTTCTTTCTGGGGCTCTGCACCTGACTGGGCTTGTCTGCTCTCAGGTCTGGGCACCCTTATCAGAAGAGCAAACTTGTGACTAAGAGTTTATTTCTATGCTTCTTGTGCATGAACCTCTGTAACCAGCTTTTCCTCCCCTTTTCAGAAAACCAGATACATCTAGAAGGAAGGAGCAGTTGGTGATCCAAGGAATCCATGAGCTGTCCCCATGGCCCTGCCATTCCTGGCGGGATTTGGCAAAGACAATCCCTGACAGTAGTGGCCAAGGGGACAGGTAGCCTGGGTTTTGCTGCTGACAGATTAGAGACTTGGTGACAGGGAAGCTGCTGGCTTTGTGTCCTGCTCAGGAGATGAGGCAGCTGGGCCCAACTCTGAGCTCCAATTCCTCAGCTCCTGTCAGGCATTTGCTGGCATTCAGGTGCCATTCCTGATGGCTCTTTGTTCTGCCCTCCTGCCCTGTGGAAAAGCCTTGGGTTTTCCCCAGAACTGGCTGCTCATCCTCCTCACCTCTTGTCCAGCAGATTTCTTGGAGCTGCTCACCACCTAGAGAGCTTAGCAATCCTTAAGCAACTAATGAATGGCAGTGCAATATGTTTGTTATTATTTTTATTTTTCTGGTGACTCAAGTGGTTGGATTCAGGCCAAACCACCTCTGCAAGTAATCTCCGAGGAGGAAGGACAGAAGGTTTCCTGCTTCCTGCTGTACTGCATGTGCTTTGCTCTTTTGAGAGTTGGTTTTCCTTAGCCATGTGTGCCTATGCTTGCATGACAATAAAAAAGGCATTTGTGAAAGCAAAAGAAGTCCCTGATGACGCTGTTTTCCACACATACTGCTCTGTTCCCAGGACTGGGAAGAGTTGTGATTCAGCTCCAAAATGTGAATCAGTGTTTGCTTGGGGTGATTCAAAAGCTGTACTAGCCTTTTATGGAAAATAAAATCCCTCTGAAAATACACAAAAGATTACTAATTTTGGGTGCATGTGACTTAGTGAAAAGAGCTAAGTTTCTTCAGGAATTTCAGTTATCCCATATGCATCTGACTGATGTTTCCACAAGCTGGGAACAGTGAGCAAATGGAGAGAAGGGGTCCAGGTGAAAGGGTGCATAGGCTGTGAGAAATGCTTTTTTTCCTTTGTTTTTTTGACCTGACCTTACCCTGGAGATGCTGGTGTTTCAAACATCCTGCCCAGACTGTTAATGCTTTTCCAATGCTGTGGAAATCTCAGGACCAGCAGGCTGTTGTTACTTACTAAAAAATGTGGCTTTGACTGAAGTTTTTACCAGCATCTAATAAAAGCAATGATTTCCTCAAACTCCCCTTCCTTGGGATTAGTAATGATCTGAGGATAGTGCTCCTTCCACCTCCTTAGTCACTTCCTCCCAACCGGTCACCGCTGTGTCAGGAAGGCATCTGTGCTGTGTTTGGTAGTGCTGCTCTAACTGCCAGCATTTCCAGCTTGGAAAAGCATGCTCTGAAGCTGCCACCTCTGGGGAGGTGGACAGCAATCCCTGGAGTGTCACAGTGGATTAACAGGAGAAGGTCTGTGGGGGTTTGATTCTGCACAGCACAGATAGCTGAGAGCATGGTGGGTTTGAGCTTCCTGATTTCCAGCACCTAATTTCTCCCATGGGCAATGCCATCACCTGGAGTGCTGGGTGCTCTCCTGTGGGATGCCTTGTGCCCCCTGGGATGCCCTTTTCCCCTGTCACGTCACCAGGAGCCCTTCACCTCCTCACCATTAATCTGCTGTGGGGCTTCCTCCCTTCCTGGGCAGCAGGCTGGGAATGCTTGCCAGCTCTCCCCTCCCTGCCTCACCTTGCTTTTGGGCACTGGGAGGAAGCTGTGAGCCAGGACTAGTGACAAATGGGGATTATGGTAGCTTTGAGGGAGGCTGCCCTGAAACATCATTTAAACAATTTCAGCAGGATCTCAGAAGGGTCCTGGGCAACTCACCAAAGAGCAAAGAGATAATAAAACCAGTATTTCTTCAGACCATTGCTGCCTTGGAGCACTTCTCTGGCATCAGTCAGAGCCAGTCACAGACTGCCTGCTCCACGCCACGCACCCAGGTTCACCTGAGGTGAAGTAGGGCAGAGATTTAGGTGTTTAAAACAGGCAGCATCACTGAGGTAGCTGAGATAGCTTTCCAAGGCCCTCTGCTCTCATTTGTCAAGCATTTCAGTCACTAAAGCATTTCACAAAGTGGAGCTCTGCCACTTGAACCCGGTATCTGTCTTGCTGAGAAATGAGTAGCAGCAAGTCTGGGTAGCAGATGGTAAAGTGTTCCAGGCAGTTGAGGAGGAGGGAATGATAGTGACACTTCTGACATTTTGTTAAAGAAACATGCATGTAACTTCATCTCAGATATGAATATACACTACAGTTGGGATGATTAAATAGAGTACTTGGTATTTAGAAATAGGTGTCTGTCTAAGAGGTGTCTGCCTGTGGAATCAAAGTTTCCAAGACTTCTACATGAGGCAGCCAGATGTTGTCTTGACTTGCTCAGTAACTCTCTGAGTCTACTTTCTGTTGCTTCATAATTGTTTGAATACTTACTTATGCTGCAGGGACCTGCTATATGCCTTTTTTGGGCAAAGCCATTTTATTTTCCTTCTGTGTATGTTTGTGACTTTGAAGGGAACAAGTGAATAGCTCTCCTTGGAGCCAGTGCAACCACATGCACTGCAATGCTCACCTGTATCTGAACAAGGGGAGGATTATTCATTTCCATTTAGCACATTTAGCAAACATTTCCATTCAGCCATTAGTCTGCCTGTTGAGAGACAGAAATGGACACATTTTCCATTTAGGATGTTGTTGTGATGTAGTTGTAGCTTTTGAGCAGCTGTCAGATGGCAACATGATTTTCAGGGGTCCTTAGAAAGACCAGGCCTGGCAGGGCTACCATTTCCCGACCTGCTGGAAAGACCTGGAACACTTTGTGATGCATAAGTGGTTTACCTGCCTCTGCTCAGAGCCTGAGGCAAATGGGAGGCTGGTGGAGAGAGCACCATTGAAAAGCCTGGGATTTGCACACCTTTCCAGAGCCCAGATCAGTGGAGGTGCTGCCCCTGTGGAGTTCTGGCAGTGAAGTACTTCCTGGAACACAGAGGCAACAGGAATGGGTCTGAGGCTGTGCAGTAGCAGCATTCATCGTTACTGATCCTCCCTGGTGCCCATTCAGAGGTGGTCTGCAAGTGCTGCTCTCTGACACGTGCTTCAAGAATGGGGCTTGTGTCATTAGAGAAGCATGCTCTGCATGCTGAAGGGAGTGAAGATCCATCCTCCTTCCCAATGCTTTGGGATATCTTAGGCTAAGATATAGGCTTAGGACAGCCTTCTTGGTATAAGCATAATTTTTCTTTCATTGCTACTGTCTGGGCTCCTGTTGAACAGCAAAGTGATGGAGAACTGTGGTCTGACATAGGGATGCCAAGGGCCCTTGGCTGGGCACTGCAATCCTCATGTAAAATGGTGCTAGTTTTCATCTTGGGAAGTAACTGCAACTTCTGTTTTTCACGCTCTCTTACCCTGGTTTCATGGTACCTTGGTGCCTCAGTCAAGAAAACCTGCCAGTCATCAGTTTCCAGGCAATAAATCTGTAACTGGAGAGAGATTGTCACGGTGGAGCTGGCAGCCAAGCCCGGGACTGGACTTTCCCCTGGGGGTGTGCTCAGTGGCAGCACGCTGGTTGGGCTGCCTGGGGGCAGGAGTCCAGGCAGCTCCCACCTCCTGGTGTCCATCCAGCCTGGCCAGAATCCAGCAGTGCCTGCGTCACTGGCCCTGCCGGTTGTGCAAGTGCCCCTGTTACCGGCCTGACCCGCAATGGCTTTCGTAACCCCGCTGCCAGGGCTCGGGGGGGGCTCTGCCCTCTGCCCCACCTGCACCCTGCCTTTCCCCAGTGGCTTTGCTCAGCTCTGACCAGCCTCAGCAGGAGTCAGGAAGCCCGAAATTCAGGTTTGGAAGCTCTTGGTGCCGCTGGACGCACAAAATTGGAAGCTCCCTTTTGGGCAATTTGGTGGAGTTTTGGGCTTCTTGTGCCACCTGCAGCCACCCTGACCTCAGGGGACTGGGTTGCAAGTGGCTGAGCAGCCCCTGACCCCTCTGCCCTGGTCCAGGCAGTGAGCTGGCAAAGCTCAAGGTTTTGTTAAGTCCCAGCCATGAAGACAAAGGTTGGGAACTGGCCACTTCTCAGGTGGCCAGCTGGGCTGTGTCCTCTCCCCGGCTGTGTGCCAGAGGGGCTGCTTTGCTGAGGTAATGCAAACAGGTCATGGCAAAGGCCACCTGGGCTGTGCCTAGGTTTATCACCCTGCAAAAATGATCTCCTTATTCCATAGCAAGTTCCTCTGTGAATTCTCTACTTGAATTGCATCAAGCATAGATTGTATTATGAATAGATCTTTGTCCTTCCAGGGCAACTTCAGGAGACATGGAAAGGTTCTCTTCCCTCCTGGGGTACACCCTGGAGTTTGGGTGAATCTGCTGTTTTCCTCAGAGAACAGCCGTACTTTCTGCCTTTATTGTGTCCTAGTTTCTTTTTTTGAAAGAAGTTCTAGTTTCACCTCTGTCCAGGATATCAGGGGATTGATTAGGGCTCTCCCTAACAGACTTGCAGCAGCTCTCGGTCTGGAAGATGGTTTGCAGAGAAAGTCTGTGGGGAGCTGATCACTGCAGGATGAAAGCATCGCCCTGCTTGGCATGGCATGCTTCCTGTCTTCAGAGAGCTGTCAGGGCTGTCTTCTGAATCCCCTCACTGCCATGTGTCAGTCTCTCCCAGCTTCTCTTCAGCCTGGTTTGGTGCTTTACTGCCTTGGGGTTCACTGTGTCACCACAGCTCAGACCTGGCTTTTGGAGCACGTGCCACCTCCATCTCCTGCTCCTGGGTGCATGGCATGGAGCAGGCAGTCTGTGGCTGGCTCTGACTGATGCCAGAGAAGTGCTCCAAGGCAGCAGTGGTCTGAAGAAATACTGGTTTTATTATCTCATGGCTGTTTGGTGAGTTGCCCAGAACCCTTCTGAGATCCTGCTGAATTTGTTTAAATGGTATTTCATCCTTGGCCCCTCGACATAAAGTAGGGATGCATTCGGTGACTGACAAGGTGAGGGCAGTAAAAGAGTCATGCAAGAGATCCATGAATGTGATGTTAAAAAATCCCCAAAGATACTTCTGGGGTAATTTCAGTATTTCTGTCTGTTGGATGGACAAGGGGCAGTTTTGGATAACTCTCCTTTGCAAGGGAGCAGAGACTGCCCTATGAAAGACCATTCACCTTTAGGACCTCGTTCAACTCTAAATCCATTTCCACTCCACTGAGCCGAGTCCAGGTTAGCAGAAAATTCCTCCTGAGATGGACAACAAGCCCTGGGCACTAAAATTCATGGTGAGAGAACTGCCCAGGAAACTCAGAGGCAGCTTGGTGACCTAGTCCAGCAGCAAGGTAGCACAGAGCAAACCTGTGAAACAAAAAACATGCTTGCAAACGCAGTGAAGCAGGAGTGGTTGATCATTAGCAAGTCCAGCAAGGCTTGAATGTGTGTCCTGGAGGGGAAAGTCTGTTTCGCAATCTGTGACCTAACTGAGCATCCCTCCTGTGGTGTCATACAAGATCCAAAGTCTAGCAGAGCAAAGGTCTGATTTTCACTCCAGCTCAGGGCTTTTAGGGCACTGTCAATGGGCAGCATCCTGGACTGGTGCCAGGATATAGACATCCTGGAAGCACTTATTCTTTGTGCAGTGCAGGGCAGACATACAAGAAGAGAAACACCCTCACCACAGCTGGCTGAAAGCCTGTCTGGCTACTGGTGGTAGCCAAGTTCACATTATCACCAAAGCTTCTGTAATTGCTGTAATGACTGTTCTTGTAAGTGTAGGGAATTACCATTTGGTTGTCCTCATGAGACAGCACGGTTGTACCACTCTCAATTGTCACGGCCTCTCTTGGAAAACTCCTGTGTTGTCACCTTCATTTAAATGGCTGAGAATCATTATGAAGACCAATTCCATTTCCAGGTTCTGAGATGTGGTTTAGGAATGATGTTGCCTGAGTTAATGTTCCCACTGACACACCCCAGACCATGTGCTGCTTGCTCACTTTCTCTCCGCTGCTCCTGTGCTGAAATGGAGAGAACTGAAGGACAAAAAGCTGAAGATCACAGGCTGAGATAAGAACAATTTACTAGAAACAGCAGCGGAATAAGAAAATTAACAGTAGCAACAAGACACTGATAACAGAGTTAAAAGATAGGCAAATATTTACACCTGATTGCCCACCACACAATTTAGTGTTCCCACTGAAACACCCCAGACCACAAGCTGCTCACACCCTTCCTTCCCGTTCCCTCTGCAGCAGGGTGGAGAGAACTGGAGGCACAAAAAAGTTGAGATAAGAACAATTTACTAGAAAAAGCAAAGAAATAGGAAAAAAACATTGGCAACAGTACTAATGGCAGAGTGTGCAGATTGGTGCACAATTAACATGGGACTGCTCACCATGTGGAATCCAGGGTGATGGTGAAGTGACCACGCACCACCGAAGGACCAGCACCACCCCATATCTGTGGGGTGGCATCAAATATTTGCAGGGCTGTGCTCTTCCTAGCTGCTGCAAAAATTGACCCTGAGACAAGCAGGATAAGTGAAATGTCCCTGCATCTCCAGGTGAGGTGTCAAGCAAAGGGCAGAGCTGTTAACGAAAACTCTGCATATATTTATTTCCTCAGCTGGAAAAGGTGGGATTTGACAGAAAATTAAACACAGCCTTGCCCTGTTTGAAAGGGGAAAACCTCACAAACTCGATGTGCCTGATGTTTTCAGGTCGTGGGTGGGTTTTGTAGCTTTCAGCATGAACTCTGCATCGCTTTAATTGAATGGTGTCCGGTCTGAGCTGGCTCAGTGAGCACAGCACAGCTGGGCTGACTCCACAGCTGCACCTGCAGGTGTGTGGCAGAGCAGGGGCTTTTCCAAAACACAGGGATTAGTGAGCATCGCATCTTTTGCAGCACATCGTCTCCAAATCCTTTAGTGACTTCCACTGAGATAGATGGTGAACTCTGCAGCAGCTGATTTTTGATTAAAGAGAAAGAGTTACATATTTGTAATGGTCAAATGAAATGATGGTTATGGGTGATGGCACATTTTATTTGCAATGCCACTTGTCGTCTGCAGCATCGGTGCTGTGTGCTGCATATCTTCAGTCTGAGGATGTGGCAATGCCCTGCTGAATCTGCTTGCAGGGAGAGGTGGCAATTCCTTGGCTGTGGGTGATGGGTGCTGGGGCTTTGGGGAGGCTGGGTGATGGGGTGGGGGGTGCTGGGACATCACAGCTATTTATTTTTTTTTAAATAGCATTTGCTGCAGTTTCTATTAGATGTGTTTTCCAGTTACTGTCCAGCTGTCAGGTAGCTCTGAGACAAAGCTTGGGGGCTGCTGTCATTGAGTGCAGGGATCCTGGGCTCATCCTGGTGGGAAAGCTGGGGCTGCCAGCAAGCACTTTGACACAGTGGCAGCTGCAGAGTTACTTGTCACAGGTGTAATTATAAGGACAGGATATACCATTGCCTCCTTCCACACGTTGGTGGGCTTCAGCTGGCGATTGGCAGCCCCTCCATTGCTCAGAAACACGCTGTGAGCCCAACCTTGCTTCCAATTTCAATTTTTTTAATCTCAGGTGAGTGCAATGGGAGCCATCTATTTTTCTTGCTAGGTGAATAAACGAGTTTCTACTCGGTAGTCGTTCAGCCTTGCTGGTGAGTGACCCTTGGTGATCTTCCTGCCAGCATTTTGCAGTCTGCTCTCTCAGCTGCAGCCCTGCATCCACGCTAATTCAGGTTTCCTGCACTAGATGTCCCTGTCTTAACAGAGAATTTAGTAAGTTGACAGAACAGATGATTAAACTGGGAGGAGGAAGGGGGAAGGAAATTATTTGGAGAGGGTGTGTAAGGGACTGAAAATTGTATTTTCAATTATGTCCAAAATAAGGACATATTTATTCTCTCTAAAGTTTCTCTCTAAAGTTTACAAGAGGAATTCAGTGCTGCCTGAGAAAATGAAGTCCCTGAGAGCCTTTTCCAAGGAAGGCACAGGGGTCCAGTGGCCACCTCTTTGTCTGTCTCTGCCTCTGCAAGGTGCATGTGCAAGGGACTCTGTTTTCATCTTTCTCTTGGGGCACAGGCCAAAAGCAAGAATAAATAAGAAAAAAGTCCACTGATTGACATGAAAAAACAATTTTCAACTAGTTTCTTGAGTTTCTTACAGAAAAAAAATCTCTGGGTTGAGGAGAGTTTTAATTAACCCTTTAGTGAAGCAGACAGGATGAAGAGACTACAAAGCAATTAAGTGCATGTGATGGGCAGTATTTGCTGGCTGCATTAACCTTTGTGTTTGTGTTGTCTTAGCTGGAAAGAAGAAATATTTAATGTGTGTTATCATGCCATTCCTCATCCTTCTTTTCCTCCAGTTTTTTAATCAATTCAAAGGATGCTTCAGCCAGCTAGTTATGTGCTTTAGGCAGCGTTGACAACAAGGCAAATCTGAATTTTGCTACTTTATATTTTCACTCTGGTGTGAGTTTAGCTTCACAGATGTCCTTGAAATTGCAGAATTTGCTTCCTTAAAGGTTTTTACCTTGGAAGAGATCATGGACAGCTAGGCTTTGCTACCATGGGAATATCGTTTCCTTTGGGTTTGGCAGATAATGGAGCATACAAACACACTGCCATGCCAGATCTGCATGGCCTTATCAGGTCTCACTAGGGTATTGCATCTCTCCTTGCCTGCCAGTGGACTATTTCTGCCCCTCTCACTGTGTCGCACATCAGCCCTGGGTGCAGAGCAGAAAGCATTTGTGGTGTGTCACTTCTTATTTTCCTGTGACTTCGCTAATAAACACAGCAGGGGAGTGAGCAGGTCTCATGGAGCAGTCTGTGATGTCCTGACACTTGCATACTGTGAAGTTTGGAAATAGTTGACACTGCTACCCAAATGCAAACCTACCAAGCAGTCCTATCCATTCAGTGTGGCCTTGGATGGGACTTTTGGCCTTGGATGGAATCCCTGGGCATATCTGATGTAATTGATTTCTTCAGCAACTCTGCTTCTCCCATGGTGGAACAATCATAGAATTACTGCATTGCCTGGCATGGAGGGAACATTAAAGACCATCTAGTTCCAACACCTTCCACTAGCCCAGGCTGCTCAAAGCCCCTTCCAACCTGGGGTGAGGGACAGGTACCAAAACCCTCAGTGTGACACTTAGCAGGGAGGTATGTTGTCCTTTACATTTTTGTTTACTAGGATGCAAGGAAAATCCTTTATCTCATGCCAACTTTGTGTCTGTTTCTAAACTGCATGTAGGGACACAAAGCCCTCGTGTTTTACTACGATTTGTCCCTGTTCTCATATTTTCCTATTCCACTTCCACTGGCATGACAGAACCACAAGCGGTGCAATGAGCCATGCAACCTCTGAGCTTGCCTCTGCCTTCCTCTTAAATCTTGGTAAGGGTGCAGCAGAGCCACAGACACCATCTGAGGGTTGGGAGGATGTGCTCCATGTGAAGAGGGAGCTAAAAGGTGCTGCCAGCACAGGGTTTGATGCCCTTCCTTTCCACAACAGCGTCCTCTTGCACATGAAATAGAGACTGAGGGTACAGGGAACTGTGTGACTGCTTGAAATCCTCCTCACCGTGGTCTGTAGGGCTCTGCTAAACCAAAAGAGAAATGAAAAGATCAGCTGAGTATCAGTTCATTGGGAATGGTGTCTGGAAAGACCTTTTATATAGAAAGAAATTTTATTTGGAATTTATAATCAAAGGAGAAGTGACCTTTTTGGTTGAAGATGGAAAACTGCTTGATTATCTTCACTTTTTCTGTGCCTGCATAGGGAAGTCTTTTGTCCTGGTGGTGAAGCAAAGGAAAATGTAAAGAAGGAGAGGGAAAGAAAAATGCTGCTTTTGTTTCCACTTTATATTCTGCTACCAATGTTAGCAAACAATATTGTTGCTTTTCAGGGCTGTTTTTCCACATATGTGAGGCCTCCCTGGGGAAGCACAGCAAGGCAGAGGCTCTGGCAGCTGCAAACTTGGATGATTTCCTCGATTTTCCACAATTCTTCAGTTCTATCTACCTCCAATCTGAAAAAGCCCTGAAAAAACAGGGTTGCTTTTTCAGCCTCCTTATCCGTGAAACGAGATGATTTTGTTGAGGGTGTAGGAAGGCTGAGGATGTTCCTCTTTTTGACATATCCCAAAAAAACCTGTCTCAAAGGTTTTTACTTGTTCAGTTTGGAGAAGGAAGGATGGAAGGTGTGGGCATCAAGGGGAGTGCAAAATGTTGGATCTGGGTGAGGATCTTTTCTGAGCTGGCTCCCATAGATGTGTCTGCCTCTTCTTTATGCTTCTTCCATAGATATGGCAATCCAGTGAATGAAAAGAAAAAGAAGGGAAAACCCCGACCCTACATCTTGACCATTTATGGCAAATATATTTTATTTATTGCACATCCACAGACTCATCTGGATTCATGTAGCCAAAATGTGAGGAAAGGTAGAGCTTCCCAGTCCCTTCAGGGTAGAATTAATGTTAGAAGCTTTAATATTTTCAGAGGAGCATGCCCCTTGTCCACCACCCAACATTCTGGCAGCAGATTGCCTGGAAGGTGAGGAGATGCAAGCACCATAATTTATGCAACATTCCCAATAGTGCTGATCCTCTGTAAATCGTGGGAGTGACATTTTCCCCCAGGCTATATCTGTGGGTAAGGATGGCCTCAACATGGGTGTCACCACTTCCTTCATGTAGGGAAGACTGACTGAAGATGTTCCTAACTTTTTCCCTTGTCAATGAGCTTTCAGGAGCTGTCACCATCTGTGTTTGGCTAGCAGAGCATTCGACAAATAACCCCGAGTCCTTGCAAACCACCAGAGGCTGAGTAGCACAGAGGGGGAAAAAGGATATTTCTTCTGTTGTGAAAGTACATAAGCAAGGAGCTGCTGAACCTGGCACAGAGCACAGGCACAGAGAGTGGAACTGGTAATAGCAGAGTGTTCCTTCAACCAGCTCTTGTTGTGCTTGCCACATCATGATCCAACATTTGGGCTTGATATCTCGTCTAGGAGGTTGTTGAGGGGAGCAGGGGGTTCTCCAGTAGTACCTGGAGATGGCTAATCAACAAGCAGAGAGTGGAAAGGAGATAAAGACAAGCCAGATTTCTCCCAGTGTGTTCACTTTGCACTCTGCAGCCTTTTAAACTGCTGTGGTTTGATTTTTTTGAATGCTGCAGCCTGCCTGAGTAGAGCTGGTCATCATGAACCACTAAATTTCTGAAACCAGAAAGGTTTGCTTTGGTCTCAGTGATATCTGGAGGTCTTGGGAAACCTTTTAGGGCTTTCTCCCTTTCAGGAGGAAGGACAAGCCTTTTGTAACTGCCTTCCCCTGCCTCAATCGCCCGCTAACATCAACTCACTGAATTTTTAGCATGTCCTTCATGAAAACAGCTATCAGTTGAGCTTTTAGCAGATCTCCCCATCTCTTGGTGTTTCTCTGTTTCCTTATCTTGTTTACAAAACCGTGTTATGTGAAGCAAAACTCATTTGCTGGCTGGGAAGAGACGCTGAACTCAATGGGATATTTACTGTGTACCTGAGATATAATCTATTCTCTGCAGTAACACAGGCTCCAAAATGAATGGGTATTTATTTATAATAACACAGCAGACAGTCCATATGGAGGTGTCACCTCGTTTGTAATCAATCCCGGCGCAACGCTCTGGCTGCAGCAAAGTAACGCTTTGCATTAAGTGATGGATTGGCTCAGCCTTCCTACTCTGGCTGTCATTTCTCTTTGCTGAAGATGTATTGCCTCCATTAGGCAGCCCCTGGAGGTGCTAAAAAGGGAGTGTGCCCAGAGATCCTGCGTGGTCCCACGTGGGAAGGGAAGGGAAGGGAAGGGAAGGGAAGGGAAGGGAAGGGAAGGGAAGGGAAGGGAAGGGAAGGGAAGGGAAGGGAAGGGAAGGGAAGGGAAGGGAAGGGAAGGGAAGGGAAGGGAAGGGAAGGGAAGGGAAGGGAAGGGAGCCGTGCTGCTGATCACAGGGAGACGTGTTCCAAACGGGTGACTCCTGGCACCCTCGTGGTGAGGTAAGCAACGATTTGTCCCTCTAAAGTGCATCATTATTGCACTGGCATTGTATTTCTGGATTGATTTCAACTCAGGGGCTGATGACAGAGTGGATATTTTGCTCCTGGAGAAATAGACCATCCATGACATCAAACAAGCTAGATATATGTTAAAAGAGACATCCTTGGTGTGCTGGGGAAAACAGCAACAAAACCTCCAGAGGTCTGTATTTGGGTGCTGTGGAGATGCAATTGATATGTCTGTGTTGTCAATACCATCAAATGGGAAAATCTGCCCACTGCTCGTGAGTGAATCGCCAGAAAAATAATAACTTGCTTTATGGAAGACACTGTACAAAATGGAGCCATACAGTAATATTTGAAGGCTGTCCGGGCTTGGATCTGGATATTTTACAGTGCAACACTGCCCAGAGAAGGAGGGCTCTGAGTGCCAGCAGGGCAGTGGGATGGGGGGAGAAAGTGGAGCTGGCAGGTGCTTTTGTCCCTGTGCCCTTCCCTCCTGTCCAAAGCCTGGGACACCACCACCTGCATCTTGTCGGGGATTTTGCCCAGATCACTCACCCAATGTCCCTGTGCCTCTGTGATGTCCTTTAATGTGTGGTGGGTTAGACTTGTTTGTGTGTGCCTTGGCTGGTCCTGCACATGGATGGCTTTGAGGGCTGAGAGGCACTTAGGAGGAGGAGAAAACAGGCCCATCTTTCATGTTTCTCTTGTGATACATGAGAAAAGCTTGCAAATGGCCGTCTTTGTAAAACCAGAAACACCACGCATATGAAGGCTGCTGTTTGCTGTATTTCCCTTTACTATTTGCTGTATTTCCCTTGAGGCAAGAGAAATGTTTCATTTCTCAAAGAAGCAGCCGAGGTGTGCAGAGACAGCTCTTGTCCTTGTCTCTGGGATATAGGGAAGGGGTGAGAAAAACACACAAAACACCCAACATACATGGTCTCAGTAACAACCACTCAGTTTTCAGTAGGAGTAGCTCAGATCCTTCCCCTCTGCCACTTTTCCATAAAGCCTTCTAAGAGCAACAAGTTATGTAAAAACACATCGAAAAGCTGGGAAGAAATTGGTAGGTTTGGAAAGAGGCTCGAGGACATCCTTGGCACCCTTCTATGCAGCACAAAAAAAACCCCAACCCAACCAAAAAAACCCCAAACAAACAAACAAACAAACAAACCAAAACCAAAACAAAAACATGACCCCCCCCCCCACCCCAAAACACCAAAACACCAAAAAACCAAAATAACCAACCAACCAACCAACAAAAAAACCACTACAAAAAAACACCCAAAAAAACTCACTGGAAAATTGCTTTTCCTTTGTAGGCTGCCTTTGCAGGCCAGTAGAGTCAGAAGAATCACTTAACTCTCACAGGCTGCACTGTCGTACTGCTGCTCTCCTGTCCTGGTTTAGGGCAAAATTGGGAGGAAACCTCTGGAGGGGATTGCCCTGGAAAGCAAACCCAAACGGCCCCACCCCCCAGACGGTCCGGGAAAAAGAACTTCCTCGGAGAAAAGTGGAAAAAACTATTTATTTAACAAACAAGATGCCCACAAGCACAAAGAATGAATAATATGAAACAGTAAAACCTCTCCCTGCTCTGAAGAGAGATGGCAAACAGAGACAGTCCTTGCCGTGGGTGTAGCTCAGCTCACTCAGTCTCTCCGCAGGGCCAGGCCCGGCGGCCGCAGGTGCCAGCCCTCGCTGCTCCTCTGGGTTTTTCAGTCCTGAGCAGATTTAAACAGTCCCAAGGAAAGGGAAAAAAAACAGTCCAGGGAACTTCTCTGCCCTAGCTAGCTAAAACCGACTAAGAGCACAGGAGATCTCTGTCCCACCACTGTCCGTGCCTCAGATGAACGCTGCAGCCAGGCCGTGTGGGAGTCAGGCAGTTTTCTCAAAACAAACTGCGCTGCTTCTTTCTCCCCCTTCGCTCCCAGAACCATTTTAAAGGTACAGAACTTAGTGTACAGCACAAACAGAACAGGTGATTGGGGATACAAGCATCATGAAGTCACCCTAGGACCCCTCCCTCCTGCCACCAGCAGTGTGATGCCTGGTCTCCTCTGGGGATGCTCCAGCCCGTGGTGGTTGCACCCCTGTGCCTGTGGAGGAGGCAGGATTGAGGCTGGCCTTCCCCATAGCTCCTTGTCCAGCTGTGCAAAGCGGCTGCTGGGCTAAGGTGAGAAAAGGCCTCAAAATCTGTTATTCCTCTGAAGCGGGGGTTCCCACTGGGACTTGAGCTCCTGCTTCCCTGGGTTTGGGATGAAATACAGGCCGGTGGGTGGCTGATGTGTGCAGGCCAGAGTGTGCTGCAGACATCCTCCCATCCTCTAAGCTTACTCCTTAGACAGAGACGCCCATGGCTTCAGCCTGGGAGGAGGCTTTGCAGCCCCTCAGGCAGTGCAGATGTGGTGGCACAGAGCCTGCTGGGGACTTAGCCCCTGGAGGGCCGGCCTATTCCTCTGGCAAGTTGCAGTTACATGCTCAGCCTGCTGGGTGCCTGTCTTCTTTGCCTGGGGCTGACTTAACTGGCAGCATCCACTTAATCCATTCCTGAGCATCCAGCATTCTCAACAAGGGCACGTTTTCCTTCTGCTGTTGATGATTCCTGGAGAGAAAACAGTGGGAAAACGCTGTGAAATCATTATGTAGGGAAACTGCTGATGCTCAGGGTCCAAGGGATTGACTTTACATCAAGCAATCCATGAGTGTCACTTTCAACTTCTATTGACAGTCACTTTCCAGACTCTCACTCTGGAGCATCCTCTAGCTGTTGTCTGTAGCTCACTTGATCATTTCCAGAGCTTTCACTGTAATGCCCTGTTTATTAGTGTCACCTCGGAGATAGGTTATTAATTTGCTCCCCAAACCAGTATACCTGGCTCTGTTACATGCAGTCTTGGCCTAAACATCTTGTTATGGCCAAATTCTTTGCTCTAAAATTCAATCTTTTGAAGAGAGTGAGTTTTCACCTGTTTGGCCATTTTGAGTTTCCTTGCTCTTCTTGGAAAGGGAAAATTGAGGTTTGGTGTGGATTTTTGAGGTTCATTATCAACTGCAGCGCACCTCCCTGGTGTCTGGGAAGTTGTGTGGATCCTGGCTGACATCTCTTGGGTCAGATTTCAGCTTGGTTACTTACCTGGGAAGTGGCATAGGACAAATCACTCATTGCCTCAATTTTCCTATTTATTCAATGAATAATAAATAAATATTTAATAAAAGAAAATAAATGATAGGTAACTGTTGTCCCCATTGGCTCATACCATGACAGTGTCATCATTTGTGAGACATGTAGAGGGATCATGGTCAGGAGTTTACAAAGTCCCAGTTCTTTAAGGGAAAACCCTCTGTTGTGAAGTGATAACATGGAGGACTTAAAAATGATTCCTGTCTCTTGCACATTGGTTGGTGTAGCAGTTCTGCTTTTTCTGAGATGAACTTTGCTTTAACGAGTCTTGATGCCTCTGTACCACATACATGCCATGAATGAGCTCAGCCTTGGGCTCATCCTTGCAATTCCTTTTATTTTGATCCATGAGCTGTCTTTCTCCTCACTTGTTGGCATTTTGCTTCTATCTCCCTCTGAGCCCTGAGTCCTAGCTGTGTGATGAGACATCTTCTATCACCAGGTGAGATAAGTGGAGTTAGGTTCCTTCTGTCTCCTCTTTGGACCCTTTTGATCCTGAAAAAGAATTTAGGTCTCATGCCTGAATTTTCCTTTGTGTCTAGTTCCCTCAGTCAATTAAAACTTCTTCATTTTATCCCAATCTTGTTTCTATTCTTTGCTGGCCTCTTTGACTGGTACAGCTGCTTGCACGCTTAACTTCCCTGTAACGTTTTCCAGCTCTGTCACTCACCTGCCCTGCTTCCTTTACTAGCAATTTCACAGAGCCAGCAAAATCTTCCCAATTCACAACTTTTACTCAGTTATTCCTGTCTAAATCTGAGACTGGGCAGCTTTTGACAAGGAATTAAGCATGTGAAAGCCATTGCAGTTCAATACCATGAGTGCAGTGACCTTGCGGAGTACTATTTGCAAACTCCACATCTCCAGAACAGCTGAATATCAGATTGGAAGTAACCTGACCTAAAAGGGAACAAGCAGAGTGAGAGAGAAGCACGTGCATGACAGAGGCCAGCATGGGAGTAGCAAGGGTGTCAATGTATTTAAAGCAGAAACTAAACACCCAGCAATAAAGCCAAGTGCAAAAGCAGAGGAAGGCAAGTGAGAGATGGAACAGCCAACCTTTAGGCATGTTGTTGGTAGTGTGTACAAGAACACGTTTTTTGGTAGGACTCCTGGGTGATTCATAGCTATGTGCACTGGAGAATGTGACTGTCTGCAGGACTGGCTTTTTCTACTGGGATTTTCCCTTCTGAATGTTTGTTTTATGGTCTAGAGGCAGCCTTGCCTGCAGGATGAGCAGGTCATTCTCTGTGGCACTTCGTTGGGATCTTCTGGGGATTGCTCATGGCCCCGCTCTATTTTGAACAGAGATTTATGATCGCCCTCCCAGTCAATTAAAATTCTAGGTATTGCTAAGGCAGAATTCAATTAAGGCTAATTGGAGCTTCTGATAACTGATTTTCCAAACGGAAACAATGGTGGGGTTGCAGATCCTAGAGGGTTTCTATCACTTTTAAATAACTTTCAGTAGTTCTGTCCTTGCTTGATGCTGCTCTAATCTTTCCTCAAGCCCCACGGTCTTTCTTGCATCAAGCAATTCAAATGTTGATTTTTTTTCTGTCATAATCTATAATTTTGACTTATTTGTTCTTTTAATGTCTTCTTCTAAATGTGAGGGGAAAAAAAATCAAACCACCAAACGCTGCAGAAGCCTGGAAATGTTTTTTTGTATCAGTCCCAGTTGTCTGACATGAAAGATATATAGCCACTTCTAAGAGTTTGACAATTCAGTAACAATTATTTAGACAGTTACAATAACAACTCGCTTTTCTTTTCCTGTTGAGAGGGATGATGTGGTTTTAATGAATTGTCAATAAAGATTAAAAAAAGGAATAAAATACCAAGAGTAGAAGAAAACCCCAGGTGCAGACACAACGCCATTAAAATACAACTCAGGTTTTCTATTCTACCCTAAATTTTATTTTCTTGGCATCAAGAACTATTGTGACAGTTCTTTGCACACTTGATTGAACAGGGAAAGCACATGGGACTCTATCTTAGTCACAGAATGCAGAACATGTAGCTCTCATTGCACAGAGGAGTCTCACAGAGGGATGAATAATCCTTTCAGTAGTTCAATTTGCCAGAATCTGCAGCCTGTTGTTTACTGTGTGGGGACTAATAACAAAATGGCAAAGAGGAATTTAAAAAGTGAGAGAAGGAGCTATATATATATATATAGAGAGAGAACAATGACACCTGGAATGTCCAACTTCTCCCTCCTGTAGTGTGTGGTTGTCACTTGCCGACTGGAATACTTTTTCCTGGAGTTTTATTTTCCATGGTTGCAGGACTACAATTACATTTCCCTCTGCACATATCGTGTGTTTTGCTGTTTAAAGGAAATGAGAGCAACATAACTGTGTTTTTAGTGTTTCCCTCTATTCATGTGAGATAAATGGAAGAAAAGCCATGGGCAATTATGCTGTGGAAGTTAAAGGGAAAAGTTTCTTTGATAAGAAATGATTGTGGAATTATACAATTGCCAAAGGAGAACAGGTGGATGCACTCTCTGATGTGTGATTACTAATGAGTTCTCTGTATTCCTTGTGGAAAAGAGACACAACTGTAAAATTAAATAGTCAATGCCTCTGATGAAAGGGTTTGCAGCCACTGGTGTCCTGTATCAAAATACAGTGAGCCCTGAAGGAACAACTAAAATAGCAAGTCTCAGCTTCAAGTAAAGCAAGCTAAGTGGAAAAACTCTACAAATGGCTTTTATTTTTGGTCTGGGAAATTTGTTTATAATGTGTTCTAGTAGCAGAAGCCTTTTGCCTGGGAAAATGGTAGAGTGGGGTTTTGCCAGGAGGCATGTGGCTGCTGAAGTTGTGGTCAGTGCCATGGGGCAGATGGGCAGCAGAGTCAAGACTCAGTGTCACACTGGGGTGTGAGTGTCCACATGAAAGTGTGCTCAAAACCAGCTTCCATTGCAGAACTCTTTGTGAAGGCTGAGTTTGCAGCGAGGTGTGTATACGTAAAGGAGAAACCCTCTTCATTCACCAGCACATGCAGTCACAGCTTCTGGGCAGAAATAGTGACTAAAATGTTGCAATGTGGACGGAAGTCTGGGTTGTCCACTGTGCTGACAAGGTGCCTGCTGTCCAAGAATTGCAGGAGCTGTGAAGAAGGCCTTGAGGTCCTTTGGGGATGTCATGGGTGAGCACCTTACTGAAACATCTTAATTGCACACCAATGGATGCCAGAGTGGCAGGCAAGGGAAGGACAGTGTGTGGTACATATATCCTAGATACAAGCTGACACCTGATTTTTGAGTACCTTCTTTCCTCTAGTGAGTTTTATTTTGGTTTTTGGAGTGTTTAATGGTTTGAATGTCAAAATTTCTTATTTCTGTAGATATGTAGATATGTAGATATGATGGCAATGTTTTTCTACGTTTGTTTAGGTCATTCATTTCAGAGTTTGGAAGTAGGAAGAAAGTGGTTGTAAGGACAACATTGTCTTGTGTTCTAGCCACCTCCATTTTCTTTATTTGAGTATTGACTTGGTGATTCAGGCTGCCTGGTTTAAGTCGTGCTCCCCACAACCCAAATTTATTAATGAGCACATTAACGAAGGTAGTTAATTACCTTGCAGCAACGGCATGGTGTTCCCAGCTCTGCTCCTGAAGGACACCTGGGCAGTCCATGCATCAGGAAGGTGCTGTGAATGCCTGATGATGCTGCTGTGGCATTTCTCAAAGCCAGAGGTGTGCTGGCTTTCTCCAAATATGCCATGAGATGGCAGCAAAGGCTTTTGAGAGAATTTTGTACCTCGAATTGTTTGTTGCCTAGGGATTCTTGTAGGAGAACCTGATCATAAATCCACAGTTTATAATGCATCCTACAGAGTATATGCTGCATTGTTCCCTGAAATGTAAGGTTTCTTTTTCAGTAGAGAAGGCTCTTTTCCCCCTTTGTTCCATTTCTTCTTTTCACTTCTAGTATATTCCTATTGTTTAGTATTATTTGAAAGAAATGTGAAAGCAAAGCCTTTAGTTTTGGTTGGAAGGGACCTTAAAGATCGTGTGGTGCCAACCCTCCCTGCTATGGGCAGGGACACCTTTCACTAACAACCAAGCCTTTGGTGTTTGCCTTGGTCACTGCCAGGGATGGGGTTGTTCCCTGAACAACCTGTTCCGTTGTGTCACAGACATCACAGTGAAGAATTGGTTCCTAATATCTCATATAACCTACTCTCTTTCAGTTGAAAGCCACTCCCCCTTATCCTATCACTACATACCCTTGTTAAATACTCCTCTCCAGCTGTCTCGTAGCCTCGATAGGTACTGGAAGGTGCCAAAGAGCTCCCTGAAGCCGCCTCTACTTCAGCCTGGTTTTGTAGGAGAGGTGCTCCAGCCCTCTGGTCATCTCTGTGGCCTCCTCCAACAGGCCCACATTCTACTGGGGACCCCAGAGCTGGGTGCAGCACTGCAGGTGGGGTCTGTCCAGAGCAGAGTACAGTGGCAGAATTCCCTCCCTCCTCCTGCTGCCCACGGTGCTTTGAATGCAGCCCAGGGCATGTTTGGCTTTCTGACCTGCAAGTGCACATTCCTAGGTTGTGCTGAGCTCCTCATCCACCAGCATCTTATGTCCTTGTCCCCAGGGCTAATGTCAGTCCATTCTCCACCCAGCCTGTGCTTGTGCCTGGCATTGCCCCTTGCACTTAGCCTTGTTCAGATTCATGAGTTTTGCACAGACTCCACAGGCTCACCTCTCAAGCATGTCCAGGTCCCTCTGGGGGCACCCCATCCCTCCAGCATGCCCACAACACCCCACAGGGTACCCTGAATCCCATTGTCCATGTCACTGACAAAGATGTTAAACAGCGACAGTATAGGGGGCCATTCCTTGCCAAAAAATGAGCATTACCTTTGTCAAAAATGTATTTATGCTCCACAGAGAGGGAGTGAGCAGATGCAGAAAACCATTTTTGCAGAGATCTCTGTTTATTTATGGGAAAATAGTTAAGGAGGAAATTGAAACTTTGTTTTACCTTTTTTCTTTTTTCTTCCTTTCTTTTGTTTTCCTTTTTTCTTTTTTCTTTTTTCTTTTTTCTTTTTTCTTTTTTCTTTTTTCTTTTTTCTTTTTTCTTTTTTTTTCTTTTTTCTTTTCCTTCCTTTTAATTATTTTTTCGTCACCAGCTATAGCTCTTGGGTGGAAATTTGGAATAAAAAACAACTTGTGTGAAGAGAAACAGAAGTTCTTTTCAGCCACGTGGTGACATTCTATGCATCCTTGATGATAATGTGATATGGAAGGAATGGCAGATATTCATGAAGGTGAGGAAAAACAGACTTATGTCTGCCACCCCCTCCCACTGTTCATCCTGTTCTTATCACGGGTACTACTTTTAGCACTTTCTTCTTAGCAACAGTAATGAAAAGCAGGTGAAAAGCCATTAGCAAAAATGCCTCCTTATCATCTTACAGGAAAATGTTGTTAAAGACAATGTTGTTCATGACTTGCTCAAAAACAGCCTTTCCAAAAGAATTGGTTATAACTGCAGAGCCACAGTGCAGGAAGCAATTTAGGATTCTTCAAATTGGTTCTGTGACATGCTGGTGATGAAGTTGTTGAGGGACTATGTTGCAAAGGCATTTGCCATTTCATTTATACTGATGGACAACTGGGGTGCTAATCCAAACCTATGTTCTTTCAGTTTACAGTCAAAACCCTGTCACTACACGCCCTTGTAAAAAGTCCCTTCAAAAAGTCTTCACATACAATGTCTTTGTATATAAAAAAGAATTTAATATATTTAGTCTCAGGAATTCTGCAAATAGTTTATTAGAAACAAGCAAGTAATTATTAGAGGCTTCTGTTAATTTTTTCTGCTGCTGGCATTGGCTAAGGTCATCAATGGGTGTCTGAGTCCTGC
The DNA here is from genome assembly GCA_017589585.1 of Phylloscopus whistleri. Lineage (NCBI taxonomy): Eukaryota > Metazoa > Chordata > Aves > Passeriformes > Phylloscopidae > Phylloscopus > Phylloscopus whistleri. The sequence goes on along the minus strand of JADMLD010000857.1, from coordinate 1,793,203 downwards.
AAATTATCACTGAGGCTGCACAGTCTGCAGTTTGGGGGCAGCAGCAGCAGCAGACAAAATCCCTGCTCCTCTTTTTTACCTTCTGCTGTGTGCCAGAACTGCTTTTTGCCACTGCAGAGAGAAATGGACTTAAGAAGATGTAAAACTGTTTGGTTGGGTTTTTTTCTCACCTGGGAGTTATTCATCTGAACCTGTATCCAGCTCCCTTTCATCACAGAATTGTGGCAAATATTAATGCCATGCTTGGATGGATCATCTAGAGGGGAAGGGCAGACAAGTGAGTGGAAGATTTCTGTTGGTTTAAATATTGCAATTTCAGAGTGCCTAAGGCCAGAGGGAGGTACACAAATTTCCTGGATCCTAGAGGCTCTGTCTTCCAGTCTGACCAGTTCTCTGTCCTCTTTTCTTAAAAGTTTGTAAGTATTTGCTTGTGTCTCTGCAATACCAAGGATGCCAGCTCCCCTCACTGGGCAGAATCAAGGCTTGCACCTTTGGGCACAAGCTTGAAGTACGTCCTTGGGCAAAGCAAAGCATACAGCTGTGGTGCAGAGATATGCACAAAACCCAACATCATTATTTACATTGTAAATTCTCAGTTTCCTTTGTGTTATTTCCAACATTCCCAACATATTTTTTCTGGCTCCCCTTGTAAAACAAAAAAAATAACATGGCACTTATAGAGAACTCCTTCCATGAGTGGCATAGAGTTTCATTGAGGTATTCTTTTCTTCAATGAAAAACCTTGATTTTAAACCTAAAACCAAGCAAACAACATTTCTGTGACACAGGAAGGGAGCTGGTGTGAGAGAATTTGTCTCCAGAGACCACAGTGCATTCTCAGCTTTATCATCCTGAGGCATTTTGTCCTCTGTGAAAACTGTTTTTATAATTCACCCTTGTTCCTCGACTTTTATATTGTTGTAGGGCCCAGTCCTGTAGAGAGGGATGGGGGAGAAGGATTAGTTTATGAACAGACTCAGATTTGAGTTTGGAGTGGGAATTATAAACCTAAACAGACATGCATCTACAGCTGTTGGATGGAGTCTCTTACCATTATCCCTCCCACCTTCTCTGTGCCTTCATAAATTGACACAGTGAGGAAATCCTTCTGCCTCACACATTTGTTACACAGGCCAGCAAAAATATCTGTTTTTTCCTCTGAAGATTTGCATTGACAGGGAAGAAAACCACCTCACAGCTGAAACAATATGTGTTTTAAACATTTTCTCTTCGTGTGCATCCCAGTTATCATGCCATCAAAAGCACAGTTGGATAATCTCTTGTAGAAAGAATAATTCCTTTGCTTTTCCACTTCCCAGCTGATTCCTAATGTTTTACCTCAAATACACCTCTCAGTTTCAGGCAATGTTCCTGTAATTCATGAATACCCTTGAAGACCTGTGTCTGCAACACAGAGTCTGCAGAGCCTCTCTTGCCTCCAGAAATGTTCAGAAACATTTGATATACGGAAGGTGGTGTGATTCCTATCCACAGAGGCAAAGGTAACAGTCATGGGAACCCATACACAGGGGAATTAGAAGCAGGCTGGATGGAAAGATGGGATTGACAGGGAATTAATGAGAAACAAGCTTGCATCTTGAGAGCTGTTCATTTTACACTTAATTCTTCTCTTAATGTTGATGTAATGCCTTATTTTTGCCACAGCCATGCACAAAAACAGAGACATAAATAAAATAGCCAGGAACACTCTCTGTGATAAGACTGAACATAGGAGCCCCAAGAGCTGTCTTCTGTCCTCTCCTCAAGGTCTGTGGTCCCAGAAGGGAGTGGAATGGGACCTGAAAAGCAGAGTTACAGTCATTCAGTTGTGCTGCCCTGTTTTTCCAGGCTGTGTTCCATACTGCCATAATCACCCTGGGACCAGCAGGGCACGTCAGGTTTGTAGGCTGTATTCCTGTTTAATTACTAAAGAATGTACAGGAGTTTGCAGGCTTTGCTTATGGCTGTACTTGTGTCCTAGCTGATGGTTTTCTTATGTATGTGTGAGCACAGCTCTACCACCCAGAAAAACCAGGTGCCCAGAGAAGTTGTGGATGCCCTGTCCCTGGAAGGTTCAAGGCCAGGTTAGAGGGGGCTTTGAGCAACCTGTTCTAGAGGAAGATGTTCCTGCCCATGGCCAGGAAGTTGGAATGATGGGGCTCTTCTGGTCCCTTCCAAGCCAAACTGATCCATGACTCTAAAGCCAGAGCTGGCATTTGGGAGCACCTCCACAAGTTCCCTGAAGAGTTTTGCCACGTGCTGGCAGAACAGAGCAGAGATTGGCAGTCTCACAGGCAAGGAGGAGAATCAGCACCTTTCCCTTGCAATGGAAAAATAGGGAACACTGACTTGTGTGATAATTTTAGGTGGATGATTAAATTTGGCCTCTTTGGCCCTCAGCTGAAAATTCAGTTTAGGTGACTAGTTTTCTTTTCATACACTACTTAAAAATCTTTTGTTCTGCCACCCCTGGTGTTCCTGATGTTGATGGTCTTTTCACTTTAACAAAGTGCAGAAATGCCCAGCCTGCTCTGCATTCCAGTTGGCTCTGGGCTACGGAAACATAAAGAGAAGACTGCCTTTGGTTTAAGGATACATGTTCTACCCTGAGGTAGACTAACTGTTATCCCATTGTCTCTGAGACAAGTTAGGAGGAAACGTCCTGAAAGGAGCATCCCCTCTAAAGAAAGCAGGTTTCAGCACTCCCTCCCCCACCACTGATACAAAAGGGATTTCTTGGAGGAAAGTGAAAAAAAAAACCCTGTTTATTTAACACACAGAATGCATGCAGGGATGGGGAAAAGAATAAATAAAGTTAGATGTTGATTATTATTATAAAGTCACCCCAAAACACCCATAAAGTCATCCACTGCTGTTTCACTCTCTGCAAGGAATAGTCAAGTCAAAAGGACTGTGACTTTTCTACCCATTTAAAGATGCCCAGGCTTTGGACATATTTTTCCTGGGAAAAACAAACAAACAAACAAACAAACAAACAAACCCCCACTGGTCTGGCATCATCGTAGTATTGGAACAACCTGGACAAATAGTAGGACTGTAGGATAAAACATTCTGTAAGCATGTGTAAGGGGATAGGAAAGACAAAGACAAAAAAGGGGAAGAAGCAGAGGAATATTCTGTTCTGTGGTGAGTTCACAGGGATTTACTTATGATAAGGAGTCCAAATAGCAATGTGAGAGCAAATGTTTCTGAAGTGAGACAAAACTGAATGCTGATGGAGGCAGCTGAGTGCATTAGAGAGAGTTTTGCCATGTGACATATGCTTTCCTTACTGCCTGATGGTTCTGCACAGACTATTAATACTTGTGGTTGATACCCAGAGGATAATTGCAACTTTAATGTGAAGTGCTATTATGCATATTATTTACTTTGCCATCCTGCTTTCACAGGAATCACCACACTTAGCTAATGTTAAAAAAGTCATTAGTGGAGAGTACATAGATTTGCTGCACGAGATCTTATCTTTTAAAGAAGTCTATTCTGTCAAAGAAGCATAGGGATTCACTTAAGAAGGCTCCACTGTTGCACACACAAGTTATTTTCCTCACATAATGAATGCAGGCACTCAGAAAGTGCTTTTGGTTGACAGACTCCAAGAAGAGTGCTCACATCATTAAGGGATCCAGAAGAGCAGCAAAAGCTTCTGAAGGAAAGAAAAGAAAAGGGCACTTTGGAGTGCAAATCCCAAAAAGCAGCACTATAAAGTGAGCTCCTGATTGCAACAGATACACTGCTGGATGGTTTTAATGAAGTGAGAATACAGCTGAGCTTGGGTTTAACAGATAAAGCAGGTTTAGGCATAAGATTAGAAAATAAGAGGAAGATAGATGTGTGCACTGTAAAGGATAGGCCTTTGCCCTTAGCAAGGCTTTCTTGTTCTGAAACCAAGTGGATGGCCTTTCCAACATCATCTCAAAAGAAGACAAGGGCTGTGCAGTATCCTTAGGCTGGCCAAGGGTTGGGATGGGACAATCTGCGTTGCCTTGCTGAAGTAACATTTATTGCCTATAAATAGGCACGTTTGAAAGGCATACTGATGCACTAAACAAAGGTGTGATTACAGTAGAAGCAGGTATAATGTAGATTTAATTCTGCCTGCAATTACCTCTCTAATGAAACTGCAGAAGTGACTTCAATATGCAGTTTGCTACTGGAGGAAAAGCCCTGCAGCAACACTTCACACGTGCTCCAGGTGCTGGGTGCTGCATCCTTAGCTAATGTCTGCCAATACCTGCAGCAAGTAAGCCACAGAAGGAATGGGAAGCTACAGACTCTATTACTACATCTCTAATGATAGATGAAAACACTTAATTTCCCTCTTCAAGCTTTTGATCTCAGCTGAAAAGAAATCTATGCCTGAAAGAAAAAAAAACCAAAAACTGCACAAGTGAATGAAATGAATTGTGGGTTACAGTGAGCAGGACAGATTATAATAATGCATTGCACTAGATTCTACCAGTGTGCCATTTGCTGATGATTGCATTTGCTCTGATCAGAGTATTTATGACTACTTTTTATGGAATGTGAGCTTCCTGTAAATTCAATTACAGTTTGTAAGATTTGTACAATCTTTGTACCATCTCCAGCCCTTTCCTGTGCAAAGCTGGAGAACAATTGCTAAAGGAAAGCTGTGATTATTGTGTCGTTTTAGTGCACAAGCACCTAACAGAAATAAACAGAAATGTGGCCATATATACTGACAACCCAGTCTTACTTCCCAGGGAAACAATGGAGCCATTGCTGTATGAACAAATAACTAAACACAATCCAGCCAAAGCAATAGAATGATATGAGTGTAGAGCTGAAAATGCAAGTCTGACTTGCCCAAACTAGCACACAGACTTCAAGCACTGTCAGTCTAATTCCAGTCTATGTTATGGCATTAGCCTGATGATAATAGGAACACCTTTCCAACAACCCTGGTCTATCACAGTGCTGTCACTGTGCTTTTTCCTCATCAGTGTGTGGGGCTCATGACCAGCTCTGATGATGTTGAATGACCGTGGAGGCAGTTCCTCACAACCTTTCACAAAGACACCATGTAATTTGCAGCATTTGGATAGAATGAGGAGATTCTGTAATCAAATTTTCTACGATTCCCTGAGCCATATTTGAGACTTTCAGTTCTGCCTGAAATGTTCAGCTCTTGTAATGAAAATGATGAGATAATAAGGGATAGGGATGATGCTTTTGATTTGGCAGATTACTTGGTTGGTTGAAAGTAACAGGAGAAATTATGCCAGGAGGTGCCCTTCTCTAAGCTGAGGGCACAAGAATGTATCTATCTGCATTTGCTGCAGTAGATCAGGGCATGATTTCTACATGTACTTTTCTCCTGGCAGCCATTTTACAATTTCTTCCCTAATTTTTGTCAGCTTTTCACAGTAGCCAGTTGATTTATGCTACTTTTTCCTTTCTTCCCCCCACCACCCCCTCAATATGTGTAAATAAACTGTAAACATTTCTTCATTTCCTTTTGGTGCCTGTTTCCACCCTGATCAGGTGGTAACCAAACCTGGCTTTTTGGCTTACCAGGACTACAAGAAAAATGAGGACCTTAAAAACTGAATGTGGGAGAAACCAAAATCGATTTGGGTTACTTATTTCCTGATTGAAGTTCTAAGAGAGTCCTAAGGAGATAAACAAGCAGAGGACCCACCAGATTAGACAAATATTCTCACATGTAGGACCTCGTATATGTCATTATCTGCTTGAGTAGAAATCTACAAAGTGTCCTTATAGCAAAGGAACGTCTGTCTGGGGCTACAGGTGAGGCATTCATTTTCTCTGGGGTTATTTCTAAAATAAATGGAGTTTGATGAATGTAGTAGGTAAGAAATATTTTGGGGTTTGTATTCAGCGGTGGGCTGTACTTTATTTTTACTGCCAAAGTGCTGGGAGCACAGCACAAATACTTTCCTCTCTGCCAATGAGTATGTGTTGCTGGTTGGGAATGATGGATGTGGTAGTTCCTGTTGCTGAGCAGGACTGTGCAATTCTAATCTTGAGATTGTCATGAAAAGACCTGATGTGTCCCCTGCCTTATTCTCATTACTATTTGTGGTATCAGAAGGAATCTGTTTCACACTGCCAGCTGCTCCTGCTGCAATCTTCATCACAGGCTCCAGAACAAAGGAGAAGAGCAAAAGGGAGAAAAGGCCTGCTTTCATGTGGGAGTTTTGTGGAGAGCATGCAAATGTGACATTGGCTTTGTTACTGAAGTAAGAGATACGGGTGAGGTGGTAGACTGCAAATGTGAATACCCTGATTTGCCTGACTGCTGGGGATCCTGCAGGGATATCACTCACTCAAGGGAAGTCCAAACCAATGCTGTTGGGTCAACAAATAAATAGAATAAAGCCCCTGACCTGGGTATGTAGGAAATGACCTTGCAGGTGCAGGAGAGAAGTACATGTCCTCCATGTGTTTGCAGTGTGCCTCCCTCCACCCAGTTCAGTTGCCTCCTGTGGGATCAGTGATGAGAGTTTCAATTTATCCATAAAAGAGCTTGGGGTGAAACTGAGGACAGAAGAGGAAGGAGACGAGAAGTATGTGGAGATCAGAAGTGCATGGAAATGGATGGAAAACCTTGGCAGGACATCCTCTTCAGAAACACTGCTGCCTTTGGACCAATCTGGTGGAAACTTCACCACATCACTTGGCTATCACGTTTGGGAAGCAGCTGGTGCCAATCTTAAGGACAGACTGAGACAGTGAAGCCAGATAAGATAGCTTAGGTATGTGGAGGATAATCCTTTTCCCTTTTTTCTATTTATGCTGGCCTGCAGCAGAATTTGATTGAAGTAGTGGTGGTTTTAGTTGCCTTTGTATACCTTTTTTTTCTTCAAGAAATATTGAAGTCTAAAGTCCAAAATTGGAATAACTTCCTGGTAATGGGATAATTATAGGTAACTATTGAACTGCTTGCAGGGGGTATAATGGTTCCTCAGCCCAGGTGGTCAATAGAGAAGTAATTATTACTACACATGGTCTGCCTTAGAGATGCAGTGCTAAGGCACATAAACTCCTTCAGCACAGAGTTCAAGTCAGAGAATACACATGACTGGGAATATGGTATTTACAGCTTTTGTTAGGAAGCAGAATGAGCTGGGGCTGCTTATTTACTTTTCATGTGGAGCTTTAAAGAATTTTTGTCTGAAAAGGCCAAGAAGTAAGAGGAAAGGTGCTAAAGGAGGAGAAACATATCAGTGAGCTGTGCGATGCCAGCTTCCTTTTGACAACTGTTCCCTTTGCACAGCATCTGGTGGCCTGTGGGGATCAATAAGATGGTGGGAATACTGGCTCCATCCTTCAGACAAACTCAGAACCCCATCCTTGTGCCTGGCCATAGTCTAGGGGACCTGGAACTGCCATGGAACTTGCACATGGAACCTGGGGACAACCTTGGCTTCAGGGAATTGGGTTTGATTTCCTGACCTGCTACAGGTGTCTGAAGTGATACTTTTCTCTACCTTACAAATGGTAAGGAGAGGTAATGAGAGGCAGACCAAGCCTGTGTACATCCCTCTCTGCGAGTTCACACCTCTGAGACAGATCCATCAAAACTGCCTCAGAGAGAGTGAGGGCAAGTGCATTAAAGATTATGAGGTACTGAGGTGTGACCATGAGGGGGATGAGTAAATACTGATGACAGATTCATTGCTTCTTATGTCTATACAGACAGGATAGGGCCAAGAAAAGTAACAGGCAGCTCTGGACTTGTTACCATGGTAACACTGAAATCACCTGAGTTACAGCTACCATGCAAGTAAGAGGGAGTCCTGATGCTGTTCATAATAATGAGAGAAAACATGCCCTATTGAAAAAACATGTGTCAGCTGCATGCAGGAAAGCTGCAGGAGAGGCATTTTCTGTAGAGATCCTTGCTTTAGTGACCTTACATAGGTCCATATGCTGAAGATTAAATCCAAATACGCCTTTGAGTTTTGAAATTTCAGGTTATTACTTCGCTGCACTTTGGGATGTATTATTTGTTCTGTCTTGCACAGACCCGGAAGATGTCTTCTCTGTGTTTTCCCTGATGTCTAGTCTTATTTTTCCCTCCTGATTTAATAAACCAAACTGTCTTTTTATTTATTAGAACAAAACCAGTCCTGGAGAAAATGGATAAAGTAGGCTTCTAAGTTGCTTCATTTTTGCAAGCCTTGTCATATCAGTAAGACAGACAGGTGGCTGGAATAGAAAACTAACAGAGGTACTTGGATGACTGAAGGCAGGAAGCAGAAGACATCTGTCTGAGTGTCTTGAGCTGCCAAACTCCTACACCCAGCCCTAGGGACTACTATCCTGCTGTTGCTGTCAATATGAAACCTTTTAGTCTGGCATTTAATGTGCCTTCATGTGCAAAGCTACATTTAAACTAATAATCCTTTTTTTTAATATTGTGTGAAGTAAGTGGATTTTAGGATTCTCATGAGCTTGCCTGGATTTATGGTTGCAGAATGAATTTATGTCAACAAACTCAAAGGGTCCATAGGACTTGTTGCTCCTTGAAGGGAGCTTCTGTGCATCCACAGAAAAAGAAAATCCAACGAAAAAGAAAAGAACTGTAGGGGCCTGTTTCAGGGGTTGTGACTAAGATCCAGTCACCCTGAGCTGCATGAAGAGAGGGAATGAAAAACATTACAGACTTCTTAAGTTTGAAGAAATGAAAAAGGCCATGGCTTTTTCTCACAGAACCTCGAGTGGTTTTTCTTTGTTTTTATCCTTTTTTCAGGCTCTCTTGGACCCTCTCCCTCCTGGACCTGCTTCAAAGTCTGAGAAATGAACTTGGCTCCTTCTGGAAAAAGTTTGGCCATGCTTTTCTGTGTGCCAAAACCCTTTCATATAAACTCTCACCCTGGGATAGTAGGTTATGAAGTCTTTCTGCTTTTCTTCTCCAGTCTAACCTGGAAAGATTTGCAGTGTTAATTAGGCTACTGTAAGGATTATGAAATGACATTTTTTAAGTCAATTGATGCCTGGAAAAGTGATATGTGAGGCACCACAAACTGTTCCCTCTCTGCCAAGCCACTGCAGCCTTCACCATTTTTTCCAGCTGCCCTGGCTCTGAGGAACAAATGCATCCTGTTCTGCTTATGCACTAGTGCTCAAGCATTGATATTGGACAGCAAGAAACTCCTTGTTGTGCTCTATGTTAGCAGTTTCTCCTCCTTGCAGCTTTACATAAGCTTCATGGGAAATTTCCTAAAAATTTAAGGTTGCTTACTTTGTTAGTCCCTTAGTAGCCCTTCCCTTTTACTCCTCCTTTCTCTTCAAGGGAGACCACATAAAAGCTGCAGCAGCACCTGCTGGGTTTTTGTTTGTATGTTTATTTTCTTGACCTTGTCCCCCAATTAATTGTAATTGGTGTGATGGGACTTGGCTGGGATTAAATGGTCAGGAGGTTTTGGAGTCATGTGTTTAGCCTGGTGGAGAAACTGAGTTCTGAATATGCAAAAAACTGTGTTCCAAGTAAATGAGACACCACTACCTGACCTGTGCTCATTACACAGTAAAAAGGTGACCTATCATCATTACAGCCCTTTCTGGTCCTTTCTTTTCAGCCACAGGGTTTTAATGAGTCTGTTTTGCTATATAATTTATTATCCTTGGGGCTTCTCAAAATGAATCCATTTTGCTGAAACAGGGTCATGGGACCTGAAACTGTTTTGTGCTATTGCCCTCCTGACTGGTCAATAACTTTTGAACTCTTGACCATCCAGCAGCTGGCAAGAAAAGTCTCCTTTTAAACTATAAGCTAATAACAGGTCAAGCTCTCCAGAATCCACACCTTGAAGGACATATAGAGGAAAATTCTTTTTAAATGGAGATATTTTGAAATTATTTCACAGTTTGTAGCTAATAGACTTTTCTTCTTTACTCTTTGCTTGCTTTATGGAATTGCCAGCCAGATTACAGAAGAGAGAAATAGTAAAGAAAGAGATGAAATATAAAATAAATCATATCATCATGAAAAGCAGAATACATAAAAATCCGTGCAGGTACATTCAGAGAAGTCCAGTAGGATTTTTAAGGCCAACCTTAAAGTTAAATATGATTTTAAATTTGATGTGAGTAGCTAGAAAAATAGATGAGGAGAAATGTCACTTTTATGAATCCAAGTTGGAGGAGAGGCCCTTTCCATTGGTGTTGCAATCATACAGGACAGCGAGAGAGAGAGCAGAAGATACTGAAACACAGAATAAAAGTAAATTTTGGGTAGCAGATAATAAAAATATCTTGATCTCAGGCTTAAAATTTCCTTAAAAATCCCTGCTGTTACTGAGATTGTAGCAGATGTATGGCAGCAATGGGTAACTCCACTCTGGAGGAACCTCCAGTGCTGACACACTCCAGCAGTCCATGGTTTTCTGCAGGCATCTGCTTTGATACAGAGACCTGTCTTCATAAAGCAGATGGATTGAAGGATTAACACCTGCCATTAATGCCCTGGGTATGAGTGTTTGTGAAGTGCTCTCTATACTCTGGGTTACCTTTAAAAGTTTATTCAAAATTTTAATCATTAAACTAAGGCAAAACACAGCCTGTACATCCCTACAGTATGCAATTATTTTCTTTTTACAGCCTGTTATCACAATATACAGACTTATTCATTATTCCAATGTGTCCATTTTTGGTCACATAAAGGCAGGGAATATAGAAACACAGTATTCCCACATACCTCTATATAGTCAGGGCTTTATTTTGTGAATAAAGACATGCAAGTATGTGAGCAGACATTAAAGAATACTTGGCTATTCAAAATACTTAATTGACCAAACATCTTATGTTTGGAGTAGGAAGAACACCTCTGAACAGAGCAAGAAAAGTAATGATGGACTACATCAGTTAAATCAAGTATCATAAAAAAAGGTCATTAACTACTTTAATAAAAAAGGCATAATACATGTTTTTAGGTCATTAACTACTTTAATAAAGAAGGCATAATACATGTTTTTAAAGATTTTTTTTTTTCTAGACAACTAGAGCTATAGGTACATATAGAACTGTGGCATTTCTTGGTGCAAAATATTAAATTACTTCTGTTTGGAAAGATGCCTTCCTCTTAAATAAAAGGAGATATTATGATGTACATTAGCTGGCATATGCACCATAAGCATCAGGAGCAGCTGCAAGCAACAAGTGTAAGCAGCATAAAATGAGGCATTCCAGCTTTCCAGCAGCAAGAGGAGGCTGGCTGCTCACACAGCTCTTCAAAGCAGGGAGGACTCGACTCCTCAGCAGTAATGGTGCAACAAGTATATTTTTCTGCAATCAAAGGTCATTTTTCTTCTCAGGAGAAAAGCAATAAGAGTGGGGATTTCATTCTTGAGGAAAATAAATGGGATGGGCATAACCTTTAAACTCTATGCTTTGAGCCACAGACCAGCAGTAGGAAGCAGTGCCTATGGGGAATTGATCCAAGTACGCTGGGTGCCTTTCTTCCTCAGAGTAAATGTGTGAGAAATATAAGAGGATTCAGGAGAAAAGACTCCTTTCCTTGCTGCCCACAGAAGAGAGTGTGAGATGGCAATGAAAAGCCCTTACTACAAAGCACTGGGGGCATGCCTGAGAGCAAGATTGCTCCTTCATGTGGTGTAAACACATCACACTTGGGCAGCTCAGATGCTGAAAACAGGCTGTCTGCAGAAACAGGGAGCCCTGAGACTACTGATTTGTGCTGCAGTAACTCACGGGCTTGTCAGTCAAACAATTTTTGGTCAGTTAGAGGATTTAATCTCCTGAGTCTGCTTGTGAGCAGGGTTTCCAAATCCTGGTGTTAGGTTGTGTGGGTATAGTTGTAGTGTTGTAGTGTACAACTACAGTTGTAGTTCCTCTGTGAGTTGGTAAGGTGTTCTCTAAACATACAGAAGCAATCGAGTTTGTTCACAGAGCTCTGCGTTTATTTTGGGATGTAATATATACATAGAGCCATACAAACTCCTAAATGAAAACTTACCCTAATGAAAACAAGCTCTACAACCTGTATGAATTATGTCTGATTCTTAATTTTCCAATGTCCATAACAAAGTACCAGAAAAGAACAACCTGCATGAATCAAAGGAATGTGCTTAATTAGACTCCTGGAGATATGGGGTACAGCACATCAAACCCCAAGTGAGAGGCTTGCCACAGTTTGTGATCCAGCAACTGCTCTTGCTTTGGCAGTTTGTTTTCAGTAACAAACATGCAGAGAGCAGTATGAAAAATGAACCCAACAACAACGACTCTATAAGTAAAATCCCATGCAATTTCTTACAGTCAGACTGAAAAGGAGACAACTTTTCTACATTATTCAATACACTTATGGAGGGGAGTGTGTGCTTACACTGGTAAGCCTTGTTAAAAATGGAGAGATAATAGAATAATGACCTTTAGGTTTCCAGTAATGATTGGCCTATACTCCTGTCAGATTCAAGGTGTAAACAGTGTAGACATGACAGATAAATTCATCTGTAAAACACAGCAGTTAATGTAAGACATGTAGTCAATGGAAAGTAGCAATTAGAGCTAATGTGATGAAAGTGTCACTAGAAGACCAAAGTAGAAGACACCGGGGCAGTCTCTGCATGATATCATGGGCAGGATGGAACCTTTGGACAAGATTTATCAAGGAGGTGATTCATGAGGTGTAGGAGAAGGAAATACAGGTGAACTTGCCCCTGATAAGTAACAGCTGTGTTAATTACCCAATACAGTCTCGCCCCCTGATGAGTCACAGCTGTATCCAATAAGGATGAGTGAGATAAAAGGGAGTGGATTAGCTAGTGAGGGGAATAATGGATGAAGAGGAACCTTGAGAAAGTGGGAAGGAGAGGATCCCTGCTGTGAGGTCAGTCTGGGTCTGCAGTCAGAGCCTGTTGTTGGAACCTGCAGTCACAGTCTGGCTGGGTAAAAGCTGCAGTCAGAGCCTGCAAACTGATCCCTGCAGTCAGAGTTCAGCAGGCAATAACCAGCAGTCAGAGGCTGCAAGGGAACCTTACAGCAGGAGCTGCTGCAGGCAGAGTCAGGGAATGGTTGGGGTCAGGGTGGCTGAGCTGTAAAGAGGAATAAACCAGGGCCCTTTTTTTGCTGTGATGAACAAGGAGTCTGTGTCTGGGCTCATTTCTACCCTCTAACGAGAGGGCTGCTGCAACAATGAGGTTTAGGAAAGGATTGCCTTGCTTTCCGAACTCCTTCTCAGAGGAGAATCTGGGTGTGACTGTACCTAATTCTAGTCTCAAACTTGGTCCATGGTTTATGTCTGACAGGTTATATATGTGTAGTTAAGCCTTTATGTGCTGTTGTCCCAGAGGATCAAGGATGATGACCCACACATATCTATACAGGGCAATATAAACAGTATATTGCCACATCCTGTCAGAAAACAAAGTTTTTCACATCTTCAAATGTTAACATTTTAACTGATTAATCAGGCTTCTTTCAGCTGTCTTCAACATGAAAAGCAGACTATGCCCCTTTCTCCATCTACTTTTTCTGATAACTTTTGTCAGTAAAGAGAAGTCCAAGGTACTTTCTCCCCATTTAGGAGCTGCACATGTCTGGGATTAGTTTTTCCTGTGATGCATCATTACTGTTTATGTTGAAAAGCGTGTCATGAAAATCATACCTCTGTGTGTGTGGAGCTGCATTAGGTCTGTACTTATCTTTTCCCCTTCAGCAGGTGTTGTGTGTGGGTCCTGCTTGAGGGAAAGGGTCTGGCTTCTTCTCAACCAGAGTGTGAACCCAAGCAATGAGGTTCACAAATGAGGTTGTCAAAGCTTTGCTTGACACAAGCCTCTTTCAGGATTGATGGAGTGCATTGGGGTGTTTCTAGACTGTCAGAGAGGTTGATTGTCTTAATTTTTTAGTGACAAGGTGAATGAGAGATGATAGTGAGAGGAGCCAGCTCTTCACCTTCAGCCACAGGGATCTCCAGTGCAGCCAGACTGTGAAGACCCACAAGGTGTGGATGGGGGCAGCTGTGCTCCAAGCATGGCCCCATCACAGGACAAGGGGCAGAGCTGGAGCTTCCATGCTACTTCTGTCCCTTTGTAGATCTCATGATTCTTCTGGTAAGCTGTCACAGAAAACTAGGAGTGTATAAGTTGGGGGTTGCATCAGCAATCTGGAAGAAATTCACGAATATACAGTGTCTCGATATCTATTCTATTTGGCCTGAAGTATTAGCTAAAATAATAGAGAGATTTATTAAATATTGCTTGCAAGTTTCACATTCCTTCATTATTTGAAAGCTGCCATGCTTGGACTGGAGTTTTTCAAAGTCCTATTTTGCACATTGTGCTAAAAGCAGAGCAAACTGGCTGACAAGCAGGTTAAAAGACCACAGGGAAAGAAAAAGGCAGTGAAGCAAGAAGTGCAATTGCCTGCAAAATTGTCACCTGCAGTGCTTCTAGATCTGTATAGATGTTTTCCATTTAGTACTGTCCAAGCTAGAGTAAAAGAGCAATAAGGAATTCAGCCTGAAGGCACTGGAAGAGCTTGTGCTGATAGGGTTGCTGAGCAGATGATGTCAGGAGTACCAGGTGGATGCTGCATATCAGACCAAATCCTGTTTTTCCCTTCAGTGTTGGCAGTCTTGAGGGTCACATCCAGCTGAACTAGGGAGCACCTACCATTGCCCAGCTGCTAGTATCTGACAATGTTTTCTCCAACACAATATTATGATTTAAACAAGTGGTGTGTCTCCCATTTTAGAATTGCATACTGAAGCAGAGAGCTGCTGCAAGCCCCAGTCTTACAAGAGAGGAGGTAGTTTTAGGTTTCTTCTCATTTTCAGGCTGTTGTAAGAAAGGATAACATACAGTCTACTCTTATTTATAATTTTGTAGGTTTATCTAATCCAACTTTCTTTTTATTTTCTTTTGCTAGTAATGTTCCATTTAGAATTAAACTCCAACTTAACACCAAAGTACCTGAGGGAATGTTCCATCCTCTTTGCTAGCTGAGCATGTGGTAGCAGCATTATCAACTGTCCTGTATCATTAATTTTGAGGAGGATAAAATTGGAAGTGCTGTGGCCTGATCCAACGTTGAAAATTGTTATTAAAGTACTTAAATAATCCCAAGGTTTTCAATGGTTTGTACAGGACAGGTAGAAAGATAAAGAGGTCTATAATTTTGAATTCTGTTGTCTTAATATTTTCTACCCTAATGAATTATGGAGGATATTTTTGGTAATGTAACTGATGGAATCCTGATGGCAAGGTAAAAGGGTTTGGGGACCTCTGTCTTGGTTTGTAAAGACAGGTATCTGCCAGGGAAACTGGGGTTTCCCTTAGAATAGAGAATGCAAACCCCTCACCCCCCGCCAAATTATAATTTTGCAATCAAGGCTCTCAGGCAAAGATTTGGGAATAGGAATAACAGTTCTTTACTAGTAATATCAATAATACAAATGTGGTAGAAAAACAAAACCACCCCACCAAACCGGCAAACAAACAACAATTTTGGAAAGCCCTGACAGAGTCAGGTACAACCTGATGCCCTGTTGGTCAGGACGTTGGTAGCAGTCCAAAAGTCCTCCTGGGGTGGCAGATGTGGTTCTGTTGGAGTGGAGATGATCCTGAAGCCAAAAGGGTCCAGAGGTGGTGAGAGGGAGTCCGGTGATGGTGAGAAGGGTCCTGACTTCCTCCGGTAATCGGGTGAAGCAAGAGAGATTCCTCTTCCAGAGTCTCAGTTTTATCCAGGTAGGAATGGTTGGCTCCTCCCACTGGGTGGAGCATCTCACAATAGAATGATGGAATGTGAATGTACTATCTTGGGGAGGATAAGTTTTTTGGGATGTGTGCTTTTAGGGGTGTTTAAATGGTCCATTAGCAGGAAAAAGATAAGAAACAATGCCCTACATGGTTTTAACAGTTGGGCCATTATCAAAAGGCACCCGCCCCACTCCTTCCAGAGTAAACAAGAGATAAAACAAAACAGCTCCCCAACTGCTTTCAGCAGATGAAAATAGAATACACATCCTAGGTTCCACAACCCAAGACAACCTCCCATCCCCTAGTAAGCAACATTGCTCATATTTTTTCTGTCCAGGTTGTTATTCCTGGTTTTCCCCAATATAATTGAAAGTTGCTGCAGCTGCACATCTGTCAATGACTGGAATGTGAGTTTCTATTTTCTGATCTTTCCAATTTTAAAGTTTTCCTTCCTAAAGGTGGAGACTTTATTTCCTTCACTGCCATCCTTCAAGATGGGGGCTGTTTTCCAAGAGTTTTAGGAAGTTATTTCCACTAGCCATTCCTTCTACTGTGTCTTTAAAAACTGTGTGATCCTAGTGCTCAATTTAGCAGGACTAGCACCTGCTTCATTGTTTCGTACACTTTTATTTTTCTCAATCATCTTAACATCTTTAGCCTTTAATTTGCATTGTTGTTATGCTTCCTCTGTATGTGTGTGTGCATGTAACATCAGAAATAGAGGCTTTTCATGCTCTTTACTTCCCAGCTTGACTATCTGGGTGATGGAAATTTCTCAGGAGATGCTGTGCACTATCAGATGCTACAGCTGAGCCCCATCAATGAGGGAGCTGTGAGGCACAGAACTTCCCTGGAGACACAGAGTGCCCCACATAGGAACTGCTCATGTTTTAGTGCTCTACCAGAGCAGGTTTCCTTCTTCCCAGGCCTCCCCCCCTACATTTTGTGTTTTAGCAGTGTCTGTTGCAGTATTTTCAGTATTTTTCATATATTTCTGCTTCAGTATTTTCCCCAGCTGGATTTTAATGTGAGGCTAATCCTACAAGCAAGGACCAACAGCAGAAATGTCTTTCTCAACCAGGACAGGCCCATCTGCATTTGCAATGTCATCTGCCTTCAGCTTCCTAACTATCCTCCTTCAGTAGTCAAGACAGGGCAAAATGGCCTCACTTCTACCCAATTCTTACTCTGGGGTTAGGCTCAAAATGCTGACTTCATTCAAGTGGATGTCATTCTAAAAATTCTGTGTGCCAGATAACTGTGACAGGACTTCAGGGTCAGGTTCTGTGTTGCCTTTGCTACTGACTTGTTTGATATTAGTCCAGCTGCTTCTCTTAAGGTTGGTTGTCTGATGTAAATGGTGATCCTTAACTGAAAAGTCTGGACACTTTAAGCAGGGGTCCATCTAGGGTTCTAGAGAGCAAACAGCTTCACTTCACACATGCAGACAGAATAAAATTAGGTAGAAACAGAAATAGTCTGCTACAGCCCAGTGCCCCTTATCCCTGCATCAATTACAGGTGAGCTGATTGTGCAGCAGCAGCTGATGTACCCTAAGGAAAATGGTTATCAGTGCAGTTTTCCTTTGTATGTGTAATTTACTATCTTGATCTGTGTCAGAGGTGAGGATGCACGAGTCAGGGAGCAGCAAACCTGGGAGTCACTGCAGAAAATCCAGGGTAGGCTTGTCCTGCTTGTGAGTCTGGGTTCTGCTGCTCAGGCACTGAATTTGGAAAAAATTGGTCCACCTGTCCTGTGTCTTAGAGCACTTACCCATGAAAAGGAGAATAATCTCTGCAGTATGTGAAGTGCTTTGAAGTCTTTTCTGAGCAAGAGAGACAGACTGTTTAATGCCTTTTCTTCTAATGGAGGTCTGATACTTAAATATGCAGGAGCGAGTCAGGAGAATCAATTTGTTGCTTCTATGAGGGGCATAATTCATCCTCCCTTATTGAAAAGATCAAGGACGCAGAGGCAACTCTCTGCTTCCAAGTAAACACTCCTTTTATGTTCCTTTAGTGCAAATACCAGGCAATAAGCAGGGAAGCATAAAAGGAAGTCATGCTGCAGGCTTTTACCTGAAGTAGGTGTTTTGTCGTGGATTAATGGCAAATCATAATACATTATTTATCAGATAATAAGTGTGATAATTGTTCCTATTTATCATGAGCCTACCTCAGCTCATTCTCCTTTCATGCCTTCAGTCAAGCTGCCTCGGGAGATTTGCAAGACAAAAAGGAGTCCAAAGGTCATTCCAACAATTTATACTCATAATGACATCCTGATTACCTCCTAATTGAGAAGTGTAAACTACAGACACTTTAGGTAATGCAACTGACCCACATTCTCATAGCATAATGCCGAGGGTCCTTGTCTGCCTCAGCCACCCAGAGAACACCATTCCCTCTCTAACAGCCACACCTCCAGAATGAATTAGGAAGAAAGTTTTATTACCATTACACTTTCCCTATAGCAAGAGTATGAGGTTGATGCCTATATATGATATTATGGAAGCAATGCAACTGTGCATTAGGCTCAATTCCAGGGCTGCATTGTAGCACAGCATTTTGGCTTTCAGTCAAAGATGTGTCTCTTCTTGTTGAGATGGTGATCTCAACGAGACAATCATTCCCTTTTTTCTACCCCTCTATTTATATTTCTTTAGGCATTGCAAAAAAATGGAGGTCACATGCAGAAGTACTCATTGCTGTAGGATTAGAAAAAGAAGGGAGTATATGTAAAATAGTTAAAAAAAATAAAAATAGAAAGGTCTTGGCCATAACACTGCAGGAAGCCCCAGGCCTCTGGGCAGAGCTCTGTAAATTGTTAATGCTTTATTGCCTTGGATAGCAGGGTGTTAATGCCTCCTGCAGCTGAGGGCTCTCTGCTTGCTGGGAGAAACACTAGGAGCTTTTCTCAGTGCCTCATCCTCTGCAACAAAGGAAATAGCAGACTGAAGGACCACATCCAGTGACTTAAATTTGCTCATGTCTAGTCAGCCCATTGCCTGCCTGAGCTTGGGTGACCCCTGAGCCCCTTGCAGGGAAGGCATTTTGAAGAGGTTTGAGTTGGAAAGCATGGAGTTGTACCTGTTTGCTGCTGGGTTTGTTGGCAGGAGCTGGTGATGTGACTCCAGAGCGTGACCTGGAATCGTACTGTTATAAATGCATATTTTGGAGTTGGCTTTTTGCAAATATTGAGATGAATGTCATACATATAACGTAAGAAGGTTGTACTGTATTTCCTTTTATTTGTGTAATGAACTTTCATTTTTTCTAATTGTAGCATAGTGTAAAAACAAAAGACTAAGGTTTTTTCCTTTGTAACATCTAAATTGACCAAGCCAAAATGCAGGAGGGATCATCCTGCATTCCAGTGAAAGAAGATTGCTGATAAAGAACAATTGAACCTTTTATGGCCAAGAAGGATTTATGACACCTAGGCCAGCTACAAGGCGCCAAGAACAGATAAAGAAGCTGCAATATTTGGGGACCCTTGAAACGGATAAATAAAACAGATGTTTAAATATGCATTAGTCTCTTTTAAATATGTAACACCAAGATTCTTAAATACCAAGAAATAGTGGAATAGTGTGTGTTGCTTTGCACCCTCAGCTGAGTAGGTGCAATCTTCTTCTAATTGTCTATTTTTATCTTATTTTTATTTTATTTTTGTTAAACTTATAAATTAATATAAAAAGGTGAAAAGTCATTTTTCACAGTACTTCAGGAGATCTCGTAAGCTACCTTCGCTAGTCTGTCTGTGGTTTCCTTGGTAGGTATTTCTTTAGTGGCACTGGCTGGTGTAATCAAAATTGGCCAGTAAGTGAAAAGCTGCAGCCTTTACAACAGGATGTAACTTGGTAGAGAGTCATGTAGAATATGGAAAATGCATGTAGGAATTTGTTAAATTATAAAAGTTGCCCGTTACTGCCTGCTGAGCAGCAAGTGGGATCCTTAGAGATTTCAGCAAAAAAGGATTATTACTGTGGGTAATGGAAAAATGGATAATGCCTTGTATTGCTGAACTGATTCAAGTTCAAGGAATGCCCTCTGTTTTGTGTCTCGAAAAGCTAATGATATCTCTCTGTGAAAGAGCTGTGTGAACTGGAGTGATACATTAACACAAGTTGGAAATAAAAGGAGCCTTCCCAAATGCTGATGTGTTGCTAATGTGGTTTTTGCACACATGCCAGGTAGCCAGACTTGTGTCACAGAGAGAGTCCAAGTGTTACAGTCTATATTCTAGGAATTTCTAAGCATTTGTGGTTTTTTTAACTTGCTGTTCTGGGTCTTCAGAATGTTCTTCCAACCCTTTCTCATTCTAATCTCCAAACCTTCCTTTAAGTCCTAGAACCCCCAACCAAAAAGTTGTTGGATTTTGAGCCAGCTGGTTTCATCCTAGTGCTAATCAGTCTTCTCCCAGTGAGTTAGGCAGAGTTACTCTTTGTGTAACTGAGTGTTTGAGAACTACAACTTGCAAAAAAGGAAAGAAAAATGCTCTCTAAAGCAGTTTTTGTTTTATGTATGTGGTAAACTATCCTTTGGTTTCTCTTTACATGACACCATGACTGATTGTTGTTTTTCAGCTCTTCTCCTGGGTAGGACTGTTGCAAAACAGGGTTCTTAGATAGGAGTGGTCGTTTGTTTCCTTAACTTCTACCTGACTTTTCTCAATCTGCCTGGAAAAGGACAAGCAGCCTCGTTGGACTTACGTGGTAGAAGATACCAGTGTAGTTAGAGAGTACCAAATTCTTTCAGTTGCAAGGATCCTTGAGGACCATCTAGTTCCAGCTGTTATGGGTATGCTTTACATACTTCACACTAGACTGGGCTGCTCAGAGTTCCATCCCATCTGGCCTTGAACACTTCCAGGGATGAGACCTACTGCTTCTCTGGGCAAACCTGTTCCACTGCCTCACTATCCTCACAGTAAAGGAATTCTTCCTCATATCTAATCAATCTTCCAGTTTGAAGCCATTCCCCTTTGTCACAGGACTACCTGCTAAAGAATGAAGACTTTGCTGGGAGACACATATCCAGCCATTTACCACATGGGCTCTACTCTGGGCCATAAATACCTTTTGGTGTGCTTCAAAAGGGCAGTAGTGTATCTCAGAGAAAACTGTATTTGCATTCAAAGTCTTTTTATTAGAAAGGAACTTTCCTGGACAAGTGGGTAAATTCTGCTAATTTGGTTCCTGCATTGCCTGGCTGTGGGGTTCATGTTCCCTGGGGTCACACAGGTGGCCAAGCTTTTTGAAAAACCCAGCTCTTAGCACAGTAAGAGGCCAAATCCATTGGAGCTGGTGTAAAAGGATTAGATTTCCTTCTACTGACTCCTGCTGCTGAACCCAAAACTCCCAGAATTACACTGATGACTGGGACTTCTTTGAAAGTGTTGTTAATATCCCACTTGACATTGCTGGAGGTGTATCAGATAAATTACTACAAGCAGGAACTTTTAAATATGTATCTTTTTGTGCAGCAAGTCAGAAGAAAATGTACATTTATTGTGTTTAATATGTCTTGCAGAGAACACCTTCTGAGAGATTGTCTTCTGCTGTAGTCTTCTGGGAAATTGGAACTATAGTTTTCAGACACAGCTTTTGAGACACTGCTAGCAAACAAGAGACAGAAGATGTCCCGATTTGTCAGAAGACTTTGCCAAACAAAGAAAAGTTGAAACAAACTTCCTAGCAGCATTATTCTGCCAGCCAGGGTAAGGAAGGTTTTCTTTCTTTTAAGCATTATATGAATTCAGGCCAAATAATGAAGATGACAAGCAGCCCCCAGCTATACATGGGGGAAAAACTAGCTCCTGCTGACTTATATGCAAGTGGATTTATGCTTATCACACAGTGGCATGGCATAAACCATGCTGTCTTTTTTGCAAAGTATTTATGGCCAAAATCTTGTGTAGTGAGAGATTCAGTAGGTTAGGCAGGGTGGAAACTAAATTGATTCTCTTTGGATGAGCTCAGTAATGGCTAGTAGCACAGCAGAGGGATCAAATTGCTTTCAAGTGCCAGAGAGCTTTAAGTTTTTTTTAGTGGTTATAGGTTTTTCTGGTTTTGACACGGTTTGATATGAGATGCTTTCGTGCTATCTCAGGAAGTGGGTGTGTATAGCAGAAGAGCATCAAAATTGCTGAGAGGGAATTACACCAAAGATTGTGGTGCCTTTTAACACAAATCTCCAACAATTTCTAGCATAAAGGGAAAAGGACCAGTGCAAAGTGTACCTTCCTCTTGTGACCACAAAGGTGATCTGCAGTGAGAAAATACAAGAAGCTTTAAGGATGTGCTCTGCATAAAACACACACCAGAAGACAAGAGAGTCCTGGGCATGTATGTGCTAAGTGACTAAATTCAGACATGCTTGGCTTATGGTATCAAAGTTCCATTATTGCTTTCATAGCTCATGCTGCTGTTTCTCTGCTTTTCTGTACCCTCAGTGGCAGGGATATCTAGTCAGAACTCAATTCTGCATCTTCCACAGTGATAAATGTTTGTACTACACCCAAATCAGGATGAAGGCTGGGAATAAAACCTGCCTTTATGGAACTGATGGAAGGAATATAAGGGCAGTGTCATGGATTTGCTTAGCTGGTGTTGGGCTGATTTGTTTCTGCAAGTACCAGTATGGAACTAACAGCACAGCCTTTTGTAGTGAGGCATCTTTGTCTAAATGCTTCCACATAAGCCAAGTCTCTTCTGTGCTGGGGTCTTTTCCCCCCTCATCCTTGCATACATATACTGCCTTAGGTTTTGACACTAACAGCAGCAGAAGTTAATCAAAGTCCAAAAAGTTTTCCCATCCATATGATAGTTCACTTCAGAGCAGGATTTGGAGACTGGTGCAGCAATGCCTACACTTTTAGGGAAAGAACAGGGAAAATCAGGACAGACTGGTAAGTGACCCAGCTAACCTTTCTTCCTTTACACAACACTGACTTTTTTCTTCAATAAAGTCTCACTCAGAGCAATGTCAATTTTTCATCACAGAAATTTCCAGTGCCCTCCCAGGGGGTTTACATAAATCTCACTGTTCTTTCTCTTTTTTTCCCCCTTTCACACACCCCACACCTGAGTCCCTGTGTTGCCATTTTCTTTAAATCTTTTATCCTCAGGTTACTACTGATGGCAGTATGGATTACCCATCACCACCTCCAAATATTGCACAAAGCCTTCTCCTGTTCTTACCCTGCCATGCTTCCAGCCACAGAAGTGATGAAAGAAATTGGAAAGGAAGAAATCCTGAGCCGAGCTCTGTGCATTTCCCTTTTTACGGCTTATTACTTTCTGGATATTTCTTTTGACTTGTCTTCAGTCATTGTGGAACTGACTCTGAAGTGATTCCTGAAATATCTGTTCCTCTGCTAGAAGTTAACAGCAGCACATCCAGTGTGAGAAAAGAAGGGCACTTAGGGCATCAAGTTAAACAAGAGCTTTGTTCTGACTCTAGCTTTTTCCTTTTTTTTTTTTTTTTTTTAATGTAAGGTATTTTCCTCAGCAGAACACACTAGTTAGACCTCTGTGTGCATAAGTGGCAATCAGACACATGCAGTCTCTTGACAGAAGAGCTCCATGGAAGCAGGGAGGGGAGAAAAGCATGACAAAATCCCCAACAACAACAAACTAGAGTTTCCTTTTAGTCTCCAAATCTTACCTTGCTGAGCACTTTTTTAAGGAACACTAAGCTTTGAAGGCCCAATGAGTTCACAAACAAGGGGGCAGATCATTGCCTGGCTGACGAAACAGGTCCTCAAACCTAATATACTGCCTTCAAAAAAGGGAAGGAGGTGTTGAGGAGCTCTGCACAGCCCAGGCTGTGGTTTCTAGGGGCTCATCTTCTGGCGTGGAAGTGCTGGTGGCTCTTGCTGCTGCACGCCCTTGCGTGAGGGATGGGGGATGGCTGACCCTGCAGGATGCTGCAGTCAGTCACCACCAACCTTCCTGTCAGGAGGTGCTACAAGCCTGGGTTTTCATTTAAACACTTCCCCCTCCCATGGAGTTGCTTTCAGTTTTTATGGGGTGGGAGTTGGGAATGAGTAACTCTTGTCCTTACCCTTCTTCTGCACTGGCAGGGCTCTTCCTGGAGCTTTGGTTTTTCTCCTTTCCTTTGCTGCAATTAATTCCATTTTTAAAGGCTTGTACTCTTAGAAATGAATCATCCTTGTAATTTAACTGCAAGCTGGGAATCTTTCTCCATTCTTTAATTAATCTGGTCCACTGATCAGAATAATTTTTGGGAAGCTCTGGAAGCTTTTGGGTCAGACTTGAAGTTTAAGCATCAGCTCAAATAGAAGAGTCCTCTCAGGACTGATGAGTTCTTATCTCCAGCATTGACACTGACAGTTGATTTTCCATCAGCTCTATGCTTTACAGAAAACTTGCAAATGAAGAAGTTTTTGTCACTAGTGGATAGAGAGGTGATGGAAAGAAGTGTGGATTATTCAGACTTCAGTGACTGTTTTTGGGAAAAGAGATGAAGTTAAGAGCTAGCTCTGAGGTATGAAGAAATGATTTCTTTTGTAAATGCTGATGAAACAGCCATTCATCCCTGTGTTCTGTATTTGCATCAAATATTAATTTGTCTCTGGGAAAGCATAAAGGCCCCAGTTAGCCCCAGGTTTAGAAGTCCCTCTCAGTGGATTGGATTGTCAGAGCACAAAAACTTCCCTGAGAGCCAGAAAGAACCTTCTCTTTTTAGAAGTTGTAAGGTTTTGCATTTCTTAGAAATTCCAGACTACATAGTTTTGCTGTTGGAAAGTTTATATGGGTTTCTCCAGTCTGCTTGTCAAAGCAGTCCTTCAGTCCACATAGGCTGCCTTGTGGGAGTGTCAAAAACCCCTCAGTGCTGTGTTGTGTGTGAAACACTGCTTTACTCTGCCAGCATTTTATTGTAAAAGAACTTTGTAACTGTTTTGATAACAAAATGAGCAGAAGAGTAGGTTTTGTTCTGGCTTTGTTTCAAACCTGAAATTTGGATAAAATATTTGGAAAGCTTTTTCAAAGGCAACAATGGTAAACCACTGGTAAATACTGTTTTTGTGTCATGAAATCTTCTGTGATGGAGGCCTCTAGGAAGAGTTTTGAGACATAGCTGGGGGGGATAGCACAGGGACAGAGCTCTCCATTGGGTGGGTCATGGGAGAGGGCTGGGCAGGCTTATGGGCAAGGTGAAGTCTTGAACGTGTTCTTCTGCTTCTCTGTGCCACCAGTGTGAGGCAGGTGTAATTTCCTGATGTAATTGCAGCTCTCTGCTCCTGTCAGCATCTGCTGATATGTTTTTGTTCAGGAATTAGACAGGAGAGATTGAGATGTCTGTACATTTAGCCCTATGGGAGGACCTTGAAGATGCTGAGTGTCAGGATTGGATGTCATTTTTGAGATCATTAGCACCTAACATTTATTTATGATTCTGGCATTTCAAAAGCCCCCATATTAAAAATTTATTTTTTCCCTTTTCCTGCAGTTTTGCTGTTTGCTTATTACTGGTCAGGCAAGTCCAGTAACTGCTTGCAGTATATTGCCTTCAGTATTTAAAGATCTAGTTTTTTTAAATGTAACTCTTCTTTATAATGTTCTTTTTCTTCAAGTAATACAGATATAAATATTGATTGGTTGCCTTTTTTAAGTTGAAAGAACAGAATCAACTTGGTTCTCTAATTCTACTGTATCCAGTGACTTATCAGCAGTTAAAGCCATTTCTCCTGTGCCTTCCAACTAGAAAAGAGAGTTAGCATTTCTGTTTACAGTCTTTCTATTTACTACTTTCACTTACAGTCTGAGCACCAAGATTACCTCTGCCATAAAGAGGGTTTACTCAGTATCCTCTCTGGAGCAATGTCTGCCAGGTATTAATCCAGCTGTGAACATCCTCTGTACTATATTCTCAGCAGCACCCATTTGGTGGATTGCTGCCTTTTTCCTTTGCTCCTCACTTTAAACAAGAGATGATTTTATATCTGTGCAGAAAATTGAGTGTCTTCTGTGGGCGTAGGAGAGAATAATGCAATTTGTAGGATCAGTCTGTCCCAGGCTTGAGCAGCTTGGGAGCTGCCTATCGGAAACACAAACCTTCCTTACAGGGTGTGGCAGCATTTTTCTAAGCAATGAGGGCTGAACTTGCAAGACCACAAGGATGACAAAATCTTCCATATAAAGTATATATAAACCAGCATATATTGCTGTATTAAACTGACATAATAATTAAAATAAAATTAAACCTACAAATGTACAGATCATTTTGCCACTGGATCTTTTGCATTGCTGAGATTTTTTTCTATCAACAGTACTTTCTGCATTGTGCTTCTTTCAATGCCTGAAGTGGTATCCTACATGAACAGGGGAAGCAGAATTGTTACTTTCAGTGCATTTTGTTTTAAGACAGAATTTTCAGGAGCTGTAATAATTTTTTTAATGAGAGGGCAGTTGTTTCCTGAAATAAGGGTGTTTTTTTTGTTGTTGTTGTTTTTTTTTTTTTTTTTAGCTAATTCTGGTTTCAGTAGCTAGATGTGAGAAAACAAAGGAAAGGCCTCTGCACTGTATTACTCATTACCTTGGTATCTCACTTGCTATTAAGTAAACTTTGATACCTCATCCACAGCAGATACTTTCACTCCTTCAATAGTAAATGACAGGAGAGAAGCACCTCGAGGGATCTGTCCATCTAAAGGCAGGTTTCTATGATGAAGTTACATCTGAGATGAAATTTTTTTGAGATATTTCTTTTCAGTGGCTCTAGGCAGAACTCAACTGGCTGATTAAAAGTAAATGCCTTCGTTTAAAGTGTTAGTATCAATTTGGATAAGCCCAACATTATGAAAGTTGTCCCTTCTGGGAAAATGAAAATAAACAAAAGGATTTCATTAAACCCTTTATGAAAACAGTGAGTTCTGAGCAAAATCCAAGTGTAAGTATTTGTTTGAAAAGGTATTTGTTCTAGAATTGTTTTGCAGCTCCTTGTTCTCCAGCATAATGCAAGTTTTCTGTGGTGCAAAATGTGAGAGCATGGGAGAGCTGAGTTGAGATGAGGACAGGAAATTATCATATTGGGCTTTTTAAAATAAAACACTGAAGTGGCATGTGGGGAGGGAAACACTTCTAAGTTTTGGATTTTAAGTGTTTTAGAAGTGGAAAATGAAAAGATGACACAAAAAGATTTTAGTTTAAAAGCAAAACTCCCTGGTTTTCCTTAACACTGGTTTAAACAGAAGTTTTTAGGGTGAGGCTGTTGTGATTCTGGAATGGAAATTCAGTGGTATGCATTTTGTTTTAAGGTCTAAAACCAGGCATGTGTGACTGCTGGAGACAAAAAATAGAGAATCTCCAGAGGAGGATCACTTATTGTGTAAGAACCTTTCCTTACATGTTCGGATTAGGGAGAAAACCAGGCTGCTCTGTGGTCTGCCATAAATGCAACAATCCAGGCTAGCTTTCATCCTTTTGGGAGACTCTTCCTTGGCTAGCAGAGATCCATGCATGGCACATGAAAAGAGAAGTGTCATCAGACTGTTCTGTGGTCATTGTTTGTGTGACAAGCCCACTGGAATCCCTGTCAGCAATAAATGTGAACCACAGACAGGTGAAGAGACAAAAGAAAGGCAATGCACCTGAGCAGTCTGATGCTCAGCTTTAGTGAATGGAGCTCAGGGATGCTGGATATCCTGTTCCATATAATTGCACAAATAGCCTTTGTAATTCCCTCCCCAAGCAGCTCCTCTGAAGGCAGTGTGGGTGAGTGGAGCATCGAATGGTGGCAATCACACTTTTTTCTATCTATCTCTCCTTTTTTTTTTCTTTTTTTTTTTTTTTTTAAATTTTGTAATTGTTAGGTGTTGTCAGCTACCTACCTTGTGTTCATCATTGTCAGGGCTGGCAGTGTAACAGATAACTGAATGGATTCAAGGCCACCCAGGGAATGGCACCTGACAGGAGCTCATTCATCACTTTCAGTTCAGAGTTCTCCAAGGAAGATCTAGCATCAAACAGGTAATCAAGGCTCACAGGGCCACATGGGTGTTTGGGAGGCGTGCTCTGCATTGCCAAGGAACCGAGATATCAAATCTGGTTTGTAAATTAGGTGCTTTTCTGGAGAAAGTATGACTAAAAGTATCACCCCAAGCATATTCCCCATAATATACATCTACTGTCACTGCTGGGGGCCACAGCCTGATCTTTTCCCACCTTCCAGGTGAAAAATAGCAGCTGCAGTCAGAAGATAAATTGGTGCACTTTAAAATGCGTTTCATCTGTGATGGTTTGTTTAATCAGACAGCCTCTCTATCTTCAGTCCTTGTCTGGGCATTTGGGCTCCCTTGGTCTCACCTGGTCAGCCCAGAAAGGGTGATACCTTGGCTGCTGAGGTCAGGCACACCCTGCACTGTGCTACAGGCTCTCTGGACTTGATGAGAGTAAGAGAGACTGCCCTTAAGATAAAAGCATTTTGTTGCTATCACAGAATCACAAAATAGGTAGGGTTGGAAGGGACCTCTGAAGTTCATGCAGCCCAACTCTGCTACCAAGGCAGGCTCACCTCAAGCAGGTGACACCAGAACACATCCAGGTGGAGTTGGAATGTCTCCATAGAGGCAGATTCCAAGACCTCCCTGTCCCAGTACTCTGCCACCTTCTTGTCTTGGAAAGACAGGTATCTGCCAGGGAAAGCTGGTGTTTCTCTTGGAATGGAGAATGTAAACCCCCCACCCCCGCCAAATTATAATTTTGCAATTAAGGGCTTTCAGGCAAAGATTTGGGAATAGGAATAACAGTTCTTTACTAGGAATATTAACAAATGTAGTAGTAAAACAAACAACAATCCTAGAAACCCTGACAGAGTCAGAGCTACAACCTGACACCCTGTTGGTCAGGGTGTTGGAAGCAGTCCAAAAGTGAGTCCTCCTGGAGTGGCAGATGTGGTTCTGTTGGAGCAGAGATGATCCTGTAGAACAAGAGTCCAGTGATGGTGAGAAGGATCCAGTCTTCCTTTGGGAATCCAGTGGAACCAGATACCTTGTGTTCCTGCATCTCAGTTTTTATCCAGGTAGGAATGGTTGGCTCCCCCCACACTGGGTAGAGCATCTCACAATGGGGATGATAGAATGTGTTGTGCTTAGTGAGCCTTAATGGCCCATCAGCAGAAAATGTCCCCCTGGAGGGAGGATGGGTGGTGAAAGAGATAAGAAACACTGCCCCACCTGGTTTTAACAGCTGGCCCATTATCAGAAGGCATCTGCTCCCCTCCCCCCAGAGTTACAAGAGATAAAGAAAAACATCTCCCCAACTACTTTCAACAGATAAAATAGAATACACATTTTTGGTTCCATAACCCAAGACTCCTCTATATAAAGGAGTTCTTTCTGTCTCCATCAACATCACTGAGTTTTGCATGAATCCTTGTTGTAGGTCAACTTCTCTATTTGAATGATTTTCCGTATTCAGAGTACATTCAGCTAATTTAATCTTTGTCTTTCTACAATGCCACTGTAAAGGTTGGCCAATACTGAACTGTATATGATAATTTGTAACTGTGATAAGTGATCTAGTGTTGTGAATGAGGGGAAAACCTGTTTGTTTGAGAAGAGCTTTCTCACTTGTTGCTGGAGCAGCCATTGTTCTGCTTCATTCTGTGTGACTCCTGGGAAAGACATCAAGGGTTTTTTTTCCATGAAATCAGCAATAAGCACTCCCTACATTTGAAGAACAGGCTAAAGAAAAGAGGCGTAAATCAAGCATAAATGAGATGTGGGTTTGCCCTTAGTTTGAAACCCAGACTCAAATTATCTGGTTCTCCATCAGAGTGAGATTTCTCGTGTTGTGTGGGTGCAATCTCCATTAAAAAAAAAACTGGAATAAGTTTCCATTTTTTTTTGTTTGTTTTTAATCTATTGCATTGCCATGCTTCCCTAGTGCCCACTTTTTTCAAGAGGACACTTTTTTCAGTTCAGTTGGTATCCCTGGGAAGAGGGGTCATGCTTTCTTTTTCTTATGCAGATCCTGCCTGCCTCCCTTTTTTTATAAAGATGAATAATGAATCAAAAACCTCTCTGATACTGGGGAACCTGAACTGTGGCTATAAGAGGTTCTGGGAATGGGTCTCCAGGAGGTAGTGTTACAGGTGAATTAATATTCTGGTGAAGGGATTCAACACTTCAACAGTCCTCTCAAAAAATATCATTGGTAGAGCAAATTGATCCACCGATCCATAGTCCTCTTTAACCACTGTTAAAATATCATTACAGAGGTAATCCTTGCAGAAAACTTTTTTTTTTTTTTTTTTAAACTTGTGTCTGAGTTTCCTTTGCTCTCTTCATTCTGCATAATAATCTGAAGAAATCTGGCATGAGGATTAGAGGTGTCATGCTGATGACTAGTCTGCATGTGTCTCAGGAGAGTGGAGAATGGGCTTTTTTATTTCTTTTTGCCAGCTCAGGTCTCTCATTCAGAAATTAGCTGGAGCATTCCCCTCACTTTTTTTTTTTTTCATTTACACTCATGATGACTCTTCTACAGCACTCCAGCCTGAGCCTAGGCATTTCTCCACAATGTTTTCCCTTATGGCTAAAGCTGATTGCTTTTCATGGCTGACACGGTTTTTCAGTATGTGAATGCTTGGGGTTGCCTAGAAGGCATTTCATTTTGGATCAGAAAAAGTCCTAGAGGGTGCATAATTAGACTCTAAGCTGGATGAAACCAACTATTTTCCTTTAGATAGGAAAGTTCATGTCAGAAAGAGGTTTTTGGCTGCAACAAACCAGATTGGTGTAAGACATCACAATGGAAGTAAGACAAAACCATCAAATATATATGTATAAAATATATATTTAGCTATATATATGTAGTTGAATATCCTTAAAGCAACATGGTCATCTGAGAGAGGGAGTGTGTCTGTTTTTCTGCTTGAATTAACTTTTTTTTCAGAGTTGCCACAGCTTCAAAATATCCAGATTGATGCTATTGCAGCTCTGCCTCAGGGGTTTTGTTCAGCAAATACTCTCAGGTTAAGAGTCTGATAGCTGTTTTCTGCAAGTCTTATAGATTTGGCTGGTATAATGATGTGTGTTGAGAGACAAGGTACCTGTTGCCAGGGTATTTTGCCATGTCTTGGGGAAGAAAGAAAGCAAGCATTACAATGTCAGTGAAAACCATAAGCCCAAACCTAGCAGTAGTTAGTATGTGGATTTCAGAGGTGGCCATTCTGAGTATGGTTTTGACTTCTGAGGGGGCAAAATATTTCTGCAACTGATTGTGGACTTTTCTGCCTTGCATTACTTAACTAAACTGATTCCAAATTGTCAAAAGAGTTGACTGAATGACTGAAGACATTCTGTCACATGTATTGTACAAAGTCCAGTGGATAAAAGGGACTGATCTTAACCAAATTCTATGAAATTGGGGATTTGGTAACTCCATAGAGGTTTCTCCATTCTGAGATCAGTTTTAGGACTAGTAAATTAGCTAGTTTTAGTAATAATAAATTTTCTTTAAATTTGTCTCTTCATCATGTGAGTTATTCTCATTTCTGGGAAAATGTAGTTTAAGCTTAATGGCTTTTGTCAGGAGAAGCTGTTATTATCTTAAACTGTTTGACATCTTAATATCTGAAAAAAATAAATTTATTCTTTTATAATGGTCATAATTATTTGCCTCTGCTCAAGATAAGTTCATTTTGCTGGTGATGGTGAAGGAACAGAATTGAATTAAAAGTGACTCAGCTCAGGTTTCTGGCTTTTTGTTCTGAATATGGTAATTACTGGTTTGCTTGCAGCAAGACCACAAAAAGAATTGGTAAGGTGAAGGATGTGCAGAGTCCATTTGCTTGCTTATTCTGGGAAAATCTTTTGGATTTTTTTTCTTCCTGGATATTTAATTAAGACAGAAGACCTATCTTTGTTTGAGATTTCAAAACATGCTGCTGGTATCTTTCCTTCCTTGAGAGCCTTTGTCCATCTGCCTTATTAGTTTTCTCTTCTCATGAATAGAAAAAACTCTTTGCAAATTGGTCTTCATGAAGTTAAGGCACCTTTAATGTCTAAGAAGCAAATCAGTGTTTTCTCGATTAAACAGAAAACAGTGTAGCTGTATTAAAAAAGTTCTCTGTGTATTTTAATATTCTTTGATATCAAAAGGAGAACTTTTGAAAAAAGATTGGAAAAGATTTTTTTCAGTGGAATTTTATGGGGAATAAAACAAGTTGGTTTAACTCAATATTTACGTATCAACCCTGTTGAAGTATGGATTTCAACCCAAGCATCACCTTGAAACTTTCTGAACACAATGCAATTTATTTTAAAAATAGAAAAGAGCTTTTTCTGAAAGATCCTACTAAATTCTTTTCCAGTAAGAGTTCTGCTTTTACCTCTCAGCATGCACTTTTGCATAGGATGATTTTTTTCTTTGTGTTTTGTCCAAAATAGAATTCTTAGCACATTCACTTGTCAGAAAAGAGACTTATGTGGAGTAGACTTTCTCTCATCACTCAGAATTCGCTAGAACAATAGGAAATGCAAAATTCTAAAATAATCCAGATTATTAAGTGTTTGTCTTTACACTGTTTTGTCTGTTAAGTCTTGCCCTCTGGTTTGAGAGGTGATTTTGGAGAGCTAAAGGAGAAATCTCCAGGAGTGCCCTTAACTCGCCTGAGCACTTTGTTTAACAAAATATATAACCACAAGCATCAACAGAATATTGCACCATCTTTATCACCATCTGTGTCTAATTGTAGATTGCCTATTAAGAGTGCAGTGGTGGTGATTACAGGTGGGAATGGAAGCTTTAGTTTTGTACTAGGGTTGCCTGACATTTCCCATTATAAGACTATTTTCTGTTCCATTTGATAATTTTCCAGCATTTTAGCTAATTTTCCATGCTGGGTGATTGCTTCCAGCTCTTGCTTTTTTTTGTGTATATGTTTTGTTCATTTATTTGGAGGAATCTTCATGTTGTGAGGTTTTTTTGTTTGTTGTTTTTGAGGTGAAAAAGCAGATGAAATGGTTTAGAAATTTTTTTCCCCCTAAGGAAATAATCCCTGTGGTCTTTTTCTCTTTAAAGGCCCAGTCTCTCTCTTTATCCCAGTGCTTCAGGGCAGATCTGATATATGATTTTTGCAGTATCGTATATGTGAATGTTTTTTAAGGTGGAGGATTGTAGGAGAAGGAATACAGGTGACCTTGCCCCTGATTAGTAACAGCTGTGTTAATCACCTAATACAGCCTCACTCCTGATGGGTCACAGCTGTAGCCAATAAAGACAAGTGTGATAAAAGGGAGTGGGTTAGCTGGGGAGGGGGGGTAAATCATGAAGGAGGAGGAACCTTGAGGAAGATGGAACAAGAGGATCACGGAGAAGGATGCTGGGGAGAGAGAATCCCTGCAGTGAGGTCAGTCTGGGTGTGCAGCCAGAGCCTGTTGTTGGAAGCTGCAGTCACAGTCTGGCTGGGTAAAAGCTGCAGTCAGAGCCTGCACACTGATCCCTGCAGTCAGAGTTCAGCAGGCAATAACCAGCAGTCAGAGGCTGCAAGGGAACCCTACAGCAGGAGCTGCTGCAGGCAGAGTCAGTGAATGGTTGGGGTCAGGGTGGCTGAGCTGTGAAGAGGAATAAACCAGGGCCCTTTTCATGCTGTGATAAACAAGAAATCTGTGTCTTGGCTCTTGTTGGCTCCTCTAACAAGAGGACTGCTGCAACAAAGGCCTATTTGGTTTTATTTGTGGTTTATAATGTTTTTCATTTCCCAGCCCCCTAGACAGGGGTGCTTGGTTTATGTTAGTTACAAGCCCTTCCTCCCTGTTGATAAAGAAGGGATACTCAGCTGCAAGGATGAGAGAAAAGAGAATTAGGAATTAAAGCTACTTATCTCACTACAGTAGCCTTCCAATGAAGAAAGGGGCGTACTTAAATTCTGTTTTCATTGCTCTGTATCCATGTGGTGAAATCCTGCCCACTTGTCCATGTAATTCTGTAGCATTGCCAAAAAATGAAGTACCTTGAGGCAACTATGTCATCTAAAAAATACAGGTCTAGTTAATAAGTCTTAATATTCCTTCATGTGGAAGAAAATATACACTTGCTAAATCCTAAAATTTTTTTCTTGCTTACTTCCATTGGTAAAAGGGAAAACAAATACTGAGATTAGAGAACTGACGATGTATCATATATTATTCATGCCATATCAGCACTCTCCTTTCCTTCCTTGCTGTGCTAATGTGGCCAGTCCATAGGGTGTGATATTTGGCAAACAATTTGTAGCCTGCTTAGTGCTTTACAGTGTGCATTCCACACAGTTTAGCATTTATGATGCAGCACAAAACAAACAAACAAACCCAAAACTCAAAAAACAAAAACCAAAAAACCACCTAAAAACCCCACAAAAACAAAAAAGAAAACGAACAAAAAACCAAACCACCAACAAAAAACCCAACCCAAACAAAAACTAACAAAAAACCCCAAACAAATCCAATAAAGTTCCTGCTTATAGGGGAGAATTTCTATAGAAAAAAAAATGTTTCTGCATTTTCTCACAGTAATGAATTAAATTTCCTGAGAGCTAGGGCCAAAAGGCTAGACCTTAATAGGGATCTCTTCTAGGATGCCAGTCTAAGGAAATACAGGGGATTTTACTATTAGCACACCTTTAATTTAAGCCTTTCATGCTCCTGGGAGCAAATCATACACACAGTTTTGAGTAAAGATGATGAATAACAGCTGGTGCTGCTGTTCCTTATGGTTATATCATCTAGGGCTAGTAATGGCTTGATAAAGGACAAGTTATTTTCTTGTTTTAAGAAGCATTTTGATACTCTGTAAAGCCACTATAGCAAAGAAGGCTGTTTCTGTAGGCTGTCTCTTCTGCTTTTCTGAGAGCTCAGCCAAATTGCTACAAAGGTTCCCAAGATAACTCTTATTCCTGCTAAGTTAAGAAGTAGAAGAAAGTGAATTGGAGTTGTGAAACCAGTTCTTGGTTGGGAAGAACAGCTCACGCTTCATGTTTGTGATGTTTTCTTTCTCTATCTGCTCCTTCCATTTCTTTTTAACTCAGTGTGATTTGTCTAGTATTCAAAACTGTTTTTTGGGGTATGCTATACATGGGGTTTTGACTTGATTGAACTATAGGCAAGAAAAGGGCTAAATAAACAACATTAAATTTCATCTTCTGTAGTGACATTAGTACTGGCTTTTTTTTTTAATCACTTTCTACCCTCTGTTCTCCTCAGGTGTTTGTTCATTGAATGAAAATAAAGGAAGGGTTAATTTTCAAGGCATTTTTGAAAGTAGTTTTTCAGATGATAGACACATTAAAATCAAAATGGATTCATCACTATGCATCACAACCATTGCTTCTCTAAAATAAAAATTCATAATTTTTCCCAAACTAGCTGTTACTAGACTGACTTCCCTGCTAATTTAGCTACTGCACAGTCATGGGTGCATGGCTTAGTGAATGGGTTTTCAGAATACTTTTTATGATGTCTTTATCAGTCAGGGCAATTTATTATGGAATTGTCAGAGGAGAAAACATGAATAAGGTCACTGCAGAGTACAAAATAGTCTCTCATACCCATCAATCATGGATCTAGGCACATTTAAACTTGCTTGAGAAGTTCATTCTCCTGCTCAGGATTTATCTCATTGTTAAAGTAGAAGCACTTTAAATATCAACTTGTACATAGAGCTCCATCCTTTACTGGGTTATTCTCTGCCACATCTGCCATGCAGCTGTTTCCAAGAGGCTGCCCTGCAGGGGGTTTGGGCTGTGTGAGAGCCCAGGAAATTGGAGGGTGTATGTGTGAGTTTCCAGGGTTCCAACATCTCTGTGCTTCCCCCAAAGGAAATGTGAGTAGTTTGCTGTCATGTAGTGAAAAAACGGAGGAGGTGGAGCTTGGGTGCACGAGGAGAAGAGCAGGAAGCCCGGCAGGGTTTGTATCCCACTCCTAAACCCAAATGGGAAGTCAGAGAATTAGGGAATTAGTGTGTTGGAGATGAGTCTTTGCTGCTCTCCCTCATGCCTGCCCTGACATTGTCCAGCTTCTCTTGCTGCCATTTGTGAGGCTGCCTGGTGGTTTTATTAATGCTGATTCTTTCAGCCATGCACAGTAGGCACAGCCAGCACTGGTGATGGCAGCAAGTCTCTCTCTGGGTACACAAGGGGCCTGAAGTCCCCTTAGGGAGCTTTTGCAGTGCTCCTTAATCACTTCAGGCTAATTCCATCACATGGTCCCTAATGGCTGCAGTTTCAAATGCTTCGGCATCGAGTTCTTTAATTCCCTCCTCCTTCTAAAGCATCCTGTTTCTGCTTCAGGACCATGGCAGAGGTGTCTAGATGGTCAGCATGATGCCTTTGATGCCAATTAAGAGCACACAGGAGGATTCTGAACTGATGGCCCTCTTTTCAGGACAGAGTGTGACAACACTTCCTCCTGAAGCGACCGCTGCTCCAAGCAGAAGACAAAGTGTAGTATTTTGTTTGTAACTACAAATAATTCTGTCTGGCTGCACAATTACCAGTACTTTAACCTGTTAGTGGGAGACAAGAAGGCAAGTAGGAGAGCAGGTGAAATAATAGCCTGCTTTTAACATTGGGGATTTTAGGGTATCATCACACTGTTAATATTTTTATCATTAGGTATGTTATTTCAAAGGGGTTTCGTCTCTCTTCCCACAGTCCCAATAGTGTGTGGTCCCTGTTTCCAAGGTGAGAATGGTCAGCAGGTAATAAATGAGAGGTGAGAAAATAAACTGCTCAGTCCTGCCCACTTGTCTCCATCCTTGGGATGCAAATTGACTGTAGGACATGCAAGGGCTGCCAAGAAGTTAACCTCCTGAAAAAAAAGAGTGCAGCAGCAACAAATGAACTGTCCTTTGGTGAAAGAATCTTAATGCTTCCTTAATTACACCCCTGTAGGGTATGCACAGTTTAATAGCCAGCAGTGGAGATGGCAATTGGAACTTAAGTCTTGCAAAGTTTTAGAGAAAACAGGTACCGTAGTTCTCAGAAGTGATAAGGGAGAAGAAATTGAAGTAGATTGGAGAACTGGGATTTAAAATGTCTGATGTTATTCAATTCCCTTTCCTTTCTGCCAATACTGAAATGGAGATGTTCAGTATAAAAATCTCCTTAAATATTCTCCTTACTGAACAGACTCTCACAAGTTGTCTGTTTGAATGCGAATGCTGTACACATTATTCCAGCAGTGATACTAGAAGATTGCCTTTTTGAACAATTGTATTTCAGCCTAACCACACGTGCATGAGAGGGCAAAAATACCTCCTAAAATAACAGATAGATCTAATCTAATAGATTTGTTAAAATCTGTTTTTTTTCTGTGCTAATATCTCTTTCTCCTTCAGGCAAGACCTGAATGTAGCTAATCTGCCATGTATTCATTTCCCACGTGTGGGAAAACAGAATAATTTCTTTTTGGTTTTAAGCCCTTCAAACTATGTTGTTTGAAAGTGTTTCAGATTGAAAATTATTAGTAAAAGACTGGTTGCTATGACATAAATCTGTCAGCATTTTGCCTTCAAGTCAGTGGGCTGCACCAACCTGAGGCAGTGGCATTACCTCCTGACAGCTGGCTAAGTGGCTTCTGAACAAGGAATCTCCAGTTTGCTTGCCTCTATGGGATTTGCTTGTTAGGCTTAATATTTAGGGCTATGAGAGCCTGTATTTTACATTGTCATATGTATATTAGCTGATGGATTGAGGATCTCTGCTTTTGTGATATTTATATGAAAGGAGGCGTGATTTTCCTCCTGGAAACAAAGAGGATGGGAAGTTCCTGGAACCTAACAACAGCAAAGCAGATTTTCTGCTTGGACAGGCAGCAGGATGTTTATTTAGGTCCTATGTCTTGGGACCCATGTACTCTTCAGTTTCTCTTGCTTGAGGTGCTGCAATTCTGGCTAGCTTGTTATTTGGTCTTTTCCACTCTGCCTTCATTGACATGGGACAAAGTAATCCAGTTACCTTGAGGCCTGAGGGTTTTTCCCTGTCTCCCCTCTCTCATTTTTTCCAAATTCTCCCTCAGATTCCCAAGGGGGGCAGTGAAAAATGAGCTTTTTGCTGAAAAAAATCAGATAGCTGAGGGGGAAGAGATGGTGTTGTTTTTGAACAAAACTAGTCTTTGAGAAGAACTCTTACATTTCAGAAGTATTTTTGCTTTGCAGTGTTTATGCTTCAATGTGTTTAGGAATTACATGATTCCAAGTATTTCAATGATGTCAAAATAAAAGGTTTTAAACACAAAATATGTTTTCAGCCAAAATGATTTGCCAGATTTGGTGTTAATCAGTAATCTTATTTGCCTCAATTCTGAACTTTTCTGGGGCACAATACATGTGCTTGAAAAGTTGCCCATCAATATATCCTGATGCCTCCTGTACAGTCTTCTTCAAGGGTCCAGCCCAAGCCCAGCAGAGTTTTGGCCTCCAAAGGCAGAAAAGCCAAGAAATGTATGAATATTTCTAGATACATTTTTGGAAAATATGAGCTTACCAGAGGGGAATAGAAGACTTCAACATAAGGAAACATGCATGGTGCAGGAATCAACATCTTTGGTAATGTTATCTGAGAGTAAAGAACACAGTCCTTCAAAGCTGAACTACTGAAGATCAGCTGAGACAAGAGCAATGAAGTGGACAGTACAGATTCTCTTGGATTTTTGGGGCCTGTAACATGAGTCATGACTTGGCTCATTTCTGTGAAAGATGATGAGGAGAGGTAGGTACAAAGCTTGCCTTGTCAGGTGACAAGTGGCATGCCAGACCACCTGCTGGTAACATCTCTTAGAGCATTTCCCAGAGGAAAGATGCTGGTGTCTAGATTTGAAAATTTTTTTTTCTGCTCTTCAGAAGAGAAGCTTCAGATAGTTCAAGTCAGAAAAAGATAGTCACTGCTGAACTGCAAATGATGTATCTAAAACTGAGAGCTGCAATAAACCCTTTGACTTTTATCTGAATCTTGGAAGTCATCAATGGATGGGAGATTTCAGCATATCTGAGCATTATTTTATCTTATTTTTATTAAGGAGAGGCTCCTATTAGAACAGTGTGGAACACTGGCCCTGTGTTGGTTTGTGCAGGTGCCATGTTAAAATGAGTGTCAGTGTCCTCATCAAGGCAAATGAGCCTCAGAACAGTGCAAGCTCACTTTTTTCCTTCACCTCATTATTTATACCATGTGCACTGTGATTCTCCAAAGCTTATGACAGAAATACTGGTGCTGGCTTGTGTCCTTCTGCTGCATGCTAATGTAATATTCCATTTCTAATTTGAAGGTAATAGATCAGTGAATACATGAGGCTATCATTCCTCTGCTAATGTGAATCCAGCCATGCAGAAACCCCGAGGTTTATCATAAACAGGCCAGCTTCTGGGCATTCTTCATTTAAAATTCAGTTTAAATAGTTTCTAATTTAAGTGTCTACTTTGTTTTCTGCCTTTCAGCTTTGATGCACTTCTTTTGTTTTTGGAAAAACTTGATGTTTACTGTTAGAAGGTAAGGACAGATGATAGTGCTGTTTGCATTTGTCAGATAATTTTTTCTACCATTGTCATTCTCTTCATGAATAGCAGGTGTATTGTAGGTGAAGTATTTGTCTTGATTAGGATTTCAAATAGAGTTTCACAGGGACAGGGTATATAGATTTCTGCATTTAGTTTTTCCTCCACCTTCTGGCATGGCTGCACAGATTGTGGTGCAGTCCAAAAACATAACCAAAAAACCCACATGCACTATATCCCAGTCCTACTCTAATTTCCTCCTTTTTGCTGAACACAGAAGGGTGGGTGATGTTGTGAAACTCATGTACAGCATGCTGGGCTCAATGAGAATATAACAGGCTGCTAGAGGTGATTGTATTCCTGTTTTCAAAGTGGAAGGAGGGGACATTGTAAGGTCTTTTAGGAGATCAAGTAGTTTGATGTAATGATGTAGTCAAACTATATCTGCACAGCTCTTTACCTGCCACAGCGTGCATAAAATTAATAGTTTCCCTCTCTGGTCCTGAAAGCCTGGATGTGAAAAGCTGTGTACCTGCCTTACCAGGCCTGGTGACCTGGTGCCAAAGTATTCAGGTGAGCAAGGACCACCTGGTACCACCAGAGGGAGGAGAGTGCGAAAAGGGCAAATTCTGGGGGTGCCTAAGTGTGGGAAATGGCCAGAGCACAGCATAGGGCACCCACTGATGGGGTTAGGGTGAACTCATTTGGGTGTGCAGAACATGACTAGTGCTGGGTGATGCTGGCCTCAGTGATCTCCCTTCGTGCTTCTTCCCATGGCTGAGGATCTGGATGATTGCCTGCGGTCAGGGGGGTTGTCCTTGCAGAGGAGCCACATCTGCAATACTTGTTAATTGTTCCCACCCCCTGTGGTTCAGAGATGCCATGTCACAAGCTCCAGTGTGTTTGGGTGGTCTTGGCAGAGCAGGAAGGCAGAGTAATGTCCATGGGATGGAAGAATGTTGGGTTGCTGCTGACATTTGGCATTAGGCTGGGGGTGTCAAGTGGAGAACAGCCTTTTTTTTTTTTTTTTTTTTTTTTTTTTTTTTTTTTTTTTTTGACCCTGAGACTAGGCACTGCAATTAAAGGTACAGCCCTCCTTCCAATTTTTTTTTTTTTTACAATTTTTAAAATTTGCATTTTTATGGTTAATTTTTTCTTCAAGGATTGCTTGTGTTGAGAAAAAGAAATCGTAGTTTTAAAGTGTCTGTCTGTTTGTTTTGGGCTAATCTCAGGATGATATACAATAGCTTGGGGATTTGAGAAATAACATGAGTCAATAATATTTTTCTGTTCCTTTATATGTTATAAGCAGGTTCACGTCACTCTTATAATAGCCTCATACACTTGTACTTTAAAGATGATTTTCTCCTTGTCTCTTTCTGCTATTCACAATGCTTTGATATCTATGTGTCAAAGAATTGTAGAAAAAAATCCCACAGTGCAACTGAGGGCAAATGTGGAACCTTTTTAGCTCCAAAAGTGATTTTTTTTCACTGAGATATAAATAAGAGTGTGGATTATATTAGAAGCTAGTTATTTTAAATAATGAATCTATGTGAGAAACCATAGCTATGGTTGTGTTTTACAGAATAATATTAAAGAGTAATTTCTCTTAGCCTCTGTAGACATTGTGATGGTAGTGAATTATATTAAATTAATCCTGCCCCTTTTGACATTCATGGGAACATTTGCACTGACTATAGTGAAGC
Source organism: Phylloscopus whistleri (assembly GCA_017589585.1). Lineage (NCBI taxonomy): Eukaryota > Metazoa > Chordata > Aves > Passeriformes > Phylloscopidae > Phylloscopus > Phylloscopus whistleri. The sequence continues at coordinate 1,752,266 of JADMLD010000857.1, read as the reverse complement.
CAAAATCTGTCTAATTTGTTTTACATTCAGTGACAGAGTTTAAACCTAGATGAACCTGTTTCCTGCCAACACTGTATGGTTTTTTTTTTTTTTTTTTTTTACTTATGTGTTTCCTGACTGTATAATGGGATGTTAATCCAGGATTCCAGGTGCTAGGATGAGTGTGAAAAGAAAGAAGAGGTGTTTGTTACCTTTCCTCTCTTTAAGAGGTTTCCTGTCCCACAGAAAACTTGATGGGGAAGTTTTCCTTCCTATATGCACATTTATAAGAGGTGAGCAGAAATCAAATCATAAAAGCCCCATCCAGGTGAATTGTTGCTGTATGCTTTTTACAAGAAGTTAAGGCAGAATCTATTACCGAAAGATTACCATCTCCTTTAAATATTTTATTTTCTTGTATCTATTGGTTCCTTCAGTAAGTTTCTTTAGAAGTGTGGATTTTAAATGGTAGACTTCTAACTAGGGACTTAATTTTTCGTAATGTCAAACTACTTGTAAAATGAAATTTGGGTGCTAAATGCTATAGTTTTGAAGTGTTGTGGTAATAGTAAGATGAATTATTGGAATTTCAGTGTCATTACTAGAGATTTTCAGGATGGTTTGTTGTGCTGTTTTTCTTCCAGATTCCCACAGCACTGCACTGCCAAAACCATTTCAGCCATAACTACTATTTTTTTTTTCCTTTTTTCCAATCTTACACAACTGTCACTGAGGGTGGCCATGTTGTCTTTCTGGTTCAAAGAACACTGTAAATAACTACAGCAAAACAACTCTGTGGCTCTGTCAACTATTTCACTTGTCTCTATTTCACAGGATTTGAAATAAAGACCCCTTTTGGTCTGTCTGATGTTATATAGAGTATTTTTTCCAAATTTTTTTAAGGTGAGGTTTTTGAGACAATTGGTTTTACGTCTTTGGCACTGCCACTTGAGAATTTGGAAATTTAAAATCGTACTTGGTAGGGAAGAGAGGGGAGAGAATCTAAACATTGTTCCTTCTCTTTCCTAAGAAAAATAGAGCAAATGACAAATGTTCTTAGCCTTTTTTCCTTACATTTCTAACCACACAACTTTTCATAACTCCTCAAATTTGCGGAGATTAGTCGAGAAGTTATTTTCATTTTTTTCTCTTGGATTTCTGAATGGCCTCTTTAGTATTGAAAGGAGTTTAAAAACCTAGAGTGAAAGGTGAACATGCAGAAGATCAATCTGTGTGTTTGTGAAAACAGAAGTCTTCTTTCTGATGCTCTCTATATCCTGAGAAAGTAGAAATATTATGAAGATGCTGTAGCTATTTCTAGAACATGCCTGTTTTTGGGAACCAGTTCAAGATGAAAATTTCCTTTTGAAACAACGTATGTGAAGCCTCCTTAAAGTTGTGCTAAAAAAAATAGATTTGAGTGACCTGTGGAAAAGAGTAGTCCAAAAATCTTTTGATTTGTTCCGTGGTGAATCTCTGACCCACCCAGCTGAGCAACATCTTGCAGCTGCCACTATCAGCTGGAAGGGTTACCAAGGAAAGTGACCCAAACCTTTGGGGCTTTTTGCTGCAGCTGCCACCACGGATTGCTGCAGCTCCTCAGAAGAACAGGAACAAGAAAGCTACCAGTCCTGAGGCTCATATCCACAGGCTTGACCAGTGGGTAGTCAACACACAGCTTTATCTCTGCGTGGAGGAATGTGCTTTGCTGTGAGAGCTGCGGGGGCAAGCAGCCGTCACTGCCGTGTGGGAGGAGTGGGTTTTTGTGGGTCAGGTTTGGGACATGCCATTGGAATGTGCTTGCTGGGGTTCCCCCAGAGGAGCAGTGTCAATTTGAAATCTCAACAGCGTGTGTCTGTGTTCTAGAGGAGGAATTTTAACTCGCGGCCTCTTGGTTTGGTTTACTTTCAATCTGTAAAACACTCGGGATTTTGAGAATCAAACTAAACCTCCCTGCAGTGTTTGCAGGTCTGAGGTCTTGTCTCTTGTCTCTCAGATGGAGATGTGAATTGAGTCTTGGCTTGAAATGTTAATATCACAGCTGAGAGAGCGGCTGTATCACTCGGCCTGACTCCAGAGGGAAAAGACCAATCACTTCAGAGTTAAGATGCTTGAGTTAGAAAAAGCACACGGGCCACGATTGACATTCAGATGAAACTTCTTTTCACTGTTGGCTGATACTTGAGAAATTCCCTGGGTTTAGAAAAATAAGGGTCACTGAAGAACATGTCTCAAGGCTGCTGCTCCCCCATAATCTATGGGTAGGATTAATGCATTTCCACACTCTGGAGAATAAGATGCTGTATTTAAACTTTTTAAAGCATGAACTGATTTATATGACAGGGGCTTCCTTTTAGCTAATGACAGTGTAGAATGTCTGTGGTGAGACTCACTGGAAAAGAGTAGGTTAAACACTTAATAGAGTTACAAAGAATAAGACCTGCAGTCCCCTAATCTCCACAGGCAGCCAATTGAATCTGTCATGCCAGATCCTAATCTGATAGTGCATTGGGAATCCTGCATGAATACAGCTGGGCATCCCATGTACAGTCTGGAGAGTCTGGGCTTATTATTAAGTTATATTCAATAAAACATGTCAGAATGGATTCCTATTCAGGAGATGATTTATAGGCACTAAGTCTGGGTTTTGCAGCAGTCCCATGAAATACAGTTTTTCGAATATATCTTAAAAAGTTAATGCAGTTAAGATTTCACTCAGCCAGTTTATGGAGCCTCTGAAAATAAATTTAGTTTCAGTAGAATGACATCTCTCATAAAAGCCAAATCCATCTTTCTTGAAATTCAGTTTTTGAAATGAGAACTGACAATGGCTTGTACTGTCAAAACTATCTTTGCTGGTTCAACCTCAGGACAGTCACTGTGTGACTTACCCTTCTTTTAGGCTGAAGAAGACAAAAGGTCACAAAGAGAGCAGCATTTCTCTCCTACATCAGAGCTTGCATTAGGCCTCATTGAGAAATTCTCTTTGTATAACATCTTGGTTTTGGCAAGGCCATCTGTGACCTGTGCAATGAACCTGTGCAGGACCTACAAGGAGAGGGTGTAGAGTGAAGGGTAAATGACAGATAATAGCATGGAAACCCAACAGAATAACCTAGTGCATGAGTACAATTTGTCTGAATGGAATGTCTTTATCTGGTAGTTCTATAGCTGGGGGGTGTTTTGTGTTTCAGTTGTATTGACCAGCACACAGCAGGTCCCTATGCAGACAGCAAATGAAAATCAGAAATTTCACTTGCCTTTGTTTGGCCGACTTGAATCTACCTCCTAAATGAGTGTTTGATATTTTCCCCCTTGTTTTTTGAGGATTTTTTTTTTCCTAATTGGAAATAGTCCTAGTTACAGATGTTAATGATCACATGAAAGATGACATTTTAGCTATTTTAGATATTGTGGTTTCTGAATTATCTGTTCCTCCATAGCCCAATTTTTCCACTGTGTTATTCCAATAACTTGAACTTCAAAAGTTTGGAACTCAGACATACTTTTTGTTTGCCAGAAAAAGATGGTATCCAAGTTGAAATTAGAGCCTCTGTGTGCTTCTCAAGCACTTCAGTAGTAGTTCCAGAAGAATCCCTTCTGGCTTTCTACAGAGAATAGGTTTTTGGTAGGTTTACATTAAATTCCACAAAGCGTACCACTTCTAAAAACTGTATTTGGTTTGTGTCATAATTTGGCTTCTAGTCTGGCATTTAAACATTTAATTTCTAAATTATGTGCCTGGAAAACACTGAATAAAAAAAGGAAAAGTTTGGGTTTTTTTCCCCCACATTTGTTTTACCATACATGGGAGTATGAACTACAGGATCCTTTATTAATCATGACATTAAATATTCTTCACTGCCAATGCACACATGTCAAAACACTGAGATCTTCTTTTGGGCCTTTCATTACTGATCCTGCTGAGGAACTGTTGTTCTTCTGTGCATCAGAGACAAACATGCACTCGTGTATCTCATAAGGAGGAGGAAAATGTTTGTAGGTTTTTAGCACTTCTAATACTGTTAAAGCACTCCACATCTGTTAAAGCATCTTCCTGTTGATATCATCATCATCAGAGGACCAGGACAACTTTTTAGCAGGTATTGATATGATGGGACAGGACCTCTCACCCCTGACACAGCAGAAGCTTAAATGCTTCCCCCATGGCTAAGTCAGGCCAGAGTAAGCTTGCCTTGTGGTGGATTATCTTGGCTGAAAACATTCTTAGCCAGCAATAAACATCCTGCCTTGAATGCATGGGAAAGGATGAGCTAAAATTTGTGACTGACAGACACAGCACTTTGATACACTAGAAAAGACTATTATAATGTTCACAGAATCAGAAATCTCTTACACAATCTCCGAGTATGTGAGGAGTTCTCCTGAAAAGCTGAGATGTCAGCCTCAAGCAACTTTCCTGGGAATTGAGAGAAAGGAGGCTCTTTGCACACCACCATCATTCATTGGCAAGTGATACTGGCTCCTAATGTATAGTATTTATTTTCTAGTGATATAGGTGCCTTTATTATCATGCACTGTCTTATGAACCTACCAGTAGTGTTTCTTTTGTTTATCCTGTGCAGTGAGAAGCCCATTAAAGCCTTACATCTGCTTTTCCTTGTGTCTATTCCATAAATAACTCATGTTGTAATAGACCTGATCAGTCACGATTACAAACTCGTGAGTGAGAGCAGATTCTGGGGTCCTGGCTGCCTCAAGAAAACTGCTGCCTACTGCCAGAAACCTGGGCAAAGGCAGGGCCATCTAAAGTCTCCCCCCTCCACTTGTAACATAAGAAGACTTGAAATAATTCAGTGACTGTGTCAAACTAACCCAAAATAGCATTTGAACGATTCGAAATAATATTTCTTAGTGTATTTCTTTTTATATGTGTTGAACTCTCACAAAAGACTGTTACTGAGCAAGCATATAAAAGCATTTGTAAGATGAGCACTATTGGTTCTTATCTCACTAAAGCAAAAATGTTATAGAAGGCTTCTGTAGTGCTGTCACAATGTTGTGATAAATATTAGCGTTGCTGGTAAATTTTGACTTTCCTACATTTATGAAGAGCAATCATATTTAGGAAGAAAATGCATAATTCTATGCCCAAATTCCACAGTCTGTAGCAAATTTCTGTATTTTTGATTGTTTTGGCACATTCATATTTTTTACATATATCATAAAAAGCATAACTTGTTATTTACATTTCACAGTTTTGCCTGGAATTGGAAGTAATTTATGCCCGTTGGAAATCAAGCATAAAGTGCATTGCAACTGGAGTGTGGACAGCCTAGGAACAGCAGTATGGAGAGCAATTGGTTTTGTGTAGCATCCTTTGTTTGCTGAGCATTACCTTACAGTGATATATCGAATATGCTCTTTGCTTGGTATTTGAAGCAGGGAACTAGGTGCTCCCTGGAAGCTGATTTTTCTTTTCTGACTGACAACTTATACTAATTAATTTGATAAGGACAGCAGCTGTATCTGCCTCTTAATTCCTTAATCTTAGAGTAAGAATAAGACACGGATTAGTCAGAGATAAATATATCTTATTTTCTCCTGAAAAAAAGCCCTTAAAAATATTACATTCTTGTAGCAGGACTGGCCAGCACAGTGATGAAAGCAATTTTCCATTGCTGGAAAGAATTGTCTATGGTGACTGCATGGAAAGGATAAATGTTAACTGATAGTAAAAATGGGGAATATTTTTTTTTAATATAGGCAGTGAAAATAGTTTTGTAGGCTGACCTAAGGGTGCCTTAGCCCCAGCAATAAGGTTGTCTATAGGTTCTGTCTAGTGTGGGTAAACTTACTGGAGATGTCAACCAAAGATCAGGAAAATAGGAAGCATTTCTTTGGGAAGCAATGCATTTTTAGTGCTCCTGTTGGTGAGGGTTTATTATCTGTCATGATGTGATGCTTCCTGTTCCAGTATTATATCTCAGGTATGGAATGAAATATGTTTTTAATTAAATGAATTATTTGGGAATACACACGCTATGATTCTCCAAGAATTTCCGAAGTTTGCAAAGATTTTTTTTTCCTCTATTAAACAAGTCATCACTGAATTCATAACTGAAATTAATTTCTGGAATCTCTTTGTTTTACTTTAAATGAATTTACCATGAAGGTAAATTCCTGTAGTGATCACAATTGAGGTACTTTTTTTGGATACACTTGATTTAACCATCTGTAACCATCTGTTTATTTATACCTCTAATCTGGATGACAAGTTATTCAGACTCTTTGTCTTTCATGGCCTTTGCTGAGATAACCAGGAAGGCTCTAGGAAAGTGGTTTGACTGTTTCACCAATGTGGGTGTTGTTCCCTGGAGACTAGCCTGAGATTGTTATTACTCACAAATGAAATCAGCAGATTAATTTTTTATTGCTGGATGAAGGACTAAACCAAATTCAAGTGAAAGATTCAGCAGTTTTTGGTGGTTTAAAGGAGGCCATATATTTGCTATTTGAAAAGAGATTATACTCTTAAAAGCGCTGTGCAGCTGATCTGTTTTATTATCCTTACCAGCAAACACAACATTTACTCAGTCACAAAATTTCCAACAATGTAGTATGCATGGAGGTGAGAATAAAGTAGAGCTTTGTGTTTTTCTGGGTCGACCTTTCTGCCTTGTTTAAAGACCATTTTGAACAGGCTCTGAGGGGGATCCCAATTTTCACTGAAAAAGTGAAAGCTTTGCTGTGGGTCCTGAAAGGGGAGAATTGGACAGCTGATTTCTTTGTGAGTTTGGCTTGAAATAAGATAAAGATTATATTGAGCATAACTCTATCAAGGGCTTATGGATGCCAGATGGCTTTTCCCCCCACCCCTACTTTTTTTTAAAAATTAAAGTGAATTGAGTTTCCCCAGAAGTGGTCTCAACAAGGTGCGTGGTGCAACACATGAGCTCCCTGCAGCTTTAAACTCAGTTTCCTGTTAGCTAGAGGTTCCTACTTCACTGTGTTCCACCAGTGAAGTGCAAAATCTTTGAGGAAGTCTTACTGCTTGAAATAATCTCACATTACATCTGTTTGAAAGATTTAGCATTTAACATTTAGCAACCTCCATATTCCTTCTAGCCTTCCTGTTTTGAGGGAGGCTTTTTTTAAATTATTATTATTTTTAATTTTTTTGTGGAATCAGAGTGGAGAACTCTGAGAAGCCTCTCTTTATGAAGAAGCTGGTCATCTGCTCTTCCAGGCACACAGTGATGTGTTTGTGCCTGCCTTTGACTCTGGGAGGGGAGATGGGTGCTGGTGCTCTTTGCCACCTCAGTTTCAGGTGATTTTATTGTAGGTTTCATAACAAACACTTGTAGAACTTGGATCTGTCTAGGCAAGGCTGTTATCTTGTGTGTGCCTGTGTATTCCCATGGTTTTCTTTGTTCTGTTTGACTGTTATTTAATCATGTTCACCTTTTCCTTTTTAAATTAATATATCAATGTTCTATATCTTTGAAGCAAATTGATGTATTTTTTTGTTGCTGTTGTTCCTAATTCCTATTCAATTTCAATTTTAACAAAGCACTTGGAAAGGAGCAGTGTACTCTCCCCCTCATTCCTGGGTGCAGTGAATCCAGCTCTTTCTAGGCTGATTATGTTTCCATGAAAAGCAATGAAGCTGCTCATCTCACTCACGTGGAGTGATAACTTTGCAGAAATCACTTGCAATATTAATGAAGCAAAATACCACTCAGCACGAGGAGGGCTGGTGGAAGAAGGTGAAGTGCAGTTTAAAGCTTTAGCTGGGTCTTGTAATAATTAGGTTGTTTGTTCTACACAGCTTAAGTGGCTGAATGCAGAGGTACGATTGAAAAATGATGGCATGTGGTGATGTGAGTGCTGGCAAGCTCAGAGGACACATTTGACACGGTGTGCCTATTCTAGAAAGCAGCAATGAAGCAGTTAAGATAGATGGGAATCGTGCAGCTAAAAATCCTGCATGTATTTTGAAAACTCATCCAAGGTACTTGGAGCCCATTTTTATAGCTGTCTCTCAGGATTTGTGCACAGTTTCTGGAAAACACACTGTGTGCTGCTGATAGAAATAGGTCTCCTTTTTCTGCCATCCAAATGCCAAACAAAGAGGAATGGAAACCAAAGGGAAGCAGAGTGCTTTTGTAAAACCTGTCACTAGCAGGGTATTTTGGGGTTAGCTTCAGTCGGGTTGCGTCATTCTCTGGATGCCCATGTATAAAGTAAATTTCTGCCCAAACAACATAGCTGACTTACTCCTTTTTTTTACCAGGAGTTTAATTTGAAGGAGTTGGACGTTACTTTGGTAATTAAAATTATGGAGAGTTCATGGACTTTCTCTGCTGAGAGAAACAGTGAGTTCAGTTTTACTGTAACAGTGCATCTGAGTTTGTGATTGGTAAAACAGGTGCTGCATGTTTTTGGAATTATTTTGTTGTGAATACTTGTGCAGCAACCAAGAGTTACTTCCCTGCAAAAAAGACGTAGATGTATTTCAAACAAATTATTGGCTTCTAAAAATGAACTTTATTTTTATTTCCTAAACTCTTCAGGGTGGGTTTTTTTTTTTTAATAGACTAAGTCTTACCTATTTGAATACTGTCTTCAGAAGTTTCTTAAAGACTCCAGGTATTATCTTCAGATCTATGATGGAGAGTTCAGTTTCTGCTCCGTGATGATGGACTTCCTCTACTTGAGGATCTGCCTCATGCCAGCCATCAGTACTAGCACATGAGGGATTTCCTTCTGTGTTCCTCCAGAATAGTCATAGTCATTATTTGCAGGATGTATCAGAGAACAGTAATTTGTTGTGCTCCATAACCTGTAAATAACTAATTGCAATATAAGGTGGTCCCAGAGCTCACCTGGCAGCTACCTGTGGTTACAAGCAAGCCATTGAACATGCATGTGTGAGGTGTTTTTGGTTTGTTTTTTTTTTTATGTTCTTATGTTTAAAGCTTACTGGGTGTACTGTTTCATAGTAATCATACATACCTAATAAACATACATACATTGTCATGTTTCCTAGTTTTGTAGTAATCAAAACTGCACTCAAAGTACTCAGGACATAGTAGTTCTAAGATTAATGAATTACTCTTGGATGCCTTTTAAACCTGTATAGGTCTTCTATAACTAAATACATACAGTGCTCTCATAGCTGTGGTTGTCTGAAGTGAGAAAAGACTTGTAGAAAGAAGTTTTGGTTTTTATTAGTTGGAAAAATCAGAGAAGCTTTCAAATACTTGTGTCAGATAAGTGGTTTCTTTCATTTTGCTTCTGTTTCAGCAAAAAAAGTCAAAGTAATCAATGCATCTAAAAAGAGCATTGCAATCATGTCTTTGAAGGTTAGTAGAAATCTGATTGTGTGGAGGTTAATAGGAATCTGATTGTGTGGACTCCAAGAGTGATCATTTTGTATTGAGAGCTAGTTGCTGCATCACTACACAAATACTCCTTGCTCAAATATGTAAGAGTATTTTTAAGTCACATCAGGACAGGCCAGGGGAGGCTATCTTGGAGGGTCATGAATTTCACATAAATAAAAAGTTCTTCTAATGTTAACGTTGCTTTTACATCAGCAGTAAATGCGAGAATAAGGAACTGAATTTCACCACTGAAATGTTTATTGTTGGCTAGACACTGGTGTGTCTACCAGCAGTGTTGATGTCTGATCAATTTTAACTACCTTTTCTGCTGCACTTGGTGGTCCAAGCAATGAAAGGGACATTATCTTAATTTACCATTCGTCAGATCTGCCCTCTCTGCTCCAGTTGCTCAGGATGTAAGCCATGCCTGGTTATTGTGGAGAGCTCTAACATCAGAAAAAAACCCTTTATCTGGGCCTCCATATGGCACATCACTGGGCTACCTAGACATGTGCACTTTTGTCTTTGGTCATTTCATACAGAAAATACAATTAGACTTGGCTGTCAGATGAAATCTGTCACATTACTCTTGCAGGAGCTGAACTTGGTCCAGTACAATAAATACAAAAGATACTCACCCATAAAATAGCAAGCAGAGCCTGCGATTTCACTTCACTTGGCTAATTTTCTGTGGGCTCTGCTAGGTGCCACTTCCTGGCTGAGCAGCCTGTTTGTATGATCAGCACCATTTCCTTCTCCACCATTCAATAAAGCAGCATATGGCTTTGCCCCAGCTTTTCCCCACTTTCCTACAGAAAAATGTGACTTTGCCTTTCTGAGGAAGAACCATAAAGATATGCTAAAATGCTTTGCTAAAATTTGGGCTGTGGGTGGTTTTCCTGGTGGTTAAGGCCCACCTTTCAAGGATGAGGGCATCAGATGTCCTTAACAGAGAGAAATTCTGTTGGAAAAAAAGCAGTTTTTCAGAATCATTACGCCCAGCAATGCAACTTGGGCTCTCTCTGTCATGGTAGGCAGGGCTGAGCTGATAGCCTGTGCTTCATAACCTTGGGATGGCATCAGTTGTGGTCTGCTGGCAATCCCAGTGAAAAGTTTGTGCCTTCATGTTTGAGAAGGATCTTCAGGAGGTGACGAGTGTCACACCTTGGTGTGGTGTTGGGAGAGCTTACTTGTTGTTCTGTTGGCCCTTGCCTCGGGTCTATCTTATTCTTTGCATCCTGGTCACTTGAATGGTCAACTGTCTGTACTTTTAACTCTAGGGAAAGATCTGTCATGTTCTGATGTTGAAGTGCTGCTTTTCAGAGGCTTTCCCAGGCACTGGTTTTCCCAGGCAGCAGCTTCCCAGCTTATTTGTAGGTGAGCCATGACTTCTCTGTGTAGGTTCTGTGTATACTCTGAGGAAATAAAGCTTCATTTATCAGGTGCTATTAAGGAAGGAACACCTTCAACGATAGGAATAGAGAAGGGGAAAATCATATTTTAGAGAGCTGCTTGCTTTCCAATTCCCTTTTCTAGCACTGTGCTCTTATTGCCCAATGCTTGAGCTCATTACAGTTCAGTCTTTTCTTGTAATCATCTTCCTTTGTAATACTTGTGCTTGGTGTGAGACGTGTCACTTTGACAGGAGCCTGTTCAGGGATTTAATATTGCATCAAGGAGAATGAGATTAATCTAGAAAAGCACCTAGAATTAATGCAAATGTAATACATCTCAGATATTAACACTGTAGAAATCAAATATGAAGAAGGATGCTCTCTGGTAGTGATAATTTCAGGTGTAGCTAATTGTCAGTCTTCGTCTTGCTCTTTTTTCAGTTTATAACTGTGTGGACTGAAACTGGAAGAAGGCTCCCAGCAAATATTTAGCATTTTTGCTACTGTACAGAAAAAAAAACCTCAACAGAGAGGGGGTGAGAACAGTCCCCTCTCCCTCAGGAGTGGGAAAACCTGTTCCCTAGTAGATTGAATACAATGTCAACATAAGTGTAGGACTGTAATCAACCAGCTAGGGCAGTCTGTCCTGTACTAAGAATCAGCAACATAATAAACAGAAGAAATTGTTCCTAGAAGTTTTCTCTGATAAAGGGATGTGTTCTTTGCATTTTGCCTTGTTTCTGTGTGATGTTGCATTTTTTTTGTGTTCCCCTCTCTCCTCCTTTCCTGCTCCTTTGCTTCCCTGCTCCTTTGGGGTTGTGTGGTTGGGGTTTTTGTGTGTGTGTGTGTGTGTGTGTTTTTTTTTTTCTTTTTTTTTTTTCTTTTTTTTAAACTGTATCTTGAGTTTTTTGACTTGCACTGAAACTCAGCTGATGAATTCTCCCCCATAAGGAAGACACTGAGAACTGTTTCTCTCCCTGTGCCTTTTTTTTTTTTTTTTTTTTCTGCTGCTGGAAACTTTTTTAAAGATCAGTATTCTATTGTTCCATTTCAACATTCAGACACTCATTCCATGCACCATTACCCATGGAAGAAGGAAAAATAGACCATTATAACTGTAAGTGCAATGCTCTCAGCTAATGGCCAGTATAAGACGTGTACTTTGCACATACACACTAGTCTTTGAGAGAGAGTGCATGACTTTGATATTCCTTTCTCTAATGAAAAAGCAGTTAGTAACACTGAACAGTCTTCTATAGAAGAGACAGAAATTCCACCCATTTATCTTATATGGGAAGAACAGATAGAATAAGATTTGAGAGAGAGAAATACCTCTAGTCTTGGTTAAGAGATATTTTGATACTGGAGTCCCAGTAGCAATGTACAGTAAAACCCTTTGCTTTTAATTGCTGAACAGTTATGATGGAAATGGTGGGAATAAAATGGAATGTCCTTGCAAAAGAACAGCAAGAAAGGCTCCTGTGTGATAATAAACAACAAGGGGTAAAGTGGTGCATTTGTGATTTTGTTTTTCTCTGCTAGTATCCCTTGCTTTTATGTTGTGTCTTTTAAGGCAGTAGCACAAATTGTGTCCACATGTGTACACACAAATGCTTTTTTTTTTTTTTTAAGAATATATGTACACACACAGTAAAACTTTGTAGTACTCTGTGTTTACTGATAAATTTTCTTGTTTGAAATGGACCAAAAAGTGGCAGTTCATGCTGCAGCTAGTGCGGTTTGGCTGCTGCTCAAGAGAGAGGACCCATGCTGGAGAAGTTCACAGAGAGCTGTCTTCTGTGGGAGGGACCCCATGGCCTCACAGGGCAAGGTCTCCTCTCCCAGAGGAGTGGAAGAAAATCTCAGTGATGAACTGACCCAAACCCCCATGCCTGTCTCCCTGTGCTGTCAGTGGGAAGGAAAGAGGGGTGGTGGTGGGGAAATGGTGTTTAAGGGCTTTTTTACTTCTCATTGTCCTCCTGTGATTCTGTTAGTAATAAAATTCACTTTGCAATTTAAGTTGAGCCTGCTTTGCCCTTGAATTATTTCTCCTGGTCCTTATCTCACTCATGAAGTGTTTGTTAATTTTTTTTTTCCCTCTCCTCTGCCAGCTGTGGCAGGGGAGAGTGAATGAGCAACTCTTGTGGGTGCCTGGCATTGAACCAGTGTCAAACCATGTCAAAAAACCCTTTGGGTCACAGAAATCATTCTAAAATTAAATACTGACATATTGTAAAGGCCTAGCTGATTTTGGTGTTTGAATTTTTATTTTCTTTTAGAAGACATTTTGTGCACTGGTCAGAAAATATTCCTTGGTCTACTTCCTTTTTTTTTTTCTTCCCATTTTCACAGTCTGCCCAAACCTGTGTCTTTGTCCCAGTCATCCTAAATTACTCAATCTCTTTCCCAGTCTCTTAAGGCACATTGGTTCTAAGCCCATTTCCTCATCAGATGTAAAAGTTTTGTTTGGGGTACATATAGGCAGAGGGCCTAGCTTGGCCCTCAGCTGGTTATAGGAAGTGGTTCAATAAACATGACTAATAATGGTACTTTATCTTACATGATTGAATACCTCTGGTGGTCAGTCACTAGTGGGATCTTATGCTGGGGCCAGTTCTGTTTAGGTGGGTTTTTTTTTTTGTTTGTTTGTTTATTTGTTTGTTTTTTATGGTATGGATGTGGGTATTGAGGCTTTCATTAGTAACTTTGCAGATGACACTAGGCTGAGAGTGTGTGTTGGTCTGTTGGAAGGTAGGAGGGCTCTGCAGAGAGACCTGGAATGGTTGGATGGTTGGGCAGAGTCCAACAGGATGAAGTTTAAAAAGTCCAAGTGCCAAGTCCTGCATTTTGGCCACAATAAGCCCCTGGAATGTTACAGGCTGGGGATGGTGTGGCTGGACTGTGCCCAGGCAGAAAGGGGACTGGGGGTGCTGGTGACAGCAGCTGAACAGGAGCCAGCAGTGTGTCCTGGTGGCCAAGAAGGCCAAGGCATCCTGGTCTGGGTCAGGAATGGTGTGGCCAGCAGGAGCAGGGAAGTCATTCTTCCCCTGTACCTGGCACTGGTGAGGCCACACCTGGAGTGCTGTGTCCAGCTCTGGCCCCTCAGTTCAGGAAGGACATTGAGACACTTGCAGGCATCCAGAGGAGGCAACGAGGCTGGTGAGGGGCTTGGAACACAAACCCTGTGAGGAGCAACTGAGGGAGCTGGGGGTGTTTAGCCTGGAGAAAAGGAAGCTCAGGGGAGACCTTATCACTCTTTACAGCTTCCTGAAGGGTGGTTGTAGTCAGGTGGGACTTGGTCTCTTGCTCCAGGCAGCAATGGACAGAACGAGAGGACACTGTCTCAAGTTGTGCCAAGTGAAATTTAGGTTGGATGTTAGGAAAAAAATTTTTACTGAAAGAGTGATAAAGTTTTGGAATGGTCTGCCCGTGGAGGTGGTGGAGTCACCATCTATAGGTGTGTTTAAAAAAAGGCTGGATGTGGCATTCATTGCCATGGTTATTTGAGGTGGTTTTAGGGCATGGGTTGGACTCGATGATCTTGAAGGTCTCTTCCAACCTTGTGACTCTGTGAGAACTTTTCCACATACACGATATGAAAAACTGACTTGTGAATTTTATCACTGTATTTATTAAATAAGCATGGTAGGAGTATGGATCAGAAAACAGCTGGCTGTAGCCTCTGAGATCCCTGTGAATTATGTTAATGAATTATGTGGCATATGGATTACGTTCTTTTTTAAAAATTTGTTACACATCATAATTCCAATTATATTTGGAGTTCAAAAAAAAACTGCCAACCCCAAAACAACAAAACACCCTTACATATACGTAACTAGATTTTTTTTCTTTCAAAGTGTGCAAAACTTTGGGTTTTTTCTACTTTGGAAATCAGTTGGAAAATTCCTTTTAATTGGGATTGCAACAGACATTTTTTCTGGCGCTAAGTGGGTTTGAAAAATGCCATTGCTTATGTTTCTTGAGTATTAAGGGAAAAGTATAGGAATGCTAAGGGCTGAGAATGTGGTTGTGTGATCTTGTCTGATGTGGAAGGAGCTTTCTTTTAGATGGATGGAAGGTTAAATACATCTTTATGGGTCTGGGTTTACAGCAAATAATAAAGTTATTAATGGCAAAGGCTTATTAATGATGTGTGCAACATAGAATTATAGCTTCATCAGGCTGTTCTGTTCTGGGTCTGAATCATAATTCATCCTCACTTTGGGATGGGTATTGCCACCTAAGCCCGATTATTCTGGAAAACTGGAAAGTTTTATTGTTTCTATAGGACTAATTGTTGTCATTGGGTTGTTTTGCTATAGTTGACCAGCTGAAGCAAGGAGAGATTGTCTTAAATTAGGAAGGCTTTTGTGAGAGGCAAAGAGAGGGAAGCTTTGTGGCATATCTAGTTGTGATGGTTTTATCACGTTCTATATTTTATTTGACTGGAAGAATATAAAGCAAACCAGGCCTATCTTTAAATTACAAAGATAGTTTATTAATACACACAAAAACAACAAGAAAAGGGAAAAAAGACAACAACAACAACAAATGAAACTTCTAAAACATCTTTCTTTCTCTTTCTTTGTTTTTTACCTTTCTTCACTCAACATAAAAAGACATGACTTGCAACTTCAGCCAGTTTTACCATTTTAAAAATAACCTTTTATCAGTTCTTTTAGGAAAGGAGTCTCTCTGGGTTCTATATAGACATACCATACCCATTAGCAGTTCTCTCCACACTGCACATAGGCCATATTTGCTTACTGGGGTACTGTTTAAGGATGCCTCCTCTAGTATGACACAAAGATTCTCTTTTTCTATTTCCAAAATCATCTCAAGACCCAAAACCAAATCTCCTCTTTCTTTAGGAGCAGAAAAGCTTCATATCACTTTTAACTAGAACCTTACATCCCCCCAAAAGCATTTATATGTTACAGGAAACAAAACCAGTTCAGTCTTTATAGTTTACCAGAAATGTCCAGCCAAAATTAGGCCACTCCTTGTCCTTTTGCCTTAAAGTCCTTTTCACTTTTCCCTTACCGACTGTAGCTTCATGCCGTGTCTTTCCATAGTTCTTTCGCTATAACTGTTCTTCTTCTGGAGAAAGATGATGTTTAGAAAAGTCCATCTGCTAACAACAAAGGGTTACACTTCTCGGGCTGCCGGGCTGCCCACGTGGCTCTGCGGCGGGAAACTGAGTCGTTTAGAAGCCGTGCGCTGGTTTCTTCGGCTTGAAAAAGAAGAACAAGGGCGAAGGGGCACTCCGTCCGAGCTCTCTCTCTCTCCATGCTGTCCGCCTCTCCGCGAGACAGCGGCTCCTGAAGCTCCGACCCGGCTTGCCCGGCCCGGCCCGGCCCGTCGCAGCCGCCCCAGAGTGGGGGGGCACCGAGGCCAGCCGGCCCCGGCGGCCCTCCGTCCTTAGTCTGCCACCCTAACGACGAAGAGACCGCTCCTCCCCCCCACCCAGCCTTTTTAAGCATTTCGCCAAAAGTCGCAGCTTGTCTTCTACTGGATAAATTGCTTGTCAATCAAAAAAAGCTGACCCCGAT
Organism: Phylloscopus whistleri; assembly: GCA_017589585.1. Classification (NCBI taxonomy): domain Eukaryota; kingdom Metazoa; phylum Chordata; class Aves; order Passeriformes; family Phylloscopidae; genus Phylloscopus; species Phylloscopus whistleri. Next base: position 1,735,991 of record JADMLD010000857.1, on the reverse strand, counting down.
TGGAACAAAATCAGGCCCCTCCTAGCCTATGACACTAGTTTGAGCATTGATCTTTCATTTTGAGAGTTTAAGTGTGAGATGGTCTTAAATCCTGAGTCTAGGACTACTGAAGGCAGGCTAGGCTGTATGTCTGCTCCCAGGAGAAGGCAATGCTATTGCACTTAATAAAGAGCCTCAATAGTTAAAATTAATGCCTGTACTAAAAAAAAAAAAAACAAGAAAGAAAAAAATGATAAAAAGCTAAAAGGTAAAAGTTGAGAGTTTTGCTAACAAATCTTTAGTTTGTTAAAATCTTTTTGTAGACTCAGGGCAAGCGGTATCTTTCTACTTTCTCAGTCTCTGAGAAAGCAAAATGCTTTGTGGTGGGAAATGTGGAAGGGAAACAACATTCTTTCCTGTTTTAGAGCAGACAAATCAGAATTCAGCTTGTTAAGTAAAAATACATGAGAAACCAATAGATGATTTCAATCAGAGAAGTGAAAGAATGAATACTACTCAAATTCATTTGAGAAAGACATCCACGAAATACCATTACATGTAATTTCCTTTGCTGCTTATAAATACAACTATAGTTAATCCTTTAACAGGTCAGTAGCCATGACATTTAATTGCCAGCTGCCTTTAAACCTTGAGCAGGTCAGCAGAGACACAATGCTATCAGGGATAATTTGTCATTTATGTATTTCCATGGAGTGATATATAATGTCTTGCTGAGAGGGGTCCTTGTGGGTGTCAAACACTGCTACTGCCTGTAACAGAAATAAAGGAAAAAAAAAAAAGGCTGGCAAATAGATGTTTCTGTAAATGTAACTTTTAGTTTGCAAGTAGCCTTGAGGCTAAAAGATAATTCCACCTCTGCTGAGGGGAAGTAAAGAGGTGGCAGGTGAACAATTCAACCTCTGTGTTATTTATTGATTGAAAGCATCTCCTGGCATGTGTGCTGCTTCTGAAATTTATTAAAGCCAGTTGAACATCCAGTGTGATATACACAGACTCACTCTCTTCCCTCCTCGAATTTCAATTTTTAAGTGCTTCCTAGAGACAAATATAGAATCAGTCATCATGTCTGGCATGTGGTATGTATTTAGGGCTGGAGCCAAAACTTATTGAAGTTGTTGGTTGTCTTTCAATTGACTTCCACTGACTCAAGCCTTCAAGAAAAAGAAAAGAAAAAAATATGACTGCATCTGGTTCAGTATAAAAGAGCTGAAACAAACCCAAACCTTGCTTACCTTCTCAAAATAAATGGTGATAGGGTAGATAAAGAGACCTACATAGATCTGGAGTGTTGAGGATGAGGATCTTTGTTTCCCTGTGCCTGCAAATCCCCAGCTCCTGGTGCTGTGTAGCCAAGCTGGAGGGCAGGAATTCAGGTCTTGTGCTTCTCCTGCATGTATCTCTGTGCTCCTCCTGCATGGGGACGATGGATGCCAGATGGCTGGAGTTAAAGATATTTGTCACATGTGTGTTGGCTCTGCTGGTACCACCAACTGCCACATGTGGTGGGATTCTCTCACATCTTGGGCAATTACTTTGGTCATAGGCAATTTGTTCTACAGAGGAGGGTGCTTTAACAGAATTTACATAATTATCTTTCTGTTATAAGGAACTCCTGCTGAACTCACAGGAACTCCTCTGAAACCACACTCAGTAATAGAAATTCCTTATGGCTTTCCCTTGGCTGATAGGGGTGACAATATTTATAGCTTTTAAAAAAAATTTGTCTTCCCCTGATCTGAAGTTTTTCTCCAGACAAGGGAAAGGATTTGGGAAAAAAAAAAAAAAAAGAGGCTATTTTCTCTTTCAATGATGTTAAAAAAACCCAAGAAAAGTAAGTCATAATGGCCTTTGTCAAGGAAAAAGGTGGAAAGGCAGAGAAGTTCTGCAGTGATGCCAGCTGCAGCACTGGGGAATGCAGTGCTGCAGTAAACATGAGGAAATGGTGATCCAGTTTTGGGATACCACTTTAGAAGATATATTTAAGTTGTTGCATCCTCAAATGTGGTATAGACTATTCCCTTTTATGCTCTCAGGGGACAGAAACGCTCATGTAGTGCAGAGTTTTTCTTCTAATCTGTTTTTCTCTTTCTATAGCTTTCTAGCTTCTCTGTGATGGCTTTCTGTCTCTGAGTTAGTGTTTCTCATCTTCCACAGAGCCAATCTCTGATTTTATCTCAAACACTGCTGTCGTATACTCAGCTCAAACCAGGACAAGGGTCTGCTAAACCATCTATGTCCCAAGGCCAGCAGATTTGGGCTGGCCTCAGGTTATTAACGGCCATCAGGTCTTTAATATAAGACAAATTCCTTTCCTTCCTTTCCTTCCTTTCCTTCCTTTCCTTCCTTTCCTTCCTTTCCTTCCTTTCCTTCCTTTCCTTCCTTTCCTTCCTTTCCTTCCTTCCTTGAAAAAAATGCAATACCCTCCCCACCATATTTGGCATTGGCAGCTCATGAGATAAGACCCTGATTCGATTCTTATTCCTAATGGGGCTGACACTACATCCTCTAGTTATTGTTCAGATAGGTTCAATAAATTTATCTCTTCTTGCATCTTGGTGGCAGAGAGGATGTGCTGTGATGATTTCACGCTCGGCAGGTTGTACAGGACGTATGGCTTTTGCATTGCATTTTTCTGCTGGCAGAACAGAGCCAAAAAGATGGATGAAGTGTTTGTAGGATTGCCTCCTATTCATTTTCCTCTTCCTCACACAGGTGCATTTTCTTCCTTGCACCCATCCTTACAGAGCTGCTTCAGCAGAAGCTTCTCCCCTGGTAGAATAGTATTAAAATGTCACAAATGACATTTATAGTTCATTTAGATGAGAAAGTTTCCAAGTAGGCTGCTTTGATCCTCAGAAGGATTTTGTGTATTTCGGATCAGAAGGTTGTGTTTGTGCCTTGGTAGGATTTCGTCAGGGAAAGGATGAGGTGGTGCCTTCCAAAGCAATGGTGCTTCAGTTTGCTTCTGATTTTCCAGCAGGAAATGCCTGGGCAAAGAAAGGATCATGCTTTGGTGCAGGGTATCATTGCTATTGCTGGGTCACGCTTTGTTTTGCTGCTGACAACTCTGCTTTGCTTCTGACTGTGGACATCACTGGAACTATGGACCTTAAAATGCTGAAATCTGGCAACCAAAAGGATTTTTATGCTTTATAAACACACGCCCATCCCATATTTTGATGGGATGTTTGATGCTGTCACTCTTTTGTGTTTGCCTTTTCCTTATGTTTTTGTCACACCTTGCAAAGGCAAACTGGCACTTGCCCCAGATGCTCCTGTTTTATTTTCTAGGACTTTGAAAAGGAAAGAGGTTGGATCAGAAGCCTGAGCAACCTCCATCCTTGGAGTTGGGCAGAGAATGGCTAAATGCTCCTCGTGCTAAATACCCAGACCTGCTCATGGCAGGGCTGGGACTGGGGACACCCCATGGTCCCTTCTATCCAGGTGGTCCTGGGAATCTTCTGATCCCGTCATCTGTTCCTCATATAGTTTCACCCTCTTTCCCTGTAAATATCCTCTGAAGGAACGTTCTCCTGTCTTACTGATCACGTACAACATGCTTTTGAATTTTCTAGAAGTTTACAGAAAGCTGTGGTGCAAATTTAGATTACAGCCTTACAGTACATAAAGGATGCTTATGAAAAAGAGAGAGTGTGCTACTTTTTACATGGGCAGATAGTGGTAGGACAACTTCAAACTAAAAGAGGAGAGATTTAGATTAGATGTTAGGGAGGAGGTGGAGACTGAAATAAGTTCAGGGTGAGTTTTAGATCAGGCTGTAGAGGGAGGTTCCCATGTTCAGGGACTCCTGAGCAACAGCCCAGAGCCCTGTCCAAACCTGGGATTTCATGTCAGCCAACCAGGTGAGGAGAGGGTGGAGAAGGGAGCATCACAGGAGATTTAAACAGCTCCAGGGAGCGTGAGAAACTCGGAATGCATCAAACTGAGTGGGCAAACAGTGTGGGCACAGCAGTCAGGGCAGGCAGGGTGAGCAGGAAGGTGTGGTATCCTTCCCATTAGTTCAATGGAGTGTTCAGGAATGGTTTCCACATGGCAGGCTGCTAAACACTCTGTGTGTGCCAGGAAGGATGTGGCAATACAACTGGATCTGCTGTGGAAACATACAGGGGTCCAGGTACGGGGCTTCAGGGAGGGCAGCCTGGCACTGGCATCAGAGGGTAGTAGATAACACCTGTGTGAGGTGAGAGCAGGTCAGTGGTCTGCTCTGCTTGCTGGTACAACTCAAAGAGGAGATGGAAAGGTTAAGCAGCAGGGATCTGAGGAAGAGATGGACTGGTGGAACCATTCTGTACCTGCCCTAAGGCAAATGTACCTGCCAAATGCCCCTCAGGAAGTGCTGTGGTCAGTCTTGGACCCCTCACTTTAAAGGTCCTTGAGGTATTGGAGTGTGTCCAGCAAGGGCAACAAGGCTGGTGAATGATTTAGAAAACATGTCTTATGAGAAACAGCTGAGGGAATGGGGTTTGTTTAGTCTTCAGAAGAGGAGGCTCAGGGGGAACCCCATTGCTCTCTAAAACTCCCTGAAAGGAAGTTGCAGTGAGGTGGGGGCCCATCTCTTCTGCTGTGCCTTCAGGGAAAGGACCAGAAAAAACGGCCTTAAACTGAGACAGGGAAAATTCAGATTAGATATTAGAAAAACAGTATCTCTGTTTGAGTAGTCAGGGATTGGAATAGGTTTCCCAGGGAGGTGATGGAGTCACCATCCCTGGAGGTGTGTAAGAGGCATCTGGATATGGTGCTGGGTGACATGGTTTGGTGGTTTAGGGGTTACAGTGGCAGTGCTGGGTAGATGATAGGACTGGATGACCTTAAAGGTCTCTTCCCACCCTGATGATTCTATCCTCCAGACAACTTACATTTTCTAACTATTTATCCCCAGATCTTCACCTATTTGTATTTTTATTATATTCTGATGTGTATTATCAGCTGTGGGACCACAAACTCAGTGTTTTCATGAAAATCTGGATGTGTCTCATAGAAGAGATGATTTTAAAGTACAGCCACAGCTTTATTTTTGAAATCTGGACTTGTAACATAGACATTCTGTCTCTGAATGGCATTGGGGTACTATTGAAACTTTGTATGAAACAGTGATACTTATTTTATTTAATAACAGAAAAAAATCCTTGTATAAAAAACCCCATAAATTCCAAAAAGGTTGAGAAAATCACTGCTAACATTTTATGTGAAATGAAGGGCCACAAAAATGGATGAGGATCAGGAACTACTAGCAACACTTCAGGATCCATTAATTTAGAGACATTTACAAGATTAGGCTATAATTATCTAACAAAACACCAATTTAAATAAACAAGCATTTCTTTTACTATTCCCATTGGAAGCAGCTTGCAATTTTACAAATGCTAGAGCTTTCTTGTGAAAATCACTGCAAAAATCTCAGTGAAGGAAATAGGTAAATTGGCTTTAAAATTCTACCATCTGGAGACAATCTGGAAAATTGGTCTTTAAAACGGATAATAATAATACTTAAAAAAGCTGTCATCTATTTTTTAACTCCAACTGCTGTTCTCAGTGCAGTCTAGGCTGGAATAAGGCAAATACTTTTATTGAATCCTTGTTCCTCTAAACCAAGTATGATACCTTTGGTGTATGCTCGTGATTTGTGGTTTTACTGCAAGAAAATTTAGCCACACAGCTTTCTTTTCACGATTTTTATAACTAAAAGAAATGCCTGAAATGGCAAAGAAGAGAAAAAAGAAATTGAACTAACTAAGCAAAAAAAGAGAAACCTAAATTAATTAAAAATGAAAAAAAGTGTCACAGGGCAAAAATTGGTTATGTCAGATCTTCTAACAGTGTTACTGTTATAAAGAGGTACTCATAGAGCCATAAGCTTTTTCCCATTGACCAAAGCTGTGGGTAAAATATATTCCTGTGAAGTTAATTAAAAATATCTGTATTAAAATTGATGACATGTATATTTCTGGATCATAATTGGTTATAGCACCCAAAGAGTATGCAGATACATGAGATGAAATACCTAACCTGATGTAAGGGGCATTTACCTGGCATGAGACAGGTAAATTATGGTGTGGCCACCTTAGATCTTGGCAAATTGCTGTCTGAATTAAAATTTAGCAGAAACATTGTATTCTCCAATAGATAATCAACAAATAAGACACATTCTGCTGTTCTTTGTCTTTTATGTCTCTGCTGAATGGGTTTCTTTCAGAGATCATATCAGCACATTGCAGAGGCTGTGTAAGCATTAATAAGCACTTTGCTGAGTTTTTGAAGGCTGGAAAACAGAGCTGCAAAGTGCAGATCAATTAACCCTTGGTCCCCAGGTAGTGCAGCAGTTGTCAGGGGAGTGCTACCAGTGCCAGGTTAAGTCGCCTGCCATGCTTCTGGGTCAAGGAAGGTCTCTCCTCCTCTTCCTCCACCTCATGAACTGGGGCTCTTTTCTGGCTTCTTGCTTGGTCTGCTCAGCATTTAAATTCAGCAGTAAATGTGTGAATCATAAAATGCATGTGCTGAGCTCAACCTGTCCTTGGGATTCTAGGGTTTCTAGGGTGTCCTCTTCAGAGAGGCTGAATCATCCCTTAGGATCCTTGTGCCGTGACACAGAATCCTTGTGCCATGGCCATGCCTGGCCTCTGAGGCTTCCTGCCTGCCTCTCTGGACCCTGTCTCTGAAGAGCAGTGTGTTCGAGAGCACTGAACACTTTTGTTGGAGATGGCCTAGTTCAAAACACGAGGGAGTTGTGCTTGCTCTGCACTGCAGCTTTCCTTGGCAAAAGGCATGGGGCCGTATTCCCATCTGTCATACCCTGGTATGACTTTGTTGAAATGAACTGATCTATACCAGCGAGGGTTTGACCCATTGCAGCTTGTGTGCAGAGGAACTAAGAAAATCTACCTGCATATCAATGAGAGAATGAAACAATGAGCTCTGGGGTTGGTGGTGTCATGAGGAGGAACGCAGCGACAGTTGGTTAATATTTTGACCTATTCCATCAGAATGAAAAATAAACATGAGCGAACTGGGTGGAATTGTTAGGGTTTGCTTGCATCTTTTCTTTCCCTGTGTGGTAGCCCTTGCCTTGGGGTGATTTTATGATGATCCTCTCTTCTCTAATCTTCTGCTTTATGCCCAGAAATGGTTGCTGTAACTTTAAGGTGGGTCTGGGGAAGAGGGGCGAGCCTTGCGACTCTTGAGCGGGTGTTTTCAAAAGTGCACTGTGGGCCAGCGACTACTTTGTTGCTTAGATAACTTGGCTTTTTGTTAGCTTAGGAAAGAAGGTTTTTTCCCCCTTTCCCTGGCCTCGGAGACTGCAATCCTTCAGAGGCTTTTGTCTTTTTCTTGACCTGTTCAGCTTGGTTTTGGTCCGAGATCAGGCAGTTGATGGGAGAGGATGGGCCAGGACTGGTGAGGGAGCCATGGGGCTGCTCCACCTTGGCCAAATCTCAGGAAAGCTGGCCCAGCCAAAGAAAGGACCCAGCTTCATCTGTGGTGAAGAGGAGACCAACATCAGAGATTCACCAGGTTCACGTCTGTTTTTTGCCCAAGCTGCTGTGTGAACTTTCTGGTTTTTCCTCTCTGAGACAAAAGCTGGGCACCATTTTGTTCCTCCCCGCTGTTTTTTTCCCTTTCCCTTGCATTTTTTTTTTTTTTTTTTTGTGTGTGTGTGTGTGTGTGTGTTTTTTGTTTTGTTTTGTTTTTGTTTTTTTTTTTCCTTCTGCTGTGGGTATGTGTATATGTGTGGTGTAAGGTTCTGACAATTCAATATCTAGCATTTACTCATTTTTTTCCCCTGTTGTGTGGACACTTGGTTTGTCAATAAACAGTTGGTTTTTCTCACTTTCATCCACTAGCATTCATTTTCTCAGTGTCAGAAAGGGATTGTTGGAACCCCATTTTTTGTTAGAGGAGACACTCGTTCCAGAGTGTTCTTTTCCTAAACTCATCTCTAAACTGAGAGAACCCTGAACCACCCTTCCTCTTGCTTTCCTCTTGTCCTCCTGCACTGGTATAGTCCTGAGCTTTATAGGCCTTCATATAGATCCCAACAGTGAATTTTGGTGTAGCCTTTTAAGATGGCTCATTGTGGTTAGGTTTTTCTGCAGGGGGGTTGAAATCCGTATCTGTATATTAACATTTAAGCCCTTCTCGAGGCTTTTTTCATCTGGCTTCAGAGATGAGAAGAAACAGTTTGGAAATCACATTATTGGTTGTTGCTGTTGCTTTTTTACTTCCTGGAAGCTATTAGTAAGTGATAGTAATGAAAATGGAAGGGAGATGTCCTTTTCATGGGGATGTACCTTTCTAGTTAGTGAAAATTGCTGACTTGGAACCTGATGTTAGAGAAAATGAAAGCTCTTCACAAGTTTTGCATTATGGCTTTGCAGGTGATAAACAAGGTAGATCTTTCAGGCAGAACTCTCACAGTATTGTTCCAAGTTATGCAGTTTGTTTTTTTTTAAATCGTTTGCGTAATTTTATCCGCAAGTAATAGCTATATTTTATCCTTTTTAGAAAACAGGTGTCTGATATGCTACAATACAGCACCAGCACCCAGGACTCAGGTTAAAGAAAAATCTAAAATCAAATACTTTTGGGTAACTGAATTTCTGTTAGACCTGAACACTGTTTCTTCTGGAGCCTGATTTCTCAGTAAACACCTTCTGAATGTGGCTTCCAATCAAGATTAGAAAATTTATCGGACCGTTCCTTACTGTGGGTAAGAAGACATGGGTGAATTCATTAGTTGAGATTTTTTCACTATCTTACACAGGAGTGTAGGTCCCTTCTTTTCTTTGGAGTTGATGCACAAGTTGTCTGTGGGAAGAGTTGTCACGATGACTGTCACTAAACCAGGCTAAGCCAGATAAGGTTTCTGTACAGACTGCTTTTCAACCCAGAGAATAAATATGAGATAGATTCAGCAATTCCACCTGAAAGGCTATGGCTTGCTTGGAGATGGTTTCATGTTTCTGAAAAAATTTTTCTTCCTGACAGCTCTGGAGGGCAGCATTACACTTCAGATGACAGAAGACTTGCTCTTAACTCCTTCATTAATGGAAAAAATGAAGAAGTGAATAAAATATTTTTTAAAAAAGTATACATGTGTGTGGGAAGGGGTACAAGAACAAAATGAATGAGAGAGAAACAAACCAAGTAAAAAGTAAAAGAAACACTAACCCAGAATACAGGAGTGGGGTGGGGGAGGGGAGGAAGGTGTAATTGGTTTTGGGTTTGTGCTGTCTATTCCTTACACATTCCTTCAGAGTGTGTATAGTACCAAGGAATTGAGATCTTCCTGGACATGCTATACTGGATAACCTCTTGAAATGGAAAACTACTATTATCCTAACTTCTCTGTGATGGTCTATTAATTTTTACCCATCCATCTTCTCACCTTGTATGTTTCTATACAGCCACCTGGAGTATTCATTTTAAGCCACAGCTATTAAAAGACTAAATTGGAAGCCTGTTTTGCCTGCAAGTAGCCTCTTTAAACAAGCTGCATAAGCACCCTTTAAGTCCTGCAATGCCTCGTGAGAGTTGTATCAGCAATGGCCCAGGGCAGCAGGGAGGAGGAAGAGGAGGTTGAAAGCCCTCTCCCTTCCCCTCTTTTTCTCTGCTCTCCTCTCTTTTCTTTCCTTTTTTCTTTTCTTCCACCTCATCTTTTTGTAGCTGCCACTCTTAGTTGCCCTTACCTGTTTCAAACCTGGATTGTACCTTCTGCCAGGGAAAGTAAACATCCAGCCTCAATGCCAGGTCGGGTATGTGAGAGCCTGATGGCTTGCAGTGATTCACCCCAGGTGCCACCAGGCTGCTGCTGACTGGTGCAATCCCTGTGCAGCCTTTTCCTACAGGTGCTCCCTTAGTAACTTCCTGTTAGTTCCAGCCATGGTTGTCAGAGACTGGAAAAGGGTGATCTGTTTCAAGGCATCCCAGAAGCCTGGAATGTGTGGTAGGGGGTTGGTCAAACACCCTTGCTATGGTGAGGTGGTGTCCTGCCCCCAATACCCTTCAGCTCCACAGTGTCTGTCAATCATGGCATGGAGGCAGCCCCCCAGTGCTGCCTAACCCACTCCCTGAGTGGCCAGGAGACTGAAAGTCCCACCTGGGAAGCAGGCTTTGAGAAGCCTGGCCATGAGGTGAGCATATTGTCCTTTTACCCTGCCTTCACCTTGAAGCTTTACACCACTGGAACCCAGGAGTTGGTAGCTACGCTTGTTTTTCCATCCTTCCTCTCGTCCTGTTTTTCTCCCTTTCTTCTGCTAACTCCCTTCTCACGGAGTGTAACATTGAATGGATTATAAAGTCTTCTATGTTCAATGGGCTAAGTGTATGCTGGGATAAGTGATGTTATGCTGTATGTTATGTTGTACTACAGATGCTTTCAGTGCTTTCAGAATATGCTAAAGGTTAACAGACACAGCATTTGATATTCACTAAATGCCTTATAAAATGCAATTTAATATATGTAGGACCAGCTAGAATTTTTCGTTCAGTCTCATCCCCCCCTTTTCTGTAAACCTAGTAAATTCTTTTACTACTATTTGAATAGGGCTTCTTTCTATCCCTAACCACTATCTTGATAATTCTCCTTTTAATATTATCTAATGTGTTCTAGATAGTGAGGTTAAAATTGATACTCGCTTCAGCATTCTCCAGTTCCATAAATGTATTACAATAGACATTATTAAATTTATACCCGCTATTATCATTAAAAAAACGATGGGGTGACATAGGGTGTTTATGATTCAAGTTGCTGTTGCCTCCTGTTTGCCAATGTTCCTTAATTTTCTATAGTTTGCCAGTAAACTTTTGGGTATTTTTGCCTCTTGAGAATACTTGCTGGAATTTTCTCCTTTGTGCCTACCAAGAGCAAAAAAACCTTGGTTTAGTTCTAGGTTTGAGTGACTGGGGTGTTACAATGGTCCAAAGGATGTTGTCAGACTTTCTGTAAATGAACTTGCATCACATGAAACTCTGGCACTTAAAGACGTAATCAAAGTAATCACAATCCAGAGACAGGTCTGAATATGGATGCTCAAACCTATTTTTGCTTAAAGCCTGCCCTGTAATTGCAGCTGAAATTCAGTACAGTTCCCTTCCCATGTGATACCTTTCTCTCAGTATCTGATTTTGATTTGCCTCAGGCCATTTCATGTCAATGTCCTCTTTGCCTGACTGGTAAGAACGTTCAAGTGCAATTCAGGATTGCAATGATGGTGCTGTGGAAATGGCAGTGGAACAAGCTCCTGGGATTTGTGATGGTTGTTATGTTGTTCAGAATGTTGTCTTTATGGACATGAGCTCTGTTAGCTTAACCAGAGTCACACAGGAGCTTGGTAAAGGAAACTTATTTCTTTCCTGAATAGACTTTAGAAAGCCGCTTTTTTCCTTCCTTCCTTCCTTCCTTCCTTCCTTCCTTCCTTCCTTCCTTCCTTCCTTCCTTCCTTCCTTCCTTCCCTTCCCTTCCCTTCCCTTCCCTTCCCTTCCCTTCCCTTCCCTTCCCTTCCCTTCCCTTCCCTTCCCTTCCCTTCCCTTCCCTTCCCTTCCCTTCCCTTCCCTTCCCTTCCCTTCCCTTCCCTTCCCTTCCCTTCCCTTCCCTTCCCTTCCCTTCCCTTCCCTTCCCTTCCCTTCCCTTCCTTTCTTTTCTTTTCTTTCTTTTCTTTCCTCCCCTTTCCCTGGAAATAACTTAAGGGAAAGCAAGAAAATATCTTGGGTGATGAGGCCAAGACTGGAGGCCATGGTCAACCCAATTCAGCAAGAGGACCTGGGTCTGGTATCTTGCATGTCAGGTGACACCTGGACTGTTGACAGTCTCAGGCTTTGTGTCTGCTTTCACTTGTTTATGAAAAAAGAAAATCCAGAGGTTAAGATTTGTTCTGACATAAACCACAAAATTTTTTGAAATTTCCAATGCTTTATCAGGAAAAGTAAATAATTCTCATCCTGCATTCAGCACTACAAATGTGAAAATTCTCACATTCTTTACATTTGAATAGCAGCCTTGTCAATGGCACTGATTTAATTCAAATGAGATGAGATTCTTTCCTCATATATGGAGGAAACTTTTGGAAATAAAGAGGCAACAGAGGAAATGTTTCGCTTTGGCCGAAAGTACAGATTGGGCAGGCTATAAAAGATCACATGAAGATTAATTGCTCCTGTTGAAATTTAGCTTGACTGCACAAGGTTTAATTATTTAATCATAGTACTGTCTTTAGCTGTTGAGGCCAGGAACGTAGTGATTCTGTTACCCTTTCCTACCCTCCTGTGTTTCATTTATGTGATTTCTTGTACTTAACCCTCCTGCTCTCTGAATAGGAAGAGGGATTAACATTTATTTTTTGTCATGATGTTTTATCCTTGTGCCTTTTGTATGTCTCATGTCAGTTTTAGCTGGTGGATTACACTCATTACAATTGATGGAGTGTTGTGACTTATTGAAAACTCTGGCAGCTATTGTTTATTCACTCATATTCCAGAAGAGTCTAGAAGCTTTGGAACAGGATTAATGGATTTTTAAGAACTCTACAAAAATGCTTCCTGGTTGTCTCTTTCAGTGTCTCTTCTTTTCTTTGATAGACATTTTCCTCCTTTGAAAACTTAGTTTTTGTGGTTTGATTCAAGCTTTAAGTAACACCTTTCTTCTTCTGTTCTAAGCCTCTTCCAAGCTTGCATTGAAAGGACAAAATGTGTCTTTGAAACCCAGTGAAACTTAGGAGCAGAATGTACTGAAGTTACAGAGAACTTTCTATGGACTTTGGTTGGCCTGAAGGATATCTGTTAGGCAGATGTTTAAGAGGGTGCAGCATTTCCAGATGTGTAATTGACTGCAAGTGATGCTGCTTTGCTTTACCAGAATGCCTGGTGAGCCCAGCTTACTTCTGTTTCCCTAATGGCACTGCTTATTTACCTACTTGTGGATTGCCTGGCCACTTGGTCTGGTCCTTTTACTTGGTGAAATATCACTGTGTACTACAGCTTTTGTTTCTGAGTAATAGCAGCACACAGTGTTCTTGTGCAATAACTTACTTGTGCAGATTTGCAACCCATTATGCTGGGTTTGGATGGCTTGATTTTTTTGGTGAGGAGGGAAGAAGCCAGCCACAGAAGTGATTTTTCTGTAGGAGGCTGCTAGAACTTCCTTCCATGGCTGGGAAAACCAATTGCAGGCTGGCTCTGAAAACAGAGATACTATTAAGCAATTAAAGTAACTGTAATGCCTCTGTGATGACATATTTAAGGAGAAAGTGTGCGCAATTCCTCTTTCTTCCTCTTTCTGAGGGGTGGGGAGGGGGCTGCCAGGCTCCCTCCTGGCACGGCCACCAGGGTGATGCTGCTGGGGGCACCATCCCAGCACCACGAGCAGCCACTCGGGTGGCCGGGGCTGGCTCTGGGAGTGCGCATGGGGCCAGGGCCGGCCACGCAGCTGAAATCGGCATGGCCAGGGCTGTAAGTGCTGCTATCTCGGCATGGCTTGCAATGAACTTGAGTTGCTTAGCTGCTTTTCCTGGGTTATGGAACCAAAAATGTGTATTCTATTTCATCTGCTGAAACCAGATGGGGAGATGTTTTTTGTTTTTTTTTCTTTATCTCTTGTAACTCTGGGGGGAGAGGCGGGGCGGGGGGGGATGCCTTCTGATAATGAGCCAACTGTTAAAATCAGGTAGGGCATTGTTTTTTACCTCTTTCACTGCCTGTCCTCCCTCCAGAGGAATATTTTCTGCTAATGGACCATTAAGACACCCCCAAAGCATACCTTCCCTCCCCAAAGCACAGACATCCCCAAACTATATCCTTCCCAAAATAGAACATCCACATTCCATCATCTTATTGTGAGATGCTCCACCCAGTGGGGGGAGCCAACCATTCCTACCTGGATGAAAACTGAGACTCAGGAACAGAAAGCATCTAACTTCACCCGGTTCCTGGAGGAAGACTGGACCCCTTCTCACCGTCACTGGACCCCTTTTCTTCAAAACCATCTCTACTTCAACAGAACCACATCTGTCACTCCAGGAGGACTCACTTTGGGACTGCTTCCAACACCCTGACCAACAGGGTGTCAGGTTGTAGCTCTGACTCTGTCAGGGTTCTCCAAAATTGTTGTTTGTTTCCTTGTTTGGTTGGGTGGTTTTGTTGCCTACTACATTTGTTTTGTTAATATTCCTAGTAAAGAACTGTTATTCCTATTCCCGAATCTTTGCCTGAAAGCCCTTAATTGCAAAATTGTAATTGGCGGGGGTGAGGGGTTTACATTCTCCATTCCAAGAGAAACTCCAGCTTTCCCTGGCAGATACCTGTCTTTCAAAACCAAGACACTGCTCTTAGCCAGCCACACTGCGAACAGAAGGGCTGTGACAGCAACATTTTCTTTTTGGTGCCTGGCATGAGGAGAGGTGCTGAGTGGAGCCGGTGGCCGGCGTGGCTCACAAAGTGCCACCTGATCAGCAGCGAGAGGCATGGCGAGCAATTCCCTGATACAGAGCCCGGGTGAGATCAACCTTTAAGTTCTGCAGTAAAAACTTTTCAACTGATAGAACTTGAGAATGAATGAATCTAAGAACACCAATTCTCTCCCAGCTCAGAGAAAAGAAAAAGGTGAAGACACGTGAGGAGAACAATATAGAGACAGTAAGGTCAGTGCAAAAGGGGGAGGGGGAGGAGGTGCTCTGGACATCGGAGCTAAGACTTTTCTGCAAGCTGTGGTGAGGACTATAATACAACAAACTCTTTCCTTGTAATTCATGAAGTGGATGGGGGCATGCAGAATGCACCTTAGCCCATGAGAAAAAGGTGCTCGCACTGGAGCATGTGGTGACCTGGTGACAGGCTTGAACACAGAGAGAGAAAGAACTCTTGCTTCCAGAGAGAGAAGAAAAGGACTGTTGCTTTTATACTAGAACAGCTCATCCTTAAAAAACTGTACCTCATGAACTAATGGCCCATGCAAACAGCTGTGAGAATACTGCTTTGCCCATGGAAGGGACTCACGTTGTGGCATGTTTGGGCAGGACTGCTGCTCATGGCAATTAGAACCATGCTGGAGATGTTCACAGAGAACTGTTCTAGAAAGACCCCACAGCACAGCAGAAGAGACTCCTCTCTCTAAGTGAACTAAAGAAAGATTTTTAAAAGTGACAAACTGACTAAACCCCCTATGTTTTGTCTCCCTGCTCTGTTGGTAGAAAAGAAAGAAGGACTAGGGGAGAGAGAAAAGTGTTCTAAATGTTTATTTTAGCTCTCATTATCCTCTTTTAATACTGTTAATAAATTTTTCTGAATAGTTTTAAAAATTTTGAGCCTGTTTTGCCGTTCAAAATATTGGTGTAGGTACCAATTTGAGTAGTTGTTTTCTGCCTGCCAGTTGTCCTGAGGTTGTGCCTCCCAGCTGATCACATCTAACTCAAGCTGTTTTCCATTTTCCTGACTGTTTTTATGATACAGGGTTTGAAGTTTGGATGCTGATCCCCACCATCTTGGGAAATATTGGTAGTGCTGTATGCACAGTTTATTGATTCTTTGGGTGCTTCAAAATTTAAAAGTGAACTAGAGATTTGCTAGCAGTTTGTTAGAGTCAGAAACCAGAAGAGAGTGAAGCAATCCAATTTCTTATTAGTAATATTTATTGCACCTTGACTCACATGGCGTTGTTCATTCATCAAGCTTGCACTGGATGTTGATAGTTCCAGGGCTGTATCAGTCTAACAAGGCAAAATTTCATTCCTCTGTGGATGTGAAAGAAATGTTTGATAAGTTTTAGTTATGAATATAGTATAGCTTTTTAATTGTTAAGGTAGAATAGTGTTACCCTAAAAAGGCCCCTTGTCTTGGAAGATACTTTATCAGGATTGATAAGGTTACTAAGACAACGGGAACCTTCGCCTGGAGATTTACAAGGTCTCAAGAGTCTGACCACGGGTTGGCAGAATCCTAGAGACCACCTCTAAACTGGTGTTGGATTTGTTAAGGTTTAGGTAACTTTGTTGGAATGTTTGTTTGAGTTGTTTTATTGGCTTGTGAAGAAGATACCCACCCCCCCCCTCTTTGAACCCCATGTACAAAATTCCCCTGCAACCCTTTGTCTGGGTCCTTCCAGAGGCACTGGACAGGGGCTGGGGAACCCCCAGATCCCCCAAATAAAACCTTTGTTTCCTGAATGCCTCGGAGGGTCCACTCTTTCTGACCACAGCCGTAACAGTGTAAGTCAAGACTGCTTGCTGACCCAAAGACTCACAAAACAGTTGTGTGGCAGCGTGATTGAGCAGCTGGGTCGGCCCAAATAAGCCAGCAGGGCCTGAGAGTGTCACGCGAAGCTACATTCCTCTGCTTAATATTTTGTTTTCTATTTACAACTTGCCTTTAAAACAAACTTTCTCATTTCATCAGCACAAGGGGTGTTATTGCTGCAGTGATCTTATTGATTGCATTTTATCTAACTTCCAGAGAAATGGCATTTTTAGCTAAATGGCAATGCTTATTGATATATTAGGACCTCAGCTTCCAAAAATGCGTATTTCATGACAGGATTTAGTGTATTCCTTCAACATATTGCAGCTTTTCTTGGGACCTCAGCCCAGTATGCAAGGCATAATCATTTTACGAATGAATACAGCATTTTCTGAAGTGAGATATTGACCAACTATTGGCAACTAGTACCTAAATATATCCCTTTACAGTGAATGCCAGTGAAAATATAAAGTACATACATTCAAGTGTGAGGAGAAGTACTACTCTCAGTATAAACTCAGATTGCTGGAACAATAATCAGTCTGTCACACTTGGTAAAATTCCAATCAGGTGGTGTTGGAAGCAGTAATAAGACTTGGACGCCTCCAGGACTCCTCTCAAAGCATACTGGCTGGCATTTGCCTGGTGACCTTGTTCATGATACCAATCCATTAAAACTCCAAGCAAATATTCTTTCATCATGGGGTACTGATGCTGTGGGAAGGCACACAAAATGTTCTAATGGAGGAAAAGCCTCTTGGAGTTAACAGCAGTGAAGCAGCACTATACTGGCAATGGTAAATAGCACTTTCTAGCACTCTCCCTTTAACTCCAGGATTGCTCTGTGTAGGATGTCTGAGGGCCCAGGTGAACTTTGGGTACACTGACATGGCATTACCAGGCAGATAGAAATTCACTCCTGGACTATGAATGGACACAAATCATTAACATTCTGCTAGCCTCTGCAGAAAAGGCCATATTGTGCTTTCATTCCTCAGTACCACTTTTCCATTTTCCTGATTAGCTTCACTTGCTGCTTGTTACCAGTTGATAGTGAAGTCCCAGATGCATTTGGCAAATCCACCTCTGGATGTCTAGGGTAACTTTTTCTTGGCTTGGCTTTAGGGGATGCTCCTGTGCTTGCTTGTGTTGCATTGGTGTCTCTATCAGTGCGAGAACCTCACACGGACACCCTCAGCACCATTGCTGTCTTCTGCAGCTCCCATGGCAACCCTAAACTAGGCAAGCACTCATCTTTGTCCAAGGAGAAGGCTTCTCTGCTTTCCTTCCAACATTGGGATGGGGGTAAAGGGCACCTGGTGGATAGCTTTGGCTTCTGAAATTCCTGTCTCTGCAAAGTGGTTCCCATTTCCCCTATTGTTGGGTATGTGCTTCTGCAAGGCTGCTTGAGGAAGTTGCCTCACTTTGGGGAAACTAAGTACAGTTCTGTTCTTGTACTTTATAACAAGGAGCACAAGCTTAAATTCCCTTTTAATGAAGAGACATACATCCAAAGGTAGATAAAAACTACCTCAGACAACTCTTTTCCCTTTCTGAGGGGGAAACCGTGCTGCTTTTTTTTCTCCCCCTTTTATCTCTTAGGGCAGGTGATTGCACTGGAAGCTAAACTGGTGTATTAGGGCTGCAGTGATTTAGAGATTTTCTCTACTCTATTACATTTGTTTTCTACTTTAAAAAATCCTTAATTGAAATATTTTACTATTGTTTGCTCAGCTTCAAAGTACTAAAAGATTTTGCACTGTGGATGGGAAAGCAGAGGTTTTATTGGGGTTTACAGTTCTGCCCACAAAATTTTAAATTTTTACACTTAATTAAAACTGGATTTTTGTTTGTGGAGATAGTAAGTAGGATTGTTTGTCTGGAGTAGCTTATGTTTCTGTTTTTGCCAGGTCAAAGTGTGATCTGAAGCAGATGATGAGGTTTCTGTGACATAGAAGTTGGGGAAACTAGGTTAGGCATGGGTAGATTTACAGTTCTGGAAAGCAATAAAGAAGGTTCTCTGCTGCATCGATACTTTTCTCCTGTCACTTAAACCCATCAAGGTTAAAAAGATTGCCCCATCTGAAAGAACATGGAGCCATTTCTGCTATCCACATATATAGAGAGGGTAGGCAGCTGGGATGAGAATTAGAGGACTAGAGGCAATTCCCCTGCTCCAAACAAATGGATAATAAATCAGAAACTGGTAACCAGAGCCTGTAGCAGAGGATGAAGTTTTATTTTAATCTTCTTCAGAAACTGTCCAGCAACTGAGCAGATATTCTTCTGAAAAATTTAACCAGAAACTAACTTAATACTGGAGTGGCATAGCCTTTTTAAAGTGGGATGCTGCTTTAGAACCTAAGCCTTATTTCACTTCTGGGTTGGTTTTGCAATGTTATACATTGAGCTCAGGTAGTATGGAGGTTTTATAGAAGGAAACCCCTTTGTTCCCAGGGATTTCTGACTTTCTCACCCTGGCCATCAGTGCTTGTAGTGACTGTATCACCGACACCATTGCGGTGCAACAGAATCGCTTTATCAAACTGTCTTGGTTTTGAAAGACAGGTATCTGCCAAGGAAAGCTGGTGTTTCTCTTGGAATGGAGAATGTAAACCCCACACCCCCTCCAAATTACAATTTTGCAATTAAGGGCTTTCAGGCAAAGATTTGAGAATAGGAATAACAGTTCTTTACTAGGAATAGTAATAAATGTAGTAGTAAAACAAACAAACAAGCAAACAAACAATCCTGGAAAACCCTGACAGAGTCAGAGCTACAACCTGACACCCTGTTGGTCAGGGTGTTGGAAGCAGTCCCAAAGTGAGTCCTCCTGGAGTGGCAGATGTGGTTCTGTTGAAGTAGAGATGATCCTGTAGAAAAAGGGTCCAGTGATGGTGAGAAGGGGTCCGGTGATGGTGAGAAGGGTCCAGTCTTTCTCCGAGAAACCAGTGGAACCAGATACCTCGTGTTCCTACGTCTCAGTTTTTATCCAGGTAAGAATGGTTGGCTCCCCCCACTGGGTGGATCATCTCACAATGGGATAATAGAATATGTTGTGCCCTTAAGTGAGCTTTAATGGCCCATTAGCAGAAAATATTCCCCTGGAGGGAGGACGGGCAGTGAAAGAGATAAGAAACACTGCCCCACCTGGTTTTAACAGTTGGCCCATTATCAGAAGGCACCCGCCCCCCTCCCTCCAGAGTTACAAGAGATAAAGAAAAACATCTCCCCAACTGCTTTCAACAGATAAAATAGAATACACATTTTTGGTTCCATAACCCAAGACACAAACACGCGTGAGCGTTTTTATGTTTTTGCTGTTTATGGTGCAGCTGAGCAGGAGACTAAAGGGCAGAGCAGGGTGTTCCTTGCTCTTATCACAAACACTCTCACACCTCCCACAGCAGCCCAGGTCGGAGTTGCCAATTAGAGCCTTCTCAGATGGGTATTTATAGTTTGGTCGTGACCCTTTGGTGCGCGCTTTCTCATGCAGATGTTAAGGTCAAATGGCGGTCATGGTCCCCTCTCCATGTCAGCCTGCTCAACAGCGAACAAGGAAGGTTGGTGACACTTGGACCAGAGATCCAAGAGTCACCAACTGTGACATTCTGTGTGACTGGTGGGAGGCATATCCTCTGGGAATGGCAGATGTGCGTAACGTAGGTTACAAAATTCGTCGAACCTTTTGATGACTGCGCTTGAGGTATTTGTCAATAAGCCATAAGGAACAAACAGAAGGTGTTATTATTAAAAATTCAGACAAGCGTATATTTTAATTATTATTCCCTTGCCTCCTGTGGGGTTTTGGCATGGGAAATAGAAGCACTCACTGAGGTGGTAAGATCTGTTTAAAAGTTGTATTTTGAAGATTGCATACAAAAGGATTTTGAGGAATAAAAAGTTATCAAATGGCATTAATTTTTAATCAAAACAATTGCTCCTGGAGATTTCTGACTGGGTTTTTTGTGGAGCCCAAACTGTGAATAAACTCCATTAAAAAAGTTACTAATTAGATTGTGGGATTTTTTGTAATAACTATGTCTTCAGGGAATTTGTATATTTGCAGTAGTTTTGTAGGTGTGTGTATGAATAGGAGCAACAGCAGGGGGAAATCTGCACAAAGGACCACTGCAGATTTACTGCCTGGTACTTTTTAAAGTGAATGTAGCATTTTCCAAATCCCATTTCTTGTTTGTTTTGCAAAATGATATTCCAGTATCTCTTGGAAGGTGCCTGGTGTTAACACTTCTTTCAGGGCTCAGTTCCAGGCTTTGGCTCTGTATGGAGTTTCTGTGAGGGGCCTTGGGAGCTAGTGCTCCGCTGCATGGTCCGTGGGGAGGCTCCCTGGGGTGTAACTCTTCTTGCAGTGTTCTTGCACATGGTAAAGAAAAGGCCTTCCTGTCTGAGCCTTTAAGATGCTCAGTAACTCATGTTGCTGGACATCAAAAACTCTCCTTTGTGAATCTGGCTATTTTAGACACAGGGAAAAGTGCCTGGTGGAGAGGGGCTAGATGTATTTTTTCCAAAGGAATCGCTGGCTGGAGCCTGCATGGGAGGGGGTACATGAGTGTGTACCCATTGTGTGTGGCAGAAAACCTGAAACTGCTGCGTGGAACAGGAGAACCTATGGAATGGAGAGCCATGCTCACCTGACCCCAATGTCTCTGCCTGTGGGGGTTGGGACTTTTTAGGATTTAGCTGTAGAAGGATAGCTAGAAACCTGCTTGTATGTATTAAGATTCTGAAATAATTCAGTGCTGTGGTTTTTCCTTCTGGATGCTGATTCTGGAATGTGTTGTGTGAACTAGCACTGATTGCTGCTTAATTATGTGTTAATAAATCAATTAACCACTCAATCATGACTTGATTTAAAACAAGTTGAATGAGTAGTTTTACCCTGGTGAGCAGCATCACTGCATCTGGCAGAATGTACTTGATCCAGGCACATCAGCAGTATTCTATCACCTGAGTGACGACAGAAACTGAAATTATGCCATCTCCCTGAGTGTTGTAAAAAAATCCTTTTGTGGTCAGAGATACTATTCTTGGCCATAGAATCTTTCATTTCTCTAACTTGTTTCTGCTGGTTCTTGTGAAAGACTTGACACCCAATGAGTTTTAAGTCAATCACCATACCTGGAAGTGTTGAGAAAACATGCAGATGCATTGTTTAGGGACGTGGTTCAGTTGTGGCCATGAAAGTGTTAGGTTAGTGGTTGTATTTGATGATCTTAATTTTTTGATTTTCCAACTTTAATGATTCTGTGATAGTTGAACAAATTGTAGTGTGTGCTCAGAAAGTGTCATTCCCAAAGTGATTGTTGAACTTGTGCAAACAGAGCTAAAGCCCACATAACTTAGTCTGAACAAATCAGCAAGAGATTCAATTATATAAATTGTTAACTGCTACTGATTTATTTCTTTGCTTCTCCTGCCATGCAGTTCAGAGTGCCTGGGTCACGCTGATGTATCTTATTCCTCATGCTTACACTTTCAGTGTGGTATTTATATTGCTTTTGTCCTGGTGAAAGTGTGCTTGCAGACTTCCCAGCCACAGCACCCAGAATGCTGCACACATTCCCATGCAACATGTGCACATGTATGTGTGATTCCACTCCAAAGGCAGAGTCCATCAGACAATAACAGGCTCCAAATGTTGTCTCTGCTGTGCTATCACCTAATGAATGTGCCTGTAAACTTCAGCATAGTGATTTGGCTTATCTAGAGGTTTTGGCATTTCAGTAAATCGATCTATTTTCTATTTGAAGCATTTTGAGCCATCTCCTCTTTTAGCTCAGCTTCAATGATGGGGAAGGTAAACTAAAATCCTACTGCTCAGCCCATGATATTGCAGTGGCAGGTCCCTTTGAAATTTTTGGAATAGGAGCGTTTGCTTTAGAGCTCTATGTCATATGGAAATCTATGGAGAGACATTCTTTGCCAGAGAGATTTATAAAAGGCATCATTTAGCTGCAGCTTCTAGTCTATGTTTCCTTCTCATTGACACAAACAAACCAATAGTTTTAGAATATTTAAATACAACACTCCCTTTAAAAATAAAACTAATATTCTATCACTTGTGGAAAAAAAATCTAATGAAAATTGATTAGAATAGAACAGCAGGGCCTGACTGAAATTACTGAATTATCTTCTCCATTAAATCAGAAATAGCAGAATAGAATGAAAAAGAGGAAGATGTGAATATATGCATGTATATATATATTTGGTGAGAATAATATAATAATACTTCAAAATACCTACCCTTGTTGAAGTCAGGCCTATGAGTCCCAGCAAAGTAGGGTCACTGTTTTGTTTCTTGAAAGACTCCATAAACTTTTAGGTTTCTCACAGGGTATATACAAGAACATGTGATACCTAAAACATTTTTAAGTCTCAGAGTTTTGTTTTGTTTTGTTTTTTTTTGTGTGTAGGGCATGAAAAATGAGACCTGTGTAAATGGTTTCATTGGGTTGATTCTGGAATTATGCTTGTTAACAAAAACCCCCAGTGTTTTGGTTTTTTTTTTTGGTGTTTTTTTTTTTTTTTTTCCACCAACTGATTATCAAGCTATTTGAAGGCTGTGTTTTAATTAGCTGTATGTTAAACTCTATATCTCATAGGGCACTGGGAACTAACCAGAAGGATCAGAGTAATCAATGTTTAAAATCTCATTACAAAAATTACTGATGACTTTCTTTCTCTCCTACTGCTAAGATTTAGACTTACCTATGTTGATTATCAAAGTGATTTTTGAACTATTTAAACCAGATCATAGAATTGTTTGGGTTGGAGAGAATATACAAAGATTATCCAGTCCAACCCCCTGCAATAAGCAGGGGTATCTTCAATGAGAGCTGGTTGCTCAGATCCCTGTCCAACCTGACCTTGAGTTATGATGAGTGTCAGGGATATGACTTTGCTGAAGTCTTTCCAGTCTAATTTGAAAGAAGATAATCTTTGTACTGTGACCACTTGATTTTTTTTTCCCTTGGTCTTGCTGTCCTTCTCAAGGAATCATTCCTGATTTAATATCACTGATACTGAGAACATGTATGCTGCTTACATTTTCATAAGATTCTCTTTCCATTGTCTAGTCCTGTTTTTGTTGAGAAACAGCAAACTATGTCCACACCAGTGTGTGAATCTGATGTGCTATATGTAAATATTTTTAGGTATTACTGTTAAGGAATTATTTACAGCCTGGACAGTCCACAGGCAGCTTCAAACTGATCACAGCCTGATGGAAGTGTTGGGGCAGAGCTAAAAAGAGTATGGAAGTGGAAGAAAATAGAGGGGTGAGGACCAGATGATACAAATTAATTTGGCACCACACTTCTCTGGTTCTGTTTCTTGGGATGAGGGGAAATTGGTGATTGATTATTAATTAAGTGTTCATAGAAGAGATTGCTACATAAAATGCATGGACAGAAGAAGAGCAAATTCTCTTGTTTACATGAAGTGGACCCCTGTTTCTAATTTTTTTCTGCTCTTGGGAATAAAAAAGGTCAGATTTTTCTCTGTATTACATATGAACGATTGAAGTTGCTCTAAACTGTGCTGATGGCAGAGCCAGTTTAAAATTTAGGCACTCACAAATGATTTATTTTTCTCTTCTTGACCAACTTTTCCCACATTTGTGAATGCCCAGTGTTTTCCAAGTCCACCCCCAGGTCAACAGCAGTAGTGAACATCATCTCTTTGAAAAGCAGAACCCACATGCTGTCATTAGCATCATTTAGGGACCTCCTGGTGTTTACACCTTCATTAACTCAGGTGCTGGCAGTATTGTGACAGGTTGACAATTTATACCTTATTACTGACTCTGCTGTAAATGGTCACTGAAGCTGAGCCCAGTGTGGTTGTTCTGAGGATGACAAGGGGCAGGACTTCTCTTTGTGCTTCCTCAGCAGGCCTGAATTGCCCTTTACAGGTTTCACCATTAATGTTTTCCTTAAAGTGCATAAAAGTTCATTATTACATGATCAAAACCAACTTCTTCCCTCTCCTTTCCTACAGAAGAACATTGTGTTCTGTTTGCTTTGCTTCTTACATTAATTCATTGCTATTCTTCCCATTTGACCGACCTCTGGCTCTTCTCCCTCCTGACTATCCCACTGCGTGTGTTCAGTGCTCCTTGTTTTCAGTTTTCCTTATGGAGAAATTATAGCTGCTGGGAATTATTTTTATCTGAGACCTGTTGTTGCTGCAGCCCAAATTTGCTGCACAACATATGCCAGCCTGTGAAGATGAGTAGTTTCAGTGAGCCAAGGCACATTCCTTACCTACTTGCAGCTCAGCTCCTTGAGCACCTGGAGCAGTCAGTGCTTGTGCAACTGGCAAGCAGTTGCTCAGACAGACATCCAACAGAATATACAACTTGAACTGCATTTTATGAGGAAAATGCAACAAAATCAAATTGAGTTTTTTTTTTTTGTTTTTTTTTTTTTAATCTTTAAAGTAGTGTGGAATATGAGATTTAAGAAATTCCTTCGTCTGTGAAGAAAATGCCCTAAGATTAAGCTAGTGGAAAATTAGAATTTGGAACGTGAATTCCTGTGAAATTGAAAAGATTCTTCATGTGATTCTTAGAAAAAATCTTTGTCTCTGAATTGATTTAAACAGTTCTGTGTAAGAGTAGACAAACAGAGGAGACTAATGTGATACAGGTTGTAAGTAATAATAATTACATCAAAAATATAAAGCAAAATTTCCAATCTTGTTTTAGAAAAAATAGCCTGATTTTCTTAACCTTATACTCAGTGCAAGTGTATGCCCTTAGTGTTTGAATGATGCCTGCATTTTTTAAGAGACCAAGCAAACTTTCGTGTTTGACACTATTTCTCTGAATTGTTCCCCTGGTTGCTTTTTTGAAAACTAACAACCATTTTATTTCTGTGCACATGTAAATAATCAGTAAATGATCAGTTATTGTTTGATTTGCATTTGTCTGATTAGTTAGAAAGATCTGTAAAAAGGACCTGGAAGAGTTTTGGATTTAACTAAGCAAGTGCAAGGCAAGTTAATCAGTGTCAAGAAAAATCTTCTTTGGTACATTTTCCTGGTGTGGCATACATGAAAATCGACCAGAGCTCTGAAGTGCTACTTCTGTCTCTTCCCTTACTTTGAATTAAAATTTCCTGTCTTGTTCAAGAGGGCACAGTTATATTTATTATTTATTTTCATTAGAAAACAATTATCATTAGTGCAATGGATTTTTTAGTAAATGTGAGAAATTCATTTGTGCATATAAATCCTTTCCTAACTAATCCCTAATAGATGGTGTAACTGGTTTTAATAAGTTCAACCTGTAAGATTCGTCCTCCTGTATAATGAACAACAGGGGGCCTTAAGTTTAGACTTTGAATATTGATTCAGTCTTGTAGGAAATGACTTAATAATCAAAACGCAATAATCTCAATAAATAATTAACTTGTTTTGAAACCTGTACGCCAGTCAAGTCCACACTGTTACAATTGTGTTGCATTGTTTGTAAATTGGGAGATTTGGGAGAAGCAATTCCAGCTTCAGTTAAAGTGAGCCTGTCTGTGTTTTCCATTTTAAGAAGCAACTCGTTTGCATTCTAGTATTTGCTATAAAGCTGTGTCTTCTTATGCAACGTGCTTTGTGCTGTGCACTGTGCAAAGTCACTCTCACAGGCAGCACGTATTTATTTAAGAGGGAATTAAACACCCTTCCTTTTGTTATCTTTGAAATGCTTATTCAATTTGCAAAATCTGCAGTCAGAGGCTAGAAAGGAGGCATTTATAGAAGCTGCCACTAACCAGTTGTGATTTGTGATGTATGCAGGAAACTCCAGGGGTTTGAGGAAATCTGTTTACACAGCACCACAAATTTGCATCTTAGAAAGACTGACTGTCACCATTGCTAAAAGCAATGTAAGGATCTTCAAAGCTACGTAAGGATCTTCAAAGCAATGTAAGGATCTTATATATTTATATTTACTGTTGATATTACACATTTATTTTGAGTATATATCAATCCTCCTGTTATCTTCATCCTATTATCCCCGTGTATGAATCCACAAAACAGATCAGTATCTCATGTTTTCAGATCTATTTTTTTTTCTTTTGTGTTAAGTGAGACAGCTCCAAATATGATGTAGTAAAACTTTTATTCAGACTCAAGGCTGTTTTTGGAAAAAAGAATGGAAGCCATCATCTAAAAGAATGCAACTATCAACAGACTATTTTTTAACAATCTGGTATCTTTTATGCAATTCTCTCACTACTTTGCTTTGTTCAGTTCCCTTTAGTCCCCTATCTTTCTGAAAATGTTTTCACTGAAATAATTTTTATACTAATACATTACAGCTTGAAAAAGATGCATCTTCATTTTCTTTTAAAATTACCAGTTTTGGAATTCTTGGGGAAGTTGGGCTTCACAATCTTGCTGCTTTTACCTGAACTCTGATGAACACAATCTTTGAGGTTACTTTTGCCATCCTTGCCTGCAGCCGAGGGTTGTTTAGATCACAGCTACAGGTTTGAAAGCCTGATGCTGGCAGGAATGAGGGCTCTGTGGAGCAGTAACAAATCAGGAGGGAGAGAGAACATGTAGGAGTTTGTTCCTTTGGAGGACAGTGTGTCAGCAGGACATACCTTTACTGTTCCTGTGCTTGATGCGAGCGAGGTACCTGTTTTGTGGGTTGTGCAACAAGTCATTACAGTCTCTTTTGCAAGTATGCCAGGGGTTAGACAGTGACCCTTACCTTCTGCTTGTAGGAACATCATCAAAACTGAGCTCCCTCCCTTCCAGCTGGATTTAGAGCTGATAAATCAGGCGTACACTATTCACCCAGATGAGGTGTATCTTGGAAGCCAGCCTGGAGCCTGCGGTAACACCTAATAGCCACGTGCAGCCTCCATGCCACAACCACAATGCAAAATTCCTCTTTTAGAAGGAAACTGAAATAACCCCCCAGCCATTAAATAATCCTTGCTTTATTTGTAATTTTGCTTGGAGGCATGGCTTTTCTCTGTTCTCCCTTAAATGTTGCAATGTCTTGTTTCAAAGGTAAGCATGTAAAGCTGTTTTCCCTTCTTCTAATTACAGATCCTTGTAAAAAAGATACATGGGAGAGCTGTAAGTTTCTCATACATCCACGATTTTCACAGAGGCTGAAGAATTGGTCTGAACATGAAGAAAGATTCTGAAACATGCTTATTTTTAGATCTGCTTGTACACCCTACAAGCTAAGTAAATTCAAAACTTTAAAAGACTTCTATAAAATCTAGTAAAGCTGAGTACAGAGGTCTTCATTTTCTGTTCTGTTCCAGTAGTTTTCTTATGAAAACTGAGAGCAGATAATTTACCGTAAAACAACAATAGATCTGAGAATAATGAAAAAAGAATTCACTATAATTCTATCAAACTTAGTTGTAAACCTTATTATTCATTGTCCAATTGATTCAATCAAAGATTAATAATTGTATCTTTTAGATTGTTTCTGGGAAAAGGTCTAGGCTTTTTTTTTTGGTCTACATATTTTCAGAATTATATTCAGTGCAGTTTTGGGGAAAAGGCTCCAAGTCCCTCCGGGCTCTACAGAACATCCTTGATTCTTCTTTAGTTACTCTAGCACACAAAGAATCAGCTGCTTTCCAGACATGATTTGATCTTGGAAAAGTTAAGTGATCAGGTGAAGACAGCACAGTGTCTTTGGCAGGACAGGCTGGCTTCAGCTGGATTTGGATATAGCCCAAACTCCCATCCAAAAAACCCAAAGTATTTAAATAGCTTATGGAGTCCCAGTTGCTAGAACTCTGCAGAGAAATCCCTTTTTCATGTGTGCTTGTTTTTTCATCCTGAGCAGTGACACCTGTTGTCTTAAAACTTCTAGTAGTCATTTCCATGGAAAAACATTTCCTTCCTTCTAGTTCTAGGAGTCATTTCCATGGAAAAACATCTCAGTCTATCAGTGAGGAAGGCAGAATAGTTATGTTAACCAAAGAAAATATGCTCACTTCTTTAGGAATCTGTGTCTGATAAGGCAGCAAACAGAAACTGACACATAGTTTATAGTTTCACCACCATTGACTTCTACACCCTGAGTCCCTTTAGAGAGTAAAACACTAAACCAAAGTTGGTAGAATTGACCTGAATAGAACCTTCTTCTTCAGACAATAACTTGAAAGGATTTCTCTGTGAGGATGGATCTGAGAAGAAAATAGTGCTGGAACGCAGACATCCAGTGCTCTGACAGTTGTGATGGAGGTTGGGGCAAAAGCTGCTTAGGAGAGAAACTGGAAGACTTCAAAAAGGAGTAGAGTGTCAAGCTGGAGAGAGTCATCAGTGGGTAACAGAAAAACAGAAGAACTGCTGGAAAAAGCCCAAGAAAAATATGAGGGCAAGGGCATTATCAAATTTGAAACTGAGACTATGGAATCTGATATACTAAGGATGTCTTACTTTTTTGATAGAAAGCATTTTGTCTTGTGCAAAACTACATTAATAAAGCCCTCAAAAGAGAGAAAAAGGATGAAGGCTTTCCTTCTGTTGGAACTGAAGACATCCCATGATACCAAGAGGCAAATACAGGAAAACAAGGCTTTTAACAACCTTGTCTAGTGGAAATTGCCCTTACCCATGGAAGGGGCTTGGAACTAGATCTTTAAGGTGCTTTCCAGCCCCAAACATTCTTTTATCCTATGAGAGCAGATGGTAAAAGCATGGCTATATCCTTTTCAGGGATGGTAAAAGCATGGCTATATCCTTCAGTGACCATGGCTATGTCCACCCTGTGAGGTGAGCTGGGGCAATCTGAGCTGGAGAGGGCTGGGAGTTAGGGATGGACAAGGGGCTGAGACCCATATGTTATGCAGAAAGTGTTCCTATTTTCCTTTGAGAAACTGTGGGCAAAACCTTGGGTTCATGTGCAAAGAAATCACTGTGTCAGTAGGCCAAATGCACCACACATTGCACTTGTGGAGGAAGCTTAAAAGGTCAGTCTACAGGAAGTGCAAGTTTTTGGTGCAGGCTGACCCTGCAGTGAATGCAGAATGTGTCACACTAACTGCACAAATGGCAGTGGCCCTTTGTCTGGGATCTTAACTGAGCTGTTGGACATCCAATCTTGGGAAATGTGCTAGGAGCTGCTAAAGCCCCTGTGTGCAGTGAGTTAGCATATGTAGAGTGTTTAGGACAGACCTCAGCAGATTTATTACCAGTATTGTGCACTTTCCCAGGTTTTTAAGAGAGCCATTTAAATGTGGGACAGCTTTACACTGAGCGACTGAAACTAATATATGCATGAAATCTTCTTTTTCTAACCTCTTTCTTTTAATATGGACAATTCTGGAAGAGCAGGAAATGGTTCTAATTAGCTGAGCACCAATGACCTAAAAATTGTGCTTGCTTTGAGAAGTGAGAGGTCTTTCCAGTCATCTAGTGAAATTAATTTCTCATTAATTGCTCCACTTTCCTGCTCAGGTCAGACTTATAACAGTGTTCATCATATAGTGGCACATTTTGACATGGTGAGGGTATGGTATATCTCTGTTACTGTCCCCCTGTCTTGCTACCCTTCTCTAAAGTGAATGAACTTTGTTGAGGTCTGTCCTGTAGCTTGTATCTGGCAGCTTTCTTGACACTGACCTTCTGGCTGCAGTTCTCTGACTGACCAACAGAAGTGGGAAGAGAAGGCTTGGCCTGGAAAAAACATGCTGGAATACACTGTGTGCAGCAGTGTGGCTCATTTGGTCATCTAGCTGAGTTTTAAGGAGAGGTTTCTGGTTTCAGCACAAGAATTAACTTGCTCCCCTGTGCCCTTCATTTTAACACTTGTGTTAGAACCATGGGAAGGTTGCTAAGAAAGCACAAGGCTGCAGGGTCTGCACTACACTGGGCAATCTGCACTCAGGGGTAATTATGCCAGTTTGTTTCTGGTAGGACAGCTAACTTCTTTGTGAAGTAATCCCTTTGGATTTTAATTAAATGCATGTGCAAAACTGGTTTAAAACCTCTACTAAATAAGAAGTGTGTATATATATATATATAAAATATAGACTTAGGCTGTCTGACTATTTCAATGGGGCATTGAAGACCCACTGTTTTTTAGTCAGGGAGTACCCTTACATTTTGATGGATATTATAGGGTTAGAATGGCCTGAATGAATTTTAACATAGTCAGTTTGTGTGCTCATTGCATTCTAGTCCTAGCACTGCAGACTTGGCAAAGATGAGATTTTTACCAACATCATTGCTGGTTTACAGGACCAAAGCCCACGCTCCTCCTTTCCCTTCCTCCTTGAAACACTGGTGTACTGGGTACTCAGCTTCTTTTGGACCCTGGCAGCCTCTTTTCTCCTTGTGATGTAACTGTGCTGAGGCAGAAAAATCTGTGCTGGGGTAGTGTTGTTCGTACCAGTTCTTTTCCCTCCTGGCATGGCGTGTAGGAGACTTTTAAGTACTTCTTTATGGCCGACACTGAAATAGGCCAAATGTTTTCTCTTAGATAAGTCTGCCTTACATGTGATAGCGAGGTTTGTTTTGGATCAGGGCATGAAGAGAAGATTAAAAAAGGAGCACTGGAATTTGTGTTTCTCTGTCCATTTACCACGCACAGGGGTTAATGAAGTGTGTGGTGCTGAATGGCATAAACTTCAATACGCCACATGTTACCAGATCCATGAGAGGTACCGTGGGCTGAGCTAAAATGCTCAGTTGCTGAGTTCTTCCCACACCTTTGCTGCTCTGGTGAGAGCAAAATCAGCAGAGACACACTTCATCTTCTTCCTTCACACACAAATGGTGGAAACACGTCCTGAAAACTTGCAAACCCTCTGTATTTTGGAACTGCACTTGCTGTGAGGAGAGACATTAAATGCATTTTCGAAGCTATTTCAGTAATGGCTCTTGACTCTGCTCCCAGAACTTACAGAAAAAATGACGTCCACAGCAGTAAGTGTTGTCACTGTAAATGATCTCTCCTCTTTCCTCAACAGCAACACCATAGCAGCTGCCATGCAAAATATTTGCAATAAGCAGTTTGATTTTGTGTATTTTTCTCTTTCATAACAACTTGTTTGTAAACGCTGCAGTGTCATGGTTATCAGCACACTGTTCAGTGGAGTTTGGCTTTAAGTGTAAAATTGGGTCATAGGTGTATTTGTAAAACCTTATCTGGCATTTCTTTAATCATTTTAGTAGACTCTTAACTGGATTAGTAGTGCTGACAATAACAGTAATTTAAAAAAAAATCTGGTAGTGAATTCTTTTTCGTGACTTCTCTTGTCAGTATTGCTGGAAATAATTAATTCACAGCACTGAGGTATAAATTAATGACTTAGCACTTATAAGTGATTCTGTCCTCCACTCTCACCAACATTAGCACCCATAAGCTTGAAATGGTGTTATTCTCTTTTTGGTCAGCAAATAATTCATTTTAATGCACTTTGAGCCTCCTGGAGAGGGATACACTGTTTAAAATTGTTGTTGGAAAGCGGTACTCTGTCATCCACAGCACGATGTTTACATTTGGCGTCCTGTGGCTGCTGGCAGTGACCCCTCTGCATAAAGCTGGGGGAGCTCTTAGAAGTACTGAGCGCTGCCTTCTGCTGAGTGTAAACTGGGACCAGACAAAGATTAGCAAATGTCTGTTAGGGAGTAATCCTGCAGGATGGATGGAAATACTTGTTCCCGTGTTCCTGATTGCTGGGGGTTAAGTTTCTTTTCTTTCGTTCCTTTTTACCTATAGAATTTTTCCCATAGGTTGTGGGGACACACTGACTTAAGAGAACAAAGACGTGGCCAAGCTCAGGGGGAGGGAGGGCATCTAGTTAACACTTCTCTTTTTGGGAGTTTCTCTCCAAGGGAGGGAGACACTGTGAGAATTGGGCAGGTGGAGGACAGGGGTGAGGGCAGCTGCAAGCGCTCTGACTCTCAGCATCAGAGGAGGGCGGTCAGGCTGTTGCTTACTGCGGAGAGAATCCACTGTCACCGCCGGAGCCCTGTCCTGTACTGCTGCTCCCTTTCTGTGGGTGAGCCTTTGCTCATGAGAGCAGCCACTGAACCGGGGCCTTATCAGCACCTTACCTCACTGTGGTAACCCCTGAGGTCACCACAAGGGCGCTTGCCCTGCCATGGAGAGAGCACAGCATACAAGCTGTATTTGCAATGGCAGAGCTCCCCACAGGGAAGTCTCCCAGGCAGACTGTTTTTCAAGTTAGGGAGAGCAAAATGTTTCACCCCCATGAGCCCTCGAGGCTCTATGTTAATTTGTTTACCCCGCATTGGGTGTTTCCCCACTTCCTGGTTTTTCCCCTTCCCTGATTGGTGCGTTTTGGATCCTCTCCCCGATTGGTTGTTTTCTAAATCCTCCCCGTGATTGGTCCAGGTTGCTAGCCCCGCCTATCCCAAACCCTATATAATCCCACTTCTTGAACTGGTCAATTGCATTCAGTCGCCGGTTCCTGCTGAATAAAGATCTTCCAGACTGGACGCCTGCTTCCTGCTCTGTTCCAGCGTCGCCTGAAGGAGCTGCCGGAGCCAGCTGCCTCGTGCAGCCTCACAAAAGAGCTAGAGCTGCCTTGTGCAGCTTCACAAAAGAGCTCATATCACCACCGAGTGCCTGTGCCTCTCAGAAGCCCGAGACGTCCATTCCCGGACAGTCTTGCTGGGGAAGGCCGCGGCACCGGAGTGACCACTAGAGCGGTCGGCGGCACCTCACTAAAAGAGGGGCCTATCCCCACCTGCTCGGGTGCCTGGGATCCTGAGCTCGTCCCTCCCTGCCCTGCTGGGAGCCGGTCTGCTGCTGCCCCACCCTCGCTGCTTCTTCGGCGCTGCTCCGAGCCCCGCACCCCCTGCCCTGCCGGGACGTCCCGCAATTCCAGCCACAGCTCCAGAGCTTCTGATACATCTGGTCTACCACCCCAGGATTTTTTCTCATTCCTGCTGGCTCAGCTTGCTGTTTCCAAGAGTCCTGCTGGGGTGCTGGGTTTGGCTGCCCCAGGGGTTTGTGAAGCAAAGCCTCTCCTTCATCCCTTCCCCTCTCAGCCAAGCTGCCATTGCTCCTTGTGCCACAGCGCCCCCTGCAGGCGCGGAGGAATCATCGCACCCGCCCTGCCCGGCTGGGAGCCAATAGCGCCCCTGGCGGCTGTGCCCGGAACTGCAGGGGAAAGGGCCTGGCAGCGAGAGAAGGCTGCGCTGGGGCTGCTGCTGCTGCTCTGCTGGCTGGGCTGCTGCTGCTGTTTGTTTGTTTGCCTTGTTATACATATAGATATATTCTAGTAAAGAACTGTTAGTCCTTTTCCCATGTCTTTGCCTGAAAGCCCTGTAATTTCAAAATTATAATAATTCAGAAGGAAGGGGTTTATGTTTTCCATTCCAAAAAATGTTCCTGTCTTCTTGGCAGACACCTGTCTTTCAAACTAAGATGCTGATCACAGATTATCACCAGGGATTGCCTCCTTCCAAAATGCTTTTTTTTGAGATGGATTTGGCCTTGAACTGACTAGATGACAGCTTTTAGGTGTTTGCATCTACTCTTTTTGATTATGAATAAACCTAATACAAGGTGATTCCCACTGCGTTACAAACAGGTGCCATGAGAATCATCTCTAAGATGATTTTTTGATCCTTTGCTAAATACATTTGGGCTGAGTATTGAGAAACTTCCAGGCATGAGAATAGCCCCCCCAAGATTTGGCCACAAAAGCTTAACCTGATGCTGTTACTGATTACTGTGAAACCTGTTTTTCTTCTATTGAGGTATTTTGCTGCTTTAGGCCTATATAAATGCAGCCCAGTTTACCAGATAAAATATGTTGCAGGTTTTTTTAGTCATCCTGGTATCGGGTTGCTTTTTTTCCCCTTTGTTTACTGAAACAGCACAATAAGTACAACAGCATTCTCATATCCCCATGGACTTTAGATAAAACTTAAAAGAATGGAGACAGAATCGTAGTTCACCAGTCACTGATATGATCAAGCTTAAATAATTTGCTGCCTTACTGTGGAGTTGTCCCCATGTGAGATTATTCTGAGCCTGGTCCCTAGCTGTGCACTGGCTGTTTCTTTGTGGTTTGCTGCTAGTGAGGCTCTATCTTTTGAGAAACTATTTAGATGGCAGAGTCTCTGCCTGGTGGGAAAAGGTTTTCAGGGCTTGTCTATTGATCTTATACTTTTGTTGCAGTGGGAGAATGAAACACTGTGCATGTTTATATGCTTAGAAGCAAAGAGTAGTCTCCTTTTCCCTGCTTTCTTAAGATGTCATATCTTAAAGGAAAGTAAAACAAGAAAAGAACAAATTTATTCTCAGAGTTGGAAGACTATGAATTATTTATCCTTTGAAAGCTTTCACTATCTCTGCATGAAAGGAAGTCCTATTATTAAAAGCAAGCATGTCAATAAGAGGGAGACCAGAACTGACTGATTTTTGTAGCATCTTCTCCTTTGGAGAGCTGAACAACTTTACCTGGTTGGCACCAAGAAGCTGTTTTTAAAACAACATTTAAAACAACCTCTAACAAGTTGTTAGATTTGATATTAATGTAAGATTAGACCTCTGCTAAAAGGTCTATGAGAACTGAAAGGTTAAACAGAGCCTGGGAGGTGTTTCTGTGACTACATAACTTAAGTTCTTCTCTATCTGTCAAATTTATTTTCCCCATGCATCCAAAGTTTTTGGTTGAGTTTTTAATTCAGAGAATGTTTATTATGGCTCTTTTCTTGGATTTGTGAGTGTTTACATAATCTAGAACACTTGAAAATTAACAGACTGCTCTGGAATATGCCCACCATCCCACCCAGGCAGTTCTTCTGTCTTGGCTTTACAAACTGAATGGCTTTTTTTTTGTGCTTGTGAGAAGCAAGCCCCGCAGACCCAATAGATGCCTGTTTTCCCTAGAGGGAAAGCATTACCTCAGCATTTCTCTCTGGTTTTGAATGAATTTTGGGGAGTGAGGTATAGAATGACACACCCCCCTTTTACTGCATTTGGACATCCTCTGCATATTGTGGCCACAAACCCACTACTTTTTGCTTAGATGTGTAAGGTGAATATAGACGCGTTCATTATTTTCTGTAATTTAGTCACTCATTCTAAGTTGTTATAAGTAATGTCCTGAAGTCAAAGTTATAGGCCAACAAAATATTTTCTTGGGATGTGTTGAATTGTTGGAATTGGCGTGTTTTCTTCTGTGGTATTTGTAGAGGACCTGAGTTCCTGAGCTGGGAGTAGAGTGTTATGGGTAAACCCAAGAGTGGAAACTGATTTACACTGACTTCACTAAGGTTGCCCTCAGGTAATGAAACAATAGAATTTGATGTTAAATGTGCTAGTTTTGGAGGAAATATGTTTTTGTACAGTCTGTGTAAGGATGTTAATGTTAGCTTCTAGGAGCTCCTCTTTGGAGGTATGAAGTAAGACTTCTTCCCATTCTGTCTAGTAAACTTTAGTAAACAGAATATATCAACGATTCTGTGATCACACTGTGGAAGAAACTTAGCATATACAAAAGCCTCCATCAGACTGGATGCCCCTGTCCTGGCCATGGGGACAGCTTTCCCCTCTGGTTTTAGTATGATCACTGTGTTCCCTTTTTGGTTTTTGCATGGTGGCTCCCAGCACCACCTCAAGGTTTTTTTTGAGGTCTTGCAGGGATTCAGAAGGTGGATGTTCCTCAGGACTGCAAATGGGTGCCTACTGTGTATCTGGAAGAAATACTGTGGCAGTGACAGGTAAATGTCACTGGTTTTTCCAGGTTCAGCCCCCTTCTGCAGCAAACGTGTGGCAGCCTGGATGCCAGCAAATGGCATGTAGGAATTCTGAGGACTCCTGGGCATACTCTTAATTAGTAAAACTGTGCCCAAATCCTTTGCTTCCTATCTCTATGGATCCTGCCCCAGCTTAAGTAGAGGGCAGGTGTTCCTTCAGGTGTTCCAGTTCCAGCTGCAGAATGTTTATTTGCAGCCACTGTGAATTTCTTCTCTGAATGTGGTGGTTTGACTTGTATTGGTCTTGCTTTCAAAAAAAAAACCAAAAACAGTCAACTTAATACTTATTTAATTGAAATATTTAAAAAACGAGAAAAGTAAATATTTGTTTCTGATAGGTGGGATGACAAAATCTCTGTCTGCCCCAGACATCTCCTCCTCAGTCAGGGAAACGGGGGCCTGTGCTAATTGTCCTGTAGGAAAGAATTGAAATCACCATCCCTGGAAGCGTTCGAAAAAATGTGTGGATATGGCCCTTGGGGTCACTAAAACTATGGTTTAGTAGTGTACTTGCCAGTGCTGGTTTAATGGTGGGACTCCGTGATCTCAGAAGTATTATCCAAGTTTAAGGATTCTGTGATTGCACCTGGGCTTCTGTTTTAGGACACCTGTTAGTAGCACTTCAAGTCAAACTTGCAGAAAACGTGATGGGATAAATCCCTCCAGTGACCACCTGCTAAGTAACTGACTGCCCTGGAAGTTTTAATTCTGGACAGCACCAGGCTCCTTAGCCAGGAGGTTCTCTTGCTGTAGTTAGGTATTCTGGTCAACACCAGGACTATATGTCGTTCTGCTGAACCAACATTATACATCTGCTGTTATTA
Source organism: Phylloscopus whistleri (assembly GCA_017589585.1). Taxonomy (NCBI): domain Eukaryota; kingdom Metazoa; phylum Chordata; class Aves; order Passeriformes; family Phylloscopidae; genus Phylloscopus; species Phylloscopus whistleri. The sequence continues at coordinate 1,699,194 of JADMLD010000857.1, read as the reverse complement.
GACCCAAATGGTCTTAAATGTCACTAATAAAGTAAGTAAATGCCTTACTTTTTGTTGAGCAACTATGACAAGTCTGAAAAGCCTCCTGCAGCTTTTACAAAAATCCAATAATGAAAAATATCCACAGATTATTAATTATAAGCATATGTGGAGCTATTAAAAGCTCCAGCCAGGCAAAACATTTTTGCAAACATTTGGTTTTAAGCATATGAGAGACTTAAAACTCTTAAGATGCTTTGCTGGATTAAGATCAGAATTCCCCAGAGTCTAACACACATTTGACTGGTCTTTTAAAGCAAAACTATCTTCCTCCAGATACTAATAATAATGCTTGTACATGAAATCATTTTAATAACACAGTCATTCTCAAGCGCTGTACATAGAACCCAGTGTATGAGCAAATAATAAAGCTGACGGAAATCTGAAGTGATAATCTTTCATCACTGTATATGCCATGCAGCAGATAATTCAGTCTTATTTTGCTTGTTTCTCTTGACTTGAGCAGAAAGCCCAAGAAGTCTAAGATGTAGGCTGTTTATAGACAGTTCTTCTATCTTCTTGGCAGCATAATGTTCTCTGGGGCTGGAACATGCAACTACCTTTTTTCTAATAAATAGAAAAGCAAAGACAAGATGCAGTCAATGAAGAAATTATTTGCCGCTGACCACTTACCTCTCAAAATGGAGCATGCAATTAAACTTGTGCAGTGTGTGTATGTTGCATTGATCTCCATCATAAGACAGTCAGAAAAGAAGTGCTCTGAACACCCGTTCTTAGTGTGGTTCAATACCTGCACCATGGTATTTCTAATGTGCAAATTGTCACTTGTTGGAACAAATATTTAGGTCTCCTGATTTTCTTTTTTTCTAAAAACAAGTGTGTACTTCATCTTTTTCTCTTGTTTTCAGGTGCCTTTACTTGTTATCTTTGACAGCAAATCCCAGGAGCTCAGGAAACCTTGAGCTGAGGAAGAGCACAGGATTCCAGCTCTAATCTTTCTTGGGGGAGCAAGGCACACACCTTTGACAAGTCTGAACAGTTGTGCAGGTGCTGTGCAGCTGTGCCATGCAGTTGGTGTGTGATAGATGCAGTCAAGTTTCCCTACAGAAGCTGGATTTTGCAACACCTAATCTCCAAATCTCAATTGGGTTCATGAAGGAGATCATAATGGGAAATTTCACCTCTAGGCCATCAAATAATTCCCATCAGAGTACTGATGGAATAAGCTGCCTAAAGTAGATTTACATGCTGTAGAATTGGTGCTTATGGGTTTTGAGCTGAGGGTAGCAACAGGTAGTAAAATACTACTACACAGAGCAGCTGAAGAGGGGAAAAACAGAAGTAAAAGCAGATACATGGTTAACTCCAGAATGTATAGGTGGAGTCTTGGAGCCTTTTTTTCTGAGGTGCTATTTTCAAGAAGATCAAATTAATGCTAGATGGGCCATGGTGATGATCAAAGAAAACAAAGGAAAGGAGGAATTGCCAGTTACATGCCTATAGATAAGTTTTTGAATTTTTGTCTTCAATGCAGATGTTATTTAGAGTTGTTCAGAAAATTGTCTGTTGGTGGGAAAAATAGACTGTCAGCATTTGACTCCTGGATATTTTGGGAGTAAACTCTTGATATGTAGACTGTGTGACCCTTAGGTCGCACTCTGAATGTGTAGAGTTGTCAACATGACATATCAGTGCAAAGTCATCACACATTTCTTGCAGTCCTAAAACTGTTAGTGCACCAAAATAGATGTCATGTTTTAGAGATGTGGGATGGTGATAACAGGCATATGCTTAAGACTTCAAATAGTATGTGTATCTGGATTGACGTGTCTGCAAAAGGAGTTGTGATCTTGACTTTTTAGGATAATATGAAAATATAACATGTCATGGATTTTTTTAGGAAGTGTGGATGGAAAGAGAATAACCTTGTCTAATAAATAGCATTTGTGCTATCTCCTCCTTTGTCCATAAAAATAAAAAAATGTGAGTTTTAGCATGAAACTTTCTTCTGACTGTGGAGTTTCAGAACAAGAAGTAGGAAGTCAGAAACTCCAGAACTCCTCTTCTGTACACTAAAGATATTTTCTGCACTTATATCTGAATTGTGACAATTCTTATAAATGGAGAGGGAGAGCTTGGACAAGTCCTTGCCTCTGCCCAGGCCTCTGGCAGTAGACAGTAGCTTTATTGAGGTGGCCAGCACCCCAAAACCACTCTTGCTTGCAAGTTCTTAATAATGACTGACCAGGCCTATTTAAACATGAGTTATTTATTGAGTAGACCAAGGAAAACAGACATAAGACTTAAACAGACTTACCACACAGGAATAAAACAAAAAGAAACACTACTAATAGATAAAGATACAGTTTTAGATTAAAGATTAAAGATACAGCACGATTATAGATGTACCTTACGTTACAGCTAGCAAAGAAATAGTATAGATTAGGAGTCAATGTCACCAGTGAATGAAAGCTGTGTGCAGAGAGTCTCCTTTATTTTTCTCAGTCCCCTGGGGAAGTAATTTGATGTGAACATCTTTGTCATTGAGGAGAGCCCTCCACACACTCAGAGATGGTATAAGAGATTTCTGATTTCATGAAAATCATAGTGGTTTTTCATAGTTGTTAAAATGGTTGTGTCCGTAGTCACTAATTTTAGGTTTTCTTTTCTCCCCATTCAAGTCAGGATGTGTATTACCAGCTGAGGAGGTTCTCAGCTGAGATAATTCATCACATGACAAACCATTCTGGTCTGGTTTTAGCCATATGTGGTGGGGAGATAAGGTTTTGCTGTGTCAGGGGGTGGAATGTCGTGCCACAACAATTCACCAAACTAACAAATTCAGTCCTGATACGAGTGAAGGACCTACACATTTCTACTTATTTACTTTGATTTCTTTTTGGGCAGAACAAAATGTTTTTGAAGCATCACTTTAGATGTTGCAAAGGAAAGAGGAGGGTGTTACTTTTGTTTCAAAGCGTACTTGTGGTAGGTATGAATTCGAGGGTCCTAAAACATGATAAGCTAGTAATTGTGACTGCCTATAATAGGTTCATCTCTAGAACTCACATCTCTTTAAACTATATGAGACTTGAAAGATGGGAAAATATCTGTTGCATTAAATCACCTAATTGTAGAATCTCAATTTATTTCCAGAATGACATGCAAAATAGGAAAGTCTACCTGTATAATTTTGCATTGAGGCACAGAAATGTGGCTTTCATGATACACTTTAGATAAAATGGGAATTGTAACATATTAACATGATGAATTTAATCATTATGTTTAGAAATTATATGAATGCATGAAATACATAGTGTTGGACATAATTTGGGTATCTTTATACTAAGTTGTACACAGAATAAAGGGCTACTCATGTTCTCAGATGATGCATTTAATAACTTTTGCTCAATTAGTATTTTATAAGGCTTTGGTGTCTGTTTCTACAAGAAATGAAGCTCAAAGCAGACTGCAGCATGTTCATCCCTTTTCTGTTTATGGAATGCCTTTATGTAAAGACAGACACAATTTTATTGGTTGTAAAATATTTTGGCATTTGGGGGCTGACATGAGAGCTGCTTGTGCTGATGGCCTTTTCTTCTCCCTGTGGTTCATTTTGAGGCCTCTGTTGGCCTTGAAGTGAGGGGTGATTTGTGATTTTTGGGGGAGCCTTTTAGGTGCTCTGAAAGCCTGTAGGACAAAGCTCACAGGGGAGGGGGAAACTGGTGGTTGAGGTGGTTCTGTTTTATTACTGGAGAAGAGGTGCCAGATGTGAATCTGAGCAACAAAGAAGGGAACAAAAGGCACAATTCCTACCATTGTGAGGAAGAGGATGTGTATGGGTACCAGGGGAATTTACAGTGGCAGGCATAACAATTGTCAGGTGAGTTGAACATGTCTGACATGTTTTCCTAGCATGAGAAAGCCGATGCCTTTACAACAGTGTGTCACTGTTGCATAGAGTTTTGGTCAGAAAAATCTTCAAAAATGTAACAGCTCTGTTTCTTGATGAATAATAAAAACGTTAATGGCTTACGGTCTCACCACAAACTTGCTTTTCTCTCCATTTTGCTGCTTTTAATTTTCTGCTTGTTAATGCCAGAATGTAATTTTAACACATAGACATTAGATGAGAAGGGCTTTTGGAAGCCCAGGTATGAGATCTCAACTATAACAAATTAGCTTCCACATTAAAATCCTTTTAAAGTGACATAATGTTCGACATGGTGGCCTTAGAGAATATCCCTGGTAGTTAGCATAGGATCTGAAAAGAAGCTGCTAGTCTAAAATGGGTAAGCCTACAACCTAATTTCCTGTCACAGAGAAACCACCCAAGAAGAGAATGTGTTTATGTAGGTCTACTCTAACCTGTACATAAAGGCTTTAGTTGGTTTTGGGGCTCTTCTGCTCTTGGTGTTGCATGGATCTACACTGAAATAATGGTTTCTATTGCAGTATGCTGGAACTTTCTCGACAGTTACATTTTATCATTAACTGAAGCCTGAAGCATTGTAAATGCAGTTTTAATTTATTAATATCTCATTCCTAAATATAACATTGAGCATTACCATGTTTGTACTCCAAAAGTTTTTAAGGGGTTGTGCTATTTACCACAACTTTTAATTGATTTGGTGCTACTGTTTAGCAAAGCCATCTCTTGCCACTGCAGGAAGACCTTGTGATGCAGGCTATCACAGGAACTAAAATTGGTGCTGAAGCTTTATTGAAGGTTTTACAGCATTACATCTTAGCCTTGCAGTGAACTGTCTGCAATTTATTGCTGTGTTTTGCAGCAAGAAAGTAGAAAAAGAGATTGATGTTGGAATCATTTTATCTCCTAATGTCTGTGGAGACACAGTTAACCAATGGCATTGGCTTGGTGAGGGTTTTACAGCACTTTTTAAAATGATTCAAGGAAAATGAATAAATCGATCAAACTCACCCATTCCTTTACTAGGAATGGATGAGGAGTTTTTCCATGCAACTTTCATGACAAACAGATTCGGCCACTTCTATGCTTTGCAATGAATATAGGTTAATTTCCAGAATTATTTCGTTTTGCTGTTTACTTTCAGTAGACTTCAGCTTGTAAATGGGAACAACACAATCCAGTCAAAAGACTTTGGTTTCACCAAGTGTTGTTTAACGTGTCTTGCCTGTTCTTTGGGACTGTTTTTCCTTACTCCCTGCAGGGAATGGGCTCTGGGTTATAGACCCAGGCATTTTCAATTGGTGCAAGACCTCTTGAATGGCATCTCATGGGGCAGATGTCATCAAAGCAGCCAGAAGTGTTCCTCTGTACTGAGCTGCTCATGGGGCAAGCTCAGGCTGCCAACCCGGGCAGCACTTAATTTCACTTGCCACCAGTCACTACTGGCATATTAAATTGCATTATACTATTTTATATTTGGAGAGACTTTCCAATTAGATGGTCCAGTGGCTGTAATTTCCTAAGGGGAATCAGCCTAGATCAAAGTGAGTGTGGAAGACAAGCAGTTCTTTACATCTCCCCCTCCTTGCCAGTATCACCTAATTCCCAGAGGCTGCTTAGCAGAAGATTATCAACCATCCTAGATATTCATGATACTTTGAGAGTAAGAAGCCTGTTCCAGGGCAGGGGAGGGAAAAGTGAGAAAGGTATGGGAATTCTCAGTGCTGCATATTACATCCAAATAGAGGAGGGAGCTGAAAAGTTTGTGCTCCAGCACATACAATCTGAACAGTGTAGAAAGCAGCAGAAAGGAGGGAAAAATAACCCACAGGCTCTCTGTATTTGTACCAACATATTCAAAAGAGTTTGAAAGCTGTGTGCCAGGAACTTTTTTTTTTTTTATGGTAACTGAAACTTGTCTTTATTTATTGTAAGGCTTTTTCTGGTTTGAATAAAATGAGATATTTTACTTTACTGAAGTGTTTTTAGCTCTTCCTCACGCAGAAGTGGCATATCCTTTTGTTCATTGATATTGCTGTGATTTAAATGATAATGTGTGTGTTTGCTTGTAAAAATATTATTCTGGAGGTAGTAAAAACTCCAAGGATCAGAGACAAAACCATATATTGATAAGAACATTTAAACCCTGCAGCACCTTTCAGATGTTGTGAACCACATGCAACATCAATAGCATCCTCTGTCAAGAAGGGAGGAAGAAAAGCATAAATGTAAAATGACAGTATCTCACACTAGGTTTCTCACAATATACACTGGAAAATATTTTTTTTTCTTTCTTACCTTTTCAGGATTAAGCAGTATAAAAGGAGAAATGATGCTCCCCTTAACCAGTCAACTGAAAAATAGAATGACAGAGACTAGGCAACTATTCCTTAGCAAAAAATGTAAGAAGGGGGTTTATTAGGACATTGACATTTATAATTATTTAAAAGAGTATGTAGTCTAACTTAGAAGGTTGAAAATGGGGTTCATAAAGAACACAAAAAGAATGAAAAACCCGTAGGGCTTTTTTACCTCTTTATGTTTTGCTTTATGCTTTTGGTATTGCTTTTGCTTTTTTGTGTCATGTTTAGTTCAAAATTTCCTGAATTTCCCTATCCCTTGTATGTTTATTTCTATCCCCTGCAATATTGTTGGAGGTATGGTTTTCTCAAAGGAATATCTTCCCATTTGTTGTCCTGGAGATGTGAGAGTTGGGGGCAGCTTTCTAGGTAAAATGTCTCTAGCAATTAGGGAGGCACCTGGGCATTCCCACCTGACCAAAGGTATATTGATCCATTGGATTTTACACTTTTGGGCATGGGGGGCCCTCACCACCAAGATGACCAGATGGAGGAGAACAATGAGATGTTGGAATCCCCGGAAGGGTGATATGTTTCTGCCTAATTGTTGTCACTCTTTCTGTCCCTCTTTTTCCATTTCCTTCCTTCCTTCCTTCCTTCCTTCCTTCCTTCCTTCCTTCCTTCCTTCCTTCCTTCCTTCCTTCCTTCCTTCCTTCCTTCCTTCCTTCCTTCCTTCCTTCCTTCCTTCCTTCCTTCCTTCCTTCCTTCCTTCCCTCCCTCCCTCCCTCCCTCCCTCCCTCCCTCCCTCCCTCCCTCCCCCCCTCCCTCCCTCCCTCCCCATAATTTCAAAGTTATAGTAATTTGGATAGAGGGGGGCATCTTGCCATTCCAGGAAGGTTCCTGCCTTCTTTGGCAAGATACATGTCTTTTAAACCAGGACATGTACAAAGAACATCTATATTTATACATTGCTCCTTATTGTATAAACAAGATAGTGACTCATGTCCATCTTCAAAGACATGCAAGCCCCAAACAATGTAAGAGCTTATATGCCTGTTCCCAGCCTCACGTGTTCTTACATGTTTTTGAAACATAACAAGTTTATTTTCAATGTCAGTGGTTATTCTTCAGGACTTTTTTTTTCTGCGTTCTGGAAGAAGCTACATGGTTACAAAAGGTAATTAAATTGAGAACACCAAACTGACTGCAGAATGCTGCATGTTAGTGTTTTCTGCACCCTGGCTGACACGACTCAGCAGCCCTGGAAAGAATAGGAACAAAATCTGATTAGAGGACTTCCAATGGTGCAGCAGCAACTGGTGCAGCAAGGAGAAGACCTCTATACTTTTCATCTGCTGGCTTGTTCCAGAGGTGATGCCAGAAGAGCTACAGCGGTGTTTTGTGCCCTTTGTGCACTATAGATGCCTTTATGCTGTATATGACAGTCATTTCCACTGCACTGGTGGCTTCCTTGGTGTCTCATCGAATAAGGAATGAAGTAACTGAGGGTGTTTATGTCAGGATAGTAAGACATTATTACCAACATTGAACTAATAGCAGATTTTTAATAAGTTGTTAAGAAGGACTTTTTGGTATGACTGCAGCAGGCTTTGAGAGTCCATTTATTGAATGTGGAATCCTGTAGAATTAGGAGGAATGCAAAAACGGAGAAGACTTTGTATCTGGAAGAATTTATGTATCTTCTGGTGATTTTGTTACACTATTTTCCCACCTGTGAAACATACAGTATATTTACAAAGAATGCTTATATTTATCCTTATTATTACAAAGTCTTCAAGGATAATTTGAGCAGTTGGCAGATAGGTTTGTATTCTTACCTGTTTCTTAGTACAAACATGTCTATTAGGATCCATTTGAAGTTTCTTAGGAATCCTCAAGCAGATTTCATGACAGAAATGAACATTGCCATTTAGCATGGGGAAAAAAAAAAGCTTTTAAAACATTTAAAGTAATTTTTCCTTAGGTATTTTATATTACCAGACTAAAACACTAATAATGTGTTGCATGATGTTTTATATATATATATATATATATATATATATATATATATATATATGAAAAGAGGAAACCGGATATGGTTCCTTTTTATTATTTTTCTCTTGTGGCTGTGTAAAAAGATCAAAGATATTTTCTCTGCTCATAAAATAAACATGTGTGTGGAGGTTTAATAACATCAGACATTGTTTAAAATATCAAGGTTTAACTCAATTGGTGCTTGTAGTCTAATTCACCTCTCTTTTGCCTTCTCAATCAGGTGTGTTCAAGTATTAAAGGACTATGTTATTCTGCCTTAAATGCAGAGCTCAAAGAAACAAGGAGACATTTGGAGTGCCCAGCCATTGGCACATATGTTGTCTGTTCCCGGACAGAGACATTATCAAACTCTTTCTGGGAACCCAGACCCAAGATTTTAAATCATATTTGGTTGTTATTTGTTGCCTATGTTGAGCTGGAATGTATGATAAGGTGTTCACAGACCATTACAACTCACATTATTATTCTTCCAAGATCTGTAGTATATGAAAAAATTGTTATTTTAGCTGCAAATCCAGATATAGATTAGAATAGTTCCATTTGGAAGGGTCATACAACAGTCGTCTAGTCCAACTGCATGGGTGATGCAAGGATACATTTTTCTCACTTCTCTCTTGAGTGTCAGATCCCGGGCTGGAATTAACAGTGAGGGGACTGGCTGAACGGAGAAAGACAAACTGTTGTGTCTGGAGAGTTGTTCCTGTGCCTGTGAATCCAACTTAAGGATCTTGGGAAATTAGATTGAAAAATATAAAAGATTTATTTAAACTTTTTGTGTTTTTACTCCCATTTCAGTAGACAACTCATTATTTGTTAGATTAAGCTGTTCCCAAGATGTCATTTAAGTAGCAAAGCAAAATCATGGAATCATTAGGGTTGGAAAAGATAGAGTCTGACCATTAACCTGACACTACCAAATCCACCACTAAATACAGAAATCTGATACTCAGAATATCTGTCTGAGGTCCAGGTGCCCAGAGACAGTCATCTCAGCCCCCAGAAGGGTTTGATGTGAGGTGCAGGTGATGCCTTAGGAAGGCTGACCTGAAACAGAGGCTGGACAGAGCTAGAGAATAAAGTAGATATTCATTAAAAGGTTTCCAGGACCCACCCTGGGCATTACAGGAGCCTGCCCAAGGCTGCACCCAGGGTGGGTTAGGAATGGCCACACAAAATGGCAGCCCGATCATGAGATTTTACACTTTTATAAGTTTTGGTCCATTTGCATGTGGGGGTTTAATTGTCCAGTTACAGCTTCAGGTTGTGAGGTCCCATCCTTCTTGTTCCTCCCTTCAGTCCACCATTGTTTATGCTTTTTGGGCTGAAAGTTGTCCTTGGTCCTCAGCAGGGAAAGATTTGTTTTGTCTACTTGTTCTGTGAAGAGAGCTTACTAGCACTTAATATGAGGCTCAGAACTGCATCCTTAGGCAGCACAGAATCTGAAACTATGAAAGCTAAAATCTAAGGCATCACAGGAATAGAAGTGCCTACTCAAGCTTGTTATTTTAACTCAGAGGTACAGCACTTGAACTGTTTTACTGCCTGGATTCTCCAGACAAATACAGGTACAGTGTATTTTCAAAACTCTGAAGTGGAATAAAGAAATGAACCCACAGAAGTTCAGAGCCATATTTCCCTTAGCCTAATTAAGACAAAGTATTATTAATACAGAAGGTATATAAAGTCAGGCCTGAAATCTAAAAAAAAAAAAAAAAAAAAACCAAAAAAACAACCAAAAAACCTGCACTGTTTAAGCAGAAAATTCTTTGCCAGGTCAGTTAAACAGCTTGTTTAGAGATTTCTGTAAGATATATGGCTCTGCCAGGACTTTGTCATCCTATGCAATGGAGAGCCTGAAGAGCTCTCTGCAAGTAATCTGAGTTACAGAGTAATATACTCCAAAAATTGCAGGTAGTATCAGCATTCTACAGGATTTCTGTGCCACTTTTTTTTTGTTTTGTTTTGTTTTGTTTATTCAGTTTTGTTTGTTTGCTTGTGTTTATTTTTTTAATTTTATTTCCCTTCCCACATAAGATGTCTTTCATTTTTTCAGTGGAAGACAAAGGATAATTTGCAAGGCAGCAGAGGAAAATTGAGACCTGCTTCTGCTGAGTGTAACACGTGGATATGGACACCTGCCCCATCTGGCAGTCTTGCACTTTCCTTCCCTTGTGAGTAGGTTTGGTTCATTTACTTCTCTACATCTTAACTGTCCTAAGATAGTTGCAATTGTAACCATTTTCTCTGGGTTTGTTTTTGGTTGGTTGGTTGGTTGGTTTTTTCTTTTTTTTTTTTTTTTCATGTTTCATCTTCTTTCTTCCTTTTCCTGTTTTATTTTTGCAGTGAAATACAAGGAAAATTTCCCATTTCCAAGTGGACTTGGAGGAAAGGTAAGATTGGCAGTGGGGAAGGGTGTTCAAGGAAAGATTGAGAAAGTAGGAAGAGAGATTTGCTTAAAAAAAGAGAACAGAAAATGCCCCCCTTTGGGTGGAAACTGTGGGTTTTGATGTGGAGTGAATGAACAGCCATATGGAGGAAAAGTATTTCCCACTATGATGGGAGGGACTCCAAGCTGGACAAGTAGTTGCCATCATAGGGAGGCAGGTGTTTCAAATTTGAGGAATTTTTTTCTGTATCTGTGGATATACTGGTCAAAAAGCCAATGACACCTTGGCAACTCTGTGTTTTGAAGACACCTTATCCTTTCAGTACAAAGTAGAAAGCAAAGGTGCCAGTGGTATCCATACACAGCCCAGACTGTGTGAACAGAGGGTTTTCTCATGCTTGTGTTCTTTAATTCAACGGCCTCTCTGCAGTGAGGAAAACAGACCCAACAGGCAGAAGTACAGCTGGCACACAGCACAATAAATGACTAATTTTCACTCAGCAAAGTTCTCTAAATGCCGCTACATGCCAGACTCTGTGGAGCCATTTCTAGGATCTCAAAAGAAAGATTAAAACCATCTCAAATACACAGAATTGACAGGAAAGTAAACTTTTCTATGGAAGGGACACAAGAAGCCAGATGGTGAGTGTTGCACAAAGCCAAACAAATCCAGTCTCTGAATTCCTAAGGCATGTAAACCTCTGCACAGAAATTAAATTTCTCTGCAAAAAGTGAACTATATGCAAATTCATTCTGTCATAATTCTGTCATGCAGAACAAAGATCTTGTAATTTCACAATGTTGTCCTTTCCTTACCCTCCTGAAAATGTGTTCAAAAGCATAAAATAGGAAGCATTTTCGCTGGAGTAAGCTGTTAAGGAGATGAAACAATTACAGGTAGTAGAGGGGGGTCAACCAGTAGTTAAATGAACTCCTTTTGTTGTTTGCAGTAGCTCTGGATCCACGCAAAGCGTCATCTTTTGTTGCTGCGTTGTACTGTTGTCTGATGATGCAGCCAGCTCTTCAAAGGATAACGTGATGGATGATCTGCAGCTTCAATTCACAGAATGTAAAATACGTTCCTACATGCCTAAGATGAAACTGATTGAGGTTGTGTTAATACACGTTGTTTAAATTCCTTGACCGGTGAGCAGCAGTAATAAGGTTTAATAAGATGATGGCTTGCATAAAGTGGGCTGTAAGTCTAGGACTGTTTTCCTGTCACTTTGTAGAACTCATTTTGTTTTCATATGACATTTATTGCCCAACCTTGTTCACTCAGTTCTGAAGAAAGATGTACTAAAATTGTAGAGCTTTTGTCCTAGAGCGTCTACATGACAAACAGAGTGGAAAGATTTATGTGGGAAGGAGAGGATTGTGAAAGTTTAGAGGGCTGTGAAGAAACCATCTGTAGGGACATAAGTGACATAAAGGTGAGGGATTTTAATATTAATATGTTGTGTTTAAATGTTTGCTATTGGATTTTGATTATAGCTTAGAATCCAGGGCCCCATGCTGGTCTTTTCTGTGCATGGCAGGACACACTGAGAGGATTAGTGAAGCAGAGTGCAAATCAAGAGAATGAATCAGCTATAAGTGATTGGAATTGTGATCACGTGGGAATAAAGTGCCAATTATCTTTATCAGCTTCCAAGTCTATATACTGAAGTTAATTTTTCAGAGTTTAATTAGAATTGGCTATAACACCAAAAGTAGCTTGCTTTCTTCTGAACAAAACAGAACCAGCTGGTAGGTGTAATATGTGGGGATGGGAGCAAGTAGAAACTCTTCATTTTATTTGAGACTTTGTCCCTAAGTTATTGAATGTATTCAGACCAGTTCACCTTTTCATCCTTGGAAATGGTAGCTCGTGGCAATTTTTTCCTCCCTAAAACATAGTATAAAAGTTATAGAAGAATTAAGGGCATGGCTTTGATGAAGTGTAGTTTCATGTTTTTATTTAGACCTAAAGTTTGTCTGGGCTTAGATACATATTGAGGTATTTTTCAATGTCTGTGGTTTTTATTGTGATCAGATGAGTAAAGCTTAGCAAAGTCACTCGAAGTTGACCAAGTCATAAATGAATGTTGAAGGAAAACTGGAGAGGATTGAGGGAAATGGTTTCTGAGAAAAAAAATGAAGACCTTTATAACAATTGCCTTTTTCTTGTTTTTAGAAAACAGAATTTGTCACTACTTTGGTATTATCTACTTCCAACTCCTTGCTGTTGGGAGGGACACCTTTCCCTAGACCAGCTTACTCAGAGCTCCATCCAAGCCGGCTTTGAACACTTCCAGGAGCATCCACAGCTTCTCCGGGCGACCTGTGTTGGTTTCCTTTACCTCCCACACACCAAAGAAATTTATTGAATGAAGACCTACTATCTAACCTAAACCTACTCTCTTTCAGTTTGAAGCCTATTCCCTTTGTTCTGTCACTACATGCTACTGTAAACAGTCTCTTCATCTTGTAGGCTCCCTTCATGTACTTGAAGGCTGCGATCAGGCCACCCTGGTCTTTTTTTTTTTTTCCAGGCTGAACAAACACAGTTCTCTCAGCCTTTCCTCAAAGGAGAGGTGCTCCATCCCTCTAATACCTCTCTGCTCCATCCCATATCCTTCCTGTTTTGGGACCCCAGAGCTAGATGCAGCACTACAGGGGCGTTCTCATCAGAGTGGGACAGAGGGGCAGAATCCCCTCCCTCCCTTTCTCCCTGCCTCTCTCCCCTGCTGCCCGTGGTGCTCTGGATGCAGCCCAGGACATGTTTGGCTTTCTGGGCTGCAAGTCTACAGTGGCCAGGGCATGCCCAGCCTCTCTGCCACCAGCACCCCCAAGTCCTTCTGGGCAGGGCTGCTCAGCATCTGTTCATCATCTAGCCTGGATTGACATCAGGGGTTGCCATGACCCACGTACAGCACGAGCACTTGGTCTTGTTAAACCTCACGAGAATCCCATGGGCCCATTTCCTGGAGCTTGTCCAAATCCCTGTGGATGACATTCTGTCCTTCAGGTGTGTCAACAGCACCACTCAGCTTGGTGTCATCTGCAAATGTGCTCAGGGTGCCCTTGATCCTTTTGTCTGTGTCATTAGTGAAGATATTAAATATAGTTAATTTATAGCTAAGCAGAGTCAGAGAATAATTTAGGTTGGAAGAGATCTCTAAGATCATTGAGTGCAACCACTAACCCAGCACTGCAAGGCCCACCTCTAAGCCATGTTCCTAAGTGCTACATCTACATGTTTTTTGAGCACTTGTGGGGGATGGTGTGATTCCATCACTGCAGTTAACAGCCTGTTCCAATGCTTGAACACCTTTTGGTGAAGAAATTTTCCCTCTTAGCCAATCTAAACCTTCCCTGGCACAACTTGTGGCAATTTCCTTTTGTGCTATTGCTTGTTATCTGGCAGGAGAGACTGACCTCCACCTGGCCACGGTCTCCTGTAGTAGTTGTAGAGACCCATTAGGTACCCCATGAGTTTCCTTATTCCAGAGTGAAAAAACCTCTGTTTTCTCAGCTGCTTCTCATCAGACTTGTGCTCCAGACCCTTCAGCAGGGCTCTCACCAGCATCTCAGGTTTTCTTCATCAGCTAGAGAAATTAAGAGAGCATGGGTTATTGGGAATGGAGACCTGCATTTAATTGCCAGCCATTAGGTGCCTCATGCTGTGAGTGTAACTCTTCCTCTTGCCTTTGCGTGACTTTCATTGTGTCTGAGTTCAATTTGCTGCAGAATCAAGAAGATGTATGCATTGAGCCTACTTAGGAAATAAGCAAGCTTAACAAGGCAGTGCTGATCCCAAGTATGCCTCAGAAAATACCTGGTGTGTTGTGTAATGGAAAAGTCAAGTCACCTCCAGTTTGAAGGTGAGAGCTGTTAACACATCACAGCAGTGCAGGAGGTTTTATGCCCACAGTTATGTCATAGAGGAGAATCAGTGAGTATTTATCACAAGTTAAGCCAGCAGAGTAAAATAGAAAAAAAACATATGACTGGATGATCTTTGTAGCTTGCACAATGTCTTTTATGGGAAACTTGGAGGACTGTGAGCAGTGATGAGCAATGAGAAAATGTTTTCACTTGGAACTCATAGGATTTAGCACAACTTGCCCAGTCAGATGAGAAATTAAGTTTATAATTCAAGTCTCTGGGTTTCGTGTCATATTTTTATTGCTCAGGTCATGTTTTCTTTCTACCAAATGTAACACAAGGCTCTCCCTCTCTAGTGTTGCATGAACTTTTTCCTTCAGCTAGTTTGCACCTTCTCAAAATAAAAAAAAAAATAAACACAGGGGTCCTGAAAGACAGACTTTACCATTAGCTGTTTAAACCTATGCATAAATGCTCTACATCAAAATGATACTGTCTTTACTTGATGGATGAAGAGACGTACCAGATTTGTGAAGATGTCAGATTAAAGGTCTAATCCTCCAAAAAGAAAGAGGGAATGGAGATGGGATTTGTGATTTGGCTTATGAATCACAAATAATTCAAAGGGAACAACTGAGAGAATTTTACACTAATATATGGGGTTGCTCTGGTGTAGAACTCTGATCTCTTTCCCAGAATATGTCAGTTTTGTTATAAGAGAAGTCATGAAACCCTAGTGGATAGTGTGGAAGCCTTTCTCCAGAGGCAGACAAAAGGAAGATGTCAAGAGAGCTTTAAGAATCATGCTTCATGAAGGGTGGCTTTTCTTTTTTCATTTTTTGATCTTATGAAATTGAAGCTGTGATCAGTAGAATGGAGTGGTTTGGAAATACTTCAGCTCTGTCTTCTGACCAAAAAAAGCCCCAAAACCCAAAGAAAAAGAAATAAAGACAAAGTGAGAGAGAAAATAGATTTTGTTCTAGAAAAAGTGGTCATTTGAGCTTTGGTCCCACATTTGTTTGCAATGGCAAAACGAGGTCTAGCACTCTTTCTAGTCCACAAAACACTTCAGACATACTGGTTATAGCTGAGAAATCAACACAGCACCTTTTTGTCACACTATATGAAATATCTGTGACCTGCCTCAGTGAAATGTTCACCTGGCATTAACTTCTTCCACTCCAAACAATGGCTTTAATTGCTTGAGCATCACTTTTTGCTCTTATTCTTCCTTTTTGTACACTAACCAATTCTTCTCAAAGTGATAGTGTGTTTTGAAATGTAATCCTGGGGCTTGCTGGGCTGGGGACTTACACCATTATCTCTGTCTAAGGACTGCAAAAAGTATTTTTTTAATTCTAGTTTTATGGATGCCTGTAGTGAAAAGGCAAATGAGTATAGCTGTTGTTGAAACACTGTTATTCTATAAAGGCTGTCTAAGAAAAGCCTGTGAAAATGGAGAGGGTGAAGAAGTTGGAAGAGATCTCTAGAAATTACCTTATCCAGCCTCTTGCTCAAAGCAGACTTGATGTCCCAAGTGGATCAGGGTGGTCAAAGCCTCTCTTCAGGATGGCCTTGTTGGTAAGGAGATGCAGAGAAGTTGGCTCCAGGAGGTAAAAGGCCTGCACATTCAGAGGGTTGTCAGTGCTGTCCCACCACGTATTGAGTTTCAGAAGGTTTAATCTGGTCTACTTCATCACCAACTCATCATGACCTAGCACTAGCCCAATTGGGAGCACTTTGTTTTCCTAGTGAGGAAAAGGTCTATGTGTTTGTTTTGTTCAGTTTTTTAAATAATTGCTATTTTTCTTGAGTGAGGCTGCTGGAGCTGTTAGGTGCTTAAACCCTCTTGATTGCTCTCAGAGCTCTGCCCCCAGGTCGTCAGGGAGAGGGAGAACCACCACACCATATTAACTTCTAAACTCTGAAAATTTGCATATCAACTTTACTAAATTTAGATTTTGATTGCTTGTGATTATAAACCTGGGCTTGAGGTGCAATTGTGCCCATCAAATGGAGGGTGAGGTCTGCCAAAATATGGTGAAGAAGCAAGTTTCTGGTAGAGTTTCTGGAGGGTTTCTCCAAGGGTGTGCAGTGTGGCTTTGCTGAGTCAGGGATTTGCTGGGTGACGAGCCTTGCTTTGCTTTTGGCTGTTTTCAGCATCATTTACAAGATTGGATGGTAGGGCTGAACCAGATAGTCTGGCTCTGTGCTTCAATTTTAAACATTTACCTGCAATAAACAATAAAGGCCATTGCTTTTGGTCAGATGTTACTTATTATTACAGTGTAGAGTTTATTCTGATTGCAGAACACAACTTCTAAAAGGATCTGAAAATGTGTATGCTGAGTCTCTTATCAATCAATCAATCAAAATCATTGTTCTTAAAGGATTTCTTTCTGTTTGAAATGAACATTTGACCCATTCTATCAAAACAAAAGATGGGTATGGTAAACCTATATCAGCTAATAATTTAGTCACACTTTCTCCTCATGTGCTTATTAGTTACAGACACCAATAATGCCCATCTGCTTCTGCTTGAAGCTGTAATAAATGTTATGTATTCTGTACAGCAATAGGAGAAACAATTTATGAGAAATAGAAGGTAAAATGTATATTTTTGTTTTACCCTGTGACAACATATTCCACTCCTAGTTTATGATACAAGTTTAAAATAGACAAAAATCAACAACAGGGCCTATCAAAGCCCACCCTTCCTTTAAGGTTATATTGAGCTTTTGCTCTTTGCTTTCCTTGGAGGTTGAACATAGACGTGTTTCTAAACATGCATACATATGAAAAATGTGTGCATATATGTATAAATGAAAAATGAAAATGCCTGTTACAATTTTCCAGTAAATTCTGAGATGCCTTAAAAGTACCTAATTCAGTCTAATAAAGAGAAGTAAGCAGGGGTTATATATTTTTGAAATTTTGATGAATAAAATTACTGTAAATGTACTAAAACCTGCACCTACAAATGATACGCACTGGTTATGTGGCTTGGTAGACCTAAGGCTTCAAGAAGAATTTTTCTTTTCAATTTATGTCATTTTAGGAAATGAGGTGAGCTCTGTGTCCCTTCAGTATGCTTAAGAGGACAGAATGGTGGTCCCCATTCTGTGCTTGAGCAGCCTTGGCATGTAGATCCTTGGAGAGGAAACGTTTTAGTAGGCATTATTACAGCAGTGATGAGGGGTGTTCAGAGCATGAGGGCTCCAAATGCCAGGTGAAGAGGATCCACTGAGCAACTGCAATGCAAACAGCAAAAGTTATGTTTCTGGGAGAATTCCCTGAGGCAAAGGAAAAACAGAATGAAGGGGTAGGGAGAAGATAGAAACAAATGGAATCACTTCTTCAAAATCTGAATTTTGATGTAAGGGAAGGTAACTGGGAAACTTGTTTTGACAGTGTGCCTCTGATACATAACCAAATGCTGAAATACAGACATTAGCACTAGCTGACAATAAAAAGAATGTACTATGAGATGAAATTTTAAATGCAAAACTGGGAATGCAAGTGAAACTGAAGTTGATGATTACTAATGTACGTTTTATCTTGCTCTGTGAAGACAAATTAATATTATGTATGTATTATGATTTGATAGTCATTTTTATGGGCTTTTCATTTTAATAATAGTCACTGAGAAGTCAGTCTGAACTTAATTTGGAGATAGCACAAGATAGACTTGGTTGTATAAAACACCATTAGAGAAACCTGTATGCCTTTTCCAAGGCATATGCTTGCTGAAGAAGGAAAATATGAGAGATCAGAGTACATTCTGAAAGGATCACTTAGATTTTTTTATGAATTAAATTGAAACAAACTGCACTAAGTAATTACATTTAGATTTTTTTTCAGATCCAGCCTGCTTAGTCTGCTTTCAGTTGCTTTTCCTGACACAAAGTTAGAAGGTGGGCATGTGAAATTGTCCCCTGGCTAGAAGGAACAAATGGTTTTCATTGACTTCAATGGGATGGGCATTGAATCCTAATTGTCAAAAATCAAGCGATTTGGCACTCTCTTAGAAGGAATTCTCTTTGAAAGCCCTGAGGTTTTTTTACCCGGAAATGACAGCACTTTCATTAGTGGTCATAGTTCAGAGCTCTGGCCTTGAAACTTTTGGTAAAGTAGGTTAAGATTCCATGGGGACCTTAATCAGTGACATCCTTCACATGAGTAATGCAGTACACTCCAATTAGTTTTGGAAATGGGAAATAGAGAAGAGTGTTTAAAGGGATTTTTTTTTTCGAGCAGGCAATTTATTTCCATTGACACTCACTGGATAATCCTTTGTTTATGGAGTATGACAAGATCTCTTCTGTGAGACATAGATTTTGTGATTAGACACATTAAATCACAGGCAGAGGTAGTCTCTTAAGCTCTGAAAGTTTTAGTTTAGTCATTAAACTCTGTGCTAAGCTACTTTCTCAGTGTATGGTGCATGGGGCATCTCAGATATGCCCTATACCCCAAAGGATCCACCCGGGACACTGAGAGTTGCCTGTACAGTGTATAAAGTCTGATTCCCCCTGCAGGGGATTACTGACCCATCTGAGGGAACTCAGCAGCTGCCAGCAGCAACATGCATGGTGCAAAAGCAAGAGGATAACTTCTGTAATGGATACTGTAAAGGGAGTGGAGGGAAGGAAAGTATAACCACCTGCATTTGCCTAGGACAGCAGCCTTAATGCTCCAGAAGGCACTGCAGGACCTTTGGTAGCTGAGAGTGGTCAGTGCTGCTGTTCTGTGGGTGAAATTTCCCATCTGCCAAGTATCTGCTCAGCACAGATTTTCAGCACATTTACCCAGCTTTTCTCTTACCAACTGATTTATGATTTCTGCTGCATCAGAGGAATTTGCATTTTACTTATGAATTCATCAGCCCAAAGACCTCTTCTTGAATGTTTTATAGCACAAATTAAATTAATGCTTTGGTATAGCTCTTTAGAAAAGTATTAGGTCTAATGCAAAAGGGAGTAAGGTTCCAGCAGCCTGCTACCTAATTCTGTATGATTTTCCATCTTCTGAGTCACTTCTCCTTCTACAGTAATCTGGGGTGGTGCTGCTTGCCTGGGAGACCAGGACACAGTTCAGTGTGTACGTGGCAGACCTGCTCTCCAGGTCCTGCTCTCCATGTGTTTGTCTGGCCCTTGCAAGTGTGAGAGGAAGTGATGCCATTTGGTTTTTGCCTTTTTTATTTTATATGTTCTCTGTGTTCTTCTCACATGTATTTGTCACTCTGTAGCCCACTGTACTAGTAGCTAGTTTCCCCAGTACTTTTCCATGGCCTTTCCTTTAGCAGAAAGACAAAACAAATTCCAGAGCTCCAAGCCCTGGGGGGTGCAAGGCCCCAGTGCTGTCTTGGTTCTTCCTGGGCACCAAGGCTGAGAACAACTCTTCCAGATACATTCTCATGGACAAAGTACAACTAGTGCTGAGGGGGGGACTCTAGAGAAGGGGCTGGACCTGCGGGGGAATTGCATCACCACTTGTCCTCCTAATTGGTGCTTTTAATTAATTATGCTCATTTCCCAAAACCTATAAAAATGTATTCACCCCTGGAGGGGGTGGGCTTTTGTGGACATCTTTCCATAACTGCCCCTGAATGCCTTCAAACAAAGATCTACTCGTATATTACCTCCTTACTAAAATTATCTCGAGTTTCATTTCCAGGTGGGCAAAAAGGCAACAGAAGAGGAGCCTGCACTCCCTGGGGATGTGTGATTATACAGATCTAGACTGGTAAGGGTAGAATTCTGCCCTCCTTGATAATCCCTTTCATTTATTGGCTCGACACAAAAGTGAAAGGGATCTTCTTGCTTTGAAACCTTGGAAGCACCCCATCTGACAAAGCAGTACCTCTCTTTGTTAAAAGATTTCAAGCTGATAGAGCTGGAAGAGCCCCAGTAAAATCAATGAAAAACTATCCAAGGCAAATAGACTTACAGATGAATAAATGCTCATTACTATTTTTATTCTGACCTCACAAAATCTTTCTGTCTGTACTTCTTCGCTAATAAAAAAAGCTAATTCTCCAAATATTAATAGAGGTGTATTGGCAGATTTGAGGCTTGCAGTTCTTCCTGAGCTTAAGCAAAGGAAATGCAGCTAGACAAAAGCTTTTCCAAATGGTTCTGTAAGTACTTGTTTAGCCAAGTTCATATCTCACCAAGGACTGATCTTTCTACAAATCCTAAGCAGCATTAGGAAAATAGAAACACTGCAGCCAGTGAAAGCTTTATTTGTTTCTGTGGCCATCACAGGAAGTATTTCTGTACAAGTAGAAATCTGCAGCCATCTTACTTACTGTGCAATTTTCCAGACCACTGAACACTCAGGGCTCTAGTAAAATATATGGTTTAAATGAAGCTTGGAAGGCCATGGGAAGAGCAGAGAGTCTCTGGGACAATCAGACCTCTTATTCTGAGGCCATGCTTTCTCATCTGCTTTAGAGCTTACTGGTGGATATAGATTTTTGTGCTGGACATGAGAAAACGCACCCTCCTATGTTTGCATTTGCTGGACATGTCTTCTTTGAACTGGCTTATGTACTGACACATTTTGCACAAAAGGTCCTTGTTCTCATCTCTTGGGTGGTTCAGGGTGACAGAATGCTGCTGCAATTGCATCCACCGCTGTATCTTCCTACTGCCCTGTGTATCAAAAAGCACGTGGTTGTTTATTTGAGTATCTTTGAAAACTGCATTCCTTTGATGTGGAAAATCCTAAGCCTATAAAACGTAGTTCCTTTCCGTGGCATAGCTTCAGGAGTATAGTCTGATTTTGTTTTCCTTCTGGAAGTGAGTATAATTTTGCCTCAAACCTACTTACAGCACAGCTTTGCTGATTGATGTCCCTTTGTACTGAAGCAATTTGGTGGTCAGTCTAATGTGCCAGTGTGACTTTCAGGAAAGGAACCAGACCTGTGCTCTGTTCTCATGCTCCCTGCATCTCCCGTGACCAGAAATGAAATCTTCATAAAGTACCAGCATGATTAGGTTCCCATATCTACTTTAGCTTTTCAAGTACACATGACTGGGACTTCTACCTCTTCAGGTAGAAGCCAGAAATATCTTTTTGTATTTGCCCAGATCCTCCATGGTCTGCTCCTGCATTCTCCTTGGTTGCAAAATGTCAGCTTTTTGGGACTTTGGGTTTTGCTCATTCTAGAAGGAATTTTATGGTTTGAGGCTCTTGACCTCTGCCGTATACCTGGGAAGCTGGCCAGGAGGAAAAGAAGACTCTGGGGCCAACATGACATATGCCTTATCTTCCACAGGAAGAAGCTTCCCTTTACAACTTGCTTTTTGTGGGTTCTTCACCTCATACTCAGGCAGAGTACACTCCAGTTTCATTGAAAAGATGGTTTTGCCATACCTAAAGGAAGTATGTATTTTTGAGTCCCAAACCCTTTGCCATACTGGTGGTTTGTATTTACATCTGTGCTTCTCTGAATGCTATACTGCAGCTCGTCCCGTAAGGCTGAGTAGCAGATGTGGGGACCAGCAAGCTGGATCCCCCTTAAGCTGGATCTCAAGTGAGGCAGCTGCAGGGCTGCAATGAGGCAGTAGGTGAGAGTATTAGATCAAAGACAGAATGACACCTCTAGCACTGCTCTAGAATTGGAGAGCCAGGGGGACAGGATTTTGGAGTGAAGCTGTCCACCCAGCTTCATGTCTGGGATAACATGAAGATACCTTTGGAAAAAAGTAACATGAGTGGAAAAGGTCTGATTGGTGATATGCTGTGTCTGGCAGTCTGAGCAGGGTCCTTAGACCTTCATGATGAAGCTACCCCTCAGTTCAGGAAGGACGTTGAGTGCTGTGTCCAGCTCTGGCCCCTCAGTTTAGGAAGGACGTTGAGTGCTGTGTCCAGTTCTGGCTCCTCAGTTCAGGAAGGACATTGAGTGCTGTGTCCAGCTCTGGCCCCTCAGTTCAGGAAGGACATTGAGTGCTGTGTCCAGCTCTGGCCCCTCAGCTCAGGAAGGACACTGAGTGCTGTGTCCAGCTTTGGGTGTTTCAGTTCAGGAAGGACATTGAATGCTGTATCCAGCTCTGGGCCCTCAGTTCAGGAAGGACACTGAGATGCTTGAGCGCATCCAGAGGAGGCAACGAGGCCGGTGAGGGGCTTGGAGCACAAACCCTGTAAGGAATGACTGAGGGAGCTGGGGGTGTTTAGCCTGGAGAAAAGGAGACTCAGAATGACCTTATCACTCCCTACAGCTTCCTGAAAGGTGGCTGTGGTCAGGTGGGGGTTGGTTTCTTCCTCCAGGCAGCAACTGACAGAACGAGAGGACACAGTCTTAAGCTGCACCAAGGGAAATTTAGGCTGGATATTAGGAAAAAGTTTTTTACAGAAAGGGTAATAAAGTTACTCCTCCACCTGGGGAGGTGGTGGATTCACCATCTCTGGATGTGTTTAAGAAAAGACTAGATGTGGCACTTGGTGCCAAGGTTTAGTTGAGGTTAGGGTTGGGTTGGATTTGATAATCCTGGAGGTCTCTTCCAACCTAATGATTCTGTGATTCTGTGCTACAGTGGGGCAGAATTTGCTGCCGCTGAGGAGATCAGCCCTTCACTGCTTCTCCTACTGTGGATGAGCCTTTGTGTTGCTCAGTGTGACCTTATGTTTCTGAATATAAATATCCACATTTTGGGGCAGACATGGTTTTGATTTTTTGGTGGTGTATCACTAAACAGCTGACATTGTAACATTATAAGGGTTTTTTTTCAGTGGATAGATTTAGAAACAAAGAAAAGCAGTGAGAATAGTGCTCTGATAATGTGTAAAGATTTTTTGTATCCTTCAGTTGCACTGGATATCAAGGATGAGGTGTCACATCATTGTGTTGACTTGCAAACCTGGAATATGCTTTTTAAAAATACAATTTTGGGTTTGTAAAAGCACTTATTGAAGATGAAACACTTAATGAAACACTAAAACAGGTCAGAGGGTGGTTATGAGGCAAGTCTCCAAAGTAAAAACATGAGGCTACAGGCAACACAGTCGGAAGCACAACAAAGGACTTGTGAGGCTTAGCAGAGGCATGCAGGGGATGGGTTGGCTTGGCTGGTCTGCCTGCATGGGGCTGGTGGAAAGGGTATTGGAACAAGATCAGAAACCTTTTTAAGATTTCTGCACAGCTTGCATAGTTGACTGGGAAGGCAGGGCAGGCCCAGGTTGTTGGCTTTCATCTCTTTCCCCAAGTGTTGCTGAGCTGAGGAGAGTGAGAAGGCTGCAGCCCATCTCTCGGCAGCTCTCCACAGGAGGATGGCTATGTTATTTTAAATATCTTCCCATGAATTTCTTGGAGTGGCCTTGAGCACTCCTGCCTTCATTTAAAACCTCTGGAATATGTATGAGGAGCCAATTTAATTCTGACCTGTCTCAACACTGTTTGTCAGAGGCATGTTGGGGAGGAGTTGCACGTTTGCCACTTGCAGAAGGCAACTAGAAGAAGATGGGAGAAAGTCTTGTCTATGGGGAGACTTTGCCTGGCAACCATTTCATATCTCACATGGGGCAGGCAGTCAGCAGGAGATCACCAAGGACACAATACCCTCCAGAAAGGTTTTGCCAGTCAGATGGCAAAAGGTCTCCAGCAATGGACTGCAGTGGGATGTTTTCATTTTCTGTCCTCCTTTTCTGTCTTTACTCTTACTCAGTAGGGCAACTCGCTTTTTGTTACCAGTAAATGGTTCTCAGGTGCAATATTGTCTCATTTGGCTTAATTTTATCCTGGACCATCAGTTTTATAAGAACTCCTTGCAGCTCCCCATAGCAGAACACGACAATATGTAACACAGTTTAGATAGCAGTATCACACGTGGGCAATTCTTGCGTCCCTCCAAATAGATCATGAAATGAACAAAGTACAGTAGCTAGTCCAAAGAGAGTTTTAAAGTCCTAAATCTAATGCAGTTTTTGGCCTGAATGTCATTTGCATCTTGAAGTGAACATGACAACCCGCCTCACACTGCATGTGGCTTCTGCTCTTGAAGAAAAAGCAGTTTATTCTTCTGAATAATGGGTTACGTGCAAAAATGCTGGCATAGGTTTATGTCGAGACAGTTGTCCTGAATTTTTACTTAAAATTGTTTTCTCTTTGTAGATGCATTACACAAACGCAAACTCCTAATCCCATGGTGGTTCTGGTACTTCAGTGCTAGAGCACCTTGGCAGCTCTATAAGCATTAAAAGGTGCATCAATAAAATGTCGCTTGAGCTTTTGGCTAAAAACCATTTTCATCAGTGTTTGGCAGCAATCTTGAAGCAAAGACTTCTAAGCTACTCTAGTGTGAGACTTAAGCCATGGTCCTAATCACCTGTTGTCACTAAACATTTCTTACTACTTTTCACAGTAGGAAGTTTTTTAACTCTGATATTTACATTAAGTTCAGTTTGGATAATTACATTTTGGCTACATAAAGTATTACACCACAGTATTTTCTGTTGGTATCTCTTCTCCTTTTCATCCTAAATCATGGTGTGGTAGTTACAGTTTGTTGTACAGTATGCTTTATCTGTGTCAGTAAAGCTAAGGGGCACAATTAGCCAGATTGCTGCATCTTGCCAGGCTGGTGCAGCATTCCTGGATAGAGCCACAGCGTTTGTTGGGGTGAGAAATTGTAGAAGAAGGGAATACAGGTGACCTTGCCCCTGATTAGTAACAGCTGTGTTAATTACCCAATACAGCCTGGCCCCTGATGGGTCACAGCTGTATCCAATAAAGACAAATGTGATAAAAGGGAGTGGGTTAGCTGGTGAGGGGAATCGTGAATGGGAGAGGGTGAAGGAGAAGGATCCTGAGGAGAGAATCCCTGCAGTGAGGTCAGTCTGGGGCTGCAGTCAGAGCCTGTTGTTGGAACCTGCAGTCACAGTCTGGCTGGGTAAAAGCTGCAGTCAGAGCCTGCACACTGATCCCTGCAGTCAGAGTTCAGCAGGCAATACCCAGCAGTCAGAGGCTGCAAGGGAACCCTACAGCAGGAGCTGCTGCAGGCAGAGTCAGTGAATGGTTGGGGTCAGGATGGCTGAGCTGTGAAGAGGAATAAACCAGGGCCCTTTACATGCTGTGATAAACAAGGAGTCTGTGTCTGGGCTCATTTCTACCCTCTAACAAGAGGGCTGCTGCAACATGAAATGGCCTGTCTGATGAGAGTGGGCACAGTGGAATGGATCTTGTGGCTTTTGTTGAGCTGTGATGCTTCCCTTTGCCTCTTCTTCTGAAATTAGTCATAATTTGTACCTCTGAAATTCAGTCATGAATCTCTGTGGGTGTGCCTAAGTGGGAGAAGAATATTTTTCAGTTTTTGCTACTTCCCCATTTCAAGTTTTAGTCTTATGACTTGCCTCAGTATGTGAGGCTGCAGAGTGAACTGATCCACATCCTGTGCTCACTGAAACATCTGTAGCAGTGGTGAGGTACCTCATTCACAACAGGGACATGTTGTAATTTCTGAAAACTGATGTTGAACATCTTTGAGTTTGCAAAAGCAAAGGCTGACTTCCATTGTGATAGGTGATGACTCAGAGAAGAGTTGGGTGATTTTATAGTTTCATAGCAGGAAGCCAGACTACTTCTCTTTCTGAAAGTGTGCTTGTCTCTATTGCTAAACCCAGAGTAGCTCCAGACTATTGGCAGTCTTATGAAAGAGAGAAGATTGAGGTGGTGTTTGAAGTGATTAAAACAGCATTGGAACTAATGTAATCTGCTGTTTGTAACTATCTTGGCTTACTTTTTTGTTGTGAAACAGAATATATTTTTGCATTGCATTCAGGTGCTGCTGTTGGTGAAAAAAAACACTTAAGTTTTGAGTGTTAACAGGCAGTAGATGAGTGTGTGTGTATGTAAGTGTCTGAAGTTCTGGATTCATCCTGCTCCCTGGAAGCTGATGGAAAACTATTAGGATCTTGTTTGCATGCATGAAGATTCTAGGTTCTCAGAAGTATTTTTTCTTGTAAGTCCTTTCAGATGTGGTATTAACTTAAACACCAAAAAACAGTCCTTGAACATTCCTCAACTTGAGAGACATTGGTTTCTAAACCTGGTTTTGCTGGGTCTGGATTAATTCCACAGTGGCTTCAGGCACGCACACCCAGTCATAAACATCCCCTTTTCTTTCCCCAACTCAGTGCTTGCCTGTGGCTTATAAATCTGCTCTGACTCAAAGAGAAAAACAGCTAAAATAACTGGGGAAAGGCTGGAAAAGTGAAAGGATAGCATGACACTGAGGCAGTGATAGAAGAAATATCCACGAAAATATATCTGAGAGTTGTTAGTACAAGATCTCCTCTAGACTATGCAATGGCTTTGGCTTTCAATGTTGTCTGTATGGCCAGAGAAAGAAGAGCAAGAAGACAAAGTCTTTCTTTGCCTCAGAGAGGAGAAACAAAATCCATGTGACAGACTGTTTGGATGGATGACTGCAGCCAAGGATCAGGAAGGAAGTGATAAGGAGGGAAGAGGGGATATTAATTTGGTAAAATATGGAAAAAAAGAAAAATCTGGAAGAAGTCATGATGCACCTGAAGGCAAGGAAAAGGGATTAGATGCAAGGGGGAAAAACAATTCTGAAAAGACATTGAAGGGCTTGTCATGCAGTTAGTGTGCTGTAAAATGTGTGTTATTAACTTCTGCCACCCACTGTATTGCATTTGAAATTCAAATGACAACATTGTCCTTCTTTGCTTTTCTCTTGTAATCTCTGTTTAAGGAAAATGCTGTGATGTGAATTGGGTAATGAGGGATTCAGCAGTGTGGGCTCCAGACTGTTCCACTTCCAGTGCCCTCTATCAAATCCACTCTCTTTGTCACTTCCTGAACAGATGCTATTAGAATGCAGAAAGCACAATAATATCACACTCTACCTATACCCAGCCAGAAAACTTCTTTACATGGCACAAATATAGAATTTGCTTCAGATTCTACTCTCTTGATGTACTGCATTTGAGGACCCTCTTTTAAATATGCCCCCAGCACTGCTTCTTTCTTAGTCCTTTAGTATCAGACTCCTCTACTTTTTATTGCTTCAGCTGCAAATGAAAGGTATGGTTTTTTTGTTCTGTTTTTGGTAATTTTTTGGAGGGAGCAAGGGAGTGGGCTGTGTAGCCCAGTTTTCACACAACACAGTAAATGCACAGCTCTGCACCCCTGCCTCTGGTGACCATTTATTTACCTTGTACAGACACAACTCCAAAGCAAGTTTTTTTTTAGTAATCAGTTGCTTGGCTTGCAAGCAGTGAGATCTGTTTAGGACACAGCATCACAGAAGGGTTTGGGGTGGGAGGGACCTTAAAAACCATCTAGTTCCCACCATGGGAAGCTACACCTTTTGCTAGACTGGTTTGAAGCAGAGAAGCAGCTGTGTTTTCTAGTGGTTTTAATCATTCTCTCAAAGAAGCCTGTCACCTAAAGAGCAGTAGAAGAGAGGAGAGGACACAGATGGCTAGGACAATGTCTGTCAGTTGGCTACCACCTCCAGTGGCACCAGTGGGCCCTGATTGCCATGTCCTCCTCATGGGGGGGAGCTGGAGACTTCAAATGAAATGGGGACAAATAGAGAGAACTGGAGTATGCTAAAATCAAGGGGGCAGGCGTAAAATGCAGAAGAAACAAGAGCACAGGTTAATTGGAAGCAAAGCATGAGTCCTTGTAAATCTCCATCACTCCATCAGGGACAGTTCTGTTCCATGCCATGAGCCTTTCACCCCTCCCCTAACTTGTGCTGTTGTGCTGCTGCTCTCTCCCCTGTTTGTTTCTGATGTGTGTAGCCACTCAGAGAAGTGACTCTCAGGGCAAAACTTTGAAACCTGGCCCAAGGACAGTGCATCCAGCTGGTAAACAGTCCCTGTCAGCCACAAGAGTGACAGGAATTGAAACAAAATATTGTCATGTGTGGAAACAACCTGGCTAGGTGATGCTGATGTGGATCTCACTCCACATCAGGGCTGGGTTTTCCCTCCTGTGAAGAAGCTGGGAGATCCCTCTCAGACTTGCTTTAAGGTTAGGTTATCATTGGTGGGGAAAGTGACTTGTACTTTGTGTCCTGTGACTTCTCAGCAGCTCTCAGGACCTGCTTTATGGGGAAGCTCCAGGGGAAATTGCAGGCTGCTGCATGGATTTAAGATGATCTGAACCTGCTGGGAATGGCAAGAAATAAGGTAGTCAGGAAAGAGATGTTGGAAGGGAAACCAGCTTTCTGGTTTAATATGTCTATAAAAGCCACCCATATAAACAGGAGTGATTTCCCAACTCAGGAGTTAGCGTGTTTTTCTAACCCAGCTCTTTCATAAGTGAAGAAATCTGGATTTTCAGTAGTTTCTTTCTGCCTTTGGCTTCAAAGGAATAGCAGACTTTCACTTTGGGGTTGAATGCAGTGCAGGCTGTCCTGGTGAAGTCCTCAATTGACTTGAATTGATGCAGCTGCCATGAATTAAGGTAATTCCCCTGCTGCATGTTTGTTTCCTGAGATTTATTCTATTGTTCAACACCCTCGAAAATATTCATACTTCTGTGACAGGAGGGCACCAATAATGCAAAAGCCCCCATGCATTGAATAAATGGAAGAAATTAAGATATAAAATGTTTCAGGAGAAACAGATCCTTAGAACTGGGTGGGGTTTTTTTGCAGAACCTAATGGACATCAGCTTCATGTTTCTCATAAAAATTGGAGGGAATCTGTTCCCCTGTGCTGGAGTTATAAATGTATTTTCAAGTAAGGTGCTTTTAAAAAGTGTTTTTAATATCTGGTCTTAGGGTTATTTCTATTTGTGGTTGTACTCAGCCCTGGAGATGTAATACTTAATATTGTCAGAGCAAGAGGTTGGATTCCACCTCAAGTCTGAGCCTGTAGTCTGCTTTTCTTTCTTTGTATTTTGTTGGTTTTGTTTTGGTTGTTTTTTTTTTAAAACCCCTGTTTGTTTTGCTCTACATAGGCAATTAGTGTGACTCTTAACAGGGGGTGCATGATGACTTCTTCCAGTGTGTAAGATGTGGGTCAGTTTCAAATCCTCAGAGAAACCTGTCATGATATTTAACAGGCTTCACTTATCTGGGCAAAAATGACTCATTTAAACCACTATTAATACGATGATTCAGGCTCTGTTAACAAGCAGGTCATGATCAGACATATAAATGTACTCAGATTTATTAAGAGATATCTCTTTAGATCTCTGCCATCAGATGTTATAACTAAGAGTCTAACAGAGTGTGCCTAGCACAGAGGAATGTAGTCAGCCTTTTACTGCATAGTTGTATTTGACAAAAATGAAGAAAATCTGTTATTAATTTAGATTAATTAATTTATTGAATTAGACTATATCTTTGGCACGTGTTGTTATGTTCTCAAATTTGACCACCTGAACTAACAGCTTTGGCAAATAAAGGATCCTCTTTAGTGCTTTAGTGTAACACTTTGAGCTTAGAAAAGCTTTCATGAAAATGGTGCAAAATAATTTTTGCCTTTTTTATTTTTTCCTACAAGAGATAAGAACAAGACAAAAATCAGATTCTGGTCTTTCCCTGAGTATTAGTATTCCAGTCCCTGTGGCAGCACTGTGAACTGGCATGAAAACAGACAAAGGGCTCTTGCTGCAGCAGAGAAATAAAGCAACCTTGCATCTCTGAAGGCCACATTGGTGTCTCAGTTTCAAGCCCTCTGCTACAGTCTCCTGCAAACGTGTGTGTCCTTAAGAGCTTGTAAATATCTACAGACTCCTTCATCCTTCAGCCACACTATCCCAGTCTTTTTACTGCTAAATCACAAACAGCATGCCCCCTTCACATCCCATCCTGCCTCACCTGCAGGAGCTGCAGCAAGATAGGCTGATGTTCTCCTCCTATCCAGCTCTTACACATACTCTTATGACCTTCTGTGAGCTTTTAGAATATTTCAGGAAAACAGAATTTGTTACATCTGCCACAACAACAACAACAGCCATCTCCTTTGATGGCCCTACAGACAGATGCTTCAAAGGAGGAAGGCCATAGGAGCCAGCATTCTATTTAATTGAACTGTGTGCTTTGAATTTTACTCTTCAGTAGAAAACAAGGATGCAGCACTTACAGTCCCGAGCAGAAATGTTGCTAGGGTTCACTTTTCAGCTACTATGAATGTTTTCCTGAAAAAGTGCAGGCTTCCTGTAAACTTTTGTCAAGAGGCAAAGCTCTGTTGGTTTTCAACACCATGCTTTCATATTTTCTATAATGAACAGAGGCAGTGCAACACTTCAGATTTGTCTTCTGCATCTTGTGACTTCCAATATTTGTGTTATGTTACATGTTCACTTGTGCTGAGTCCATCCCACTCTAGGTGCTGCAGAAGTCATTAGTAATACTCAGGCGAAGCAGATCTGTGCTGCTCCAAGTTTTGTCATCAAGCAGCAGCTATCAGATGCATGCACAGGTGACACAGTGACATCAGGATGCTAATGTTGATCACACATCACCTGGCAGCTGACCACTGTAGCAGTTGAGGCTGATGTACTCTCTGATAGAAGAAGCAGAGACCTCCTTTCATCATACTTTGATGCAAAATCATGGAACACTGAAGTGTGCTGTCCAATACTGGATTAGCATGAAAGTATTTGTAATACTAAGGAAAAACAGGCCATGTATTTACTTTTTTCCCTTCTCAGTGTCTTTGCAGCCCAGATTTTTTTTTGGAAAGGATAAATCTTGCAGCTTCTTTTTATGCTTCATTTTTTCCTATCAGCAGGAATCCAAACCCTTGCAAAGAAATATTTTGTTTTTCTCCTTCTCTCACTATCTTTAGTATAGTAAGTTACTTTTCTATTCCTTGTAAGTGCTTTGCATTGAAAATGGCTTTCTAAGAGCTTAGAATTAAAATAATGCCTAATGCTTCTGGATTTACCTAATATTAGTAGTCCCATGTTTGTAAAATGAAAAATATCAGAATTTAGCAAGAATTACAACCCTCAATTAGGAATGACTATGAAAAGTGAAGAAAAATTAGCATCTCTGACATTTGTCTTTGCTGACTGCTCTTTGTTACTTGGGTGGCTGCAGACCTGCTTTGTTTCTGAGAGCTCCAGGCTCTCTCAGATGTGTTGGCATTACCCTCGGCATTGTCTTCCTCTCTCCTCTGCTGTGTACTTGAAAGTGCATGTGGCCCAGTTCATATGGAACACTGTGGTGTGGGGCAAAGTGTGGGTGCTTCCCCCCAAGGATGAAAGGGAAGATAGCTGGGCTAGCTCCTGGTGTTTTGTTGTCTTGTGGTAACCCAGCTCAGAGCCCTCTTCTTGAAAGCTACTGATTGTCAAAGCCCATGGCTCTCAGCCTTCCCTGAGATGCCTTCAGCAGTGTTCCCATCTCTTTCTGCCTAATAACTGGGGCTGAGCTGTCCTTACCTGCCTCTACTCCCCTCCCATAATGATGAGACACCCCTGGATTTCTTTTCTTTCTCCCAGTAGGATAATATGTAAGGGGTACTTTTAGATGGAGCATCAGTGAGCTTGGAAGTGCTAGTTACCGTTGGATTCAGTGTTCTTAAGGATCTTCTCTAACCTAAATGGGTCTGTGATTTTGTAGCCAATTTACTTCAGCACCACCTCAGCCCACTCATGGCAGCAGAGGAGCCTGTGGGCATCCTCCACTCACAACTCCCTGTCAGGCCTGGCCTTTCTCTAACAGTGCAACAAAGAGTTCTCACTCCAATATCCCTTCTGTTGGACAGCAGAAATGTTGAAGAGGGTTTTTTTCTTGTGGGAAAATTCTATAGTAGCTCAAATGACCAGAAAGGAGGAACCTCTCCACAGATGGGGCTGTGAATCACCCATCCGGTATGTGCCTGATGCTGCATGAATGTGGGATTCCCAGTGCTCAATCTTTTCTGCTCAATCCTTTCAAACTAGGTATTTTACTAAGCCACTTCTTGTTAGACTTTCTTGCAAAGACCTTGATAAAAAGGAGCCCTGTGGCACCTGTCTCCCACCTCGCCTCCAGTGCAGAAGACCTGGTCAGAGGAGTTGGAAGTCGTGACACTGTGAAAGTGTGGGTGCTGTGGGGTTAAACCTGGGGTGCAACTGGCCTTCAACAAGAAAAAGATAGAGCCTGTAGCTGATATTTGGGGCCAGAGAACTGTTTCCAAACACCTACACCTCATGTGTCCCCTTCCCTGTGCTGTGGTTCCCTTGGGAATGAAATGCCAGACAGTGGATGGACAAGGAGTCGTGGCACACCCAAATCACACCGAGTGACTCCATTTGCTCTGATGACAGGCAAGGCAGGACTGCAGAATTCATCCACTACCCTATGCAGACAAACAGCTGTGACTGTTGTGGGGCGTTGGTGGTTGTTTCCTGTCAGCTGAGGGCCTGTGGTTTTTAAGGAGATGATGTAAAAAAATTCCAAAATGTAATTTTTCTGGCTTGATCTGAAATGGTGAGGATCTATATATAAATCTCTGGTGATAGAACCTGTGTTGTGTTGACAAATCTTCACAGACTGAAGGTTGAAGTGTTAGAAATGAGAATGCTGTGAACTTTATTGATCATAAGAATGAATAATTTTTAATCATCCAATAAAGAGCTGATCTTAGGCACTTGGTAGGTTTTTCTACATGTGTTCATGATGTGAATGCAGCAATTCTTGTATTTCCAGCTATCAGTAAAATAAAAATTTGTGGAGATCTTTTTTTCTAATGTGCTCTTCTTTCACTGCCTGTCTTTCACACAAATATTCCCTGGTTTGTAAAACACATGGAGATATTTTTAGATCTGTCCCTCCAACAAGAATGTGAGGTTAGCATGGTGTTTATATTATTCCACCAAGTCAGTGTGATGTTACACACTGAGATGTGGGGTGTTTTCTTTCCCTCTCTGTGTTACTGCTTTGCATTCAAGCTTCAAAACAATGCCAAATGTCCAAAATACCAGGAGAAAATATCTTTGAAAGCTACAGTTGTCTCATCTTGGTAGGATTTTCTCACTGAATAATTGCCCACTTGAATTTTAGAACAAACACCACTATAAAGAGCCAGTAGCTACTTTTTGTTGTCAGATTCTACTCCATAACCTCTTATGCGATTTTGCAAGTATATCAAATTTTGCTCCAACTTTGCCAATGATCAAGACTCTAAATTTAAAATCTTGTTTTAAATGTTTAGAACTTGACCAGATTTGTGCTGAATATCTATTTTGGTTTTGCTGTGATTGTCTCAGCACTGATGAGATCAGAGTTGTGCTTGGAAAGCCACTATGTAATCCCCAGTTTTGTTATTAAGATTCTCATGGGATTTTATAGCCTGCAAATTACATTTGCTCAAGTATAGAAAATTTCATACCCCATCCTCTCATTGCCATTGATCAGAGCAACTGTGGAATTATGAGAGTATTTGGGCATCATTTTGGATCTGGTATGACTTAGGCTTGCCCATGTGTTGAGCTCAAGAAGATGAGACTGGCTCTTTCAGGACTCTAGGAGTGTTTTTTTCATGATACAGATATAGAAAGTAAGATATGGTTCTAGCAAGTAGCTTAATGAGGGCATAAACATTTTGGCAGTAATATTCAGTGTACTGTTTGAGGTGGGACTGGAACGCTCTCTGTGCTCTGCTTCACTTCTTATTCCACAGCTAAACTAATCTTACAAGTAGGGGCTGAGAATGAAACTTGGAAAAATTTAATTCTTTACTAACAGTTGGACCATGCTGCATCACTGGAGTGCCATCTTTTTTCTTAGCTCTCATAGCAGACTACCCAAATAAAATCACTTAAGAACACACAGAACAAATATATTTCACACAACTTGTGTTGGCAAGACAGGCCTGCTGAGGTGATGGTACCCTCAGTTTTGCTAGTTTCTGCATCATTTTATGTTCTATACAATGAGAATTTCAGCAACAGACTGGCAGATAAATATCTAGAAATAGTAAAGAATTGGCATCCTATATATGTGTGTGAACATGCATGTCCCCCTAAAAAAAGGAGACCTTTAGAAAGGCAACACAGAGACAAAAATCAGGTGATGCTGTCTTAAAGGATCTTTTCCTTTTCCCTGGGTTCCAAATAAAATCTTGTTGTTCTGACCCTGTATAAGTTGGGTCAGAATATGTTGTACATTATTTTGAAGGGCAAAGTTGAGGCAATATAGCCACAGTCTTGAGCACCAGTAGTGGTTTTGCTTAGACCTGGTTAAATGAGGTGCTCCTAGGGATGCAGAAAAGCTGATGTGGGATCAATGTCTTCTGAGTGGCCGAACTTCTGTTGGAAGACAGGTCAAGAAAGCTTTGAAAAGTCATTATTTTTATTATTTTCTGTAATTTGCACAAGATTTTATCGAAGTATAAGACTGAAATTACTTCATTAATCTTCTTACCTGCTACAATTTCAACATGAGGTGGGGGGTAGTTGGTTGGTTCCATTTGGCAAGTTTTACCTCTTTTTTTTTTTTTTTTTTTTTTTTTTTTTTTTTTTTTTTTTTCCACCTAGGAATTCCAACAGCAATAATATTGTTGCCTGTTTATTTTTTGATAGAATAATTGAATGCTCAGTGACTCAGTTATGAGGCTGGAGAAGAAATTGTTCATCACAAGTGAAGTGTTCTGCAAAGCACAGGGACAATGATGTTATCACTTAATTACATGCTTCCACAGTAATCTTCTCAGCCTTTCTTGGTTAGCCTTCTGAGGCACAGGGCCAAATGTGACCTTGAGATCCACCACTTGAGAGTGCCACTGACTCCCATAATGCACTTCCAGCTCTCTGAGCTTTGCATGGCTTTCAAGAAACACAGCTTGTCCAGAGCAAGTAACAGTCACGTATTTCCATTTTTTTTCATTGCTGGGAGCACATAAGAAAGGACTGCTCCCCAAACTATTATTCAAAAGCTGAGGTGGATTTGAGCGATCTGTTTGCTTTCAAAATCCAAAAATATTTAGGAACTGTTGTAATTGCAGCATTTTGAGGGGGAACAATATTGGAAACCTGCCTTGCTGACAATCAGTTAATGACAGGAAAAAAAAAAGATCAAGTGTTTCTAGGCTATTAGCACTGTGATTTTTTAATGAAGAATTATGAACAGAGACATGCACACATGCACAGCCACCTCCACACTGCCCCAGGCAAATGATTACTAAAATTAACAGCTTTAATAGCTGTGGCTGGTGGTACACAGACAACTTTCAGTGTTTCCCCTGAAAATTTAGCTACCTGTTACCGACACTCCCCCTACGCCCGCAAATATTTAAAATGTTTTTGATGTTTTGAAGGAAATGGTCATTTATTACAGACGATAGCAAACAAATTTCTCTTTCCAGACCAGATGTAGTAAATTATTACGGAAAAGTCATTTTGGGAGGTGTGGGAAGAGACAGGGTATAATTGAGTTACAGCTGTGGGACGCTCCTGCAGAAGCACATGGCAGCACAGAGGAGCTTGTTTCCACCTGCCCTTGGAGGGTGGAAATGCCACCTGGCAGAGCCCTGCAGAGAGGAACCTGCTGGAAGCTGACAGAGGGGTGAACAGCATGTGATCACCCTATATAAGGATGTTGTGAAAGCCTGTTGCTGATGTAGCAATGTGTGATAGGTCGCTTAGTGAGAATTACCATAAAAGGAAATACTGTGTCTTGGAGAGGTGTATCAAACCAGCTCCTTTCTATGGATAAAAGATTCAGATTCCCTGCCGGTCTGAGTCTGTGCCTCAGTGGTTGCAAAGAGGAGATGTCAGATTTTTATGTACCCCACAGGAACTGATGCAGTCTTACTGTGCTGTGGAGGGTGGTGAGAGGAAACATCTGCCGCCTTCCCACTTCTGCGCTCCTGCCAAATTGTTTTTGCTTTCTGGGGCTATGGTTCTCTTTAGTGTGGTGTAATAGCTCAGGGTTCTGCCTGGAATATGCACAAGCAGGTCTGGTAGTTCACATGGCTGATACAGTGGCAGTGTGGAATCATGAGGACCTTACGGAGTCATGGTGGTTCACAGTCTCCTTCTTAAAAGGAGAAGGAAAGCTGAAGAAGAAGGAACTTGCCCATAAGCATGTTCTACTGTTCTTGTGCAAGGGTAGATCTTCAAAGGGTGGGTTAACTCTTTTGATGACAGAAGTTCTTGAAAATTCCTATTTTGACCTTTTGGTGTATTTTTGGAGCTGCATGTCTTAAGCTTTTCCCTTGTGTAGAGGCTGATATTTAGGTGAAGGATTTAGTAGGTATTGGAATGGTTACTTAAATTGTATTTTATACAAATATCATATTACACCAAAAGAAACAGATCAGATTACATTTGTGCATATAAACCCTAGTTAAATATTCTTCTGAACAATGCAAGCCTGGGCATAATTTTTTCTGGGTGTTTATTTTGTGTTGGTTTTTCCTCTTTTCTTTTTTTCCCCAAGTGTTAACGGATTGTGTGGTTAATAGTATCTGGAACTCTGCCAGTGTCAAATATAAACCGCACATTCCTTTTAAATAGCAAATTTATAAAGATTTACAAACTTGGTAGATTGCAGCTACCAGAATTTTCAACAAATTATTCTGTTTTGAATTCTTTCTGCTGCAGAGAATTAATTTGAAAGGAATTCAAAAAGAAACATTTTCACCTTATTTAATTCCTGGAATGCTTTATCTGGCAATTACTCTCTTAGGTTTTTTCCCTACTTTATATTCTAATGGGCTATGTAATCATTCTGTCTTTAAAGAGCAGACTTCAGGGGGGGAATTTGCTTAAAGAGGTACAGATGCAGAGATGCTCAAAGTTATGAGCTTGCTGGAAGCTTCAGTACTTCTTTATCCTCCTCAATATAAATGAAAAGTAGTATAGAATAGCCTTAATGGGTTTTTAAAGGAGTACCAAACTGAAGGGTACAAGCGCTGTGGAAGTTAAAAAATCAACTATTTATTTAAGGGATTGTCACTCCTATCACTGCTAATATCTTCCATTTTTTCATGCTAAACATCTCCTCCCCCCAACCAAGTCATAAACCAGTGTGAAAAATGACTGAGCACTAAATGAAATATAATGAGAGGTATTTAGAAAGCCATTAATGATAGTAAATTCCATTAGGGGAAGTTAAAAGGTTAAATGCTCGTGCATGCAGCATCACATAAGGTAAGTGGCTTGGGAAGGGCAGAGGTTAGTTTTTTATATGGGTCCTTTCAGTCAGTCCTGCTTTCCCATCCTGCCACCCCATCTCTGAAAGGGTTCAGGGCCAGGTTGGATGGGGCTCTGAGCAACCTGGTGTACTGTAAGTGTTCCTCTTAAAAGTTGGGGTTTTTGAAAACAGAAGCAAACCTGAGATCTTTCCTATCTTATAGATCAGGGATATATTTTTTTCCTAAACCAAACTGTCAAATTCACGTAAAGTGGTAAAATCTGGAGCTTTTACTATCAATAGAGAAAGCAAGTCCAGGGTGTTATTTTTTTTGTTTTGGTGGTGGTGTGTTTCTTTTTTTTTTTTTTTTTTTTTTTGGTTTGGTTTTTTTTTTTTTTTTTTTTTTGTTATGACAGGATAAAATTATTATGCATTTTTAGACTGCAAACTGTCTGCAGATTGATGTTACCAACATGCATGCCAACTCAGTAATAATTGATCCAGTTCCTAGTGCAAATAATGCAAATAATGCAAATATAACCTTCTTCCTCTGCAATCCAGTCTTAGTATTCCTAAATTCATGTGTTTAAGGTGATATTGACCACTTTGGCACACTGACATCCCCACTACTAAACTTGTGCTTGACTGATTCTTCCCCACAAATCATATAGGTTCCAGCCTTGAAGCCAACCCAAAGCAGTTCAGGAATGTGACCCTCACATTATTTAAAGGTGCTGTGTCCCTCAGAACATAGAGGAGAGTGTCCTACCTTTCTCCAAAGAAAATTCTCCTTCTGCATTGGATGTGCTTGGAGACTGGAGTTTGCTCAGTGATGAGCTGTGAAAATTAGCCTACTGAAAGATCACACAAGAAAATGTTTGTTGTTGTTCTTGTTAAAACTTTTCCAAAGAAGCTTCAGTGCATGACAGTTGTTCTCTTCTATGCTCATTGTAACAATTTTCACATTTCTCAATTTCTGGAAGCAAGTGTGACTTTTGTTTTGTCATATATATCAAGATGTTAATGTTACCTTACAACAACTTCTATTCTTCTTGTTGCTAATTAGGAAAAAAATAATTCCAATTACTTTGGGTTTTAAGTTACTCAGCAATTAAGCAGAAAAATATTTGTCTTTCTAATGTTCATTCTTAGAAGCTACAGAGCTTCAAAAGCTGAAGATGGCTATTAATCTTTTCTCTTATTTTTGAAAGACATCATATCTCCCCCCTTTGATCCTTCTCTGTAGAACTGGATGAGTTTGTTTTCATTTTACTTTTTTGGAGCTGGACTGATGATGCTGTTCTTTGAGACTTAGCAAATAGACAGACGTGTTGTGCTGAACTAGCATCTCATCATGATGGTGCTGGTATTTATTTTTGGTCCCTGCTTTAGCTCTTCATGTCTTTTCAAGTGCATTGTAAGCAAATTCTGCTCGATTACAAGATCCTTCTGTTGCAGCAAAGATTGTCCAGAGGCAAAAGAATTATTTGCTCTCACTCCTTGGCTAGTACTGTACACAATGCAACAGCTACATGAAGAATGCTCTGGTTATATGAGGTTGTTTTGCATGGCTGGTGTCTTCTCACATTTCTACCCTAAACAGAGCAAGTCCAACACACTGGGCTTGGCTGCTCTTGTCACTTTAAAACTGACTAGCATTTAGGTTTCTTCTTTATAAAAGGCATTATAAAAGCCAGATTGCTGCTATTAATAGCAAATGTGATCTACCTCTGGCACATTGCAGGGATTTGGTTCACTAATCCATGACGTTACACTTGCTTATGTTGTGTTACTCTTCAAGTGGAAGAGTAAAGCACGATGCGCGTTGCGTTCACTTAAATACAGGGAGCTTAACTCAAATGAGTTTTATAAATGTTCAAGTATGTGTTAAAGGTCTATCTATCTATGGATACATAGAAAAATACAGTGGAAGATATCTGTAATAATAACAACAACATATATAATGCATTTCTCCCACTAGTGGGAATACATATTATGCCCAATCCCTGGAAGTGTTCAAGGCCAGGTTGGGTGGGGCTCTGAGCAACCTGATCTAGTGGGTGGCATCCCTGACCATGGCAGTGTAGTTGGAACTAGAAGGCTTTTAAAGTTGCTTCTAGCCTACAATTCTCTCTATGTATCACTTTTATTTGCTCAACAGAGCCTCTAATAAAGATTAGGAAGGTGTTCCTCTGGGTGTTATACTAACATGATGTGAAATTCCCCTACTCCAAGGGACCTTGATGATCTTATCTAAAGTCCTTGATGTGTGGGATCTGGTGCTGTGGAATGAATATTCAACAAAAAAAAGTTGTGGTTTCTCCAGAAAGATAAATATAAGTTCAATATATGTTAAACTAGTTATGAAACTATGGTGTGAAAGACTTCTCACAGAGCTGAAAACATTAATGTATTTTCTTCTGTGCTTCCTAAAAAAAATATTTTAGATGAATCTTGACTTTTTTTTATCAAACTGGGTATAAAATGGTCATAGGTAAGGGAAGAGAAAGCAGGAGAGAAAAACTGACATTTTCATCTTCTTTTTGCTGCTAATATTTTTAATTTTTTGAGAAGGAAGGCTCTATAAAAAGGTAAAGATTTTGCATCCATTTAGGCAAAACCAAGAGTGTAATTTTTTTTTTTTTTGTGATGTGAGATGACACTGAATCAGATACACTGGTGGTTATATCTTGTTCTAAAGACTTGTGAGGAGCCAATTTAGTTTTGGTTTTGTCTCAGTGCTGATAGTCAGAGGCATGTGGGGGAGGGGGTGCACATGTGCCACGTTCAGGAGTCGACCAGAAGATGGGAGAAAGCCTCGTCTCTGGGGAGACTTTGCCTCGACAACACCTCACATGGGGCAGGCTGTCAGCAGGAGACACTTCACTCCTCCGAGGGACTTCTCCAGTCAAATAGCAGAAGGTCTCCACCAATGGACTGCAGTGAAAAGTTAAAGTTGGTCCAGCACACCCCCTGATGCGTGGACCTCCATGGCACTCCCTGATCAGCCGGTGGTAATGCCCGCTTTCTCTCTGTCTCCCCTCTCTCTCCTCACCCCCATTCCTTTTCCATTTTCCTTCATTCTCTTCTGTCCTTTCCAGCCCTCTTTCCTATGGGCAACTAATTTTTTTTTTTTTTAAACCATTAAATGGTTCTCAGAGACAAGGTGTGCTGGTTTGAAAGCAAAACCAGTGGAAGACCCAAGTCAGAAACACAATTTAATAGGAGGAAAAGAAGAGAAATAAAAGAAAAGTAACATAAAATAAAAGTAATAGTACAAAAAAAGCCACTGACAGAGTCAGAATACAACCTGACACCCTGTTAGGGTGGTAGTGGCAGTCCAGATGAGATGGTCTTGTCAAAGCAGTGATCCTGTAGAAGCGTCTGGTAGCTCTTGTCTCCTCTGGGAGTCCAGTGGATAGAAGCTATCTGTGCTGTCCCAAACCCTGGATTTATCCAGGTGGAAATGTTTGCCTCCTCCCCCTGGGCGGAGCATCTCACAATGGGATGATGAGTCATGCAGTGGGTCCTTGATGGCCCATTAAACAGAGATAACTCCCGGAGGGAGTTATCTATGACTCATGTGGCAAGGCATTGTTGGGCTCATTAACAGAAGATAAGGAAAACACTGCCCCACCTTGACTCCAACGGCTCATGGGGATAGAATACATACCTTAGGCACAATTTTACATTGTAACCTAGGACACAAGGTTTGCCCCATTTGGCTTAATTTTGTTCCTGACCGTCTAAATCTAAAAGAACTCCTCTCAGTGGAATGTGACAACACTACAGATTTATATTTCTCCGAGGAAGAGTATTTTCAGCTTGTAAAACGCTGAAGATTTCTATTACAATGTTTGCTATGAAATTGATCTCTTTATCATTTTCATTGGGAAAGTGTTAAAATAAATATCCATCCAAAAATCATATTTCTTACCCTATAACTAGTGACTTCTATAGCATAAATCACAAAGGAATATGTATTCCATAATAACACAGGAAGTGCCTTGAGACAAATCTGAAATGTGTCACGTGCACATACTGTAAAGTAGCATAGGTTAAATTTGCATGCTATAGAATGCATGAAGTAATGTAGTGTTGCTGGATAAAATTAAGGTGAAGATTTATTTTAGGTGTCTTCACTCACAATGTTTTCAGTGAGTTTATTTTTCATTAAAGTAAGACTTTATTTAGGTCATCTGAATTTGAGGAATACAATAAATTACTTCTTGTAATCCATATAAACCACTTAACATACCTTGAAATGGCTGTTTTCTGACAATATAATAAAGACACATTCACTTATTTCCAACAAGACCTATAGATATGAGTTGCATTTGTGGGCAAAAATTTCAACAGACAATACGATAAGAAAAATATGCTATTTTCTCTGTTATATCAAGATGTTGTATCAAAGAACTATTTCTCTGTGAAATTAATATCCTAGTGAAAGGTCAGAGATGTCTGCACTAGGCACTGTATTTTGTGAAAATTAGCTGAACAGTTCATTTTCAGATGCAAATCCTCATTTATTAGTGTCACCCATGATAGGAAACTGCACATGGCTGGGGTTACTGACAGGTTTTTTTGGGTTTTTTTCCCCCCTTTGTCTTTCTGGCAATGCCCTCTTTTTCCTGGAGCTCTTTTCAAGCAAGTTTATGTCTCCTGAAAGGTAGTAATTTTTTTCCCCCTACTGATATTTTCCATCTTCTCTTTTATGAGGGCCCACCTGAGCTGGCTTGAATTTGTGTACAGTTTCCTCAGCCAAAGCTAGGTCCCTGGTAGCCTTCAAATCCCTTATTTCCTGAGCTGCCTCTGGTGAAGATACTGAAATTCTGACAGCTGTATCCCTGACCTGAAGCCTCTTGCAAATGAGGTGGGTCAATCGACTTAGGATCAGTATCCTAGAAATACCAGTTCAAAACCTTTTACATTGTCTTATGTCCTAAATCCAACTCTAAGATTTAAAACAAAGTTGCATGTCTAGGTTTAAGTGTTCTAAACAAATTCCATTATAAATTATATAGATGTGAGTTTAAATGATGCAAACTTCAGTTATAACTGAAATGAAATCTGAGGTTAAAACATACTACAGATGCACCCCCATAACCTTAATT
Organism: Phylloscopus whistleri; assembly: GCA_017589585.1. NCBI lineage: Eukaryota > Metazoa > Chordata > Aves > Passeriformes > Phylloscopidae > Phylloscopus > Phylloscopus whistleri. The sequence goes on along the minus strand of JADMLD010000857.1, from coordinate 1,656,484 downwards.
CTGCTCTTTGGTGGCAAGTGAAGTAGCCACAATGTGCTTGTCATGCAGCAAATGCTGTGATCCTTTAAAGAACTTGCAATCAAAGGAGCACAGTAGAACAATTTCCCAGTAGTACCTGTGCCTGGGTCTCTGTGGAAAGGAAGCTTCTGGATCAGTTCACTCACCCAACAGCAGTCAGGACAATAAGCATGAACTGGTATATAGCACCCTGATCATGTTGAAAAAATCCCCACTCTCAACAATAAGTGGTTTTGTGTACCATATTACCTATGCCCATCTCTTCATCCATCCCTGCAGGTGTTCAAGGCCAGCTTGGATGGGGCTCTGAGCAACCTGGTCTAGAGGAAGGCATCCCTGATCATTCTCAAGGTTCATTCCACCCTAAACCATTCTATGATTTGAGCTCCAGCCTGCATTTAATGTTCTTTTCATTATCATCACAAGATATATTTTGCAGATATATGTTTGGGGGTATACAGTTTAGGGAAACATTTCCCCCAGTTGAAATTAATCTATTGAATACTCTCAAAATGTAAAGTCAAATATCTGAAAAGGAGAGTGATTTTCTTCTGAGTTATTTATTAGAGAAATTGATAGAGTGTAAGTGAAGCATTTTAGATTAAGTGGTTTCTTTATCACTGAAATGTGAATGCAGTACAACTTGCTGCACTTGAATTCTGTATCCAGGTGGCAGCTAGAATTAGAATTAGCTTTTATTGTGTTTTTTGGATATTAGTGGAGAGCAGAGGGAATGGATTTTTTTTTAATCTGTTTTTCTTGCAGAGATCCACACCAAGCTTCACTACAGCAGAGATATTCTCAGACATGGGCGTAGTATCTGAAAATATACCTTGGTCTAGGGAACAAGTGAAGATTAACTCATTGACATCAAGTTGGTTGGGAACTAAGTTACAAGGTCCATGAAAGGTTTAGTTAGCATCCTTTAGCATTTCTAGTAGCTAAAGTGACGTAGAACAAGGAGCGGAGGAAACAACAAGATAAATCAGAGGAAGGAATGGAGTGGTGTCTTGGTTTGGAAAGACAGGTATCTGCCAGGGAAAGCTGGAGTTTCCCTTGGAATGGAGAATGTAAACCCCTCACCCCCTCCAAATTATAATTTTGCAATTAAGGGCTTTCAGGCTAAGATTTCGGAATAGGAATAACAGTTCTTTACTAGGAATTTTAACAAATGTAGTAGAAAACAAACCCACCCAAGCAAACAAGCAAACAACAATTTTGGAGAACCCTGACAGAGTCAGAGCTACAACCTGACACCCTGTTGGTCAGGGTGTTGGAAGCAGTCTAAAAGTGAGTCCTCCTGGAGTGGCAGAGGTGGTTCTGTTGGAGTAGAGATGATCCTGTAGAGAAGGGTCCAGTGGTGGTGAGAAGGATGCAGTGATGGTGAGAAAGGTCCGGTCTTCCTCCAGGAATCCGGTAGAACAGATACCTGTGCTCCTACTTCTCAATTTTTATCTAGGTAGGAGTGGTTGGCTCCCCCCACTGGGTGGAGCATCTCACAATGGGATGATGGAATGTGTCCTGTCATTGGTGAGCCTTAATGGCCCATTAGCAGAAAATATCCCCCTGGAGGGAGGACAGGTGGTGAAAGAGATAAGAAACACTGCCCCATCTGGTTTTAACAGCTGGCCCATTATCAGAAGGCATCCACCCCCCCTCCTTCCAGAGTAACAAGAGATAAAGAAAAAAACATCTCCCTGACTGCTTTTAACAGATGAAATAGAATACACATTTTTGGTTCCATAACCCAAGACAAGTGGTGAACAAATTGTAATGATTGTACTTTTTAAAAAAATTATTTGCATGAGCTATAAACCAGTTTGGTGAGATGAGAAACTAAACAGATCACTGAGAGATTTATGCAGCAGTGAAATTTGCTTTCCTGGAAGGTGTGATGGCTGACGGATGGCCTGGAGGCCTCACAGACCCAAGGAACCCTCACCTTGACTTGAGCAGCCTGTGCCTGTGAGGAAAAATAAGTAAACCTCTTTAAGAAGGAAAGCACTGAAAAGTGGAAGGGCTTACCTGCAAGGAAGGGATGCTGGCCAATCTTTGGTGAGCACGTGCACAGGCAGCTATTGACCAGTGACCTCATAATAAAACTAACAACAAGTTACTAGAAAATTGGGATTGAACCAGCTGTTTTTGAAATCCATATAAGTATGAGCTGTGAACAATAAAGATTGCTATTGCTGTTTGAACCTTGGAGTGTTGTGTCCATCTCTACTGCAACAAGAAAGATTAGAAATGCAGGACAAAGGGGGATCTCAAGGACTATGAAGTGAATTTCCCTGTCACCCTAGGCTCTGTCACTTAGCTCTTTCTAGCAACTTTAAACAGCATTCTTTTGTATTTAGAAATTTCATTTTCCCACTAATTTGCTTAATTCACTGTGTATCCCTGTCCCTAATGCATTTATTAATGTCTTTTTAATATCATGGATACATTTTTGCTGTAACTGGCTGATGGGGTTTATCCTCAGAGATCTACAGCTAATTTTTATTCATAATTTTTATTGCTGTAGCATGGCAGTTATTGCTAGGAGATATATAGAGAATAATTCTGATGTCAAATGAAAAAAAATGATTAATATATGAGTTCTTTGTGCTCTATAAGTTCTACATATTATAAAGCAATTCTGTTTGATGAATTGCTTTGGAAAAAATTTAAATTTATAATATTTTCTCTTGGTACTTAGAACTGATATATTATGCTTATTAGTTGCTGCTTCATGACCATCACAGAGTCGTGTGTACTTGCCAAACTCTTTTATTCTGTTTGTTGTCATTCTAAGGGCACTTAACCACAGAGCTATAATAGACAAGACAGTATCTAGAAAATCATCTGTTTCTCTGAGCAACGTTTGTGACACTGTTTCCACTCAACTCTATTTTCCCTTGTTAGTATTTGGTGAACAAAGATAATTTCCATTTTTTGCTACTTAGAATTTATAATTGCTTCCTGGCTGCTTTTCTGTGCATATCCTGCACTGATTTTGGTATTGTAGATAATTTAAAGTATGAGCAGAAAAAAATACCTGTTGAAAGCACTTTCATCTTTTTTGTGTTCATCAGTAAGTGAGCAGAAAGGCATTAATAATTTGATGTTGATGATTACTAGAAATAAATTCAGATGGAGCAGAATATCACAAGAAAGGGTCCACCAGAAAGGAAAGGAAGGAAAGAAGTGAGCAGTGAGAGTTCAGAAGGGTAAACAGTAATCTGAACTGGCTAAAGGGAGGTCAGATGTCTCTGCTTAGCAAAGTCCTAATTAGTAGAGCTACTGATGAACTATGAGAGCAATACTGCCAGGCTGATGTTAATCCCATGAACCCAACTCACTTAATTGGATTGCATTTTGCCACTTTGCAAGTCCTAATTGTACAAAGAGGTTATTTAGCAGCAAGCATGCTGTAACTCTACAAAATATTTTTCCCCTGTCCTTCCCCTTCTTCATTAAAATAACTCTTTCTCAAGAAATCTGTTTCTCCCCGGGTTGGATGGCTTTAATGACCATGGTTATTTTGTTGTTTTTGTTGTTTTTCTATTTTTTTATCTTAACTCAATATTTACAGGTAAAACCTGGTCAACGGAGGTGAGATGTAAATGAAAGGATGTTGCCACAAAGTAATTTTCAAGCCTGTTCAGAACAAATAAAGCAAAACGTAGTTGCTATTTGCAAGGCGAGATGGAAAGATATTCTTCATTTTCAGTAGTCCAAACAAATAATATAGATTTATCCATTTTGTGATGGTGGTGGTTGTGCAGAAGTGATTACTAGATCATTAGTGTTTGATTTCTCTTTGAGGTTTGTATGTTTAGTGAGTATGTTTTCAGGTTGTGCTGATTAGAAGTTTCAAGTATTGGCATGAACTGGCATAAACCAGTGATGAAGCTTCCACAGTGGCACTGGTAGAAACAGCTAAACTTCCTGGTGAATCCTCCCAGTGCAGCTTCTCCCCTGAACATTTTTCTAGGAAGTGACTGCCTCATGCAATGCACCACGTGTGTAGATGCCTACTGCTAAACCAGAGCTAATTAGTTCAGCTCATCAACACCATTCCACCGTGCTTATATGACTCAAACACACACCTTGCTGTGTCAGTGTGAACTTGCCCCAGAAAGCCAGGTTTCATTACTTTAATACCTCTTTGTTTCTGGATGGCAATTTTATTTCCACAAAAGGCAAGTGCCTTTTTTTTCTTTTCCAGAAACAAAAGTGAAGATGACAGCTGCCATAGACAGCACTCTGATGGGTCTCTTCTGTTTTCTGTGGAGTCCAAATCTGCTTTTCATATACAAATCCCAGAATTCCTCTTTTAGATCTACAAAGAGATCTTTTAAGGTTTATGAATATTTATGAAAAAAACCCAAGAAACTGTTAGCAGGTAGGAGATCACAAAACAACTTCTGTTTCATTCCTAGCTGGCCAACACACCCTTTTTTCCCCAAAGAAAAAAAAAAATATTCTATGTATTCAAAAAGTGTATCTAAAAGTACTCTAAAATGTCCCTGGTGCACTCTGCAATCCCTTTCCTCATGATGTGCACAGTCAAACTGGCCAGGGGGTGACATTAATTCCTAATCCAAGTGTCTTGATTTTCTGCCCCTGAAACCTGAACAAAGTGGGGATGTAGGAGAGAAGAAAAGTGGTTTTGGTACAGTAAGTCATGCACATCTCGTCCTGTTGGAGGTGTTTGGATGTTGCCTTGCTGTCTACTGCCCCAGTAATATATGCCTTGTGTCTGATTTAGATTTTTTTTTTCTTTAGGCATCTACCTTTCATCTTTTATCACCTATTGTAAATCGAATCCAGTCCATGATATTTGAAAATAATTTCTCACTGAAGTATTTGAAATACATTATACAACTAGAACTAAGGAAAGGCCGTGAGTACTGACAGTATAATGAGGTCAACATCTTTCTCTTACTTTTTATAAAACACCATATTTTGCTTGTTATGGGGAGTTTGGTCTCTGAGGATGAAGTCTCATAGAGCCCAGTGAGATCTTGGCAGATTGCTCCATAGCTAAGGTTCTGTTCTTACAAATGACCTGTCATCAGATGATGAACATCTGATCTTCTCCAGCTGTGGGATCTCTAAAGATGTGTGACTGTGTGTCTGGATTGGCTGATTCAAAAACACTGGGGTAACCCCCCCTTTCAAATCCCCTCCAAAGACAGGAATTTTAAAAATAGGTTTTAAAATTTAGAAATATATATATTTGTATGTAACAGATTTATTATAATATTGCTTAGAAAGTCTTCTTGCATTTTGAAAGTTGGCCAATGCCAAGGAACTTCAGATCCACACAGACCAGCCATGGATCCAGTGGTCAGGCCAAGGAGCAGCTGCTACTGCTGACAGTATTTCCACCCCAAAGTTCAGTGCTGGGCTTACTGCTAGACCCACCTTACTGATCTTTTAGGCTATGCCTTAAACTCTGGAGCAGGTTTAAGGGCAGTGGTGTGCTAAATGTAGATATGGTATCATATTGTCATTAACAGAGAGCATCGAATACTCTGAAAGTATTGGTTTTTTTAAAATTAAATCTATGTTGAAAACTACTGAGATGACATAAGCTGTTCCTTCATTAGGTAAACAACACTCTTTTTATAACCCCAAAGCCCTGAGAGTGATAAATGACTTTTGGCAGAGAAGCTGTAATTTGCTACATTTTTGCCTTATTAGTGTAAAAAAGATAACCTATATATAAAGAGAAATGGGCACCCATATAAGAGACATGACCAATACCTTAGGAAGCGATTCAAAAAGACCAGAGCATAGGAACAGAGCAGGAACAGATAGTTCAAAATTGTGGAAAAGAAGTAAATATGACCCTCACAGATGGAAAATATTACAGACTGAGGGGCCACCAAACAGAGAGAGATTTCTAAGGCTTGCCTGACCTACTTAAGGAAGGTGAATGAAGCAAAAGATGTTAGTGCTGTATGAAAGATGAACTGGTGTGGAGAAGCTCAGTCAAAGGCTTAGCTTTTTGCTCTTTCTCATTATAAAAGTACAAAGGGATATTGAAATTAAAGGCAACAAATTTAAAACAGATAAAGAGAAACACATTTTCATCCAACATGCATTTAATCTATAGAAGTTGCCAAGGCAGGACAATGCTGTTGCCAATAGCTTGATTTAGGTAATATAAAAGATGAGATACACATGAAAAGGAGTTGTTACACAAGCCAGGAAAAAAGTTACATTATATGAGCAACTAGTGAGGCTTCAAGGGAGAAGCAAGGACCAGCTGCTGGGTGTTGGAAATATCTGAGCCTTGAGTTTTAAGGAGGCAATCCTTCTCTTAAATTCAGTAGAATTTGGTCTAGTTAAGGCCTGTATGATTGGTTTCGTTGTCCCACCCTTGCCACAGGATGGCATAATTGCAGAAAAAGGTATATTTAACTGAATGCTGCTTGGTGCCTAAACGCAGGATTTGGTGCTAATCTGCCTCTCCTGCTTCCTTTACTTAGGAAAATATTCTTGTGAAAAAGCCAGCTGATGTTTGGCTTGACATGCTGGAGTTATCCTGCCCTGTGATGTTGAAGCCAATTTACACTCATAGCTTCAGAACAGTTTTGGGCAAGGATGTGGTCATAAAGTCCAGAGCTGATTCCTGCTACTAGATGAGGCTTCCTGCAGGAATGCAAAGCCACAGGGGTTGTATGGTAGATGGAGAGTATTTATTAGCATGTTTTTGCTCCTGGGCTGCGCAAGCTCTGTCATGTTGATATGATACCAGCATTTTAATTACAAAATTCTGGAGTGGAGACTTTTAGCAATTATACGCTCTGGTATTATCCTTTTATTAATGTATAAAAAAAATGCATTTACAATTATCTGATGCAAAATGCAGTGAAATTACATTGGATGAATATAGGCCTGCCTGCCTGCAATGTGTTATTAATAGCTAGTGTTAAAAATTATTTTGAAAGGAAAGCTGCAATATCCCAGTTTTTCTCAACATAACTGGAACAAACCATTAAGTCAAAAAAACTCTCTCTTATTATCTCAGGTCTCCTTTATAATATCCTGCCTAATGTTTAAAACATAAATCCTTCATATGGTAGAGTATTTTTGAAGTTAAACTTAGATCTTGAAAATTTTTAAGCATTTCTCTCATAAAGATCATTCTGGCTGTTTTGTATGCTGCAATGGTCAGTAACAAATCAGCTTTCTTCCTTTAAAAAGACTTTTCAGGGCCTCATTTTGCACATACTCACGAAATGAACAGATATAAATGTTGTTTGGATTGCATGTGTGCGAATATATCTCAAAGATAAAATAATCACCACTGGATTTTCTGTGTCTGTAAAACAAGAAGTCTCATATTTGACAGGCTGCTTACCTGGATTCTTCTCCCAGTTCAGTCATGTCCTGAAGGCTTTATTATCCTGCTATTGTCTTGCAGGTCAGAGGCTAAGGAACAAATTATTGTGATAAATGTCAATAGTTAATTTAACTTCCATTAAAATTTTCTCTGTCATAAACCTTAGATTAAAGACTAATGGCCTCTCTTTTATTATTTGCCATGGCAGTAAAAATAGGATTACATCTGGCTTTGGCACAAAGGGAAGGGGTGATGTGACTTGAAAAACTGTTGCAGAAATATAAGGGCAGAGCATGGTGACCTCCTGTTTTTGGGGATTACCTGATGCTCTGCCCAAACTCGAATTCATATTGGAATCACTGAACTCTTAGTGAAATTTTGACTCATTCACTGAGGCTGAAGTGGAATCAGTTTTTAAAATAATTATTATCCATTGCCTTTGTGCAGTACCTGCCTCTGTTTGGAAGAACTACATCTTCAATCTCTTTCCCACTTTAAAGGGAATGTGCTCTAAAGGGGCAGTCCACAAAAACTGTAGAACGTGGACTAGAATGCCTGTGTGGAGGGAAGGAATCCATTAAATACCCCTCAAACCCCTAAATTAAGGACAAGGAACATGTTTTTTCATTTCCATTCCTCTGATTTTGCGACACCCCCCCCCCCCCCCCAGTAACTATAGCAAATTTGGAATTTCTAAGAGAATGGGATGTGCTTTTCTGAGTTTAATAGGTAGTATATGAAATATTAATGTTATCTGGTTTTATTGTTAGCCACTTGGAAAAAGTGAGTCCAAGTATGTGAACAAGGCATTGCCAAAAAGCGCTCATTTCTCACTGAGAGCTTCCCTCGCAGCAGGGGCTGCGGAAGAATCGTGATTCAGACTGAGCATCAAGTATGATTACAGGGCACTTCCCTTGATTGGGAAAATGTTATGTGCTACGGGAGTGCAGGCATATAAAGATGATTTTTCAGTGATCATTTGTCATGCTGATGGATTAAAGGACGAAGTGGCTGGTGGAAGAAACGCGGGTGTTTCTCCATCATTCTTTGATTGGGTCGTTAAGTTGGAGGTGAAGCATCTTGTAATTAAGTTTGTGGAAAGTTACGTTCACTTACTGTTAATTTCTGGCAGATGAAGATATTTTTGTTAGGAATTAACCGTCATACAAAAGGAAATTTAAAGTTATATGATTGAAGTTCTCTGTTTTTCTAACGTGAAAGTTATTTTAGGATTATTTAAATTTGTTGTTAAAGGTTTCAGGTTGTCTTAAGGTCCTACCAGTTTTTTTTGTGCTTTCCTTTACTGCCTGTCTTGATAAATAAATATTAGGCATAATTGAATATGCTGTGCATAATACATTTACACATTTAATGTCTAACTTGGCTAAAAACTCTCCAGGGAGAATCTCATCAGTAGAGTCCCTTTAACTTTTGGAAAGTTTGTGTTCTGAAATTTATAATCTATGTAGCCCCTGTGTCACACAGCTGAACTCATGTCAAACTGGTAACCTGGTCAGCTGTCTGTGGTTGGGATTTCCTTTTTTGTATTGGCATACAGGAAGAATTCTTACAAGGTGGAGAAAATATCAGTGGATTCAATCATATTTTTTCTCTCTTTTTTTAAATGCAGCATTAAGGCAGTGTTAAATTTTCAGGATGCTTTGAATGTTTGATCTGAAAAGGAGAAAAACTCGTAGGCTTTGGAGTGAAAACTGGAAGGGAAAGGAAAAATAAATACTGCAGAAATTTTGTTAAATATTTTAATATTGTGGATGAAATAAATATGTGAGTTATAAGTAGGACTAGAGCTATGTTGGGATTTGAACCTTTCATTTCTAATGTATCAATTCTTTCCTCTTTTGAAATATGCAGAGAAAGTGCTAAGGTAGTCACCTTCTTCCACAATCTATTGCTTGAAAACAGGCAATTAAGAGAGCAAATAATTTAATATTAGTTGACAGATCACTGGGCTGTGAGACAAAAAGTGAGAAAAGACAGGACCCTAAGGAAGCAGTAATTATATTTGGAGTTGAGGAAGAAAGGAACGGTCTGAATTGTGAAGCATGGTAATAGCTACAGGTTAGGCACAAGAAAGCAGAAAATTGCTGATACACAAAAAATTAGGATTATGCCTCTTTGCTGACACTGAGTCAGCTTGAATCTGAACACTAATTGGCACTTGTAGGCTGATCTCTGTACGACTCCTTCATGACCTGGACCTGTCTTGGGGGATGGTGTGTGCTGAGTACCTGGGTGAATGACAGCTGTGATGGGCAAATTTGGGAACTCATTTCCCTGAGGGCTGGGTCTTCATTAGTACGTGCTTTGAATAGTGGAAAATAGACTCAAGCCCTGGTAAAGGTAAAACAGCTGGACTATTTCATATGCTAAAATTGGCTTTATATGTCCTTCCATTTCAGCAGGGAGGAACTGGGGAGATGTGTTGCAATGAGCAGCTACAGACTGGAGCATGATAATGAAATGGGAATTTAGTGAGACTGAAACAGTAAACTGGACATCCCCATGTGCAGGCTTTTAAAACAGAGATGTTCTTTTAAAGAGTGGTTTAGGCTGGGTTGTTACTTCATGCCAAGCCTACATTCAAACTCCTTAGCTTTCTAGATCACATAATTTACAGCGTGGGGCAAATCTTGTTACAGATCTTTCATAGTGAAGGAGAGGTATAAGAAACACTTAACCTACATTGAAAACTGCTGCCAGAGCTGTGCATGAGGATACAGTCACCACCTGTGTGCAAAACATTCCAGCAGGGAACAGCAGTACCAGCATTGGGAGACGGATGTCCTAGGACAGGGAAGAACACCTCTAGAGAAAGAAAGGGGTGATATTTATTTTTGTTTCAGGAATTATAATGAGATCACAGCAAAGACTGGTCTGGAACTAACCTTTCACTCTAGGCAAATCAGTAAAATGTGTTCTACTGTTATTGAGTAGGTGAGTTAATGGAGGGTATGATAAATCCCCAGCTAAACAGTCACTGCCTGAAATGCAGTTCACTAAGTAATACACTGGGGTTTTGGGTGGCTGTTTAATTATAACTAGCTATATTATAATTTTTCAAAGTATTTTTTCCACTTTTTTTTAAGGAAAAAGCAAATCACTTTTTAATTAAATTGAAATAGAAGAAAAGTTTGTTCTTCCCTTTTCAGTGTTCTTTTAGAATGCTCACCTTTTGTTAAATTTTCTTCTCTTCTCTCCCAGTACTAAAGGCTGTCTTTAATTAATTTCCATTTCTTAATGGCAAATTACTAGGAAGTAGATCTGTAGTGGAGATTAAAACAAGGTTTTCTGTATTCCCTGAGAAACCTGGGTTCTGAATAGCTTAGAATAACATGCAGTTCTTGACTGTTATATAATTATGTGTTGGTTTTTTTAACAAATTCCTAGTAGAATAAAATCAATGCTCTCTTTCTTAAAGTCCCCATTCTGCAAAGACATTTGCATAACAGTTTAGTAGCTGCTCAAAATTTATGAACTGTATACTCTTAGTTTGAAGAGCATTTTTAGAGAGACAATTTAAGATATCTTTTAGATTGCTGATATCTAGTCATATAAAACTATTCTACAGGACACAGTTTAGTATAAATCTTAAAAATTATAGTACCCATCCTTCATTTAAAAATAAGAGTATGGAATTTCAATGACATGTTTAGATGACTTTGAGTTGAAAAATGGAGGAAAATAATAAACAGAATTATGGAGGAAAGACATCTTTCCTGCAGAAGAACAAGTGAAACAAACTCGATTAAATTTTGGAGGGAGTCTGTCCCTCTAAAATCTGAATATATCATAAATATAATACAGCACTTGTTTAAAAAAAAAGAAAAAGATTGATCTTGTAAGTCAAATGACAGCTGACAAAGCTAATAGCTCTCAGCAACAGTATTCCATCTGATTATTCTGATTTTCTTCCCTTTATCTTCTCTGTGTGTATACCTTTATGATTGCTGGGACTTCTCTGATACAAATAGGTGATTCTCCTGATCTGTTTTACAGCCCTTTCAATTCTCTGTTCTGTTTCTATCCATTGATTCCAGCTTTAAAGTCCAGGAGCATCTGGGATACCAGATATATCCATATCCATCTTGTCAGAGGAATGATACATTGCTGTGTAGTAATTGACATTTTTACAGAGTGGTGTCCATGCATATTTCACAAACTGCTTTCTTTCACTAATACAGGAAAGTGGAGTAGAGGAGTGAACTTATAACACAGCTTTTGGAGGAAATGAGATAATCTAAATACATAGGTAAAGCAAAAGTTTCCCTTAGAATTTAATTTGAAATAGAAGTTTTCAAGCACAATTGCCTTGGCTTATGCTGTTTCTTGATGAAGTGCTGCTTCTGGGCACATGTGCAAACACATTAATACATACAAAAACAGCAAAAAAAGTAAAATCCTACCAGTTCAATTTTTATGTGTTGGCCAGATTTTCTTCATTATTTTGTGTTTTCTCAGCTACAAAACTGAGAAGTTTTGAGAGAAGTTCAAAACTTGTCAGTTTTGAGAAGTTCAGAAGTTCATGGAACTGGGTTGGGGTGGCTGAAATTTTCTCATGAGTGCAGATGAACAGGGCTGCTCTGTACTTTTTAGTTTCAGTTAAGGACAATCAAGGCTTCCTTGCCTGTTGATTTGTGAGCTATAGAATTGCCTTTTTTTTTTAAAGAAAGGCTAAATCGGACAACACTGAAGAGATCCTGTCTCATCTGAAACTTCCTGAGATAATCTAAATGACGAATATTAAGCAGTATTTTTGCATTTATAAAACCAATATTTTCAGGCCATGGAGATTTACTCTTTGTACCAGCAACGAGCCCAAGAGTTCGTGCTTGACTTTAGAGGTTTTGAATGGTACTAAAATTTGTTGTGGCTGGTTCTGACTGGCTTATGCCAAACTGCCTTAAGGATGCAATTCTCTTCACAGTTTCTCTTCACTAAGGATGCAGCTCTCCACATTTTTCTCTGTCATGCAGAATAGCCAATTTCTTGTGTTTTAAACTTGTGTTCATATAAGAACCTTAAAAACTCTAAGTTAGTTAATGCTTATTGTAAATGTGACATAATGACACCTTGTGTCAAAAGTAGCTTCCACCACTGGTTTCTCTCCAGTCAGAGAATTTTTAGAGCTGTTAACTAATGCCAACCTTTCATCAAAACTTTTGAAGCTTTCTGGAAGCCCTGACTTCTGGAGAGAAGACCCTAATTTTTTATTAGAAAAAGAGAAAGATGTGTTTTAGATCTCTCGGTTCATCTCTTTTGCATGGAAAAGCCTAAAAATATAGGCTTAATTCCTCCCTAGTGTCTAGACAATACAATAAAAAAGAATCTATCAGAAGAAAAATTTGATTTCAACATGCATTTGGGGAAAGGGGTTGTTTCAGGAGGGGTAAAATCTGACCAATGAATTTATAAGGCCAGGAATTGACAAGACTGTCTGTGTTCTGGAACTGAACTTAACTTGTGCAAGTGGAGGCACAGAAATAACTTCTCCCTTTTATCTTGCCTGTGACAGCTAACAATTTAATCTTCTCTGTTTGCTGTGTAGTTCAGATGCTTTTCCTGGTTAGTGGATTACAGGAATAGAAAGCTCCTGTGCTTTTGAGACAATTACTCTGATCTTCCCACTGTTTGTGTGTTATAAATTGAGATAATCTTTCAGCTATTAAATAGATGCATTTAGATTCTGAATAATTTGGTGCTCAGCAGTGTCCTCTTCCAATCTCTCAGTTAGGAGTCCACCTTTCATTTGGAGATCACTTTAACAAAAGAAGGTGCCATACAAACAACAATCTGGTGTTCCTCCTTAATCATTCAATTATGCAAAGTTTCTTTATTTGCTTTTCAAAGAAAATTCAAGATGTGAGGTTGGCAGGAGTCCCAGCTGATTCAGGGTGACTATTGTGTAAAACAGTCTTGAGCAAAACCATGGTCTCTTCTGATTCTTTTCTCTTTTATATCAGTGTGTAAAGCTTGGGCAGGCATGCATGAGACAGGAAAAGTGGACTGGGAGAGGTGTGACCTGGATGTTTAAGGTCAGGTTGGATGGGAGCAGCCTGGTCTAGTTGAAGGTGTCCCTGTCCATGGCGGGGGAGTTGGAAAGAGATGGCCTTCAAGGTCCTCCTCCAACCTGAACTGTTCTAGGATTCTTTGGTGTGTTTCACTGTATCCCAGATGTAGGCTTAACACTCACAGGTGTGTGCTGGGGTGGTAGATGAGGCTGTCCTTGGCCTCTGTCTCCTTTGCAACAACAGTAGATCTGTGTATATCTACCTCTGAAGGAAATACAGGGGCAGCAGAAGTTACCAACCACTCGAAAGGATGCTTAGTTAACAAAATTGCATTTTTTTTTTTTTAGAAAATAATTTCTCTGACTATCATCTGGTCATTTCTTGCATGACCCCTGTGCCCTCCTGGTCACGTTGGTGTGTTTTTCCTACTTAACTTGTCCACACACTGCTCTTCTCTTACATTATTCATGGAAACCTTTTCCCTGTATGCCATCCTGTTAGCCAGCCACTGTTTTTACCTCCTGGTCTGGGTTATACAGGAAGAAAATGTCAGTGGGCAGACTTGTATCTTGTTCAGTGCCCCTTCAAGTATGCTGCTGTTGTTTTGTAGCTTGATTTTTTCCTACCTGTGCTAATTTATAGCAGCTGCTGCCCTTGAAAGTGGAGAGCACAAAGGTGAGCATGCAATTACAGCTAAAGGCAGGTCCCTGAAATGCTGAGCTTTGGCATAGTGCTGTGGTTTGCATCAGAATTCCAAACAAGGCTAGTCCACGGTACAGGAGAAACAAAGTGGGAGCAGGAGCCCATAACCAATCAACTAACCAGCACAAACCCCTCCTTGATCCAAGAAAGGATCAGAGAAATATAAACACAAAAGCTTTCTCTGGAGAAATGTTTGGGGATGTCAGCTAGAAATTTTCTTGGGCCATTGCTTGCTGAGGTTTGCTTCTTTTTCTTCTATAGGAAATGGATGACTACCTGATTCAACAGTGTTTCTTGAAAGGTAGCTGTGAACCTTCCTGCTGGGAATTCCAGATTGGAATAATAATTGCAGGATTATCCTAGCTCAGCTGGATTATGTTCCTTTCCTAATGCTTCCCCTGAGCTTTGTTTGGAGTCTTCAGTGAGTCTTTTTCTTAGATGGAAAAAGGGAAAGAAACACTTGATTTGTTCTTCTAGCAATCCCTAGATAGGAGAAGGGTTATGAATATTGAATGTTCTCTTTGGGCATATTTTCACTGAATTATTGTTGTCACTTTCCAGTAAACACTTAATTTTAATGACTTATTGAAAGCTCTGGCATGTGATCACTAGAAGTGGCAATAAATATTTGGAGCTTAATATTGAGCTGGTCTAAAGGAAGACAGTGTTACTTGTTGACTCTAGTAAGTGCTTTCAGACTTTTGATGTCTGCCCATCTTTCCAATGAAATCTGATGATCTTGGTGTAACTGAAATGCTGAGAGTGTTTGAAAAGTGAGAATAAAAAGAGGAACTGAGTTATTTGACAGTAGATCTGATAGAGAAGGAAAAGAATAACGTTGTAGGAAAGCAACAAATATTGTCTTGTGTAGAAAACCTAAGATCAATATCACTAAGTTTTTAGAAGGACCTGAGTTGTGCTTTTATTATATGTTATAAATATTTTTGTTTTCAGTATTGGGCCCACATATAAACAGAAGAGGAGCTCTTTAAGGAGCAGAATTTGAGTTCAATGTGCTCAGGTTTTTGTTGTCTGTGTATCAGTTCCACACATTTCCATATCCTAAGGGTGTTTGGTTTTTTCCCACTGAAACAATTTACCTTTTTTTGGGGGGTATGTCCCTCTTTTCTAGGGTTATTTTTTTGGCTGTTCAGATAGATATGAGTAAAGAACAGCATCTTGCCTTCAGAATATTCCTTTTAAAGCTCAGAAGGGATACAGTGCCTGAGATAGCTACAGAAATGTTTTTTCAGTTTGATTCATACTGAGACTGAAGTGGGTCTTGAGTTTTTTTTATAGCCACCAACACCAGAACTCTTGCCACCTCCTTGGGCCTGGAAGTAGAAATTCTGGGCAAATGGCTCCAGCTCACCCACTTAAAAACACAGGGAGTTTTCAGGCAGGATGGAGCTGAAGAAGTTTTTATTTGTTCCACATCAACCTGTTTCAGGTGTTGAAATGCTTCACAAGGCAGTGGTCAGGCTAACTCAGTGTGGTTTTCCAAGAGCTGCCAGTGTCAAAGGACTGTAGTGGATTGACTTTGGCTGGACACCAGGTCCCCTCCACAACTTGAGAGAGGAGAGAAAATATAACAAAGGATTCATGAGCTGAGATAAGGACAAGGAGAGATCAATCACTGATTACCGTGACAGGTCAGACTTAGGGAAATTAGTTGCATTTATTACCAATCAAATCAGAGCAGGATAATGAGAAATAAAATCTTAACATCATCCTCCCCCTAACCCTCCTTTCTCCCCATGCTCTACCTCCTCCCCTACAGGCCAGGCAGGGAGACAAGGAGTGGGTGTTATGGTCTTTTCATCACACATTCTTCCTGCTGCATCCTAGGGAGAGGAGTCCTTGCCTGGGGGTCCCTCCCATGGGAAGGAGTTTGCCATGAACTTCTCCAAAGTGAGTTCTTCCCATGGGCTATAGTTCCTCACTTATTGCTCCATGTGGGTCACTCTTCCATGGGGTGAAGTCCTTCAGGAACAGGCTGCTCAGCCTGGGTCCCCCACAGAGTCACAAGTCCCACCAGGACATCTGCTCTAATGTGAGCTCCTGTCTCCAGGGGCCCATGGGTCACTGCCAGAAACCTGCTCTGACACAGGCTTCCCATGGGGTCACCAGCATCCTTTGGTCATCTACCTGCTTCAGAGTGGTCTTCTTCACAAGCTGCAGGTGGATCTCTGCATCCCTGTGGTTCTCCCTGTGGGCTGCAGGGGCACAGCTGCCTCACCATGGCTGCACCACACACGGGGGGTGGAATCTCAGCTCTGGTACCTGGAGAACCTCCTGCCCCTCCTTCTTCACTGGCCTTGGTGTCTGCAGAGTTGTTCCTCTCACATCTTCTTACTCTTCTCTTCTCCGTGCAACAGTTTTCTTACCCCCTTCTTACGTATGTTATTCCGGAGGCACTACCACCATCTCTGATGGGCTTTGCTTTGCCCAGTGGTGGGTTTATCCTGGAGCCAGCTGGCATGGTTCTGTCAGACACGGGGAAAACCTCTGCAGCTTCTCACAGAAAGCCATCCCTGTAGCCCCCTGCTTCCAAAACCTGGCCATGCACACCCAACACAGTGGCTCAGAGAAGAAGTTGCAAAACTCACTCTGGAAAACTTTCCCGGAGATGAAGCACGGCTTCTTTAGCTGTTTTCTATAAAACGCTGCTCATTTGGTATATTTTCACATTGATGTTGGATCTGTTTTGGATTCATACAGACACTGCTAGATCCACATCCCCTAACCTTTGTGTTTTCAGTTTGTCTACCAGATTGAAATATAAAGTGCCCTGAGTGCCAATTTAATCATATTGTATTACTGACTTGTTTTCTGGCAGTATCCTGTCCAGGCTGGCTTCTGAAGGGAGCTGCTTATAAAAATATATTCCTGAGGGCAACGATTAGAAAGGAAAGACTAAAAGAAAGGGTCTGTGCTGAAGGAGGAGATAGTAGTCAATACAGGCAGAGGAAGCTTTGCCTATTATCATGCAAACTTTGCCCAAGTTCTTACATGCATAAAGACGACCTCATGTACATACTCACAAATGCAAATTGAAAAACAAACCCATTACTGAAGCAGTTATTTTAAATAGCCTCATAATAATTTAAATAATCTGTGAATTTGTAGTTGAAATATTATGCAAAATTAACTCTTCTAGAAGATGCTTTTTGGACTTCTAGGTGATGTGTGGATATCGATTAGTAAGCATTACATTTATTATTTCTGATTAGCCCCAAAACACTGAATTACAGCATAAAAGGACACATGTTTCGGGCTGAGTTTGTGCTTAAAGGAAGGACTAAGCATCTTTGTGGAGCTTAAATCTCCCTGCTCTTGTGAGTTCTCCCCCTGAATTGCTGACCTATTTGAAGCCTGGAGGAAATTTGCAGGTAGATAGAGAGAGCCAAACCACCCCCCTCTGCTGGGGCTTGCTTCCAGGATGAACCACTGCCACCCTGCTCTTTCAGCTGTCAGGTCGGGCTTTGTAAGGAATGCAGAGCTGAATTAGCATCATGCTGCTAGAGCTGTTACTGCCTATATGCTCCATACCAAATTTGTCAACTAACTTTGATGTCAGGTTATCTTAATATGCTAAAGTAGGGTGAGTTAGGAGTTGATTCATGAGTGGATCAGACATCCCTGCCTTTGGGGCAGCAACATCTGTTAGGCAGGTGGGGGAGGAAGGCAGGGAGTGGCATCAGCTTCAGCTGTCTAATTTTCCTCTGCTGCTGCATGTCTGCCCAGAGCCCTGTGGTCACAGGTTACCCCTCATTAAAATGTCCTTCCTGGACCGAGAGTTGCTGCTGGTTGTTCTCAGTGAGACTGAGGTTTATGGGATCAAAGGTTTTAGCTTTGCTTGACATATGGCCACAGGCTATATTTGCTTACTGCAAAAGTGAGCCCTTCCTCCCAGATGAGCCTGAGCTGTGCAGTGCTCTCTCCATCCCTCAGCATATGGAGAGGGAGGGCTGCAGTTTGAAACTCTTTCTTCCGGCTTTTTCAGTTTTTCTGACACCTTTCCTGCCTTACTGGGTTGGCACTGCAGTTTTCTAACATGTTTCAGGAAATCTTTTCCCTGTTCATATCTTAAAGACAGTGCTCAGTCATCTGCAGGCACCAGTGAGCCATCCAAATGCTACAAGGTTGGCCTTGTCATCAGTGATGACACATTATCAAATTTGATCATTTTGTTGTTTGAAGTACATACTCAGCAAATGTGAATAATGAGGAAGAACATCAGAAAATGTAGGAGATATGGGTAAATGGGACAAGCCATATTGTGAAAGGTTACATCAGAAATGGAAACTTCTCAGTTCTCTTAATATTTTCAAAGTTGTTTTCCAGTCATTGTCTCTTATTTATATGTATTAGTTAGTGAGAAACACAGAAGAAATACTGCTGATGCTCAACCCCTGCCAGAGTGTAAAATCTTTATAATCTTGTCCTGGTTTAGGGCAAATTTGGGGAAACCCTCCGAAGGGGTTCCTCTGGAAGAGCAAACCCAAACGGCCCCTCCCCCCAGCCGGTCCGGGAAAAGAACTTCCTCGGAGAAAAGTGGAAAAAACTATTTATTTAACAAACAAAATGCCCACAAATGCAAAGAATTAATAATATGAAACAATAAAACCTCTGCCCACTCCGAAGAGAGATGGCAAACAGAGACAGTCCTTGCCGTGGGTGTAGCTCAGCTCACTCAGTCTCTCCGCAGGTCCAGGCCCGGCGGGCCGCAGGTGCCAGCCCTCGCTGCTCCTCTGGGTTTTTCAGTCCTGAGCAGATTTAAACAGTCCCAAGAAAAAGGAAAAAAAACAGTCCAGGGAATCTTCTCTGCCCTAGCTAGCTGGCTAAAACTAACTAAAAGCACAGGAGATCTCTGTTCCACCGCTGTCCGTGCCTCGGACGAACACCGGAGAGAAGCAATGTGGGGGAGTCAGGCAGTTTTCTCAAAACAAACTGCGTGCTGCTGCTTTCTCCCCTTTCACTCTTAGAACAAGTTTTAAAGGTACAGCACAAACAGAAGAGACGATTGGGGATACAAGCAGCATAAAGTCACCCTACCACAAATCTAAAACTTTATTCTGTCAAAAGCCCTATGCTTTCCTTACAGCTAATTCATATCCTGATATTTTAAAGTTACAAGATTACTATTCTTTTAAGATGCCAAAACAGATATATATCTTAGCAGATGTATACCTTCACTCATTTTTAGTCTGCTCAGGATGAGACAAGTAGAAATTCAGGACTAGATTCAGATTAGCTGTATACTAAATACACTTGCATGATAGGAAAAATCTGTGCTAGTTCTCTGAAATACGTGTCCCACTTCTCATTTCATTTGCTCACTTTTTCTTTTGCAGAACCCCTAAACGAATAAGGGATTGTTTGTTGTCAGTTAATTACAACTATTAACTAGATTATTCCTTTATCCCAAATTTATTGAATGACTTGGCTTCTAGCATAAGAAAGATTTGATGAGGTTAATGTAGCACAGGAAAATGTCAATTTAATGTAGGAGTTGGCATTGGTTTGTGCCAAATTTTATTTTAGTGTTCTGGTTTTTTTATTTAGTATGAAAGTTGTGAATAAAGCTCATCATCAGATATTCAATCTGTTTCTATCTCTCTGAAGTGAGTGCTAGACAGTGAATTAGTCAGGCGTGGTGCTGGGTGTGTTCTTGCTTCTTCCTCTGCTTTCCTTACCTGCATCCTTCCAACTAAATTGTCTCTCTCTTGTTCAGATCCAGATTATTTGATGAAGATAGAAAACATCTGGTGTCTCCTGTTGGCTTGCATGGAGTCTAGGATGGAAAAGGCCCACAGCCATGGGACAGACTTGGGCTACGCTCCTAGGAGACCTGCTACAAGACTATTTTCCACATAACCCTTGCTACACAGCGTGTCCCAACGTGTCTAATTGCACCATACCAAGAGACTAAAGCCCACAACAATGACCTACCTTGGAAGGAGAGTGGGGAAAAGGGAAGGCATTGCTGTTCCAAAGTCCCGAAGTGCCTGGCTACTCTGACCCTTTTCTCCTAGCCAGTCTTCCCCAACTTCTGTTTTCATATATTCAGCTTTCCTTTGCAAGATCTGTTGCTGAGGGGCTGTGAGTTTGTCAACCAAATGCTTTCATTATCGCCTTTGAAGCTTTGTTATTTCTTGTGCTCCATCCATTTTCTCATTCTGATCTCTTGTTCTGAGTGAGTGCCTCAGGGAAGCATTACAATAACATTGAATTCTGCAACTCCTGCCTCTCTTTCTCCAACAAGCACACACACGAGTGTGAGACCCAGGCAGTGTGCATGGAGCCATCCAACTTTGGGCTTTAAACTGAAAGAGGACAGGTTTAGATTAGATGTTTGGAAAACATTTTTATGATGAGGGTCATGAAACACTGACAGGGAAAACAAGTTGCCCAGGGAAGTTTTGAATGACTCATCCCTGGAAGTGTTCAAGGCCAGGTTGGATGGGGCATTGAGCAACCTGCTCTAGTGAAAGGTGTCCCAGCTCATTGCTGAGAAGTTGGACTAGGTGACCTTTTAAACACCCCTCTAACCCAAATTATTCTATGATTCCAAGATAATTAAGCAGGAGGAATTTGGATTGTGTTTGTCTTTTTCAGGAAAGAAGTTGTGAATGTAGTGCTTTCAAAAATCATGAAGGAACAAGATGATATCCTGTGCAGGCAGAACAGCAAGCCTGCTCAGTCTGTTGTGGTGTCTTGGAAATAAAATGGGTATTTCTGCTAAGCACTTTGCACCAACAAATACTTTAAGCTCTTGGCATTATTAATTGTCCTCACATTCTTTGAAGCAGGAAAACAGCCAAAGGTGAATAATCTTAATTCTCAGTCCCTTTATCTAATTTAAACAGTATTCAGTGACCTTTAGCCAGAGAATGATTTTTCAAAAGCCTTTTCAAACTCTATTTTAACATGACATCCAGACTTTCAGCTGTGCCTGAGATTTTGCCAAGCTTGGGGGAAGGTCAGGGCATTATATAAAGCATTCCAGCTTTTTCTAGCCATGTTCCAATAAAGAAATAAAATAGATCAATAAAGCATGTTGAAGTCATTATAATATAGATTTTGGAAATTCCTGTTAGCAGAGCACTCATGGGTATTAACTGAAAATGTGTTTTCTTTAAGGATGAGTGGCTGCAATATCTGCTGTCACTCAGTGACTGGGACCTTTCTCTGCATGCAGATATCATGCCCAGCTCAAAAATATGTTGGCCAGGTGGCAGTCTTGATATGTGCCTTATTAAGGTCAAAGGAGAAGTATGTCAAAATTCTGACCATCCTTCAACTAAAGTAACCCTGTTTTGGAAGTTTGGGAATTTTTTACTCAGATGTTTGCATCTATGTAGTCCTGATTGGGCAGTGATTTTGTTCCTCTCTATTAAAATAAAATTTTAAATTATTTCAGCTCTGTTTGCTTGAAGGTATTGATGGGCAATAAAAGATACATATATAACAACAAAATCATCAAATTTGATAATGTGTCGTCGCTGATCCAAACAGCAAAATTAATTGCTCTTCTTAATAAAACCAAAATCATCTGTGTACTCCAGAGCAAGGGAATTACCTGAAGAAAAAGAAAATCCATGAAGTGTTTAATGCTTGACTTGCTGTGGCATATTTCCTATTATAATTATAAAAAATTTCCAGTTGTCACCTGCTGCGTATTCTAGCTGCACACCTTTCATAGACGGGGTAAGTACAATAAATTAAGATAGAAAAAACAGAAAGAGATAAACATTTGCCTGGGTTTTTTTTGTTTTTTTTTTTTTTTTTTTTAAGTTTCCTGGGTTTGAATGGATCCTATTATAAAATATGGTCCATAAGTTACACACATTGAACTACATTCTAGGCTGATCATCCATATTTTAAAGAAATGGAGAAGAGCATATAAACATGGATAAGACTAATTGATTTAGTTACTTTTAAGAAAACTGTTCTATCATGTATTGCTCATGTAAGAAAGAAAATCCTAGGTGTGAAACAGCTGCAATAAAACGAAATTTCTAGTCTAAAAGAATTTTCAGGTTTTTAATGACCTTAATTTTCTATAGACCATATTCTTTAAATTCCTCCCCCTGTGATGCTTGAGAAGCAAAACAAATGAGTAATATCTGATTAATTCTAAAGTAGATGAGATAAGGCTGTTATAGGACTATGCATTTATTTGTTTACAATGTTCCTAACCCAGAGTGTTTTGCTGGGCATTGACATGTTGGGTGCCTTGTGTTGTAGGGCAGGAAGGAGCTGGTTTGCTATAGTTCTGATAATTATAAGGTCATGAGATCTATAAAGAAGTAAAATTACTGCTCCTGCCAGGTGAGGATTTTTTCCAGAACAAATGTTATACTTAGCTATGGTATTTAATAGCTTAAGGAGTGAAGCTTCCAGAAGAGACAGTGCAAGTCTGTAAGTGTGGTCACCCCCATGCTCCTCTGTGAGAGCAGAATGAACTAAGCAAGACGAAGTCAGCCAGCCCCACCTGAGCATGTGGGTTATGGGCAGGAGGTTTAATGC
The DNA here is from genome assembly GCA_017589585.1 of Phylloscopus whistleri. NCBI lineage: Eukaryota > Metazoa > Chordata > Aves > Passeriformes > Phylloscopidae > Phylloscopus > Phylloscopus whistleri. The sequence continues at coordinate 1,633,861 of JADMLD010000857.1, read as the reverse complement.
ATTTTCCTGTTCTCCATCCCATTATTCTCCCCCACTTGTCATTACTTCTTGAAATTTAATCCTTACCTACAGGAGTAGTCAATCCTAGTGGACATCTGAAGGATCAGGTATTATCTGATGTCTGATGTCCGACCTCGACGAGGATGACTGTGTCCTTCTCAGGGCACAACAAACATGTTCAGTCCTTGTCTTTTTGGTGGTGTTCTGGAGACAAAGTACATGACTTGTGTGTTTGAGTTCTGATGCCCAGTGATAATTTTACAGGAATGACAGTTGCTCTAGATGTAGGGTGGTTTGCAGAGTGATCAAGACTTTCTTTGGAAAGAAAGTTAAATTAATTTTCTGAGGAAAGTCTCGACCTAACTGTGAGAGCCATGAACTTCCAATGGGATTTTAACTTCCAGTGAATTGGTTACAATTTGGAGACACTCCCAAAGTACATGTAGTCTGATTTCACATGAAGTCACATCCAAAATATATTCCTGGAGAATGGATATACCCTTAAGTAGAGGAAACAAATGCAGAGAACTGGTTTTTTTGCTCACCAGTTATTAAATTTTAACCTCAAATGTCAGATATTTCTTGAAAAAGGAAAAAAAATAAAGATCTTCAATAACGATCCTCAAGTAAGTCTTTCTTAATAACTTTGTTCCTGCACACATTATTGCCTAAAGGAGATGGAAATGAATCTTATAAATGTCAGAGAGTGAACACCAGCAAACACATCAGCAAATCACAAATTGCAAAATGTTTTCCTTTGAAATCACAATCAAGTTCCTTTTTCAAATGGTTAAGTAACCTTTTTTAATTTGAAAGATTTTAATTATCTACTGTGAGAGGGTGATTTGTTACTTTTCAATAATTGTTTATAGGAACCTTTATAACAGGAAAGTTTGGAGTTGTACTTTTTTTGGTAGATTTTTTTTATTCTTTACAGAAATCTTTAAATGTGAGATCTTGTAAACTAACCTGTGTTCTCGTAAAGAGGTATGTAGGATTGCAGACCTCTATTTTAGAAATGAAGTATAGTGATCTATAGCTGTGAAGTTAACAAGCTGTCAGGATTCTTAAAAAAATGAAAAAATTGTTTACTCTTAACTACCCAGGAATACTGAAATACAAACTTTGTACCAGGTTTTTTAAAATTCAGTTCTGCATTTCAATGAACATTTATCTACTTTTGATTGTTGAATATCTTTTAAGTGTTGTGAATAATAATATTTTTTCCTAGACATGTACAATATAATTGAAACTTGACTAATGCCTGAATGCATTCTGGCAGTAATTATATAAATAGTGTATTAGTGGGCCTCGCTTAAAGCTAAGTGGTATTGGATTGTTTATAACCAACAAATGGGAATAAGATGACATTTTTTCATCTGGAGGAGCATTCCTTGTGAAGGTGGCTTCAGCAGAGCTGTCTGGAAAGCAGAATTTACTCTCCTGAGTGCAGCAGCCTGCCATACCTGGGTCCCAGACTAATTTTGCTCTGTGGCTCTCTGTACAGCTTGGTCACTGCCAGCTCAGGGACTTTCACCCAGCCCTCCATGGGGCAGTGGAAGTTTGCCACTTTGGCTGGGATCCACTTGCTCAAATGTAGACCCTCTGTTGTGTATCTCCGTGTGAATTAATGGCTAGACTCCATTTGAAAGCAGTGGGAAAAAAAAAAAAAAAAAAAAGGATGAATGTCAGGGGCACAACTGATTTCATTTTAAAGGTAGATATGTGAAAAACGTCAAATGGCCAGGGTGCTCAATATGCGCTTTTCTCTGCTGTTTAGCAGAGCCTATGATACAATATATAGTTGAATATAATGAATTCTACCTTATGTGATGTGCTGAAGTTTAGTCATCTAAACTTACAGGTTGAGAGGTAATTATATGTTTTTGGGAAATTCAGAATGGTCATAAAACCAGGAGAAGTAGTAGCCTGAGGAGCTGAAAGCTGTGAATATGAACATTCACAGGTTCAACATTCAAGGCTTGCTTGAAACTGTTGGCCTTTCTTCATTTGCCGTCTTGTAAAGTATAATACTGCTTTTTAACTGCAAACAATTTTGTGCTCTCCATAAGGCAAACCAGGCCGACAGCCACATGCATATAAGAAATAGACCATGAAGGCATGGCATTAAAAATACCTTGATACAAACCCTGACTACTAACCCTGATTTTCACATGTATTACACCTACATGATAAGTGAATATTAATAGCTATTTCTGAATATACCCTTATTCTGTAAACAGAATATTTGGTCTGTCTTTCCCTTCACTCTCTTTGAAAGCCTGTGTGTGTATTGGTCATAAATAGCTCCACCCAAAGAAAAATGCTGTGGGCAACTCTTTCAGGATGCGGCTGTGGAATAAGATTTGCATCTGCGTCTTATTTGTGTTATAATGCAACTCCAGTGTATTGACCTTTTGGCTCTCAGCAATGTAAAATATGTCAAAGAGGCCAAAACGAAAGAGGTGTAAAAATGTCTAAGAGGTTAAATTGCCTTTTGGATGAAAAACAGTTTTCAAGAACTGTTGAAAACACACCACTAATAAATGTTCAACTGTTCTCTCTTAATAGAAGCAGTGATACTGCAGTGATACAACTGATACTTGCAACAGCAGTTCTCGGTTTGGCCATTGGAATATAGATCATGCAGGACAAAGACGTTAAAAATGGAGAAGTAATACATCTGCTTGGTACAGTGAGAAGGAAAAAATTAATAAGAGACTATGGGATCAAGGTTGGCTAGCCATGATTGAAAATTAGAAGTGTTGAGCATTGTGTGATTTCTTTGGTGTAGATGGGATGAAAGCAATTTTGGAAGCTTAACAATTCCATTTCACTGATGCTTTTTGTAATTCAAAGCAAGTGTCTTTGCTGATAATTTCTGGCAGAGCCACCTGAAACCCGAGTAGTTATAGAAAATAAATCTGTTTTCTAAATTCTAACCTTTCTTTCTTCTTCTTTCTTCTGAACACAGGAGTGAGTGTTAATTTTGGGCAGGAAATTAACTTTGAATGTTATAAGAAGTGGCATGTAGGTGACTTGCAGAGGAACTCTCCAGTGTGCCTTGGAGTCATGGATCCCCTTTCCAGATGCCTAGGGGAACATGCCACAACTGCTGTCTAGTCCAGGTGGCCTGGATTTTGTTTCATTGGAGTTGGGATGCAGTTGGACCATGGCCATGGAAGTTGCAGTCTAATTCTTTAAATTATGCCTTGCTCTGAAGCACTTTGCAATGAGATCTGTGCCAGCCTTGTCCATTAGATACATAAATTTGAGAAACAAGTGCACTCAACGTAAAGGGCAGCCTCACTTCTGTTATAGATGGCTAATACGACAGTTAACTCTCGCAATTAAGGGATGAATATGATGTGTATGTTAAAAGAAGATGCATTGATGTATAGTTAGGTTATTGTGATTTGTTGTTTGGATGTCCTCTCTTCTCTCCATAGTCCCCCTTTCCCCCTGTATGGTTGCAAAGATGGCCATGGTAGTTGGGACACGTTGGGGGAAAGGTGTCCCTGCATGGGGCATCTGGGAGGAGGGAAGGTTTGTTACTAGGGGGGCGGGGCATGGCAACACCTGACCGCCAATCAAGCTGCAAGAAAGCAGCCTCCACCAATGGACGGCGAAGAAGAGTTGATTGACAGACTGTGGGAGGGGCCAGGGTTGCCTGATGCAAACCCCAGGGGTATAAAAGGCGGAGCAGCCATTTTGTGGGTGAGCACATGGCAGCTTAGTTCCAAGTTCCCAGAGCTGCTCTTTCCCCTTATTCAGTCCTTTGCTGTATTTTGTTAAGGTTTTTAATAAACCTTTGCAGTTTTTAAAAGTGAGTGTCGTTTCTCACAACGGTAACAATCTGTCCCTGTCTTCTCTCTCCGTCTCCCTTTTTTCCTCTTGGCTCTCTTTTTTATCCCCCTTCGGCAGGAACACTTGCCCTTCTTTATCAATAAACATTTCTCAGATAAAATATTGCCACATTCGTGCTTTATTTTCGTCCTAGAAATCTATCCAAAAGAATCCTCCCCGGCTCCCCCTTTTACAGTGGGACGGGACAGCCTCCATAAAAAACCTCTGTATGGTTGGCAGATGTGCTACAGCAACTCTGGGATACCCATGCCCAGCTGGAACATCCAGTTGAGGCAGGAAGATACCTGAAAACATTAGCAATAGATGAGAGATCAGTGTCGAGGCACATGACTTTCTCTTAAAGCAGTGAGAATTTAACTGTGACCTCTTGGCCCTTCTGCTTTATGAGGACCTTTAGTACAACAGGTTCTGATCTTCCCTTACTGACAGAATAGTGTTTTATGCCTGTTAGCACTTTAAAAAAAGTTTTAAAACATCAGCAAGGCCAAATTTGGGGATGACAGTTTGGCTACCACCATTTTAAGGGAAGAATACCTCAGCTGACACATTTTAACTCTAGCCCACTTCAAAATCAGAATCATAATTTCTTAAATAAATAGAAGGTATTCATGTATTAGTTCTCAGTTCATAAAGAGGGACCATGTGCTCTTTAAACTGTTCTGTGGCTTTTCTTAGGAAAAGTGCAAGTGAACAAGGATGAAAGCATTGCAGCAATGTTTTGGGAAGTTGTTTAAATGGGTTCCTCTTTGGTTCCATGTTGTATCAAATCTGTCTTATAAAATGACAGCTACTACAGCTGATAAAAATGCAAAAGTTATGGTACAGAAAAAAGATCACTTATAGGTATAAGTTATCTTATACCTATAAAGTAGTTAAGTACTGGCCAAGAACAGCTGTCTGCCACTGAGGGGTTAAAATGCATGGCCAACATGATAATTTGTGCCTTTGTGCAGTCAAAGCAAATAACTTCATTTAATTTTCAGAGAAATAATGCATAACTTTATGCCAGTTTTCAAATTAGTTGTATCATAGTCAAATAAAACCTGCAAATCTATTGCTTCCCTGGTTGCAACATAATTTTCTGTCTTTGCACATAAGCATTTAGTCTTGTAACACTCTGTAAACTGGGGGAATTTTTTCAGTGAAAATGGGGGAAAGAGGGAAGTCTGTGGCATAAATAGTTTCTGGTTTTAGACAAATACGTAATGTGAGGATTCCTGTTGGTCACACTGTGACCTAGAGTTATTACACAGGAAATTTAGATCTGCAAGTGCCTCGTGAAAATACAATTAGAAACTTTCTTCCAGACCCAGTAAGGAAAGGCAGAACTACTGGGGTAAGAGAATCCTCTTTGGAATAATACCTCAATAACACTGCTTGCTGATGAGGTTTGTGTTTAATCGCGATTATTGTTGTTGTGCTGCTTCCACCCCTCCCAACCCTCCCATCTTTAACCTTCTTTGCACTCCCAGTTTTTCTTTTTAAGTAGTTCTCTTCTTTGGTCCTAACATGTAGAAGAATTAAACAAGGCTCTCCAGGCTGCTAGAAAGATCACAATCTGTAAAATGAACCAGAGGATGGAAACAAAACTCAGTTTGAACAATAAACAAAGAAAATTATGAAGGTCATAAGAAGAAGATGAATCCTCAATTACCACAGCAGCCTGGCCATGAAACTATAATAAGTGGAAAAGAAAATCCACCCTAGCATATCTCATTTTAATTAAACTCTATTATTTTTAAGTGCTGCCATAAATTTTGCCACCAGATTTATAAATCCTGACTTCTTGCCTAAGTCTGATTGCAGATCAGGAGGTGCTGTGTCCACACAGATTTCTATGGATTTATTTGATGAATAAATTTGATGTAGGAAAGGACTTTTGTTTCTTGTGTAGACCAAAACAGATATAATACAAAGAAACCAGCAGTAAAATAAAGCAGCTGCAGAACAACAGAGTATCAGTGAGCTGTGATTTCGTGTGCTACAATTAAACTTTTTCACTTTAGTGCTTCTTTAGCATGTACACGATGTTTAGTTGGTTCAGAGGAGGAGGTGTGTAGATATGAAAAATTTGTGAAGGCCCACTGGATCTAGGGTGTGTTAGGAGATCAGGAGCTCTTCTGAAGCCCAAGAAAGGTTATTTGCAGTATAAGTTAGGCAATATTAGGAAAAATATACAGTAAAAATTGATGTAAGTTGTCTTACTGGGAATTTTGTTTTTATATTGAAAACTTTGAATGTAGGAAGAGAAGAGTTGTCCCCAGGACAGCCTGAAGATAAAGTCATTCCTTCAAGTGCTTATGGTGCCTTCTGAGAGAAACATTGGTGTCCTTTTTACAACTTACTGAGTCTCCACAGCACATGGGAAGACTGAGTTTGTAGGAAGTCAGCTGGCCACTCCTGAAATGCAATAGTCTCTTAAGAGTGTGTGACTGCATTGACAAGTTTCACAGAGGAAATGGAGATGGGAGGGAGGAATGGAGGGAAGGAGGGAGGCAGGGAGGTAGGAGAGCAGGGGGCCTGCAGGAGCTGCTGACCATTATCTGAGTAGAAATTGAATTATGGCACTGTCACGGACACAATTAATTTTATAAAGTTGCTACCTGATTTTTATTGACCCCAACTGGACTCTGAATTTATTGTTTTTTTGGAAGAATCATAGAATCATTTAGGTTGGAAAGGACTTTTGGATCATGGAGTTCAACCATTAACCTAACACTGCTATCTTCACTATTAAACCACACAGTTTTACAGTTTTATTAACCCACCCTGAGATCTTTCATGACGGCGGGACACAAAGAGTGCAGGAGGTTTCTGGAGGGCACCAGAAATAACTTCAAGCTCCAAGCACTGGAACAAGGAGCTAGGGTGGTGCACAGATAGATCTGCTCATTGTTAACCTGGAAGACATGGCTTTAGGATGTGGTAAGCAGTCAGGTTTGGATTCAAAGGGGTCTTGAAGATCACATTTTTCTAATACCCCTACCATGGGCAGGGACACTTTCCACTAGACCAGGTTGCTCAAAAACCCATACAACCTGATCTTGAACACTTCCAGTGATGAGGCACCCACAGTTTCTTTGGAAAATGGCTGTGGGATCCACAAAACTGGGTTTCAATATCCTGAAAAGATGGGGGATGGAGAACAGTGGAGAGCAGTAGAGAACAGGTTCTGGACTCCATATTAACTTACTCATGAATGACTTGGATGAAGGGGCAGATGCCTCCTGAGTAAACTCACTGATAGCACAAACCTGTGAGGAGTGACCAGTACTCAAGAGGACTGTTAGCCCTTCAGAAGGACCTTGAGAGCCTGGAGAGATGGACAGAGAAGAACCATCTGAAATTCAACAAAGGCAAGGGTCTTGCACCTGGGGAAGAATAATAACCCCCTGCACCAGCACAGGCTGGGAGTGAGCGACCTGCTGGAAAGCAGCTCTGCAGAGAAGGACCTGAGAGACCTGGTGAACAGCAAACTGTCCATGAGCCAGCAGTGCCCTTGTGGCCAAGAAAGCCAATGGAGTCCTGGGGGGGCATTAGAATGAGCAATGCCAGCAGGTCGAGGGAGGTGATCCTGCCCCTCCCCTCAGCTCCTGGAGTCCTGTGTCCAGTTCTGGACTCCTCCAGTACAAGATGGACATGGAGCTCCTGGAGCATATTGAGCAGAAGGCTTGTGAAGATGATGAAGAAACCGGAGAATCTCTCTTGTGAGGAAAGGTTTAGGGTTGGTCCTGTTCAGCCTCGAGAAGACATGAGTGAGCAGGACCCTCATCAGTGTCTGTCAGTGTCTGTAGGGAGATGTCAGAGGATGGACCAGGCTCTGACAGTACCTTGGTGGTACTGAGCAACAAGACAAGAAGCAATGGGCAGAAACTGATGAGCAGAAAGTTCCACCTGAACATGAGGGAGAACTTCGTTACTGTGTGGTGACCAAGCATTGTAACAGATTGTTCAGAGAGGGTGTGGAGTCTCCCTCACTGGAGAAGGAGCTGTCTGTACACAATCCTGTGCTGTGTGCTCTGGGATGACCCTGTTTGAGCAGGGAGGTGGGGCCAGATGACCCACTGTGTGCTCTTCCTGACCCATTCTGTCATCCTGTGACTTCAGGAGAGCTTTAGCTCAGCTTCTGCAGCAAAATGACAGCTGGGATGACATGGGAAGTAGCTAGATGGGAAGGCAGGTCAGGAAGAGCAGCAAACTTATCAGGAGATGTCTGTGTGGAGGGATGCAACCCACCACTACTCTTAATTTTTTGCGTATGGATACAGAGCAAACAAAGCAGGATATTTAGTCTGTTCCTCTGAAGATTGGAAAAAGGGCAAGATGTCCCAGTAGCTGGACTGGAATCTAGATTTCTCCATAGCAGACAGGGCTGTATATGTCTTTTTGCAAAGAAGTCTTCCAAAGAAGTGCTGTCCTGGGTGAGGGAGGTAGAACACTGGATGGGTTGAGGGCCGGCAGCTGTTGTCAGAGCCCTGAACCCAAGAGTACACTCAGAGCTGGCCATCTGGTGAGTCATGTCTTCCCAAAGCAGCTAACTGTACAGGCTGGAAATTTTCCATCTTTCTCTCTTAGGTTTGAAAAGTGATACCATTGTTCCCTTGAATTGGCGATGAAAAAATAAGTTATAACTGAGGTGTAAGTGCAGGCTTGAGTAATGACTTTATATCCACCCTGATGTCCCGGTATATTGTCAGAAGAATAATGTAATTAAGATAGAACATAGTTTTGGAAACCACACCTTTTCAGTGGGTTTAAAGGGAGACCAAACCTATTTTGTGACTTCCAGAGAAGTTCCACACATTGCAGAAGTGTGTTAGCAGGTTATAGCAGCTATGAAATGTGTTTCCAAGGAAAGCTAACTGTATAATTATTTGGCTTTGATAAAACTGCTGCTGGTGTCAACTGTCTAGCACTAATCTTAACACTGCATTGAAGCAGAATGTAGATGGCTTTACAGTTTTCCTTTTTCTACGGCTTGAAATAGTGGTGCCATTATTGCCTGATATTACTCTTAGCAAGAAAAACTACTGCCTGACATAACAAAAATAAAAATAATTTAAAAGGGAAAAAAGGTCAGGTGTCCTAGAAACTTCACTATAAAAGCTATCCACAGGACACAAGTCCTTGTTGCCATGGCCTCATTGCAATGGTTGTGCTTTAACAGTTTTTTGTTCCAAAAAAACCTAGCCCTGGAATCCCCTGCCAGAGCAGCAAAGTTACTGCCCAGCTTAGCCTTTGGCTCTAGTCATTCACATGGGGCTAAAGATTCCCTTGTACAATAGATTTTTCTGTGTCTTTTCTCACTGTAATTATTACACTTCTAGAAGCTGCTGAATGTTTTGGGCTCAGTTGCAGCCTAAGTTGATCCCCTTTCTTTACATTTTATTCTGGTAATATTTACTCTTCTTTTGGTATACTACTGGGTTTGGGGAGAGAATTTTAAAAACCAAAAGATGAAGAAATAGGAATGTGACAATGCTTTAGATTTTTCTTCAGCTATTTTTTAAGCTAGCAAAGAGATTTATGTGAAAATGAAAATACTAATCTTTAGGTGATGTGGAGGTGAAGTTAAAAAGTGCATGTACAATATTATTTAGTTATCCATATATATAATGAGTAATCCTGTAGTGCCTTCATTTTGATTTTAAGTATGTTTAAATGTGTAATGGACAAAGAACTGCTAACAGCAAATCTGGAAGAGGTAGAAATGCTTCCTCTTGGACCACAAATCTTGACCTGACATGCTGATAGAAATTGATAGGCATTTGAAATTTCCAAATTCTGGAAATTGATAGGCAATTTCCAGAAAAAGGACCCAAGTATGAGTCGTTTGTCACGCGAAAGTGAGGAACATCTCATGTTGTGCTCCAGCCTTCTAAAATGTCCATCTCCCATGCTTACTCATATGGAGAGTTTTAAGCAGAGGAGCAGCACAAAAGGTATGCACTGGATTTTAGAGTTCCACTGCTGGCCTGTTTTATATGTTGGTTTCAAACTAGACCTTCAACACAGGATGAACCAGGCTTTAAGGGGAATATTTGTTCTGAAAAGTCATTTGGTAAAAACCCGAGGAGTAAGGGGCAAAGTTGTCTCAGCTTCTGTGAGTGAGTGATTGCCTCATACTTTAGTACTACTTTGACTTCGGCATTTTTCTTATAATTTGTACTGTTTCTGTTCAATTTTCTTGTTTTACACCATTTCTCACATAACCACAAATTGAGAAATTTCTAGTGAGAATTCTTATGTAGAAACATTCATGCTGTCTGCAGCTTCAGTGGTTGCCATCCTACTAATCTTAAATAGTGTGGAGTTGTGTTTTTATATATACTTACATATCCTACATAAAATACCAGAGATTGAAAGTTTGGATAGAATTTTGTGGACATTTTATTCATGCTCTAAGACAAAAACAAAGAGGATTCACAGCAACCAATTTATCGCAGCACCTACCCCTAGGTGAAAATCCTGTGGTTTTCTGGTACATTACAATGTTTTTCACTGCCCCCTCTTGTTTTACTCAATACATCTATGTACTGTTGTGAAACTCATTAGAAAGCTGGACTGTTTTTCAAAGCTGCTCCCTTGGCTGGGGCAGAGGCGTGCAGCAATCAATTGTTTCTTCTGTGATTCCTTTTATGTTCCCATGGTCCACTATTACCAAGTATGAGCAAATTATGCCTTGCCATGCTTTTATGGGTAATTTTGTTTTGGATTTTCCTTTTCTACCAAGGGTAGCTTCTTGCAGTTTTTTTTTTCCTTAAAAAAGTCTTTCTGCCAAAGTTTGTCCATCACTTTGTCATAATACATAGTGATACCTTTGTGTAGTCAGAGAGAAGCTTGCCATAGATTTGATCTTGCTTAACAATGTCTTGGCATACACTAGAGTACACACAATTACTTCCTCTGATAGTTAGCAACCATGGGAAAAGCTTTTCCTAGAGAGATGGAGCTTAAAGATAGCCAGTGACTTCTGACTCTGGTTTAAAGCTGGGCTGTGTAATGCTAGATAAGCAGAGGAACTACATCTCCTTTTGTTGTGAGGGCCTTTTGTGGTCCAGAAGGATTATATGGATATGCCTTAAAACCTGAGGAGCTAAGGGACAGGTCAGAAAGACAAGAAGAGGAAAGGAAAAGGATGACATGTTTTCAAGTTTCTCTTTTTCCTGAATTATTCATGCCCTCCAAAAGTCTCCACTTTTCCCTGTGTTTGTTTCTTTGGTGATGAATGTTTTCTCTGCCCAAAGATATGCCTATGCCAGTCTCTTTGTCAGACTGCTGGATTTGGTTTGAGGCTAGGAGCTCTTATATTCATTGGTGGCTCTTTTCCTTGTGTTTCTTGTGCCACTATTATCTGATGCTGAAGCTTTGTAGTGGATACACTCTCTTTTTACCCTTCTTGAAGCATTAAGGGGTGGTTCATCTGGCAAACACCTCATTCTCCTGCTTCTTCTGTAGCAACTTATCCCCCTCATTGATGCACTTACACATGCATCTTAAATAGGTCATTAGCTAATCATTATCTTGAACTGGCAGATGGTAATTGCTGTATTAAAATTCTACATAACTTATTTGTCATGTAGGACTCAGCAGAATGATACGTGCCTCACCAGTGAGTTGATTAGAGATGCCTTAGGCATCATTTTTTCCAAGTTTTAAAAAATTACTCACTCATAGTTTTCATATTAACTTAGAACAGGGCAAAGGTTGAAAACGAGACAGCTCCTGGAGCACACTCTACATTTTCTGTGTCTTTTTATGAGCCCAGTCTAACCTCTGTCTGCCTCCAGTGACCCATACCTGAAAGAAGAAAAGGAGAAATACTGTAATGAATCCACTTTCTACAGGTAGGGTTTCTATTTCTTGTAGAAAAAAAAAAAAAAAAAGATGCAAATGAGAAATAAAAAGCCAGAGTTGCTGAGCTGATCTTGCCAGCACTGGAATGGCTAAGGTACCATACGTTGGCATATGTCATGATGGACATATGGTCATGGTGGAGGGGGAGATGTTGACTAGCAGAGGTGCAGAGTATTTCCAAAGTGCAGAAAATGACAAATGACATACCCTAAACCTGCAAAAGTACTCGGCTCTTAGTGAGTCTCTTTCTACACTGGGCATTTTGCTATCCATACTTGGGCCGGTTTGTTCTCCTCTCCACTGCCAATGGGTGTGGTTGTAATTAAAAACTTTGTTGTATGGACAGTGTCCTCTCAAAAGAACAGTAATTCCTCTCAAAAGTCCTTTGGAGACATACTTAGCTCTAGAGAAAACAAACTATTTTTTTTCCATATTTCTGCTTAAAATATATTTTATATATCTTATAGCGGCCTAAAGCTGTATATAAATAAATATATTACATATATATAATATATAAATCTATATATATATAATATAATATAATATATAATATATTACATATACAATATATTTATATATACATATAAAATGTATATATAAGACATTTTAGTATATTATTAAAATATATTTTATATATATTACAGTGGCCTAAAGAGCCCCTTTTGCAGAATATTTGAGGGAAGAGACAGAACGTGGTGCAGGCTTTTAGTGGTCACCACTCTTTACGAAGCAGATTGTACCAATTTTAGTGAAGAAGTGGTGATCTTGCTCATCTGCCTTAGTTGGGGACCCTCAGTAGAGCTGGATAAGAAACTGTGGTTTTGTTTTCCATCACCTTGGGTCCAGCTGGGTTTTGAGAACTGACGAAGTCTTGTTGGTGAGTTTATATGATAGATGGGAGAGATGTCTGCCAAATCAGTGAGCAGCCGGATGGACATTTGCACTGGAGCAGCTACAGGAATATGTATACCAGGGTGAGAAGATGCCTGTGTGTGGCTGTGTACAGAGCAGGCTGAGGAATTTCTGTTGTGTTGACTGGTTTATATTTGTAAATCAAAGACCCAATCCCTGCCTTAAAGGCTTTGCAACCTCAAATTCTGTGTTGAGTTTTGGGCCCTTTGCCTCAAGAAAGACATTGAAGTTCTGGAGCATGCCCAGGGAAGGGCAATGGAGCTGGGGAAGGGTCTGGAGCACATGATGGAGTAGCTGAGGGAGGTGAGGGTGTTCAGTCTGGAGAAAAGGAGACTTGGGGGAGAGGAATGGAAAGTAGTAGCCAGGTGAAATTGGTCTGTTCTCCTGGGTAACAAGTGGCAGGACAAGAAGAAATGGCCTCAAATTGCACCAGAGAGGTTTAGATTGGATATTAAGAGAAATTTCTCCACAGGAGGTATTGTCAAGACTTGGAACAGTCTGCCCAGAGAAATGGTGAAGTCACCCTCCCTGGAAGTGTTCAGAGAACATCTAGGTGTGGCACTTAGTGACATGGTTTAAAGATGAAGATGGCAGTGCTGGATTGTTGGACTAGTGACCTGTAGGAGAAGGGAGTATAGGTGACCTCACCCCTGATAATTGACAGCTGTGTTAATTACCCAATACAGCCTCATCCCTGATGGGTCACAGCTGTATCCAATAAAGAGAAGTGTGATAAAAGGGAGTGGGTTAGCTGGTGAGGGGGAATCATGAAGGAGGAGGAACCTTGAGGAAGAGGGATGGAGAGGATCATGAAGAAGAAGAAGAAGAAGAAGGATGCTGGGGAGAGAGAATCTGTGCTGTGAGGTCAGTCTGGGTCTGCAGTCAGAGCCTGTTGTTGGAAGCTGCAGTCACAGTCTGGCTGGGTAAAAGCTGCAGTCAGAGCCTGCACACTGATCCCTGCAGTCAGAGTTCAGCAGGCAATAACCAGCAGTCAGAGGCTGCAAGGGAACCCTACAGCAGGAGCTGCTGCAGGCAGAGTCAGTGAATGGCTGGCATTAAGATGACTAACCTGTGAAGAGGAATAAACCAGGACTCTTTTCATGCTGTGATGAACAAGAAATCTGTGTCTTGGCTCATTTCTGCTCTCTAACAAGAGGGCTGCTTCAACAGTGACCTTTGAGATCCTTTCCAACTGAAATTATTTGATGCTTCTTAATACTACTGAAATATACCTAGTGAAATACCTAGTGGAATAAAGTAAAATATAAGAGTCACTGGGCATGAAGTGGGACTGGAGATGTTGTCTGTAAATGCAAGGAGGAGGAGGTGGTAGGTGGTGGAAAGAGAAGTTGAAGGATCCTCCTCTTATGGTCCACAGTCATTTGGAGGCTAATAAGTGTTTTTGTCATTTTAAAAGCAGAGTGAAAAGTTCCCTTTTGCTTGTTACTTGCATTAGGGAGGTTTTGAGAAAATTATAACAATTTTGCATTAGAAAACCTGATCTGTACTCTAAAAGAAGCCTCTTTTGACATTTATAGTTCACTAAGATGTAATGATGTTCACAACAAAAATGATTCCACAAGCACAAGATTATTATGAAATTTATGAGAAAAGCAATATGAGCAGTTTACTTATTGATAAAGGACATAACTGAAGCCAACAGACAAAGGAGGGTGGACTGCTTTCTATTCAAACCAAAATCAATTGCTTGATAGTCACATAAAATCAAAGATCAGTGCCATCAGTGTCTCTGCAGCTATGTGCTGAGATCAGTCAATGATTATTTCACTGGATGAGCTTTTGCAGTAAGCATAGTTAAATCACACAGGCTTGTACAGGTATTTCTTTTGGTGCTGCTGTGCTGAATGTAAACATAGTGATTACTTCCCTTTCCTTCCATGCAGCTTGTGTGGTATGACAAATAAATTCATGGTGTTCCTGGTTACTGCTGCCAGCTGTTAGAGTCTCTTTTGCAGAAGAGGAGGTTTGTATCACCAGGTTCAGCATTTCCTTGATGGTTCATGGCAGAGATTGTCATGTAGCCAGTGCACATTCCCATGAACAACTGGATGAAAGAAGCTGCTTCATTCCCGCCTCCTTCCAAGAGAACATAAAGCTGAATTTTTCTTACCCATACTAGGAGCAATAGTAGATTTAGCTATTTAAATGTACAAACATCATTAGCTTCAAAATGAGGAACTGCTAAATTTACTTTCATGCATAAAATCTGTCTGATTTTTTTTTGTTGCTGTTTAATTTGCTATTGGATATATATTGAAAGAAGTTCATGGCTGATAATCTGATGAAATGGTGCTTCTTGTGTGTAGGAAACTCTACCTGAATAAGGAGCTGAAGATGCCTGTGAAAACTGAATTCAAATAATTCAAGCTTTAAGCACACCCAAGAAATATCTCTTGAAGGGTATTGTGTGCTCATCTAGGTCTGAATAGATAGATTCCCTGGTGTAAGCAATTGAATGAAGAATGTATTAATTATAAGAAGTGAAACAACTACAGTAGAGGAAAGTACTGTTTATTTTATTATGACATCCAAATTTTTGGGGCCTGATCTGAGGACAGAATTGATCCACATATAGCTCACTTGCAGAGAGAAGAACAAGAGAGGAAGGTATTACACTAAAGCATTAATCTGTTGACTTACAACTACAGTGAGATCAATCTCACTGTGCTAATGTACTGCTTCTTCGTGTCTACAGCTCAGATTGGCTCATCCAAACTTTGAATTTTGAGAGAGTTCTGCCAAAAAAGTGAAATATTACTTGTTTGAGTTTTTTTCTGAAGGAATTAGTTTGAAATATTTAAGCACTACAAAGTTTTCTGGGCTAAATGAACAGTGTAAGAGACTCAGAAGTCTCCTTTACCTTTGGCTTTTTTTTTTTCTTTTTATCGCCTGGAGAAAACTTAATGTAATAGTGAAATGTGAAATCTCAGAGGACTCATTCAGGAATTTATCTTCTTCCTCTTTAGCATTTAAGCCTGACCACTACTTCCTGAGGAATTTAAAAAGGAAATGTTGAGATGTTCATAGTTTAAGTGCATACAGATGTCAAATTGCTTTGTGAATGATATTCAAGAGTGTTAGTGAGGGGAAAAGGTCCTACGATAGATATTGGTGAAGATAAAGATTTGGGGTATTTTTTATTCTTTCTTCTTTCTGGTATTTCCTTGAAGTGGTTGAAAAATGCATATAAGGAAACTTCCCCCTAAACTGAAAGGAAACAAACTAAAGAGTAGGATAGTGTGGAGTTTTAATATGAGTGGATGGTCTAAAATAAAACATATTTTAAGCAGAAATATGGAAAAAAATTAGTTTGTTTTCTCTAGAGCTAAGTATGTCTCAAAAGAACTTATGCAAATTTATGGTGGAGTAGTGTTCTGGCAATTAAAATAGGGGTAATTCAGATGCAATTTTAATGTCAAGAGCTCTTAGGACTTCAGCTGGAGTAAAACCTATGTCCTACAGGTGGATGGTGTTTGTTGGGGAATCCAGCTTGCCAGGCTTTGGAGAACTGCTATGATGAAATGCTATGATGACATTAAGCTAGTGTACAGCAGTTAATGAGGGAACAAGAAAGACTTCTTTGTTATGAAAAGAGATGATCCTAGAAGAGAAAGGTGAACAATACCAGCTCAGTATTAACCTCTTGTCTCACTTTTCTCCACCAAAAAATAAAGCTTGGTTTTTTTTTTTCTTTCTCTTAGCTTTTAGTTGAGAGTGCACCAAGTGAACATCAGGTTACCACCAAAAGGCTTCAACATGAATAAGTATGACACTATTGATTAAACCACTCAGATCTACAAAAATGGTGACATCTGCTAGTTACAATGTTTGTTTCTCTGATTTTCTTGCTGTACTCAGCCAACCTACTGTGTGTGAACAATAATTGTAGAACTGGGCCAAACTGTGCTGCCTTTAATATTTTGGAGATGTGGATGAAAGCTGGCCAGCTGATGGGATGAGGCTGCCTTGATGGAGGTGTCACTTTGAAGGCTGCCTTTTAGTGTGGTTCATCCAAAGCATTTCTGTTTTACTTCTGTCTGCAAAGAATTTGGATGCCAAGCCAAAGGCGTTTTTAAGCCTGAACAGGTTTTGTTGATATACAGATTGGGGACGGTAGATAACGGGGAGGTAAGCATGCCACAGCTGAAATGTGTAAACAAACAGTTGAGATCCTGAACTGTTTCACTGGTTATGTGATTTAATACTCTCTGCTTTGAGTGAGATTCACTTTGTACTCAGTCTGTAGCACAGAGTTTTGTTGCGCTGGATGCATCTACTAAATGACTTGCAGTTTCCTTATGTGCTATGCCAAGAGGGGGAAATACATAGAATAGGAGGAAAAAAAAAAAAGGTAAAAAAAAAAGGTTTATTACAGATAAAAAAGAAAGGAGGATTTAAAAAATGGAAAGGAAAAAACCTGGCGTTTGTTAGTTGGCTGTTCATGTTAATCCTCTTTAAGAGACATGTGACCTCAGCTGGAAAACCTCTCACATTTTTCAATCTGTTGTGAAGCAGAGAGCTTAGTGACAGTCATAAGAACCTTTAAAAATCTCTGAGCAGTTTCTAGCCCCTCTCAGTGTCACTCTGACTCTCTGGGCTGGCATACTGGCACTGCTCAGTGACTTGGACCAAATGATAAATACTAAGCCTGCTTCTATATATATCAGTCAGTCTGTTCCAGGGCTACTGGTTCAAAATGACATGTCAGAAATTGATGTGTGGATTTTTATGCCATTTTGGAAAAGAGACTTGAACAGAATTTTTTATTTTCGAAGTGTAATTTAATAATTTGCAGTGTGTGCCAAAAAAAACATGCTCTGGATTTCAGCTGTTAAGGTGGTTCAGAGGAGTTACTAAAAGTCCTTAAAGGACAAAGCAGAACTTAATGCTGAAAGTTTTCCCTCTTGAATGACTATAGAGGTAACAAAATAAAAAAAAAATAAAAGGAGGTGTAACACAATAGATCATTTTGTCTCTTATGTTGTCAAAGTTGGAGTAGGCTCATACACTGTTATTTTCAGTACTTAACCAGATTAATTTTTGTTGTCTCGAGGAGCTGGATTTTACTACCATACAAACCCAGAGATACAGACATGGGGTTATTTCAGTTTTTCTTTACTGTGTGGGATCTTAAATATATTACTAGGAAATGTGGGCTGACTGAGAACACTAAAAATATGGCTCATATGGTCTAACTGTATGGATTAACTGTATGACAATGGCTTTAGACCTTAAGTTGAAGCTATTGCCTTTCATAATCCAGAGGAAAGAAAAACCTAGAAAAGAAATAAAATGGTTGAGTTTGGGGTTTTTATTTCACCATTAATTTTTCTGCCTTATCTACGCATGAGAACTGAAGAGAACAGCTGTCTGCTGGAAATGGTATTTTATGCTGAGCTCAAGTGAAGTTTATTTTTATCCCTTTGGTGCTATCATACTGTCTTTATTTTGCCTAAATTTTTAACACAGTTATACTGATGAAATTTAATGTTGTATGAGTCCTTTCATATTGTGAGAAATGAAATATGTAGCTGTCTGTAAACACCAAACAAATAATTTATCTTTTCTCAGATCTCATCAATTATGAGAGCTTGTATTTTTCTGTGTATAAATGCTTCAGTCAGACTGGTTGCCTGTAAACCTAAAGAAACTGAATGAATGGTAAAACATGGAAAATATACATGAAAAGATCTATTTTATCTGATGGTTGTGAGATGATATGTCAGGAATTAAGGATGAGGATGTATTTTGTTGTACCAAGATATCACTCTTAAAGGAAACCTTTTAGTTCATGCTGACAGATTCTTCTCTTCCAGGTCCTAACTAGCTTTAATGAATTCAGTGACACTTTTAAGATTGTGTTTTTTTAAATGTGTGTCATCTCTATTTTCATGTACTGCTTCTCTATCAACTGAAAAGGTCATCTCTAAAATTCACATGTGCATGTAAATTTAAAAGAATTTTAGTTTTTCCTTGTAAAATGCTCCAGGGAGAGCCATTAAAAAGCATCCTGGAAAGTGAGTTGTCATAAACAGAGGAAAAGCATTTTGGGAATATGACCTTGAGAAGTCTGGGGACCTGGTCCACAAATCCTACTGCTACTAAATTTTTGATGGCAAGTAGTAAAAATCAGTGCAAAGGTTGAATTGTATTTGAAATTGTATTTTTAAAATGAACTAACAGTAAAGCAGCATCTGACTGCACTTAGTTAAACTTTAATACAGATGATACAAGAAAGATAAAATTTACAAAGGGGCAATATATGGATGGAAGTAGCCAGGCAGGCTGGGGGTGTGGTTATCAATTTATGCACACGACTGCATTTTCAACATAATTAGCTGTCTAATTGAGCATTATAGTTTAACTGACACATTTAAACATGTAATTTATTTGAATGCACGCTGCTTGTAATCTGTTTCTAGTGTTTGCTCTTCAGGATGGCATCAGACTCTAGAAGAGGAAATTATCCTTCTGATGAACAGGAAAAAAGGACCAAGAGTATATTGAGAAGCCCTGAATGCAAGTATATTTCTGTAATGTGAGATCAGAAGGGGAGCATGAAAGCAGAAAAGCCACACAAAGAAAGTTAAGTATTGAGCATGACTGTAAAGACACAACTTAATTTCAAATATGAGAGATGTGCTGCACTTCATGTTATCAGGCTGCTGTGCAAATCTGACTGCTTCAGCTGGCAACCAGGTAAGAAGGATATTGTAGGAACTGAGAGGTTTAAACTGCACATCTGTCTTGTCCTGAGGAAAAAAAAAAAAAATCCTTTTCTCAATGTGATGGATATTGCCATACAGATATGGGTGGCTTTCTTCATTCCAGAACAGGGACAAGGGCACATCATCCCTTCTCTGTTAAAATATACTGAGTAGTCTGTCAGCAAGTTGCAGAAGAGGGAGCAAGAAATTCCTTCATTCACAGTTGCATGCTCCCTGGTGTGCCAAAGTTTCACTCTCTAGATGATAGTTGAGCACCTGGACATTTATTTTTGGGAAATAAACAAAATAATGCATGCTTTTTGTTCCCAGATTTTTTTTCCCCTTTCAGGACTTATTTGCTGAACAGAATAGTGGCAGATTTCCTTCTAACCCAGTAAACTTTAGTAGTTACAGCTCATTATGTATTTTGTGGTGCTGAGCTATGAATCTGCTGCTTCAATTACAGAAACTGCCAACAGACATATGAAAATCCAGAACACAGAGGCTAAACCATTCCTGCTTTTTATCTTTGGAATTACTTTTGCATACTCTGACAATTTCCTCTTATAAAGAAAATGTAGTAACAGCTACAGTTAAGGAATGCAAAACAACTAATGCAAATCTTTGCTGCCAAAATAGAGAAGAAAACTACTTTTTCAAACCTGAGGTTGGTATAATTCCTGGCTTTTCTCCTCACCTTTCCCTTTGCTGTCCACACCCCCAAGTAATTAATTATCAGAAGAGAAGAAGAGGAATTAAATGCAAGATCATGCAAGTAGAAGTAAAAATGTATGAGTCTTTTAACCCAAGATGAATTCACTTATTAGGAGATCCTGGAGTTTCTAGCAGTGGGTTTTGCAGGTCTGGATAGATAAGGTAGAATAAGCTCAGAGGATAAAAATAAAACAGTGTATGTAAAAGGATTTCTGAAATTTGCATATGTTCCCAAATACATGGCTGCCATGCAAAAGCCAGGAGGAAAGGGAACACTTACAGAAAAACTGGGCTTTGTAGCCTTCATGGGGAGATGAAGGGAGAGGTAGGAAGATGGACAACTCAGAGCATCATTTCTCATTTCCACCTGACAGAACAATTGTCAGGAGGTAGAATTTCTTTGTTTCCCAGTCTGTTCAGAATAGTTCTCATCAGGAGAAGCAGTACTGGAAATATGAGAAATACATTCTAGAAAATAAAATTCTTTACTGATTTGACCTTTCAGTCCTTTACACCGTGCTTCAGGGTGATATCCTCCACTTTGTGAAGAATGGCAAGGCTGTCCATACAAAGAGGAGAGCACTTCAAAAAGCTCCCTACTCTGGCTGTGGGATTTGTTGGAACTTCTGGATTAGTGCCTCTTCTATTCTCCCTTCATGATAAAGAAGCAACAAAGCCTTTCCTTTTTGCAAGGGGAGGACCAGTGGAAGAGGAGAATCAGAGAAATTACTTCCTAATTACCTCTAATGGAGTAGTTCCTGTTTTAATGATATTGCTCGTTCTTGCTCTGCTTTGAGAAAAATAGAGATTCCTGTCTTTGGACTCTGAGTTGACTCTGCTCTGGTGGGAAGCAGGAATGACACCAATGCCAAAAGGCAGTCTGGGAACTGCTGTCTCCTCAGCAAGGTTTCTGCTTGTCTGTGCACTGGTGTGGACACACAGAGCTGGCTCAGCTGGCTGGTCATGTCCTCCTCCTCCAGCATGCAGACCTGGCATAGCCTGAGGGGCAGGCAGGACAGTGAAAAACCCTGGGTTAAGCTGCTTTGCTTGGTGAGGGTTTAGTTGAGCTGTCTGGGATAATGATGGGTATCTGGATGAAAGAGTGAATTCTACATTATTCATGAAGGTTCACAGAGACTTGGGCATTCACTTGCCCGCTGGAAAGGGGCACGAAAAAATATGAAAAGTAAGAAAAAAATCAAATGGGAATGGCTCCTACTTTAGTTCAGACTTTACTGAATGTGTTTTCAAGGGGAAGAAAAAGGGTGAGAATTAAAGATCAAAAAATTAAAGCAACAATTTAGATATCCCTTATGTAGCATATTCGTTGCTGTCATGTCTGAGGAGAGGCCTTTAAATATTTGTTGTTTTCAGAAAGCTGAATTGGGCTGTTTTCCTTAGTTTCTCTGAAGGGTTTAATAAATTGAAGGTAATTGTTAATAAAAGGTGTGCTCAGATGATTAATGTAATCTTTCTGCTTAACCTATATTCCTGTCCAAGTAAACATTTATTTCTTGTTTAAATTAAAAATAAATATAAGCTTACATTGTGTATAACCTGAAGAGAAAGTGATACAGGAGCAGCTCAAGTTTTCCCAAACTTAAATTTCTGTGGTATTTTGACCTATTCTGCAGTAAGTGTTCGTGTGATTAACAGTGCAGCATCTTTCTGTACTCCCTCTCTGCAACCCTTCTGTCTGCCACAGAATATCTTTTATAGGGAGGTCTAGTTGAAAATGACCACAGTTAACCAGGTGTGCTGTTTTAACTCCAGTACAATTTGTATTTTGGTTCAGCAGATGGGTACTCAGTAAAGAAGATACATATATATTCAGGGTTGCATACTCAAGGAGATAGAAACTTTAGTGTGGGAGAGGTGATGCAGTAGGAAGGATTTGCTTTAGCTGTAGAGACAGCTGACCAGATATGTTTTCTAGTCTTTACATTAGCTCCAAATTTCATCTCTGAGTGTGTGTTAGAGGTGTGAGAGTCTTTTATCCTATTGAATCTCCCTCTGCAACCATCCCCTGTGAGGGGACTGTTAGGGACCTGAAGCCTCTAGAAAAGTGTGAACAGTACTGATTGTATTCATTTAAGGCAAGAGCCCTCAAATGGTACTTTCATACAGAGGCCTCTCAACTCTCCTCTTTGAAGTGCAAGCAAGGTGTTAACAAAGAAGAATAAAACCGAGGTTAGTGTCCATTTTTGTTGTAGAAGAACCTATGATCAGAGTAGAAACATTTGATAGGAAAGCCTCCTCTCTTAATCTTTGGGCTATACTAAAGGTGGAAGGGACAGAAAAATGCTGGAAGTGGTGCATTATACACAGAGAGGGTTGAGCTGTTGGCTGTTTCTAGGTTTATATGTGAAGCATTTGTTTGAAATGTGCTTAGAAATCCATGTCAGTAGTTTTTGTTGTCCTGGAGACTGAACTTCTCAGGATCTGGGTAAACTGTACCTCCTCACAAATGTGTGGAGGGGGAAGAGGGTGTATTTCTGGCATGGTAGCTGTTTCACACAAAATTTTAAAGCCTAGAGGAGGTGAGTCAGAAATAACCTCATCAAGCCCAGATGCTGTGTCTATCTGCCATACATTGACTTCCTAGTCTTGCTGGATGTCACAATACTTGGCGAAATTATGATGCTTGAATAGACAGTGTCTCTGAAGAAGGGACTGTGAGTGTGAAAAATAGGAACTTCGTTTTCCAAGTGAAAACAGAGTCTGACCTCAGCACTAGAATGTTCCTCTCTGTTGAAGCGTGGCAATGATATACGAAGCTGCACTGGTACAGACTGCTGAAGCACCCTGGCGGCGCTCCAAGCAAGTGCTTTTTCTGATGGAGTTTTTAATACCTCAAGAAGACAAAGTATGTGTATTTAGATGCCAATAAAATGATTCCCTGTAGGATGCACAGGCTGCCTTTCCACCCTAAACTGTGATGACTGTGCAAGTGATTGACTGCCAGTCACCGCTGGAGCGTTTCTGGGCACGTCCGTGCTTTTGCTTATCTGCAGGTTAAATCCCTTCCTGTGGTAAGCTCTGTCACTGCTTCAACCCTTAACTGAGATGCCTCTGTCCATCTCTGTTGATGGAGATGTTGTGCCATTGCTGCTAAAGAAGCCCTGACCACCCCAGAGCTCATCGACCTGATGCCTGACCTTGCTGCATTCATGATGTGCACAGTGCCCCAACCAAGATTTATTTAGTCTCCAGACAAAAAGAAAAAACCAAACAAAAAACCCAAAAAAACTCCCAAAAACACCCCCCCCCAAAAAAACAAACCAACAACAAAAAAAACCCACAACAACACCCCAAACCAAAAAACTACATTAAATGAACCGAAAGGGAAAAAGTGCAAATATTGCTGCACATGGCATTTGAGACTGCAGTGAGAACAAAATGGGACCTACAATTCCAATTACAATTATTCTTGGGTAAAAGTGTAGTTTTTCTGCTTAAGAAAAATCAAATAACTTTGTATGTATTCTCTATCTAGTCAATTGTATGCAGCAGGAGGGGAATGAGCTTGCTTAATCTGGTGGGATTAGAAAGGTGACCTGTTAAGGGTGGAAGTAAGGAAACGGGGCTTTAGATTATGACAAGGGATCTGAAAGATTTCCCCACTTAGTGGTTAGTAAATTAAAACTTTGCTTAAGCTCTTGAATTCTCCTCTCCAGGATTTTGCATGGATTCTTTTCATAACAAAGTTCAGCAGCTGAATCTACCTGTCACACCTGTGAACTGGGATAAGTATTATTAACCCTTTTAAAAAAAAGAAAAGTGTGATTTATAGTGGAAAACCATGATTCACAGAAAGCTGATCAAATAGATCAAGTAGATCTACCTGATCAAATAGAAGAGTAATGCAAATGGAAAATGATATTGTATGAATTGTATGAAAAATATGATAAAAGTGAAAATGGAGTTGCTAAAGAGCCAAGGTTAAATTTGACAATCTATGAAGTTGTTGTATGTTTTATTCACATTACAAACTTTTTATTTACTGTGAAGAATTCTCCCATAAAAAATGGGGAAATGGGTTAGAAAAGATTCTCAATGCTAATTCTGTCTCTACTTGAGTTTTTGAAAAAGTCTTTTTTGGTGTTTTTTTTTTTTTTCTGAAGTGCCAATTAATTCTCTTCTCTTCACATGCCCAGCCTAGCCTGAGTCATCTGAAGTAAAATCCTGAATCCCTGAAGCTGCCAGCAATCTTTCCATCATGCCAGGTATCTGGCACATGCAGTTTTAATGGAAATTTACCCTGAGGTTTTGATTTCTTGAGTGCCATGGGATATCTCTGTGTTTGCATCCAAAAGCTGAGGAAAAATAACATGGAGACTCTGAAAATTGTTGTCTCATTCTGCTAATGAGAAATGCAAACACAGGAAACTCAAGAATAATATTTACATACAGCATTGCTTAGGTTATGATTACATATATCCCAAATATGAGAAATGAGACAAAACACACTCATATTTTCACATCCACAGGGCTTCAGTGAGAATTGGCTTTTTCTCATGTGGAGCTTTCATGCTTGATACCAAGTGCTAATGATTCCTGTCTGCTTAAAAAAGACCCATTAAACTGTCAAACCATTCAGCCAAATTCATCATGTCTTTTGAAATTGAGCTCTAATAGTGAGAAAAATAGGAGGGATTTCTAAAATCCCTTTTTCTTTCCTTCTTTTCCAGCTGAAAATTGACTGGCAGCTATCAGCAAATTGAAGACATGGAAACTTTCAGAAGCATTTGCCTTCTAAACTGCTGTTGCCTGCAGTCTTCTTCATATCAGATTTTTATTTGCTTCCTGCATTTTGTTGGAAGCTTTTGACTGAGAATACAGGAAAAAAATATTAGAATTGCTTTCGGATTTCTTATAGAGGTTTTATCTTATTTTTAAAATCTGTGAGCTGGATGTGTATTTCATTCCTTCTCATTTTTCCTTTCCTGCTAAATATGTTTGTATCCAGCACAAAGTGGAATGCAAAATAATTGAGTAATTTGTAAGACTCTGACTACAGAATAACACGCCCCTCCAACATTCTCAGTAGTTCCATTTTTAATTAAAGATTTGACCTATAGTGGAGATAACAAAGTCTTTTGATATTCTCACAGTTCTACATTTGCATTAAACTTTAAAAACCTGTCCCAGTCTGCTGAGATTTTTGTTACTTCATGATGATTTATTCTCAATGACATCTTAATTTTTAAAGTAGATTCCCCCCTCCCCAATACTAATTCTCAACACTACAATAGGAGCTAAAATCCCTAGTCAAAACTTCTCGATGCTAGATTATCTGCATGAAACAAATACTTTTAGGTATTTTGCCACCCTTTGACATTTGAAACCAGACTACTGCCTTTCTACAGGGCTGCTTTCTGAAGCTCACAAACAACTTGGCATTATACACAGAAGACTGAGATCAGTTTTCCAAACAACATTTTTCATGCCATGCCACCCACATGTGAGAGTCTGGGGCTTTCCTCGCCTCCTCAGTCTTGCTGTACTTCCTCTTCTATTCCCCTGTCTCCAGTCAGCATGGCAACCTGTGGCTGGAGGCTTGACTTGTGACTCTTGGACTCGTTTGATGCAATAAGCTGATAGACAAATGCCTGGAAACATTGTCAAGGTATGCTCTCTGCATCTAGAAATTTGTGGGCTTTTTGTGAGAGCTGGGAGCTCAAGTTCAGGGTTGAACTTTAGGTCCTTCACTCTGCTGCATTCATTGTGGCATAAAGGTGAATGCTGTTGTGTGTTTTGTTGAATTCCCCAGGGGAAATACCAAAACTGTAGCTCCTTTGGGACGATACAGCTGTGTCCAGATGTTGGCAGAGATTCTATTAGTGTAAGAAGCAGGGGTAACACCGTGTCAGGTGTGTTCAGCCTGGGGTGCTGAGGTATTGTTATTCCCTGTGATGCTCAAGCACTGGGAAGAGTGGTGCAGCTGGCAGGAAGGTTATTCTCACTGAGAGGCCACTGATGGCAGTCAGGCAACCAGCCTGGGTTGCTGAATCTTCTGGCTGGTGCTTTAGCTCTTTGCAGGGTGTAGGTGTGGGACTTGTAGGCTTTTCTGGTAAGGATTTTTGTTTGGAACAGACAGTGGATAGATTGATCAGGGCTGGTGGTGAGATTCAAAAGGAAACTTTTGTTTCACAGTGATGATCTCAGTTATGCTCTAAAATGTTTGTTCAGGAGAAAATGTCTATGAATTGGAAAATAAAAAACAAAACAACTGGAGAGAAACAATAAAAAGGCTATGCACAATGCCAGATGCCATTAGGGGCTGAAGGTTTATTTTCAGAACATATTTTTTAGAAACACTGCTTCAAATAATTTCATCAGTCTAAAGAAAATTGCACCTTATACCTTTTTGTTTTGCTTGTAAAGTGATTTTTTTAATGGAAGAATGGGGCTGTTCTCAGTGTTGGACAGGTTAAGCCCTGTTGCTTTCAGAAAATCTTTGAAAAGATATTGGGCACTGTTTGTTGTGTTTACATAGTGGGCCTTGCTCTGTGATGAATAATTGAAGTAAAAGTGGCTGGTGAGATACAAATAATCAGAAGAGATTTGGTGAGTATACTGTAAGTGGGGTCAGCAGACAGTTTTGACCTTCTTCCATCTTCATGATCTCCTCAGGGCTGGGCTCAGTTGATGGATAATTCTCATGAAATTCCCAGAATATAACAAATAATCCCCCAACGCCACATAAGTATTCCTTACCCTGAGTGGAACTAATAATTGGAAGTAAGGCTGGAACTCAAAGGAAAAAAGCTCCTATTTTTCTTCTTTTTAGTGGATAGCATTGAGCAGCAGTGTAGACAAACATACTCCCTGGGAAGGCTACAACTAATGAGAGGGCTACCAAGCTGCCAGGAGTTAGGAAAAGGAGTTTTGCTTAGAAAAAGGAGTTTTCTGCATCTGGCCTTCCTCTGGCCCTACCTTATAAATTCCCCTGGGAATTTCACAAGATCCTAAGCTTTGCAATGCGTGCTATCCCCATTACCACCGAAGGAGCAAGCACCCTTTTTTTTTTTTTTTTTTTTTTCTCCTGTGTGGGAGAGTGTTAATTGCTATGGCCAGAGGGGAAACCTGTATTCTCCTGGCTAGTAATCAAATGATATTTGAAAGCCATTAGACTGCCCAGCATTTGTACCGGATGGTTGTTGCAGACAACGGGGCTTGCTGGGAGCTGCCTCGGGGCCGTCTGGTGATTGAGCTTCTGGTTTGATCTTGGAAACGACTTCCTGTGCAAATAAAGGGTAAACATTAGTTAAGAATGTCTACCTTAAAGTATCAGATCTTTGAGAGATGTCATGTGTTTCTTCATTAGAAAGCCTTTGAAAATTAAAATAAAGGTCACGGGGCCCAGCTCAGTTCTCTGGTTAATCCAGCTTTTTGCTGGTTTGATTGGATCCAGTTGCCTAATCTTATCGGGGGGCAGCCTGTGGAACGTGCATCAAGAGAAAGCGACTTGGCACCACCTGCCACCTAGTCCTGGCTTTACTTGTAAATTAGTGCCATGGAAACCGGCTTGGTTTGGGCTGTGGGGTGACAGGGATCAGTCTGCCGTCAGTCTGTGCAGTCACACCTGGGCTGCTGTACAGGGCAGCCAGGGATCAGCTACCGAGCACATCCGCCGGTGCAGGCAGAAGGAGGATGTGCTCAGAAAACCGGGCTGCTCTGCAGTCGAAAGCTGCAACCACTCAGCTTTTTAGCTGTGCGCATTTAAACCAGATAAGCTTTTTTTTAATGCCTTCTTTCATCTCAGTGCCAACTATTTCAGGTGAGTTATAACTGAAACTATGAGGCTTTTAAAACACCGAAGTTTTACAGCTGCAGCAGTCCAGGGTTTCTTCTTTCCCACATAGCTCTGAAAGCACAGTTTTGCTCTGAGCTCAGTGCGTGCTTTCTGAAGGATGGAATGGTTTAACTGATTTTATTATTACTCCCAAACCTAGGTACTAATTAAGCAATACCTGTAAGAGCAGTAACTGCAGCAATAAGGTCTCACTTCACTGATCTAATCTGAAGCTATTAGCAGCTGCAATAGTTATACCACGAAGAATTTTTCCCCTTTGGCATATATTATAAAGGCTGTCCCTTGATTAGGTCAAAAGTGCTTGAAGGCTATTGATTTTTGATCTCTTCTGGGAGAATGCACCTCTTTTTAACACTTCAATCGCTCAGGCGAAGCAAATGTATTTACGCATCTGATTACCTGCTGATCTGGTCAGGGGAGCTCTGCGGGAACTCAAAAATCCCGTTCTGATTCCCGAGCTGCTGCTGGCCATCCCGTGCTCCGGGGTGCAGTGCCCGTCACTCCTGCCGGGCGGCTGTGAACCTCGGCGGTGTAATTTTTTTAAGAAAGAGGCGGTGTTGCCGTGCTGTTTGCTGAGATCCCGGCAGCCGGCGGCACCCACGGGAACGCCCGCTCCCTGGGAATGACCCCGGGGCGCTCCCCGGGCTGCACCCTGGGGAGATCGGGGTGACACCGGGGGCTGTACCGAGCCCTCACGGTGGGTCCTGGCCCCTGCAGAGATTTCCAAACTAGCGACGTGGACGTGGGACAGGCTGGTCAGCTGAGGCACGACAAGTTCAGCCCCCGCAAACTTAACTTTTTGTTGGGAGTTTTTCGAGAATGAAATTGGATTAGACCCAGGAATGACGTATCCTGTTTGATTTCTTTTCCCCTTGTGCTCTGACGAGCTTTGTGTTGAGGCAGGCTTTTGTTTCTGGCTCTGAGCTGCTTTTATTTATTTTTTTTTTTTTAAGTAATAATAATAAAAAAAATAAATTGGGAGCGTGTCTCAGGGTGTCTCGGGTGATATACTTGCACTGATTGGCGAGGGCTAGCTCGAGTGCTTTGTTCTGCTCACCACCCCCAGGTCAGTTGCACAACGTGCCCCTACGGTTCAAAAAGGAAAAAAAAAAAAAAAAAAGGAAGAAGAAAGGAGAGGAAAAAAAAATAAAAAAAAGGAGAAATGCTGACTAATGCCAGCGGTTTCTCAAATGGCTGATGCAAACCTGGAGAATTTGCATCATCATTCAGCCTAGAGTAACTTGGTATGACAAGAGCTTAAATACAAGTCCATGCGGAAGCTGAGCTGGTTTCCAATGATAGGGCAGTACCAGAGTGTGAAAACGCAGGTGTTCCTGAGCTGGGCTTGGATCACAGGAAGGGCTCACATACTCTTTAAGAGCTTGTTACCTGTGTGTAGGAGCAGTTGGAAAGATAAGAGAAGGCAGAGGAAGTGACAAAGTAGTTGGCTACATAGAGAGGGGAAAAAAAAAAAACACCACTCCTTCAGTTTCTGCTGAAAACTTTTCTGCCTGTGCTTGCCAGCAGTGTGCTGGTGGCACTGTAGCATGTTTAGGAAAGCTGCTGTGCCCACGGTCTCTAATGGAAGCTACTTGCAGGGACAAGCTAATGGCAAGTTGTCCTCTATGGACAGTGGACAGCCAGCCCAGGAGGGAAAAGTGGTGCTGAAGAAGAAAGTGACGCTTTTGAGGGGGATATCCATCATAATTGGCACTATCATTGGAGCTGGCATCTTCATCTCTCCCAAAGGCATCCTGAAGAACACAGGCAGCGTGGGCATGTCCTTGACTGTCTGGACAGTGTGTGGTATCCTCTCGCTTTTTGGTAAGTCCCTGAAAAGTTTCTAATTGGTCTAGAGGGGCAGCCGGTGAATTATTGTGATTATTTCTCTGATTTTACTATTGGATAGGAAGTCAGAGTGCAGGGCTTGAGCACCAATGGGACTACAGAAGGTCTGTGCTGCACGATGGATTTGTGAGTGCAAAGATTTGCAACCCCTGTCCCTCCACTCCCGGCACCAGCCAGTGAAAACTGGAAGCATAATTTATTTTTTATTTTTTTAATGGGTCCCTAAAGGAACAGGAAAACCAAAATGTACTTTTTATTTTTTTTTTCACTTTAGAATGTGCTGCATGTGTCTTTTTCTCTTGTCTGTGAAACGTATTTATGGTTTGCTTGTAAAGCCCCCAGCAGCTGGATGAGCATGCTGCTTGAACACCTCTGAAGTGTTTAGACAGCTCAGCCTAGTTCCCTAGAGGCTAGAGCAAGGTCTGAGAGGCATAATTCCCACTGTATGTAAGCTGTATTGGCATGAAGGGCAGCAAAACAATAATACTAATGACCCCTCCTCCCAGCTTTTTTTTTTTTTTTTCCTTCCTCACTCATGATGTTGCTTTGAAAGACTGGGCTGCAAAAAGCAGTGTGATGGAAGCAAATCTGCTCTGGGAGTTTTATTCCTGGCCTGCTTATTTGTGGGAGGTTTTTTTTGCTTATTCTTTGTATTCTTGAAGAGTGTTGAATTCTGAAGAAGTCCAGTTAAGTTGTTCTGCACACAAAACCCTCATTCAGAGTGGAAAACCGCACGCTGGCCTCCGTGGGACAGAGGGTTCATTGACCTATTTAATGAGTTAATCTCAAAGAAATTGAAGAACTAACGTGAATGTTGGCTTTATTTAAAAAGGAAACTACTTGTTTACTGGCAGGAGGTGAAGAGGACAAAGAGGTACTAAGTGTCTACTTGATAGGCGGAACATGCAAATGCCACCTTGTAAATTGGCTCTGAGCTTCAAAGAAATATTCTTTACAGGCTCAACCCACCCAGAACAAACAGTCCGAGTGAGTTAGGAGCCTTTTGGGTCAAATGGTGAAGGTATGGGTACAATGGGCAGCACAATCTCTTGTGTAAATGTGGAAGTTCTGCCTGCAACAAAATTCCCCTGTCAAGAAAAACCTCAGGTGCTATTTGTAACCCTGTCAAAAGACCTTGGTCTTTTGAGTTACTTAACCTAGAATTGCTTAAGCACTGCATTTATGGCTATATCTTTAGTAGTAGTAATTTCCTGGCTGTGAAGTTCAGTCTGTAAAAAAAAAAAAAAAAGGCACCCCACAAAAAACCCAAACCAAAACTAAAAAAAACCCCTCTCTCCTTTATCAGACAGATTTTAGGTCATTTTCCAGACCTCTAGATATGAAGAACTGTGTAATTTGGCACAGCAAAAGGTAGTACCTTGTTCTCAGAATGGACCTGTTACAGTTTGTTGTTTTTTTGGTTGTTCTTGCTTTTTTTCCTTAGTATTTTGTTTTTTAATTCCCTGCATGACTCAGTTGTAGTTAAATCACTTATAGAGGTCGCATAAGGTCTTGCTGAGGCTGTGCTTATAACATATATTAAAACACAATGTCATTTCATCCTGAACATCAACAGAAGAGGCTGGCAAAAGAAAATGCAGAAACAACTTTTTTTAATGTGGCTGTTAGGGTTCCTTTAAACACATCTTCAGGTAAGCGAAAGAGTAGCGGATAAAAGTTGCCACACTTTTGCAAAGCCCCAAACAAAACCAAATGAGCAGTGCAGGAGAATTTGTCATCGTGTGGTACAGCTTTAATGGGCTTGTCCGTGTGGTGTGGTTTTGACAACCGTGGTTCTTCTCTGAAAGTGTTGTGATGTGAAAGTGAGCAGGGAAGAGAGCTGAAATGAGTTCATGGGTGTTGCTGATCTTAACTCTGTGCGATGCAGTGCTAACAAACTTTATTACTGTTTATTACTGGCTTCTCAGAGCCTTCCAAGAGGGCTGCCTTTGTTTATTGGTTGTGGAACTCTATTGATGTGCTCCACCTGCGGAGCTGTGAATCCCCGGCTTTCTAGCTGGCTGATGGTTCCTGACCTTTCACTGAATTTGTAGCACACAAAAACACTCCACCAGTGTTGAAAAGCCGACTAAGCCACCCCCTGAGTTTTTTTTATGTAAGATGTTAGGAGTGCTGTTGAGGAAAATTCTTATTCTGCAGATCCTGCTTCCAAATTTTGGGCACTTGGTTGCTTTTGTGTGTGGCTGAGGAGAGGTAACACAGTTTTCAGACCTTCAGAGTTTGAGCCAGGCATCTCTATGGCTGAAAGGAGTAGATCAACCTTTGATAACAAGCAAATGTGTCAGGAATTCTTCATTGAGTGGTGCAGTCCTGGGAAGTAGGGTGGCTGGTATGACACCCCATTTTGTTGTCCCTCTTCACAAGATGCAGAGTAGTAACAGCACTTACTGCAAATAGCTTGTCCAGTGGCTTTAAATATAACTGGATATATGGTTTGGTTTACTGCATGTCTAGCTGAATTAATTAAAACTTACAAAATACATTGGAAAAAAATTAAAATATATAAAAAGAGTTGTGACACCATGGCAGCTCTGTTGTTAGGCTATAAATGTTTTGACAAGTATTTCTGGATATCTCTCACGTTGGCACTGTTGAATTCTCACAGGTGCCCTCTGCTATGCTGAACTAGGAACATGCATTAAGAAATCTGGTGGTCACTACACTTACATCCTGGAGGCCTTTGGCCCATTGCCTGCGTTTGTGAGGGTCTGGGTTGAGTTACTCATCATTCGGTAAGTGTGACTCTGTTTCTTCTCTGGTGGCAATGCACTTGTCATTCATTAAGAAAAATCTCTGATATATGTTGGGGGAAAAAAAATCAAATATATCTTGGTCAATTAACTGTTCTTTTGCCATGATTGCTTCAGAGGGTTTAAAAATGCTGTTCTGCTCATCAGCCTTGAAGTGCTCAAGGAGATACGTGTGCATGTGTGGGGGAAATAAGAAAACTCCCTGCCACAACATTCAATTACTTGCCTTAATTTTGCTGAGGTTACTATGTCATTGGTGTCACTAACAACGTTGTTAGCCATACCTAGATATAGCACAGTGAAAGAGGGAAGCCAGCTTTACCTTTTCTCAGTCTTGGCACTGCCTTCTGGAGCAGTTAGTGTTGTCTGTGGGTGCAGGAATAACTCCTGGTGAAACTATTGTCCAGTAGTTTTCAGAGTTAGGGGCACCATGTATGCTTTATATGTCAGATTGGGCCCTGAAGTTTTGCTTTTGTGGGGTGTTGGAGAAGTCGACTCTTAATTTGAAAAACACTAATTCACCACACAAAGAAACATTGTCTTCATTTACTTAAAATGTCCAAAATATTGCCTTGGCGTGTAAGCCTGTGACTCATGCAGCCTTTGACATTGTGCAGAGGAATTACAATATGAAGATGCTGAATCATATTAAAAAAACTTTCACAATGTAAATGGATCAAGGTATTAAACTCACGTGTAGCCTCTCTTCTTATTTTTACAGTTTTGCTGAGCTTGGAGGGCTTGATACGTGTAGAACAGGGCAACTCACTCACACAAAATGACTTTGGGAATGCCCCATCCCTGCCTCGGGCTGGTTAGCACTTCTTTCCCCTCTCTTCCGCAATCAGCAGATTAGTCACAAAGGAGGCACAAGCCTCATTTCCAATCACAACTATGTTTACATAACATTGACAAGTTCTAGCATATGCTGTTGGGTTTAAAAGTGCTGACGGTGCTGAGTCATTATGAATCTATAAACCCTTGTGCTGTTTCCAGAGGAAATAACTTTGTGTGTCGGATGGTCCAACACAACCTCCCCACCACAACGTAACCTTTGAGTTAACTGCATAATTTCCCTCAGATTGATGAAAGGGCAGATGTCTCAACTGGGTGAACCTTTCGCCAAAAAGGAAAATCAGGCAGTGGAATGAGACCTGTGTTTTCACAGTGCTGTGAACAGCTATATCACTTCACATCAGAGAATCAACAAAAGAGAACAGCATTAGAAATCCCCCTCCTAATCTGTGCCTTGCTCGACAGAGGCAGCTTATTAACTTAGGCACAAACACCCACAAGAAACCAGGCATCATAAATTCCTTTCCTCACGAAAAAAATATTTTTTTTTACGTATGACAGTGTCCCAGGAGTGTTGTGAAAATGCTTCTAGTCATCGTGCTCTGCCCCACACCCACAAAATAATCACGTTGCATGGGAGAGAACATCAGCGGATTCTTTAATCATCCCATCTGAGAGGCAGTGAGGAAGGCACACATGTTGTAACTTGTGATGATCAGAGCAGCACTGCTGAAACTCTGCACAGAGTTTTAGATCTGACTCCTGCATCAGGAAACTAATTGACTGCTACTATCAAAGAACTTGACACCTCATATATGTTTATTTTTTTTGTTTTCAGCAGATGAAGGTGTGCACACACAGCTCAGCTAGGCTGCTTTTTCTGAAAAATCGCAGGATTATCACACTCACAGGCTAGTGGAGGAGTCACAACCAAAATAGACATTTGCTGCTCTCACATATCTCTGTAAAGCCACTACTTGACAGTGGAGGACACACTTAACTACTCTGCCCACCTACTGATTAGTTCTGCCTTACACTGCACTTTCTCACCCAGTGCAGCTGCAAACCTTTTTCTCTCCCAAAGCCAGGTTGTGTGTATTTTATATATATTTATATACCTTTAAAAAAACCCCAACAACTGCTTTTCAAGCAAGTGAAAGTCAGCAGTGTGAATGCATTGTCTGTAGAGCTTCACTGTGGTGGTTGCTAAACAAAGACTGGATGAGAGTGTGCTGCCAAGTGCCTGACTCACCTGTGGTATGTCCTGGGAGCCTGCCCTGGTCCTCATCTGCTGTCTTCCTGTATCTTTGCCCTTCAGTGAAAGCTGGTTACTCTGCCTGCTCCTGAGCACACAGCTATGAGGCCTGCCAGCCTGCCTGTAGTACTGTAGTCTAAAGGAAAAGCATGGAATCTGTAAGGTTGGAAAAACCATCCGAGATCATTGAGTCCAACCACTAACTCAGCACTGCTGAGTCTGCCACTAAGCTGTGTCCCTAAACACCCCACCTGTGTATTTTTTTTTAATACTGCTCCATTCTTTGAACTTCCTCTCCACTGATTGACTGCACTGGCAGGAACCTCTCCCCTGAGACATGGGAATGTCAGAGGTAGAGCTGGTTATTACAGGTGTAATTTAGGAGCTATGTTTTTAGAAACATAGTGGTGTGGATAGCAGTGACTGCTTCTTTACAGAGGCTTTTCCTTGAAATGGGAGGGCAAAATCCAAGTTCTGGGGAAAGGAGCTGGGACTGACAAAAAAAAGTCTGGGACAGCTCCAAAGACCTGATCTAGGGTACTCCAAAACTACTTCCAGCAGGCTGCATGCAGCACTCAAAAACTGGAAACCTGGTGATCTTCTGATATGAATTAGAAATATTGCACTGAGGTAAAGTCAGTAAATGTCTGTGAAAATCCAGACAAAATTTGCAAAGCCCTTTGCTGGCCAGTGAGAGAAGCATCCCCATGCATGGGAAATGCACGTGCAGCAGCCCTTGCTTGTCCATGCAGAAACTTACTGGGGAAGAGTGTTCTGTTCTCTGCTGCTCTGCTCCTGGCCCAGCACAGTGTGTGACTTCTGGGTTGAGTCGTAACACAAAGAAAGTGAGTTTTGTTTCCAAGGGGCAACTCCCTTGTGAAAAATTATTTTATTGTTTGATGGAGGACGACAATGTCTCTGCAGAGTTTTTGCCCTATTCCTTAGAATTTTTATCAAAATTCTGTGAAGCGAGGTGGTGTTGCAGATTTTTGCATAAGAAATTTGCATGGACTCTTGTTCAACTCAGAAATCCTTTGAGGATCATGTGCCCTTCTGTCCTGCAGTGTGTGTGATAAACCATCAGCTGTCCTAAAAAGGGTGAAAATGCCCTCCCAGATGGAACATGAGCAGTAACGTGCAGGCACAGGCTAATTTGGTACTAATGAGTGTCAGTGCTAAGGCTTCTGTCAAACAATTAGCTTCTCTCAAAGAGAAAGATTGTGTGAATATTATGAGCATTTCAAATTTGTAAATGCAACAACTTTGTGGGGTGTTGGAGAACTTAACTCTTACTATGAAAAGCACTGAACAAATAAAGAAACATTGTCTTTCTTCATATTCCTTTGTTTTGTGGTATTCTACGGTATACTACAGGGATTCTTGCTTTCACTTGCAGTGCTAGGAGATTGTTAGTCAGTAAAAGGAATAAATTCTGTTTGTATTTTAGAAAATTCCATTTGGATTGCGTCAGAATTCAGCAAAAGGCCTGGGTAGATTTAGGGTACTTATTTTAGTAAACCAGAATTCCCAGCTTGAATGAAATTATTTTGTTTGTGTCTCTGAGTTGTGAGATATACCTGGCCACTAAAATTCACTGGCTTTTGTGCAGGGTGTTGCCCCTGTAACCTGATTCTGGCTGTGTTCTCTTCAAGTGAGTGAATGAAGATTTCTATTAATACCTTTCCTTTTTGATTATGACTGCTTTGCAACATGGAAGTTGCAGGAGCCACCCTGGTAAGAAGTGTTGCTGTCAAGATCAGAATCACTGAGCAGTGCTACATTCAGAAACTTTGGTACACGTCAGCAAAGCTGCAAGAAAGCACCAAAATGAAGGTTCCCAGTTCTCTGATAGTGAAGTTACAGCACGATCCAGTAAGAACAGTAACTATGTACTGTTGCAGATTAATTTTGTGACTTTTTTTTTTTTTTTTTTTTTCGCTCCAGCCCTGCTGCCACAGCAGTGATATCATTGGCATTTGGACGCTACATCTTGGAACCTTTCTTTATGCAGTGTGAAATCCCAGAGCTCGCGATTAAACTTGTTACAGCCGTTGGCATCAGTGAGTATCCCATTTTAGGTTTCAGGGAAGGGTAAAGATGATACAAAATGAAAAAAAAAAAACCAACCCAACAACAAACAAACAAACCAGTACACTGAGCAGGTAGTTGTTTAATGTAATCATTAATTACTGTGTGTCCAGTGCCAGGGGCACCTGTGTGACATTTTGCCTGGGTGTGTGTGTTCGTGAACAAACACAGGAGCAAAAAGAGCAGCAGACTTTATCAGTGGCAGGGAAAATCTATTGGCATTAATGGCCAAGTTTTCATTATTTTCGTAGCAGCAATTTCAGTCCCTTAGAGATGGCGAGGCAATGCCAGAGATATGGAAGAATGATTACCTGCTTGAAGGGCTTTGCTCTACCTTGGTTTTAGGAGGCAGCTGGATGCCAGGTATGATGTCATGAAGAAATGTAGCTCTCTTGAGTGCAGACAGGCAACGTGAGGTCATCTTCCCCAGCCCCACTCTTCCCATCCTGGCAATAACCCTTATTGAGGCACTTGTGGTTCAGAAAGCAGGAACCGAATTTTGGGAGCAGAGCATACAGCCTGGTGGGTGCATGGTTGCTGCTGGCTTGTTGTCCTACACTTGCTAACGTTGTAGTTAGTGCAAAAGGGATCATTTAGGGTTACAGAAAGCCAATGTTTGCAATGGAAAGAGGGACACTACCCTGAGAGCAGAGGCTTTACGATGTGCCTGGGCTGGTGTGGAGGATGTATGGAATGAGAAGGCACAAAAAGTGATGGGAATGGGACGCTAGAGCTTGTAGCATTAGAGACTTGTTTCCAGGTCTGTCTGGTCACTGGTGAGGGTGTTCCTTGTGGGCACACATTGGAATTCATCTGTGCTGGGAGGGAGTGCAGGGTAGACCTCAGTAATTAGTAAGAGATTGTTCCTTTCAATTTGCTCAGCACACAGGTCAGAAACAAAAAGACTGGGAAAAGGAATTAAGACATGCAAAATGATCAAAGGCCTACAGGACACCCCTTCAGTTTTGCACAATAATAGGTTCAGATGACTTTTTCTTTCTTTGGGACAAGGAGTTCAATTGACATTGAAATTTCCAACCTCCAGGTTACTGTGGCTTTTTGTGGGAGCTCTCTTGATAAGATTTCTTTTCTGCTGGAAGTGTTAAAAATCAGTATGTGACTACGTTCCTTTCTAACTTAATTATGCACAAAACTATAGGTTTCATAGGATTAATTGAATTAAGGGTTTGAATTTTGAGGTCAATGACTTTTTACAGCTACATCTGTCTAAAACATTTCAGTGCAAGATAAGAGTGAAACGTGTTCAGTAACGTTAAGGTCACCGAGACAGAAGGAATGTTGAATGAGGACTGCATCAGAGCGTTTTGTTAATTTCATGTGATTCAACCCCAATAGGTGAACAATCTGAAATATATTTTTATTGCTTTCAACTTGAGTGAAAATCTGTGTGATAAGCCATTGGCAAAATAATTGAACAAACAAGTAGCGTTGCAGGGGAGGTGGAGTTAGGCTGACATAATCACAGCCTTAAGGGAGAGGGGAGGTGACAGCAGATGCTCCTGTACAGAGCACAGGTAGGATGAACTGGCATTTCACTGAAAGAAGGGAACATTGTAGGAAACTTGTAGTGGTGAATGCTGAGAAAAACAGTGATATGTCAGATTGAGGCTCTACTCTTTGCTCCAGAGTGGAGTTTCACTTGTAGTTGTTCTTAGGTCTTCTACTGCATTTAAGCTCAGTGATCCCAGAGTGTCTGACTGCTCTCCTTGTATGGTAAGAGTCAGCTGCTGTGGTGGTAATTGTTATGAAGGTTTAGTATTGACCATGTAGGCAGAGTGATAGGTTAGATTAAGTTGGTGAGCTGAACAGACACTTTGGAGCCCTGAAGATCTTATAATCCAATATTATAGTGCAAAAAGTAGTATTTGTTTCTACTTCAAATTTTAAGTTAATCAGAAAGTGAAATGATATGCCTTTTTTCTTACCCATTCCTGGTTCCTTTTCCTTCCTTGCCTGATGAGAGAGCACTGGTTGTGTGTGTCTTTATTGCACAGGGAAAGGCAGTGGGATGCACCACTGAACTCTGTCCTTGGCTGAGACTTTGTTCCATTGTTTTACCTTGTCATTTCTCATTGTACTTGAAAGGACAGGGAGAAATTTTGAAAAATCTTCGGGTGATCCCCTGATCTCAAACACAATCAGTCTTATCTAAACAATCTTACAGATAGATGTTTGTCTAAACTGGTCTTAAAATCTGCAGCGTGAGAGTTTTTTAAACCCTCATTAGTATTGTAGCCCAGTTCTTTCTCTCCTTGTCACAATACAGGTTTTCTCTTTCTTTTCTTTTCTTTTTTTTTTCTCCCCACCTGAATCTCTATTGATGTGTTTTAAACCTATTATTAAAAGGCTGACTGAGATGGATGCAACTAGGATTATTTTGGGGAGTGGCAAATACTATTCCTTCTCTACCAGCCACGAAAACACATTTCTTGTAGAGGGACTACAGCCTTTCTGCTCCTCACCGTTTCCCCTCTGTGCCTCTTCGGTGAAAAAGGAATGACAGTGCAGAGGAGATGCAAATCAGATGAAAGTTAAAACGCAACTACTGGACATGGTGACATTTAAAAAGGATCCCTTGTTCTTGCTTTATTTTTTGTAGGAAAAAGACGTATGCTGGGCACAAAATTCCCCTCAAAATCACCCGTTCAGAGCAATCTTGAACAATCTGTAAAAACAAAGTTTCTGTTCTACAATATGTTGCTTTCATTTATAGTTGCCTTTATGATGTTTTTTCTCCTTTTAACACGACCAACCAACCAAAATGTCCAAACATTTCAGTGTCTCAGTAGAGACAAGGATACTTGTGTGGAGTCTCTTTTCAGATGCCACAGCTTTCTGAACCTCTGAAGCAAAACCTTCCTGTTCTTTTCAAGCTTAGAAATCACTTAGATCCTCTTAGTGTTTCTTAAGCAAATCTTCACGAGGAGAAAAACCTAGATCAAATAAATACTGGATATGCAGATCTCAATTTATCATGTGCCATAAACTTTTTCTCAACTTTTTCTCATTTAACTGTATGCGAAAGACGAGCAGATATCTCAAAGATTTTTATTACACTATACATTCCATAGACTCACAGAATCATAGAATGGTTTAGGTGGGAAAGGAGGTTAAAGATCACCCTGTCATGGGCAGGGACATTTTCCACTAGATCAGGTTGCTCAAAGCCCCATCCAATGTGGCCTTGAACACTTCCAGAGACGGGATATCTAATTACTACAATTTTATGAAAATAAATGGCCAGGTAGAGGAGAGAGGAGCTGGATGTGCTCCAGCACAGGGAAAGACAGCTGAAGAAAATGCAAGCAGGTGTCTAGCCTTTCTAACTCCCCACTTTGTTGCAGGACAAAACAGCTCCAGGACACAAAGCAAAGGGATGTCGCCCACCTTTGTTCTGATGCTGAAGGTAGTCTTTTTAGGAGAAAGAGTTGAAAACTCATTCTTCTCTTGAAGTGAAAGTTGATAGACTCCTTCATATTTATTGTTTCTTGACACGAAGAAACATCTTATCACTGTGCCTATCATTGCAAAAAAAAGGCAAAATTCATATATTGCTTTATTTGTATCTATTAATTCTTTTCCTAATGGTAAGCTTAAATATTATGATAACAGGAAGGGATAAATTGCACTGTGCAAAGGTATCAAACTCTTCTATCAATATGTAGCCTGAATAGGAACTGAGCCTGTTCCAAACTTCTCACATGGCCTCTGTATCAGAAAGCAGACAAACAGGTTTCAGGCATTAAAAACTGTGGGACTGAAAACCACTAACCAACTCACTTGAGTTTTTGCACTAATTCATATGTGTATTTTGGGCATTTTACATTGCAATAGTATATAATTTCCCCTCCTTTTCTTTTTTATTTTGGGAAACCTGCCAAAAACCTCAAATACCCCCAACTTTGTTTGTTAGAGGTAAAGTTATGCTTGAAAACTGAGGTTAGCTGTACAGGTCTATCAGGGCTTGCTGACAAATGCTCCAGCCCCAATTTTTATTGGTGTCTATGTGAGTTTATAATTAGATGCCTTTTTTTCCCCTCCTCATGGCAGATGTTGCAGATGCCACTCTCTACTGCTGACAGTCTTCAGACAAGCAGTTTACATTAAAATATCTCTTGGCTAGCAGGGATTTGCTCTGATCTGCTCTTGCAAATATGCTCTGATGGGTGCTTTTGTTCTTCCTGTAACTTTTAATTGGCTCATTAGGGTCTGCAAATTGAGGGTATTTTTTTGGCGTTTTTTAAAAGTCCCTCACCCTAAAAGTCTGACAAGTTATGGGAGAGCAGTTTTCTTGCCCCCTGCTGAGGCAGTGGTACATATATTGTGAAAAG
Source organism: Phylloscopus whistleri (assembly GCA_017589585.1). Classification (NCBI taxonomy): domain Eukaryota; kingdom Metazoa; phylum Chordata; class Aves; order Passeriformes; family Phylloscopidae; genus Phylloscopus; species Phylloscopus whistleri. The sequence goes on along the minus strand of JADMLD010000857.1, from coordinate 1,592,855 downwards.
TAGGCCAGGATGTAATGCTCACTGCTGCTTCTCCCTTAGGTTTTGTTATCCGTCTATAGCTGTGTCTGTGGGAAGGAAAGAGATTGTGAGAAACATGCTTGGTGTTTCCATTGTGTTTGATTGTTCATGAGCCCCATTTTGTTCTCCCTCCACACTCCTCTTGGTTAGGATTCATCTTGTTTTTATCGGTGTATTTAGTTTAGGTGATCTGTGCTCCCCATACAGTCAGCGGAGAAGGAGGAAAGAGGAACTTCCTGAGGGTGAACTGTCTCATCTGGGATAGGCATCTCACAGAGGTATTGTTATTCATCCTCTGGAGCTAACTGTCTTCATTCAGCATGCAGCCACACTTAATGCCTGACTTTTAGTTAGAAAAGTTAGACCTGAGTCCTCCTTTCACTGCCCTTTTTCTGAGAAACTGCGGCTCCTTCTGATATTTGCTGTGATCCCTTATCAAAGTGTCTGCAATCACTTCCTCTAAATATCTCCAATAGGGCCTATTCTGAAGACTAATGGCCATAGTCCCAGAGTACAATGTCCTTGCTGAACCCTTGTCATCATCTTTCCTTGCTTTTTAGCAGCTTTCTTCTTGACTCCACTTCCCCATTGCCTTTCACTACCCAGTTGCTAACACAAGTACTATGGTGCTGGTACATGATACCTAGTGTAGGCCCCACATTTCTAGACAAGTGCCATGCAAATAGAACCATTAACACTAAATAGTTTATGGTAAAATACTACTATTATTATCAATAGTATATAATAAGCAATAATATATTATGTAATATTATACTGTATTATAAAAAAGTCTGTAAACCCTTACAGCTTAATAAGTACAATAAAAAGTTAAAAAAGAAAATAAAACTGGGCTCAAATTTTCTAAGCACTTGTAAGCACTTAAGTCTCAGCCCTGCAGCCTGAATTACTATTATTGCAGTCCTCCAACTCTTTATGCAGTTACTCTTATGAAGGACTATCAAAGGACATTTGTATCAAGGGACTTTTTACGAGGGCAGTGGTAGGTGTCCTGGTTTCAGCCAGGTTAGAGTTGATTTCTTCTCAGTAGCTGTTACAGAGCTGTGTTTTGGATTTGGAATGAGAATGGTGTTGGTAACACGTTGATGTTTTGGGTTTTTTTGCTAAGTCCAGTTTATCCATAGCCAAGGACATTTTTTCCCTGCCTCCATGCTCTGCCAGTGAGGGGGTTCTCAAAAGAAAGAGAGGGAGCATAGCCAGGGACAGGTGATCTGAACTGACCAAAGGGGTATTCCACACCACAGAACATCATGCCTGGTATATAAACTGGGAGGATTTAAATGGGAGGGCATCTGATCTGAGTTTGGGAATGGGGGGCCTGGCTCTGTTCAGTGGGTGGTGAGCAATTGTATTGTGCAGCACTTGTTTTTTTTCCATTATTATTATTATTTACAATTATTACTTTTTTAAAACTTTGATTTAAATTATTAAACTGTTCTTATCTCAACCCACAAGTTTTACTTTGATTCTCCTCCTCGTTCCAGTGGTGGGTAGGGGGTGAAACATGGGTTAAAGGGGGGAGTCGAGCAAGCAGCTGCCAGGTTTAATTTCCATTTAGGCTCAAACCATGACAATAGGATGAGGGGAAATGGCTTCATACTGGAAAAGGGCTGGCTTAGATTAGATACATGGAAGAAATTTTTCTGATGTGGGTGGTAAGACACTGACACAGGTTGTCCAGAGGAGTTGTGGCTGACCCATTCCTTAAGGGTTTTGAGGCCATACCACCCGGTAACGTTCTCATATGTGTATCAGGAAGGTGAAACCAATGCACTAGAAAACCTGGAAGAGCTCACTCCACTCATGTTGCCTACTCTGACCTGTGTAAGGTGACAGATTGATTGCTGCAGTCAACTTGAAGTCTGGGTAAGCTGGATATCAAATTGCAGATTCTCTTACACAAAAACCTCCTCCTTGACATTTTCTTGTGCTCTAGTCCCTGCCTGGGCTTCACTTTCTACAGAAAAAAAGTATGATATCCTGAGTTTTCTAGGAAAATTAAAATGAGATAGTGCTTGACTATGGCACTAGATTTTTTATAACTTAAATGCTTCTGGTCAAATGAATATTGTAAATATATTTTGCTTAAATGACAGTTGTTACTCTTACTGGTAATCAAGTCCCAGAAAAAGGAGGAGAGACTCAAACAGCACTGATATTCATCAGCAACCTAAAGGGACCTTTCAAAATTTAAATTAGTCAAGATATGTCAGAGTAATATTGGAACAATAGAGTAATGAATCAGGGCCCTGGGATTTTCTGTTGCCTGCCAAATATAGGTATACAAGGAAGTAAAAAACCAAAAGAAAAAAAGGTATTTGGGTCTCAAGTGAAACTTTCCAGAAGTCTAAGCAATTTCTTTGTTGCTTCAGAACACTTCAGATATGGTGAGATACAGAACTGAGTAAAGATTTTCATCTTCAAGATGCTTTTCTGGTGAAAAAATTGTGTGAGGTGATGTTGTGAGTGTACATTGACTTGTAAGTTGCTCATTGGAGAGTGGGACTGTCTGTCTCCCAAATAAAAATACTAGAAAAATATTTTTTCCTTTCTGGAATTTTTATTTTATTAAAAATATATAAAAAAAGTACATGGGGATCCAGATTACTTGGAATTTTCTCCCTGTTCCATTAAACTCAAACTACTTTCAGTTGAAATGAGAAGAATTTTCAACCTCGCTGGTGAAGAGAAACTGTATAAAAGACTCGAGATAAATCAGTGGGGTGTTTTTTTTTTTCCAGAAAGCCTGTGCCATGCCAGATTTACAGTGCTAGCTCCTACAAACTAGCAAATTGTGCCTTTGTGTGTCCTGAGGTGTGTGATGTGGCTGATGATTTGCACAAACTGGTGCTCTTGAGAGAGCTTGAATTACAGGAGGATTGAGATGAGGAGCTGCTTCATTAGCTCCCTATGATGGCAAGAAAGAGAGGAACATGCTTGACCGTGTTTCTCTGAAGCAGCAGGGGAAAGAGGCTTTTTTTATCTAGTGAAATGGCTCCCATTTTCCACTCTTTAAGGAAATTTTAATTTTGTTTTTAATATCTAAGCTCCTTCTGTTTAAGTAAACTAGAGTAAGGGGCACTAAGATGACAAGACCTGCCCTCCTCCTGTCAGTGTTGTAGGAAATGTTAGGAGATGCTGTCCCTGACCCAGAAGGAGATGCAAGCTGACCAGGCAGGATGTAAAAACCCTTCTCACTGATCTCTCCACATGCTGGAGAGCTGCAGACCTGAGCTTTGTTTTCAAGAAGTAAAATGTCTCTGTTTCTTCACTGATTCCTAGCAAGGGTGGGCACAGTACTTACCACTCTGGCCCTGCTGCATCTCTGGTGGTACAGCAAAAACGGGGGAGAATGTGGAAAAGAGAACCAGAGGTAAAGCTATTATAAATTTATGTGTGGCCTAAACAAGGGTGAGAAAGTTTAATATGGTTTTTATTACTGTTTTATGAAAAATACAAATCTCTACTCAAAGCAGGACGAAGAAATCTGGAGTGACAAGAGTTGGGCAATTAATTTCTTTCATCTGAAACAGGGTCCTGTCAGCCAGTTGTATACCAGCAGCTGACAATTCTGTGTCAATGAAGCTGTAATTTGGTGTGAAGGATGTCAGGCAGAGAAGGGACAGATGGATGGTCAGTGCACTGGGTGAGGCATAGGGGCTCAGGTCAAGCCTTTGGTGTGGTAAAAGGGGATGGGAGAAGTGGGAGGACAAGAGCTGGAAAAGCTTATGGGGCTGTATTTCCTTTAATGCATTGGGATCTGTTGTGTGTGTGACCTCTCTGCTGGCAAAGAATTTTGTGACAAATGTTTCTTTCTGACTTTTTCCCCTCACAGCGCTGGTGATGGTCCTGAATAGCACAAGTGTCAGCTGGAGTGCCCGCATTCAGATGTTCCTTACCTTTTGTAAGCTTGTAGCAATTCTGATAATTATAGTCCCTGGAGTTATCCAGCTAATTAAAGGTATGAAATGAAAAGTAAATGCTTTTAAAGAGCTTTAGTCTTTACCCTCCGCAGTCTTTCCCCACTTGCCTCCACCACGTAATGCTTATAGCAGCAAAATCTCTTAATTAGTCTCTGCTTGCTTAACTGAGGCTCTGTTCTGTCATGTCATTGATTAGAAGTGGCACTACACTGGGATGAACTGGTATTTCCTTCAGCATGCCAATGAGACTATTGCAATCAGACCTGCTTTTCAAAGGAGCGAATGGACTGCTCTTCTCTGTAAGCTGTCTCTGGCCTGAACTCTGTGAAAGGGGCAGGATGGGGTTTAAAGGCAGGTGTGCACACACCTCCCCCAGAGCACATGCCTCTTCCAGGCAGGATGTCTGCTCTAACTCTGCTAGCCCCTAGTCATGGTGCACGTGTGTGGTGGTAGAGTGGGCTCACAGTTCACAGAACCACAAAAACACATGGTGTTTTGGGTCGGAAGGGACCTTAAAGACCATCTAGTTCAAACCCTCTGCCACAGGCAGAGACGTCTTCCACTAGGCCATGATTCTCAAAGGCCCAGCCAAAGCCCTGAACACTTTCAGAGCATCCATATCTTCTCTGGACAATCTGTTCCAGTGCCTCATCACTGTCACAGGGAAGAATTTTTCCTAACATGTAACCTAAACATGCCCTCTGCCAATTTATATCCCTTTCCCCTTGTCCTGTCACTACATGCCCTCTTTTCACTGGCAGATGCTCAGCTGCCTGTAGAGACCTTTTCATCCCAGCCCTCTGAGCAGCAGGTGTGAGATGGTGACGAGCCCCAGGTCACCCTCCCAGAGCACAAGCAGCCATTCAGCACAGAGGGGCAGAGGAGGGAGCACTCTTGAGTGTGTTGGCGGCAGATTTTATCTAACAAAACCCATCACAGTTTTTGGCTGTGTCCCAAGGGATGCTCTTTTCAGGCGTTCGCAAACCCTCCCAGCCGAGTGAGGAGCACAGTGTTAGTCTGTGCAGTGAGCTCAGTTTCTCAGGGACAGGTGGCTCTCTGTGGTTAATATAGACTCTGAAGTAAAAGTTTTCCTGTGTAGCACTCTGCTGATTCACTGTTTTTGTTTTCTTGTTTTTCACTTTCTTCCTGGCACTTGCAATGCCGTTTCCTGTTGCATATGACGCATTAAATGTGCAAAATTTCCTCTGTTCCCATCCCCCCCTTTTCCTAGACCTTTGGAGCAGGTCAAACTCAGGTTTGGTTGGGGTTTGTTGCCCTGAAGTAGCTCAGCTAGTGTCCCTGATTGTCCACTGGGACCTTCCTCTGGCCACAGTTTCTCCCTTAACCAAAAAGCCTCTGCTTCAATGGGAATTTTGACTGAGGCTTCAGTAAAAACAGAGTAAAGGTAGAGGACTTGACTCATTGCTAATTTAACTCTGAATTAATTAACTTTCTTCCTGCTCCGTATCTGTGGAGGATCAATGCTTCTCAGTAAAATTGGGATATGGTGGGGACATCTTAACAAACCATAAAGCACTTTGTAAATGAATAAGAGCATAACAAAAGTCTTGCATATTTGCATATATAGATATGTAGGTAATTCTTACTTGATGTAATATTAATACAATACTGATTATCATGGTAGGGAGTTACTAAACTCATTTTTCAATGGTAGAAATGTTTAAGATTTTGGGTTTATTTATCTTACAAATGTTGCTTCTGAATGAAATGCCAGCAAAGGTCGTTCTGATTAAAATGTTGAACAAGTGAAATTTTCCACATCAAAAACTATTGAGCTCATTCTGCTCTTTCATGTTGATGTAAGTCACTGCTGGAAATGACAGAGCAGTGAGTGTCATCAAGCTCAGAATGCTTTGAAACAAACTAATAGGTCAAATTCTCCTATTGCATGAATACAGATGCCACAAAGCCTTTTACAATTGCTGGCAGATTATGGCTGCAAGGGTTGGGTCAGAATTTAAGGTCAAGGACAGAACTTGATGTCAGTGAACTGTTGGGTGATTAAATGTTCCATGATGTGTTATATTTATTTTTTTAGAAGTAGTTATGACCAAAGAGCTTATTTTTCAACTTTTTGTTGTTGTTGTTGTTGATTTTGCAGGAGAAACACAGCACTTTAAAAATGCCTTTGCAGGGAATGATGCCAGTGTTATGGGATTACCACTTGCTTTCTATTCAGGAATGTATGCCTATTCAGGCTGGTAAGTGGATAAAACTTATACCTGTTTGTCCTGAAAATGAACACTAATATGCTCTAACAAAGACATCTTTATAGGAAGCCATGAGTAGCACATTCTACATCTTTTGCCAAGCTACATCATACAGCTAGGGTAGTTCTCACCACTGTTCCACATGCCCAGTGGTCATTGTGCCAGCAGCTCTGCAAAGGAAAGGTTTTTCTTTTTCAGTGTACAATATATAAACGTATACTGACCATCAAAAATTCACACCACAAGAAAGGAATAGTCTTCATTTTTTGTTAAATATTTTAATAAAAGGATAAAAGGACTAATGAAGCTTTAATTTTTTTTAAGAAGTCAGTAATTATATAAAAAACCAAACCTATGTTTCTGTTACAAAGTTGTGTGGCCCTTAGCCTTGCTTTGTAAAAGCAGAATCAATGAGATTGGTATGGACCACAAAACAGAATAAAAATCTCCAGATTTTTACACTTCTTGCTCTGAGAGATTTGGACCATACTGACAAGAAAGTGCAACTGGCTTCCACAAAAGTCGAGGGAGCTAAGGTATGAGAATCTACCTTCAGGTATTCTGCTCAGAACTTTCAAGTTCTTTCTCTCTTTCCCCTCCAAAGTACAGAGAAGCTGGTTTGAGAGGTGCTGCTGCTTCCCGAATCTGCCTTTTCAATTTATTCATGCTCATGAGGGCTCCACATTGTGCAGAGCCAAAGGGCTTTTGCAGCAGCAGCGTGGGGGGAAGAAAGCAGACTACAGTGCACAGAGTGGGCTTATTTTTGAGATAGCTTTGTCTGCAGGTCTCCCCTTTGCTTTCCACAGCCTCACAGGCAGCCGAGCTCTTTACCCTGCACAAAAGGCGAAGGCTGCAAGATAAGGGATTTATTTATTTAATTTGGAGGGACAATGGGCTGAGCATTGGAGTTCTCTGCCCATCTGTAACTCCCTGGTTGCAGGAGCATTATAAATCTGCACACTGAAGTATGAACAGAACTTTATACGTTAAATGGCAGCGGGGGAAGAAACCCAAGAGAGTCCAAAGCCTTTATCTGGGATAGATATGTAAGAATAGAGCCTGGCATTTTGAAGCCTCAAAGAAATGGAATTGATTATGTGGACAATCTCTGCTTTCTTTCCCCTCTCTCCTATAACTGCCTCTGTCTTTCATATGTAAAAGTTACTCACTTTTTAAATATTAGCCTAAGTTTTTCTATGAAAGCAATTTTAAAAGCTCTTTAGTATTATTCAGAGTTTCTTTCCTGCAAAATGCCTCATCAAAAACACTGTTATTTTGCTGCTTCTTTCCCATTTTTCATGTAACAGTTCCAAGCCTTACAATAAAAATTACCTTTTTTTTTCCCTTTACACCTTCTGACTTGTATTTCAAGGTCCTTATTTGCCACTTATAAAAGAAATTAGCAGGAAAAAGACCTGATTTGGCTAATGGTTCTTCTGAGCTGTCTATTTTTCTTTGTCATCAGCTAAAATTCATCACCTGAGAGCACGGAGGAGCAGACCATTAAGTGGAGTGGCAATATCCTTGCACTATCAGTTTCATGGGGCTAAATCCATACAACTAGCTGAATATGAAGGATTGTTGCAAGTGTTGGTGATGTGTCCTGGGATGCAGGGCAGGATTTTATGCATAACTCACAAGACTGTTAACTTTTAACTGTTAACTTTTAATGATACAGCTTTGAAGAAGAAAAGCAGTCTCTCTTCTGTGTGCAGGTTCATCCTGCCAAGAGCAAGTGTAGACTATTGGGTGTGTAAAATGCTGTCTGAAAAAGGACAAGTGGAGAAAAGAATGTAAGGAAGCACATCTTTGCATCAATAAAAGGATTGATGCTGGGCTATCATAGAATGGTTTGTGTTGAAAGAGACCTTGGAGATCATTGTGTTCCAACCCCCTTGCCAAGAGTAGGGATACTTCCCACTAGACCAGGTTGCTTGGAAGCCCCATGCAACCTGGCCTTGAACACTTCCAGGGATGGGGCATCCACAGCTTCCTTGGGCAACCTGTGCCAGTGCTCCACCACCCTCACTACAAAGACCTTCCTCCATATATCTAACCTAAGTCTTCTTCTGTGCTTTATGCATTAGAAAGTTTAAAAACAAGTACTGATGATTTTGCATAAGGCGACAAAGAATTTCAGGCTTAGTCACAAAATCACTATTTTTACAAAGCCATCAGCCAGTGTTAATGTGTTCTGCTGACCCAGTTCTGCTCCAAGACCTGTGATGGGGCAAAGCTCCCAGACTTTCTGCCAGATCAGCTACCAGTAGCTTGTGCCCTGCAGCAGTGCTGGCTCAGGTGCCATTTGTCTTTCTGCACAAGAGCAGAAGACCAGCACAGGCACTGTATTGACTGCTCTGTTTAATTAGACAAGATCTGAGTTTGGGCCTGCCTCCAAGCCAGGCACCACTGTGATCCAGTCAGGCACAGACCTAGTGCTAATAAATGCAGAACAGAGGCTTCAGTGACCTTGAGGCTTATGGTTGCTTTGTATGCAGGGCTGTGCCTGGTGAGCAGTTCCTATGAATTCCCATGCAGAGCTATCTCTTGAATGCTGCTGGAATACGATCAGAGTGCAACCTGTACTGGAGGTTGTGCAAAAGCATGCAGGGCTAGCATGCAGCCTGTGTTTGAGATTCTGTACAACAAACTAGTGGGAAAGTTCTTGGTTTAGGAGGGGTTTTTCCAAGGCTTCAGTTACTTGTATTGTTAAGAAGCCCTTGCTGAGTAATCTCATGGGACTTTTTTGCCAAGATAACCTGAAACTGTAAAAGGCAACAAGCACAAGTGGAATATAAAGCTTGAAGGCTGCACATGTGTGTGTGTATGTATGGAATTAGGATAAACCATTACCTGCCTAGTATGTCAGGGGAAAAAAAATAACTTAATTGCACACTGACTTTACATAGTAATTGTCTCTTTCTTCTCCTGCTTTGCTGTCTTTTCTGAGAATTCCCTTCCTGAGTGTGGGGACAAGGGAAGGTTACTTCACTCTCTCCTTAATCCAAACAAGGGCCTGCAAAGCCTACTGTTAAATTACTGCTGTAATTTAACAGCAGTGCTTAATGAAAAAAGCATCTTCTTGATTTTTAGTGAAAGAAATACAGGATAAAAATATAAGAATAAATCTTATAATACATTTTATAACTATTTTCTAGGTTTTACCTCAATTTTGTTACGGAAGAAGTGGAAAACCCTGAAAAGTATGTACTTGATGTTTTGCTTGACTTTTGAAGAACGGTTGTGAAATTTAAAATGTTGTAAAAGTAGTGATCTTCAGAAGCTCTGTACGCTGGTCAAGCTGCTTGCCTTCCAGCAGATCTGGTATCTGTTTGAATTGCAACTGCTTGAAGATTTGCTATTTTTGGTCTGTTGTGACCTTATTATGTATTCTGCTTTTATGTGCACAGAAAGCAGAAAATTAAGTAGATCTCTAGGGCTCCAGTTCTCCCCCTCAGGGTATGAGTAACTATCAGTGGCTCCTTTCAGTGGAAGTTACTGATATCCTGTCAGGGAAATCTTGCCCAAGAAACTTATCTGCTACAATATTTGCCAGTTTTGCTGTGTTTAAATATTAATCAAAATACTTAGTTCTACTTGTTTTAGACATCTTGGAAATGCAGGATCTTGAATACACATCACACAGCATCCAATCTAATGAAATCAAACAGGGGATATGGGTTGGAGCCTGTTTCCAACCAGAGATGAATACTCTCACATCACCTGCCTGTAAAACATGGCAAGAAAAGTTATCCTGTTAGGGAGAGTTTGATTTGTCCCATCTATTTTGGTAGATATGTTTCGGTACGTGGGGCCAGTAATAAAAAGCTGCTAACATTTTCTACAAGTTAGAGAAAATATGCCCTTTCAGATCAATTTGTTTTCTTTGAGGATAAGAAACTATTTACTTGATAAAGAAATTAATGGTTAAATGTAATTTTCTTAGGTTTTTAAAATAAGATAGCTGGCTGGGTACCAAATTACTTATTGTTTTAAAAGGACCCCCAGCATTACACACTCAGATAACATGAATCTGAGACATATGGGGAAAGAAATCCCCAAGCCATTGACTGGGAGCATGCAGAAGGTTTTTGTTGGTTTCTTCAAAGTCTGAACCAAACCTGGTGCTGTTTCAGAGGCCTGAAAATCATCATAAGGAAATGGATAATAAAGCATGAGGCTGGTAGAAAGACTGGCAGATTTCCATTGTTTCAGTGATTTTGAGATGTGTGGTGTGTTGTTAGCAGGCTCTTTGATGTGATCAGGATATGTAGAATGAGAATTTCGAGGCTGGAATCTGAGACCAGACAAATGCAGGTAGAAAATGCTGCAGTAATATTTATGAGTAATCATTATGACAGATACCTATGAACAAATGGGTTTTTCACTGGCAATCTTCAGTTCTGATAAAACACCATTTTAGGAGTTGTGGCTTAGTAAAACATGACTCTGGATGCATTTAAAAATGTGTAGATGTGGCACTTGGGGACATGGTTTAGTGGTGGACTTGGCAGTGCTGGTTTAATTGTTGGACTCAATGGTCTCAGAGGTCTTTTCAAACCTGAAGGCTTCTGGGTTTCTAAGTAATTTGTGTCAGCTGGCTAAAGATTCCCAGGCCTGGGACACACATGAACCCAAGCTGGATGATCTAGGGTGTAACTAACAAGGATCTGTGCTCTTTATAAAATCATGGGAGGCAGACATTAAAACCAAATGACAACCTACAATTTTTTTTTTTTTAAATTTTTATTTTTGGAGAATTGTATGACAGACTGATTTAAAATGTGAAACTAAATGTAGGAGTGAAAGGATTCTGGTCCAGGACATCTACTACTTCAGGAAATTCTGGGGAGATAATTTGGTAGTGTGATCAAATTCATCTAGAAGCAATATAATTTGTAAATTATCATATGGTTACCATCAATATGTGTGATCTTTTTAAATGTGTAGATGTCTACACCCTTTAGGACTTTTCATACACTTCTGTCTCTGCAGTTCTTTCAGCTGGAATTCTTGGTGATTTTCATTATAGCTATTTTGATATATGCTGAGTTTTTTTGTGATTTGAACCAGAGGAGGGCCTATTTTTAACATTTTGCTCTCTGCTACATAGGACAGAAAGGCATAGTTCCTCTCTGTTTAAAAAGCTAAGCACCCCTTGAAGCATGATATATCTCAGCTAAGAGAAGTGGTGCTGGTTCAATTCTGATTTCTTTTTTCCGTTACAGCCAGGATGTAAGGGAGGAAGACTGTCTTTTTCCATCTCAGAAGAGCTTCTCTGTTCTCCAGATTATCCTTGGAGAGCTGCTGAAGTTATTTGTGCTGCTAGTGAGGATGTAGTACTGGAGGGCAAACCACATAACCTGGCTGGTTTAGTGTATTCCAGGATGCCACTGGAAAAAAAAACAGCTCAATATTACATGTGCAGTGTTATCGCAAGGCTCTTGAAGATTCCCTTCATCACTGTTCCTCTTGAGGCTGCACTTTGAGAGGATGAGTAGATGCCCAGTTTTTACAATCCCCATGCAAAGGTATAATATAGAGTATAAGAGAGTGGGATTTTAAAAATTGCTGAATAAGTGGCAGGTGATGGTGGGGCAAATGGATTGCTATTGTCTGCGATGACAGAGACCTCTGCACCACCTGTAAATGGGGATTCTGGACTCTGGACTCCCTTGAGCTGAAATAAGCAATTAAATGAAACATGGGGAACATAATTGTTTTTATCTGGTTGCGACCTGTGAATGGCTCTGTTGGATGTCTCAGCTCCCACTAAATCCAATGCAAATGTTAGATGAGCCACTAATTGTCCTCCTCCTGTAAGCATTTATTAAGACTTAACTGTGGGATTTTTTTTTTTTTGGTGTGTGTGGTTTTTTTCCTTTTTTTTTTTTTTTTTTTTTTTTTTTTTAGCTTAAAATGGTGTCTTTCATTCTTGCTATGAACCTTATGTTAAAGGTTGCACTGAGCAGCAACTGGCCTGGTGGAAGGTGTCCCTGCCCATGGGCAGGAGGCTTGGAGCTACAACTTGAAGGTCCCTCCCAACCCAAACCATTCTGTGATTCTACTTTATTGGACTTCCATGTAGGGTATGATGTAGCTGGTTTTAAAAAGGAAAAGGAACGTACAGGCTTGAACCACTTGGAGCTTGTAACAGCTCCAGGTGTGCAATTTGTAATGTTTGTCAATGGTTAGGATGGATGCAAATTACTTACAGCAAAAGAAGTGAGCACAGTGAGGTCTTCTGCCCTGCACCTGCCAAAGTAAACATTTGCCTGAGAATCAGCCACAGTTGTGCATTTCTAGGTGTGCAACAGCTTTGGGAGTAACTGAGGTGAATGATCAGCTCCATCCCCATGTGAACCAGCAGGCTACAACCCCCCAGTGAGTGTGCCAAAGGGATGTGCCAGGTTTACAGCAGATAGGGATGGCAGGAATGCTCTAGCAGAGAGTGGGGATGGGGCTTTGAGCAGCCTGGTCTGGTGGAAGATGCCCCTGCCTATGGAACATGATGACCTTTAAGGTCCCTTCCAACCCAAAACATTCTGTGAAGCAGGCCCTAGAACATATCCTGAGATGCACAGGGAGGCAGAAACATCTGTTAGGGACTGCATTTCTTTCTGTGGTGTATGGCACCAGGAAAACATTTTGGAGTACAGCATGTGTCACTGGGAATGCAGGAGAGAGGCAGGGAAAGGGGGATGCTTGTGCCCTTGCCCAGTCCCCTCTGTGCTCCAAGCAGCTGTTTGTGGAGGCAGGAAGGGCTTGGGAGGCTGTGGGAATCTGTGGAGGTGCAGCTGTCTGCCCAGGCTCAATAAATCCACGCTTAGCTCCATAAGTAGGATAAACACTCTGGGTCTTAGGCACTGGGGTGGTGAGGCAATATGAAACCCTAGAGAGGGAAACAGAGACAGTGGGAATGGGCAAAGCAGGGAGCAAGCACCCTTCACATTACAGAAGGGAGAGCAGCAAGACTTAAAAAAAATAAATCTCAAAGTGAATGAATAGAGCTTTGGAGTAGTGTTGAATTCTCGCCTTGGAAATGCCACTGTTCCTCCTTTTGTGCAAGGACATTGTTATAACCCCAATTATCATAAGATGTAAAAGTAGCTGTTTCTGTCTCTTGCTAAACCCCCTTTTGATGTCTCATTTTTAAGCCCAAACTCATTTCTTTATTCCTCTTTGTTCAAGTGCTTCTCTCATGCAGCTATTAGTAGGACCTGAAGAAACAAAAAGTTAATGTTTATTTTAGAAAGAGGTGTGGCTGCAGTGTTAATGTACAATTTTTTAAAATAGCCTGAAATAATTTTATTATCAAGAATATGTGGAACAGCATTAAAGTGCAACAACAAATTCACTTTTTTTTTTTAAATTATGCTTTGCATATATGGGCTGGGTCAATAGCAATTGCTGTTTCAAATAAAATAGTTAAATAGTCCTTGAAGCAGACCTTCACCAAAACAAATTTGTGCAGCTACATCACATGCAGCTTTGATGTTTTTGATTTTCTTACACTATAAGGATCAGTCTCAAACTGAGGTCTTGTTGTATTGCATTGTTAAATAATAGGTGAATGAAGGAACAGCCAGGTTTCTGAGAGAGTTTGTCACCTGAAAATTGACAGGAGCCGTGTTGTCTGGAGCAGGAAATTCAGAGGACTAGAAATCACGCATGTTGAACTTTTGGACTCATTTCTTGTGCGTGGTCTTTGATTTCATCTGTATTCTTGAGCACCCACTATGTAGTCTCAAGAAAGAGGTTGAGTTTTTTCAATCAAAACCCTAAAAGCAGCTCGTGTCTGAAGGGCTCTTCCCTTTTCCCTTCCCAGGCTGAGCAGAGTCTGGGATCAGTGCTGTAGTTCATCAAGACTTTTGGCAGCCTCCAGATGAGAAGATAACAATAACACCAGGACTGTTTTCACATCACAGCAACATCTTCAGAGCCTTGTCAAAGTCAGAGCCAGGTTGTGTCAGATGTTGACCAAAGAGAATCCCACTTGAGCAAAATTGTGCTCCATCCTAACTATGAGTAGATGATTGGCTTGAATGCTTCAAGTTGTGAAGGTTAGGCTTGTGTTGGAAGAGAGAGATAATGTTATTTCATTTTAAGAGGAGGGCAGTTTAGACTCAAATTCCTTACTGACTTCAAGGCAGTCTTTCATCAGGTGGGCAGCTTGAGAGAGATGTTAATTTATAGCCCTTGTTTTACTAAATAATTTTATTTCTTTGGCTGTGTAGGTTTTTGTTGGTGTTGTTGGACTTAGCAAATATTTTTCATTTAGTGGGTAAGAATGATAGAATTTCAAAGGATGTGGATTCTGAAAGCATTTTACAGCATGGATTACTTTGCAGTTGCAGTTAAATACAGCTGCTATTTGGCACAATCCTTTCTTATTTTCTCTCTCTCTGTCTTTTTTTTTTTTTTTTCCCCTTCTTTCCCATTTCTTCTCCCCCTCCCTTATTGAACCATTTCACTTGCAAATATTTCATTTCTGTTTGTAAAATAACTTTGGTCCAGCCCAGGCAATCTATCATTGTTTAAAAAGTTACACAGTGCGAAGAACATATTATTGAGATGTATAGTGTTTATAAGTGTGGTCTCAGATTGATAAATCATGTCTTGTGCTGTTGAAAAACCAAGAAATGAATTGCTTTGCTATGACCTTGGGGTCTGAGATTAGTCAGTTTGTCTATTAGATTTTTCCAGAGTTTTTCTCACTTCATTTATTCCTTCTTTTTCAAAGCACCAAGAAGGAGTAGCTGAATAGCAAGTCACCAGAGCTTGATGTCATCAGACATTTTGTAAAATCAGAATATCAAAATGTTTGATATAATCTATTTTTATACTGGTTTTAAATAACGTGAATGTCATATCTAGCTAACGTGTGCCACCCATTCACTCTAATTATAGAGTCAACTTTGCATCTATGAGGAGTGAGGGAGAGAAATAAAGTATCAGGGGTGTTTTCTTCAGTCTGTCTGAGCATTATAGAGATGCAGATGGATGGGAGGGGAATGGTGGCTGCGATGCTACAACTCTTCCATCTCCTTTGTTATTTGCAGCCCTCTGATTTTTGGCACTTCACATTAAAATGCAGCCCCCTACCAAAGTCAGTCAGAAACTTGAATTGCACTGTTGCTCATTGTCAATCTAGCCACTGGTTAGGGACCAGATTCCAATCAAAAGAGTGAAAAATATTTTCGTTGTTAATTGAGAGGAGGCAAGCCTTTGAAATTTCTGCCTCTCTGCTTCTTACATATATATTTTTTTTGTTATTTTATAATTTAATGACAAGATTTACTCTCTGTCATCTACTCTGAAGAAGAATATTAATATCAGTACTCTTAGACACTAGAAAGGTTTATCTGCCTGGAGTTTGAAATCTTTCTTGTGTCATTATATTCTACTTATTCTTAAAAGATACATTTGACTCCAATTCATTTTCTTCATGTCAGGCTACAGTGCCAAATGCTCAGTGCAAAAGTTACAGGATTATGTTGTGATATTTTACCTGAAGATAATCAAAAGAGACAAATGCTAATCTTTCCAGTATTTTGTATAAAGCCCATTTGCTCATGTGAATTCATCAGATTACCTTAAAGGGAAAACCAGGTCAGTTAAGCGAGCATTTGCATTTTTCCTATATATATTATTTGTGTCTTGGTATTTTATTGCACTTGAATACTTATCCTTCATCATAGAGTGAGGATGTTCTAATTGGCCTCCCCACAGCTGTTGTTTTTTTTGTCTCTTTAATAGAAGTTATATACTTTTTAATTTGACTGTATCTAACAGCATTACAGTCTGCTTAAATTCTTTCAGTTATCTGGGAGGCATCTCAGATGAGGTGTCCAAACCTGGTGATTTCAACAACAATTTCTACAGTTTATTTGTACCCCCATAAGTGATAAAATCATGTTTTCAGATCTATAAAATCCTTTAATGGGGAGCTGAATCTGCCCAAATAAAGAAAACAAATTAATTTACTAGCTCAAATGTGCTTTCACAAAACCAAGCATGGATTTTGCTATTTATAAAATGTATGAAAAGCATTTAATTAAGAATGTAATTCAGTAGTATTTGTGTGTGTTTGAAAGGGACAAATAGACAATTACTAGCTCTCAGGGGAGTTGACTCACCAGCATGAGACTGCTCTTAATAAAACGATCTTTCCTTTACTTTTGCTTTCTCTCTAACCTTATTAGCTCCTTACTATTTACATGACTCACATCTTCAGTTCATTAATTATTGTTCTTTTTACAAATTACTAGTAATTCATTTCTGAAATTAAGTATTTCAGTCTTGGATGCATGTTTTTAATGGACTCAGATTTGTGAAATCTCACTGTGGGAGCCAACTTTTTTCCCTTCATCAGTTTCTTTTATTATTTTTAGTTGAAGGATGACGCTCTTCCTGGAAGTGGGAAATTCTCTTATGGGTGGGACCCGAATATTCTGAGTTGCTTTGCCTTTATTTTTATTCTTTTTTCACTCCTAGTTTGGGAGATTTTAGACCAGGTTTCTCAGGACCCCATCCAACCTGACCTTGAGCATTCCTGAATTCTGGCTCCAGCCTCTCCTCTCTTCACTCTTGCACTTGTTTGAAAGCAAATCAGTGAGAGACTCCAGGTCAGAACTAGAATTTAATATCAAAATTAAAATAAATGCAAAACCCCACTGGCTCTAACCTGACAGAGTCAGGATACAACCTCACACCCTGTTGGCCAGGCTGGGGGTAGCAGTCTGATTAAATGGTGGCTGCAGTCCTCTTGAAGTGATAGATGTGGTTCTGTTGAAGCTGTGATCCTGTAGAAGCACCTGATCTTCCTCTGAAGGTCCAGTGTTGGTTATGTAGTTCTTGTCCTCTGGGAATTCAATGGATGAAGCTGACTGTGGTGTTCCAAATCTCAGATTATATCCAGGTAGGAATGCTTGGTTCCTCCCCCTGGGTGGAACATCTCACAGTGGGATGGTGTAGTTTTATCAGCCATGCAGTCAGACTTTGATGGCCTATTAGCAGAAGGTGTCCCCCTGGAGGGAGGATGGGTCATGGAAGAGAAAAAGAGCACTGCCCCACCTGGTTTTACCAGATAGTGATAGAATAAATACTTTTGGTTACATCTTACATTGTAACCTAAGACGACTGTCCATCCCCCTCCCCAGGAGATGTGCCATAAATGTCCCAACCTTGACACTCTGTTGGTTCTGCTGACAAAAAATGTGATTGAGTCACATGTGATACATGCAAATGATTCAAGGGCTGCAACTTGCTTGTGAGCCCTAATTGGAGTCTATCTGTAGTAGGATTTGTCGGGGGTCACTGAAAACACAAAGTATTTCCAACCAGAGGAAGAAGCGAAACTGATTTTAGCTGTGTTAGCAGCTTGAATTAAAATGGAGAAAGGATCAGAATGGAATTGGAAATGGGAACCCAAACTAAAATCCAAATAATTGGTTTATTTATTTTTTTGTTTACTTCAATTACATTGGGCTGGATTTTTGGATTTGATAATGTGGATTGCCCTGTAGTCTTGTAGTGAAGACATTTCTTTTGCCCTGCAGTGTTTGGGAGTTTCACTATGGTAGCCACCATATATAATATAATTAACTGAGGATGCAGATTTGGTCCTTCTGTTGTTATTTTCCTTATTCTTGGCTGTTGGACACCAATTCTTCCTGCCACACCCCAATGTCCCCTAACCCATGGGTGCACTGGGTCCTACTGAACAGCAGTGCTGTGTCACAAGAGAGAGGGAACAAAGAGCACAGTTGGAAAGCACAGTGTGCTGTGCAGTCTGAGTCTGGAGGGATTCAGGGAGTAAAACACTGCAAATCCCCTGCCTTGTCTTTGACAGATGCACTTTGTGCCTGAGCAGTGCTCTGAATTCACCTGGGCAGTAGATGCAGGCAGCAGAGGGTCTGGGAAGATGGCTCACTGCATGAATTCACCTGTCATCTGGGTGATCACGGGGAGCAAAGGCTTCAGCAGCAGGGATAACAAAAGGGCTGCAGATTTCATTGGGCACTATTCCTCTTCCTTTCCTGAGACAGGCAGAGACAGCCCCTGTGTGTGCCTGCTGCTTTCCAGAGGCTGCATGTTTTCCTTGTGCATTTAGTTAGGGACTGACCTAATGGATGCTGTTACAGTCTACAATGTTCAGGGATGTGTGCCTGACACACATTCAATACATTTTATCAGATATTTTTATTTGTTTTTCATTTTCCCATGTGCAATTGCTTGCTTTTTTTCCCCCTACCCCATTTTTTTTTTTTTTTTTGTGGTGCTTATATCTCTGCTGAGTCCTGTGGTGAAATTCTACACCATGAGAGAGATGACCCTCGGGTGCTGTATCTTAGTCATTGGCAGCTGCTTTCTAAACCCCAGTTTAGCATTTGAATTGGTTCAGCTGTCTTCAGGTCTTTCTATCTCCTACTTCCACTTCATTATCTTTCCATTTTATGTTAAAAAAAAAAAAAAAAAGAAAGAAGTGATGTTCTGTTTAGAAATTGGCTGCAGTGAAGAGTGGCAGGGTTTAAACTGATATGCCAGTCAATATGTGTAAATTAGAGAAGAGACTGATGTAATCTGTAGTGTCTGTAAAGATTTCAAAGATGTACCTTGATCATTAATTAAGACAATAAGGATGTCTTATAAAGCTGCAGTTGAGAAGACTAATAGTTCACTATCGAATGAGGCAAGGCAAGGTCACTTGTATAATTGCCTGTTCTAACATTTATATTCCTTGTATAAAATACTCCCACTCACATGAAAGTCGAGCTGAAGGCCATGGAAATACTCAGGACTAGGCAATGCAGTTTTCATAACTAAACTTTGAGGGCACGCTAAAGAAGCACAGTAGTTATGGTTTTTCTATGTATTTGTTGGATTTTTATAAACCAAATTATTATTTCATACAGAGTTAATTTACAGCACAGACCTGGCATGGGTGTTGGAGAAGAGAGAGTGGGAAAATGGCAGAATAAAGATGAGTGCTATATAGGCAGTTAGATACTGTGCATATATACTGTGCACAGTATTATTACTGTGCTGGGTTTTATCTGTGGGTATGTGTGTTGAAATTAGTAGTGCTACCTCTGCTCTTTTTCCCCTCATTGTCTGATGTAGAACCTGGTTCTAACTCCTTTTACGTCTCAAAAATATAATAGAGATGCCACCAAGACATTAGTCAGAAATCAGGAAGGTAGTCGGAAATCAGCTCCCCAAAAAATCAAATCTGTTCAGCAAACACAGGTGGAGGATGGAAGGAAAAAGATAAATTGAAGGGCAGAGAGTGTAACACCACACTGCCATATACCAGGACACGGGGTCAGTGGTGGTTCTGTTCTGTTCTGTGTGTGCTGTTGGGAGGGAGGATGGTAAAGCAGGGTGGGAGTGCATGCTGCCTGCAGGATTTTCCCCCTCTAAGGCAGCATCTGCATTAAGGCAGCACTTCAGAAGCCATTGCTTTGATATGTTTGTTTCTGTCTGTGTAGGCTCTGTGGCTCAAGATAAAAGAACCAACTTGAAATGAAAATGAGTTGGCGAGTTCCTTCACAATTCTGGAGACAGCTGAAACTTTCTGAAGATTATTTGTTAGAACTATTTGGTAGTTGTAAAAATGCATCTTTGGGGCAGGACCCTATTGCAGGAGGGATGGGTGGGAGAGGTTCCTGCAAACTCAGTGGATGAGTGGACATGCATACCCCTGGGCTGCTGTGATGCATGTCCTTGTTTCTTTTTTTATCCAGGGCCGGTGGAGAAAGGGGATGTGGGCTAATCTCTTCTGAGGGGATGTGGATTGAGCAAACTGGTCAAGGGGATGGTGTCCCTGTCCACGGCAGAGGGTTGGAATTAGGTGATCTTTAAGGTCCCTTCCAACCAAAAAATCATATTGTGTGATTTCCATCTTTTGATTTTTACAAGTGACTGTTTTTGTTAGATTATTGGTGACAAAGGAAGGTGCCATGGCCAGGCATGGCTGAGGCTTTGCATGCAGTGTACACAGAAGGGGTAAACATCTACATGGAAGTGAACACTTAGGACACAAGCCCTCAAACAGGTGCCAGGCCTGTGACACCTCTGACGAGGAAGCAAAGTCCAGGGAGCTCAGCTGGAGCTTTCTGCCCTCCCTCCTGCTCCAGAGTGGAGAAGATGTGTCCTGGGTGCTGAGACTGTGGCTGGCTGCTGCAGAGGGCTCTGCAGCCACGCTGTTCCATGGAGCTGTGGTGTCTCCAGGGTGTGAGGATGTGACAAGCCCAGGTGCTGGCCCTGTCTGTCCCCGCAGTGGCTGTTCAGTGTGTGGTGCATGCTGCTCTGCCACCGCACAGCAGGTTGCCCCTTTCTAGCCCTCATGGCTCGTTTTGTTTGCCAATGTGATAACCTGCTGAGTGTAGGGTTTGTTTTCTTTCCTGTTGCTGGTTTTACCTTTTTGTTTTTTAAATCATTTCTGTTTGTTTATGTGAATCATGGTTACTATGAATCAGCTCTCCTAAGGGAGTAAAACAAATGTTTATCCACAGTCTCTCTGGGTAGCTGGAAAAATTGTAATCTTTATTGTAATTTACCGGCAGGGTAATGTAATGTAATGTAACACAAAACATTGTAACCTTCAAAGTTTCCATTGCCCTGGATTTTCCTTCATTTTCACCAGCTGAAACACGTGCAAAACTGTTCTAACATCTATTTCTGCTTCACTGATGGACATAGCAGTACCTGTACAGAAGGGTGACAGTATCCTCTTTGTGGGAAACCTGAACTGCTCAGCAAAATATTCATGGAGGGAGTAAAAATCCCTTGCAGGTCTGATGTTCTGCTGAAGGTCCAGAGCTGTAGAATGCAGTGTATTTTACTGGAGAGATGATGAGTTTCTTAGGGCTGAGCAGCTCTTATCTTGGCCACACTGAAGGTTCCATGAGACATTTTCATTCTCTTTTGGTGGTTCATGAGAAGGAGGCCTGACTGAAATAACTGGAAAAGAGATGGGCAACAGTGTCTTAGGGGGAGATAGAAAAATGAATAAATTTGTCACTAGGGTGTCAAGTCCAGGTGAGGTGGTTCAGAACAGTCGCTGCAGCTGCACCTCACATCTCTTGTCTTGGGTCCTGGAGGTGTTGCACTCTTTGTGAAAGCAAGTGTGTTTTATGGAACTTCTAGTGTGGGTGCTGCTCTGCATTGCAGGCAAAGCTCCCCCAGGTTTTCTCCTTCCTGCTGTAAAACTGGAACCTGGTTTTGTCTGACGTTTGAGCTCTTATTTCTGTATTTACCAATGGCATCAGCTGACTAATGGTGACTATGAAAGGAGGTGACTCAGAGCACTCACCCTGGTGTTTTGGTCTGAGATTTAAATCTGTGTTTCAAACAGCACTGAAATCTCACTGTAAACCCCAGTCAAAACCATGAAATTCCTTGTGAAATTGTAGATCAGCCTTTTCTCATGGGTATTGTCAGTGTTGGTTTATAGCCTGGGTATAGAAAAAGAGGTCTCACAGCCATTTATCCTGGTATCTGTGAAAGCAAGCCACCCCCACTACCTATGGTTAGTTATAGAGGGCAGCAACAGGTACTTTACTTCATAGTGCAATGTTGGGATCTGTATGTGCTGCATCCTCTCCTGGAGCCAGAAGGGGATGACCCTCTTCTGCCACTTTTTATTTCTTTTTCTCTTTAACACTGAGCCTCAAAAATGAGGGAGAGCAGAGTGCTGAGGCACTGTTAGGTAAGCTCATGTAGCAGCATCTTGCTTGCCATTAACAGTAAATCTTTCATTGGAGCACCATTAGGCTGATGCTGGCTGGCACCATCTGGCAGAGGTGGTGAGATGACTGTCACAGAGTGCAAGACAACATTTTTTTATGGGATAAGATACAAAACTGGAGAATAAAATACAAACAAAGCAGTGGGCAGCAAAAACTGCAAGGGCCCTGTGCTCTTTATTGCAGCACGAGATTGGAGTTTTATAATGCACAGAGTCATTAACATGTGCCATGCCACCAGGAGTAGCTGTTCTTTAGAACAGCATGCTCAAAATTCTGATAGCAATGAGTATTGCCACACACAAGAGAAGGAATATGTTCCACTTAGGTCAGCCAGCACAATAACTCTGACAGTCTTTTTGCATGAGGCACTAAATGGAGTTCACTTATCTGATTGTTCATCCTTAATAGGGAGTGGGATTGCTGGCTTGTATTTAAGATATGTAATAGTCCTATCAAAATGAGACAATTTGGCTTTGTACACCTTTCTCTAGATGAGTGCATCCTTTCTTGTGTTTTTTACAGCAGAATTTCCACCAGAGGAGCATTGATCTTAGCTAGTGAATGCTAAAGTCCTCATCCCCTTGCACACCCATTCACTGCATGGTGGCTGTTTTATGTGAGTGCTTATGGGTGTGCAGATGTTCTGAGAGCAGGTTCTGGTCACTCACAATGTAGTTGTACATGTTGGTACTTGGCTGTGAATATCTTGGAATTTTAAACACATAGTGACAGTGATATTTTATTTGTGGAACCACTGTTGTTAACTGAGTGACCATTAGGGTTTTTAGTCATTTAAGTTACAGTACAGCCTATATCCATGAAATATAAGCTAAGAGGATTTATATGAGATTATTAATGCTGCAGGGGTGCTGTGAAGTGAATAATCTGCATTTCACAAGTTGTGGTGCTGTGGCTTATTACGTCAATCCTCATTCACTTGTAACACTTGCTGTTGAACAAGTGCTGTTATTTGCATCTTCACCTTGTCATTATATTTTGTTTATTGTGAAAAAGTAGACTATAACAGTATTTATTATTTTGAAGTATGGTGGAATGGAAGACCCCTTACAAGAACAGTTTTTATATCATCATTTGAAAAGATCTAACAGCAATTTAGAGACCTCCTCCATAGAGAATGGATAATGAATAGGAGCATTCTGATATGACAAGAGATTTAACTTCTATGGGGGGATATTTTAAAGGAAAGGAAATTTACATTCATCCAACACTGTAAAGGAATGACAGGCACTTCTAGTTTATCATATCTGTTTATTACAGGAAAAAAACCAGTTGCTAAGCAAAGCCAGATAAAAGTAAAGATTTATCCACAAGGAACATAGAAGACCATGAAATTACTTTTCCATGGGCAAAACCCCCATTGGAGAATAAGCTGCTTGTGAGTCTACAGAAGAAATATTTCAATGGATGTGAAAATTAGCAGATATGCTTTTGGATTCTTGCTTGATGATTGTGAAAGCCATGAGGAGAGGCTTTTTCTTAGCTGCAGGCTATCCCAGACATGAATAGATCCAAGCTGTAGGCCACCTCAGCTTGGTGTTCAGTGTTGACAGAGTCACGATGCTGTACTAGAACGACCCTGGAGCACAGTGAATTACATATTTTCCCTGCTTTTAAGAACATAATTTTGCCCA
The DNA here is from genome assembly GCA_017589585.1 of Phylloscopus whistleri. Lineage (NCBI taxonomy): Eukaryota > Metazoa > Chordata > Aves > Passeriformes > Phylloscopidae > Phylloscopus > Phylloscopus whistleri. The sequence goes on along the minus strand of JADMLD010000857.1, from coordinate 1,569,258 downwards.
CAGAGGCCCAAATCCTGCCATTTGTTTTATGTTTATTTTGGTTACTGAAAAAAATGTCTTGCGAGCACTATTGCTAAACTAACACATAAATTTGTCCTGTTCCCCAGAGCTGGTGTTTTTAAATGGGGGCCTGCAAGAAAAATCAGGACAGAATTTTTAGCAGGATCTGTTGCAATTTATAGAAGAAGAGGCAATGATTTTAAACCAAAGGAGAAGAGATTTAGATTAGATACATGGTGTAAAGCGGTGGAATGGGTTGCCTGGGGCAGTGGTAGATGCCCCATCCCTGGAAACATTCCAGGCCAGGTTGGGTGGGGTTCTGAGCAATCTGACCTAGTGGAAGGTGTCCCTGCTCTTCTCAGGGAAGTAGGACTAGATGACATTTAATGGTCTCTTTCAACCCAAACCTTTCTATGGTTCTGTGGTTATCTAGGTTTACTTTCAAATGCAGATGTCAGAGAGGCTGGTGTTGGACAGGGTGTCATGGGGTGCCAGGATGTAGGGATTTTTGATGGCACCAGCACATGGTCCTTTTAAGTTGATGCTGTGGGTCAGGATAAGAGGTAGTGTGGTAAATTCTGTATAAACCCTCGTTATCACTTTCATTTTAAGATTTTAACAAGGAAGAGTAGAGCATTTTTGACAGAGGGCACACTGAACAACGTGCAATTGCAGAGATGAGTCAGCCTTAAAATCCTGAGTCTCATTGATTATGCTGTCCAAGATAATTGAAATAGGCTAGTAAGTCTGGCTATTTCATGTCACTACCAACTGCAGGGAACTTAATTTGCAGCAGAGTTTCAGGATTAACTCTCTAAGGTTATGTTTAAGGTTATGTTTAAGATTTCTCAGTTTGAACACAGAAAAAGGAAACTTCAGCCTTACTGGTCATTTTGAAAATTGTGCATATTTTGCTTCATGATATCACTTAATCAAAAAAGAGAAGGATAAGCTTTTCTCCTATGCCTGTGATTGTAATTTCAGCATTATGAAGGCTTAGTGAGAGAGGATTTCAGCTTACTATTTCCTAATTCAAAGCACAGAAGGTAATAAAATAGAAAAAGTTGATATTCCATTTGAAATCCATTCCAGTGCTTCCAGTCCCTGTGTGCTGCAAAGGCATATTTAAGCTCACATTTGGAGTTTTCTGGATTTCTGTTCCATGTCAGAACTCCTACAGAGTTATTTCAGTTTGCCATATGGGCTGTCCCACATCTGTAGGCGGTCTGCTGGGCTGTCCTTAGCCAGACCATAATTTCCCTGCTTGCTGCAGAGAAAACAATTTATCTGCCTGATGGCCGCCTTCATGGCAGTGCAGTATTGTTAAGACATCTCCTTTTAATTTCATTTACACCTTTTTGTGTCTTTGAAAATGCTAATGTTTTAAGGCACCTGCAGTTACCATTTTTCTCATTTTGAATTCCTTCAGAAGAAGAGCCTGTCTTGGTAAATGATATTTCAGTTTCCATGGTGCTCCTTATTACAAATAGCTGCTCTTTTCATCACCAAACGGTGCAATTTTCATTCATGCTGAAATATCAATGGTAACATACAGCAGCAAATTGCTCCTTTATGATCCTTGGCATTGTGGAAACTCTCTTGCTCAAAATTAAATGTCAAGGAATTTAGCAAGTATGAAAAATCTGGCTCCTTTTATGCACATACACACAGAGACATACACTCTTCCCTCCGTGCTCTGTGCACCTAAGCATTTACCTTCCTTTATTATTTACTGTAAGGAGTCATTAATATGCTGCCAGTGATGCCTCCCAAAAAATCCAGTTTTTAGAGGGGTTGAGGGGGTGGCTTTCCTTCCTGTACCTTCCACTGGAACTGAGTGAGGGTTTTTTTATCCAGGCTACTTGTTGCCAGGCTGTGAGTAGCTCGTTTTGGGAATGATAGCAGCCTTGCCAGCCTGCTCCCTTGCATTACTCCAAGGGTTGCTCTGTCATTTGCCCTGGCCCAAATTAGACACATATATATGTTAGTGTGGGCAATAGAAATACACACAGCTCAAGGCAGGGCTCTGCTTCCACCCCAGCCCTGCTCCCTGCAAACACTGAGGTACTTGCAGGAGTGTGGGGACGGTGCTGTGACAGGCAGCAAGGTTTTTTAGTGGCATTCCTTTCACAACCACCGTGCTCTCTTTCCCTGGCCATGATATTGTTGTGCAGCAGATGATGGCTTAGGTTTCTCAGCTACGTGGCTTGATGGGCACATTTCCCAGATCAGGTTCCCTTGTTTATAATTCTAAATATCCCTCACTCCCCCGCTGCCAGCTACTGCCAGTGGTCCATCTTTCCTAAGAAAAGTGATCCTGGCTGGAGAAAGTAGACGCTGTTCATAAATCAGGTGCTCAGGGAATTAATAATTTCAAATTCAAGTTCCCAGGAGTGCCCGCTGCAATAAATTGAACTACTTTTAATACACAATTATTTCACTTCCTCCCTTTTACATTTGTATAAGTCTGGCAATGAGGTATTGTGTTGGTATGGAGCAGTTAAGAGGAAGGTAGACCCACTGTCACAGGCTAAATAAAGCAGCTTGGAGGAAGTGCTTTGGATTGTGCCTGTGCCCCTTTCCCCTTAATTTCCATACAGGAGCAGGGTGCAGGCAGATGTTTTGTTTTTACAACCCCGTGTCAGGTTTGTTGTCATGGCTTCCTTGCCTCCAAGCAAGCACCATGATTTATTGGTGCTTCTCACCATAATCTACACTACTGGCACTGCTGGGAGCACTTCCAACAAATAGACCTCAGAAGAAAATAAAATGCTGGAGCTTTTTGAGAGAGCACAGGTGCTCCTTTCAACTCTTGGTTGGGAGAGAACTGGGCAATAAAGGTAAAATCTGAGGTTTTGCCTCTCTGGTGGAAAAGGTGAGAAACTTCCTTGAGGACATTAAGGTTTCCCACAAATGAAGTAAAAGGAGGGTGATGTTAATGATGATGTAAATAGAAATGTAGAAGTCATTCATCAAACTGAGGAGTGACAATATATCTGTATCTGAATACTCTGAATTTAGACTATACTGCTTTTTAAAAGGCAAGCTTTTGTGAGAGTGGCAGACAACCTTTTAATTACGGGTCAAACCTAAACCTCACTTTTGCTGCAATACACTAAATAAATAACTATTGTCTTTTGGGCATCTTTGCTACTATTTCAGGTTCTGAAATGCAAAATACAGACCCTTTGCGAGAGATCCTGCATTTTCCAGGCATTTGACTGTTCTCTGGTTAAGCCTCCCAGACTCTAACCAAAAACACACTTGAGGTCCTGGGGTAGGCCTGATTCCCTGCAGGTATGGCTATAGCAATAGGAAAGAAAAGCAAGCTCCTTGGGAATTCAGGTTCTCAGGAGGGATGTGGCTTGGGGTCAAGTTACAGTGCAAAATAAAAGCCACATTTGGTTATTCACAGGTCTTTTGGAAACAGTCATAAGCTTTGTACAACAGGTTTGCAACTGAGGTAGCACAAAGATGTTGAACACTGGCACTTGATGTACTTATGGAAGTAGAGTTGACTGAGAAATTGCAGGGGGTGATCAATATTTTATGTTTCAAGTCTGTATTCCATTTCTTCTTTTAAAGAGTTTTTTTAAAAATTAGCGCAAGTAGTAGCTCTGTGTGCTGCCTCTTGTGGTCAGTTTCTGCCTCCTAACAGTGCTCACACACCTGCTCTACAAGAAATGGCTACCAGAGACAGAAAGACTAATATTTAGTGCTGTAATCTCAAATGTCCTTTGGGTATTTAGCCATCACCTTTGATATCTGCTGTGTTGGCGTAGTTTTCTTTGGGAACCTCAGTAGTGCTATCCACTCCATGCAAAATGACTCAGGATCCTGCTTGACCAGGAGTCAAGGAGTGTCTCTGGCTGGTAGTCCAAGTCTCAGATTCATCCATTCTGCTCTTCCAAGAAAGATGTTTTGTAAAAGGTATTGACTTGACAGGGTGGGGCTTGGGCTGTGATGTAAATGAGTGCTCTGGTCAGACCTGTCTTGGCAACCCGAGTTTGTACACAAAGACAGCATAGCCAGCTCTAAATCTCCATTAAAATAAAGCAAATCCCCTTGTGAGCATAACAACTATTCTTAGTTTCTCTGAGAAGGGCTGTGGACGGATTTGCTTCCTGAGACTTGAGCTGGGAGGGTTTGCCTGAAAGGAGATGTTTTATGGAAAAGAGTGTTACCCTGTGCAATTAATACCTAAGTCTTAAGACAAGGCAATATTTATGCTAATTAATTATTGAGAAAAACCTGTTGGATAAAGCGATAAAAACATCTGAGAAGTTAAGAAAATGTCCTGCCTTTTGCAGGAAACTGATAACACAGTATGACCCTTTAAAGTCAGTTGGTCATGGAAGACCCTATTTACAAACTGTAAGCAATTATAATGTGAACCAGTGAAGTCAAACACTGAGAAGTAAACAAGTAATTAGCACAGCAGAAGCTCTTCTCTTCTCTTGCTGGGTGGTAGAAGACAAGAAGGCTTTTAAATGCAGACTGTAGCCTGATTCTTCACTCTTTTATCCCAGTGTCATGTTGCTGTGTCTCTGAAGTAAGAGATTTGGAACCAAAGCATAGAAATGAAGAAGGGGAGGCCCTTAAAACTCACTTCAGCAGTAGCATCCATGGAGCATGTGGTGGTGTAAATGAGAGGACAGCATAATGACTGGGCCTTCCTTTCTTTCATTCCTCCTCTCAAAACCAGAAAAAAGATCACAGGATGATGAAGGGCAGTTATGTAGTTGAATATTGTCTAAGCTGCAAGCCCACAGACTGCAAGTTCCTCTGATCTGGAACATAAGGATGGAACATACTGGGAGGCAGTGAAGGGAAGAGATGATTTGCTGATGGAAATCTTCACTTCAATAAACAAAATAATAATAGCTTGTCACTGAAGTCAGCAGTTGCTGAGACGCTGGTTAGCATGGAGAAATATGTGGATTTGAGAGGTGCTGTGATGATTCCCATCCCTTTTGTCTCTCTATTCCTGCTTTGATTCAGTCCTGGGAGGTGACCTCCTCTGAAGTTTTGCATCTGCCTTTTCTCCTAGCAGATGGATGAGATTGTAGTCTTTTCACCTGTTGACATGGTGAGGACTGTTTGATCCCTTCAGTGTAATGTGTTGTCTTACAGGCTGCTTTTTTACATGAAAAACATGTCAGGGATAGGTGAGTTTATATCAAAATGTACTGCTTGCTGTCAGGATTTGGGCTTGCCACAGCTCATGGAGTGACTGCCTGGGAATGGTGAGAGACATAGCTTGGGCTCTGGAACACAGCACTTACTAAGGCAAGCCTGTATGTCTTCTAGTCTTGCACTGAAGCCCTGGGAATATTAAATTTTTCCTGCCACTTTCTGTATTTGGTTACTTTTTTTCCAGTGTCAGGTTATTTGGATAAATTTGCTCTTGTGATAAATTTGCTCTTTTTCTGCCAAGCTTTGGTGTTACTGGCAGTGCAGTGGATGATTAGATTTTTTAGAGAGTGCCAGAATCTGGGAAGAGTTCAGGAAAATTGCTTGGCAAATTGCAAATGGTGAATAAATTATTGTACAAGGGAACTTTTGAAACTCCTCTGGTGGTAAATTTTCAGCTAAGGAAATATAGAATATATAGCATCATGCTCATGAAAACTAAGCAAATACTTGCCCATAAATCATGTAAGGGAATTAAAATTTCTCTCCTTCTTTACTATTTTCATTCTGAATTTATATGTAAAATTACCTTCCACAATTTCCTTATTACAGTAAAGATGTAATTTCATGTAACTTTATCAGTAAATAAGTGATCTATTTTGACATTTTTATTTACGTTTCTTGCTGGGGCCCTGCTAGGGCAGCTTTGTCCAGGACAGTTGATTATGATGAGCATTTGTAAAACTTGGCTTTGATGTGGATGCAAGGAAAAGCTTTTGGTGTGACCTCTAAGTGACAAAGAATGTGGCAACAAGGTGCTTCACCGTTGTGAACTCAGCTGGCTTGGAGGGGTGTTTTTGGCTGTGTGGTTGTCATTTCATAGAAAGAACAGCCCTCAGTGCACACAGCCCTCATTAGTCACTGTTTCCTGTTACAAAAGTTGCCATTAACATGGGATATGTGCTGTTCATTTCTAGGAATGTCCCTCAGCTGATTTACTGACATGGTTTTTCTCATGCTCAGATTCTTGCTCAGGCTTTCTTTCTCTTTTTCCTTTTATATTTTTTCCCCATTTTCCCCTTCTCTTGCTTGTTCTGCTTTCAATTTCTTCTTGAGAAAATATTTGTAGAAGTAGAGATGTACTAAAGTTGATTATCAGAAGATCTATGATTCTGCAACACTGAAGGTTAAATGCAAAATCCAGTGGTTATCCTGATTAACTGAACCATATGCCCTAGCTCGGGTGCCTTTTACAGGCTCTAGAGGAAAGAAATTTGCTTCCAGGCAATATGCAGCATTGCTTGGCAACCATTTCAGCCCTGTATAGCACAGGATGGGCTAGCTGTATTCCCAGCACTGAACTCCTCTCTGATGGTAGGCTCCTTGGTGACTCTTTTTCTGGGAATCACAAGGTAAATGTGCTCTTTGTTCAAGTGTGATTGATTCTTCATTACAGTTGCTCTGTATATAGGGCAGAAGGGGAAGATTTAGCTTTGAACAGCAGCTAGGGATGGGTAAGTCTTAAAATTTATGGCGCTTCAATTCAATTTTAGTCAACATTCAGCCACATAGAAGCTGTCCTAATTGTCTCTGCTTTTTAAAAGACTTTTTAATTATAGGGTCAATATTTCCCCATTCCGATTTCCTCAGATTCCTTTTGATACTGATTTTCTTCAAAGTTTTGGGAGAAGACATGAGTATTGCAAAAAGACTTTCCTGGCAGCAGCTTCCCCTTCTAACCAAGGAGCAGCCTGCTTGAATACCATCTTGACACTAATGCTCAAGACATCCAAATAATTGTATAGGTTTGGAGCTAATCTCAAGGCTAGGTTGGATGGGGCAACCTCATTCAATGAAATGTGCCCTTGCCCACAGCAAGGGGACTGTAATTAGATGATCTTTAAGATCTGTTCTATCCCAAACCATCGTATGATTCTGTGATGATTCTGTGATCAACACCTCAAGGTCTACTCAGGCAAACAGCTGATTTGAAAAGAATTGTCCTTCGTTTTGAAATCTTCTGAAATATCACTCTGAAATGAAGTGCAAAAATAAGAGCACTTCCCTATAGTAACCAGTAACCACTTCAAAGCAAGTTGAAGTCCTGGATTTGCTTTAAATCTCATTTGCATTAAGTAAGTGAGATATTGCAGTCTCCTGTATCTGAGCACTCACAGTGCCATAGTTTTTAAGCCATTGATCATTCTGAGGTCTTTATCAGTAGGATAAGATTTGTGTTTTGCTTCTAAGATTTTTTTTTTCCAAAGAAATCTACTGATGTGGTCAAGTTTCCCATCGGAACTTTTAGCTTTGATGAACCAAAATCTTTAAAAAAATAAAAGTGGAAAATATGTTTTCTTGAAATTTCCCTCTCTAGTCCAAAATTCTCAGCTATCTGTGAGGCAGCTGTGAATTTGTTTTACATCAGAAACACGGCTTATCAGTATTGTTGACACCCTGTGTTGAGTGTGATGCATCGAATGCAGAAGTGAAAAGGTGGAAACTGCATCAATAGAGGCAATTTAATGGAGAATAGGAGCTAGGTATGATTTTTCTTATTTAGAGACAAGATTTGGAAGTCTGGAGAATATCTAAAATATTCCAAGAAAATTGGTACAGTGATCCTCTAGGGAAAAGAGGTAGTCTTTATTGTTAATAGCATTACAGCTTTTATTCCAGCATGGAGGCTATAGTTCACAGCAGAGAGTCTGATAATGGGATCCTGTTGCAAATTGGGAGCTGTCTCTTAAATTGGATGGATAGAAAAGACACAATTAAAGCTCTCACTCTGGTTTTGCATATGGTTCCTACCTGTCTGCCTGTGTTTTCGGGTGATTTGAGGACCAAGTGCGAATCCGAGCAGAGGCGTCAGTGAGAAACGAACCGTACCGTATCGCTTATCCCTGAAATCTTGAAACTGGCCTTTTATTTCTGTCTAAATCTGTCACTGGAAGCAGTGGGTAATAAGCAGTACTTGGAAGGCTTGTGCAGGCATACGACAGCCCTCTGAAAGCTCGCTCCTGCCGGGAGACAAAAGGTGGCAGTGCAGCCTGAGCACTTGTTTCCTTCAAGAACAGGGACTTGGGAGCTTAGGAGTCGCAGCATCCCTTGTGCTGCTCCAGGCACTGAGTTATGATTTGCAGGCTTTTTAATGAATAGTGCTTCCTGACTAGTTCTGGCTTGTTTAGGGGTTTTATTCTTCTGAGTGTGTTGTTTCTTTTTTTTCTTGTTGGTGTTACTATCCATGGGCGTTAGCGCTCTTCAGCATAACAAAGCAGGACTTGCTGTGCTCAGATAATGGCCACGTTTGGAAGCACGAATCTTCACCCCCAACCCTCCACACCCCAGTTCTGAACTGGCATTTTGATTTACCAGAAAATAAACTGGGATTTAAAGGAGATATGAACGTGAGGTGTTTAGTAAGAGTTAGAACAAACGAAGATAATCTGTTAAGATGCTTTCAGTCATTTAAATGGTATTTGTGAAAAAAAGTCCAAATTTGCTATATTTGTCTGAAAAACCTCTTCTTAAGGTTGGAGTCAGGGCTGATTTTTTCCAAGAGCTTGGTGGTTGAAGCATTCATCTGTGATGCAGAAAATATAGATAAAATACCTGCTCTGAAAGACTTTAAATCCATGTATCCCTACCTTGAATCAGATGCTAAGAGGATTGAATTCAATTTACACACAGGTCAGGTAAGAAGCTTAACCCAACTGATTGCAATATATCTGGCAACTGACCTACAAACCCCATTTTGGCATGTATTATCAACACACAGACCTGCAGTATTTCTGGTGTCCATAACTATGGGTTTTCCAGCAGTACAGCTGTATTCTGGGCTCTTTGCTCTAGTCCTTGCTGTCATCTTCTCCATCAACAAACACATCCTACAAGTTGGCTTCCCTTTTTCCAGTTTCTTCACCTGAGATGTGTGCATGAGGTAGCAGTGGCTACTTAATACAGTACCATGATGTTCACCCCGATTTGGTGTTACATTACTGGCATGATCCTCTTACCCACCTGTGTGTCTGGGTTAATGGGAGCATTTGACACCGTGGTTTCTGAGGTAGGGCAAGATGTGCAACAATGATACCGTCCTGCTTTACTTATTTATAAATACATTTATTTCTTCAGTCTCAGGTTAGAGCTTGTTTTCAGCTCCATGCAGCCATAGTGATGTGAAGGATCTGTTTGAGAAATGAGGACTGGTAGTGAAGAAGATCCTTAAATTCTGACCCAGCTGTGTTTCTTTGAGAAAAATATCAGAAAAAAAAGGATCTTTGTGTTGGTTTTCAAAATACCTTTTCCTTTGAGGTGATTACAACAGTCCTTTGGAAATGTGCTTGTGATCTCTTCTGGAATACCAGAATTCCTAGTTCTGTCTTTCCTTTCTTCCACCTGCTGGGGTGACTTTCTTTAAATATGGCAACCTGTCCATCCCTCCAAGAGCAGCCTTAATACAGACAGCTGGAGGGAACCAGCCATGGACGAGAGCTCTCAGCTCTCCTCAGAGGGTCTGTGCATACTGTCACTCTCAGCCTTGGAACTAAAGGATTCATTTCAGCTCCCAAGTTTTTACTTGGTGTGATGTAGATATCAATAATCTTAGGTGGAAAGAGACTACAGCAACACTTGAGGCATCTGAGTTTTTCTCCTGACTCAAACATTTGCTTGCAGTGTGGCTTTGGACAAATTCACCGCGCCTCTGTTCCTCCTTCTAAAAACAGAAATAATTCTTCTTTTCTGACTAGAAGGACACGCTATATAAAACTCTGGCATTAGTATATATTGTTTGTTACTGTTCTGTCTTTTAGCTAGGATGGGAGGGGGGTTGTGTTTTCAATACCATTTGTGCTGTGTAAATTTACAAATTTGTGCTGTTTCCATTTGTGTGTCATATTCTGCTCTCATGTTCCCCTGAATAGTGGGAGAGATCACTGGGATGTGATAAGGTGTGTAAAGGAAGAAGTACACCCAGGAGGAAAGGGCAGAATTTTGCATGGTGAATATTTGGGTATCCAGGGGAAGATGTCAAACACCTCTAGGTGTTTCGGGTTCAGCTTGCAAGTCAATCTGAGTAGGCAACTTAAATGGGAAGTGGGAGACAAATGGGAAGCATGGGGGCCACAAGCCCCTTGGTGTCTCCGAAGGACTCCTCCCTCAAATGATTTCTCACCTCTTCATAAATCTATTTCCTTTGTCTAGAGGGTTTTGTTTATCCCTTCTTTTACTGGTAGTTTCTACTGATGATATTTTGGGATCACCAAATGTGCATTCACCTGTCATTAGTGGCTTCTTCTCATGTTATTTGTTTCATGTTCAGGGGTTAGCAACCAGATTGAGAAATAATGAGCTGCCTTGTGTGTTTCAGAAACATACCCCTCGCAATATGCATTTCAATGATTATCGTCACAGTTGGCTATGTGTTAACAAACGTGGCATACTTCACTACCATCAGTGCTGGGGAGTTGCTGCTTTCAAAAGCTGTAGCAGTGGTAAGTTGCAGAAGAAAAATACAAGATATATTCCTGCTGCAGTTATGTTTGTTGATAATATTCTTATTTTTGGGAGGGGGGAAAAGATCGGGTGGCCAAGTCCAGTCAGGTTTTAGAATGGCAGCACTTATTAGCATCCCAGTGAAAGTTGATTTTTGACTGATGACTGGGATTGTGTTTCGGGCCATCAGTAGCATTTATAATGTAACATTGCATTGTGCTTATTTACCTCTTGTAACAAAGTCAATAGGACTTACATTTCATAGCCAAATACATGCTTGAAAAATTCAGTGCTAAATTGTAAGCTCAGCTCCTGGGAAGCAGGATATTTATGGAAGAGAGAGCTCTGAACTATCTCGTGTAGCAGAATACAGTAACTTTTTCCCTGCACAATGTGTGTCCTGAGTTCTTGGGGAGAGGGTTGCTGCAAATACTGGAGCTCATTTGGGAAGGAGTTGCAAGGCAACCTGGCTAGGAAATACTGCTGTGATTGTTCTTGCTGGATTGTGGTGACGACACTGATTTTTATATTTATGGTATCTGAGTCACAATGAGGAAATGAATAATTCCATTTCTTTTCCAATAGTGATGCTGCCTGTGGCTATTTCGATTGACGTGAGTTTTGAAAAATGACCAAATTCTGTAGCTAATGAGAGGTCTAGAAAGAAAACATTTTATAAACATGGCAAAAGTTATGCATGTTGCCTGTGGTTGCCCCAAACTCCAATTAAGGCTCTTCTGCCAACCTGAAAAACAAAAGTGTGAATGGATGTGATACCACACACATACTGGGAAGTATCCAGCTGAGTGCAATGAAGGCTGTAGGAAAAAGATATTAGGTGTGCAGATCAGACCTCCATCCTTTCAGACTTGGTCTTCTTCTTTGGAGCCATAATAGTCTAAATTGACACGAGTCAGGGCCTGATTCCACCTCCTCATCATTGCTTCAGCTTCAGGAGGTCTTCCACATGCCCTGAGGGGTAAGGGTAGGACAGTTCAGCTGTAGTAGCTGTGCTCCCACAAAAGAGGATGCACAGCACAATTCCCAGTGAGGGATGCAGAGAAGGGGCGTAACTCACGCCGTGATAATTTGTTGATAGAGGACAAATGTCTTCCCATTTTATGAAAAATCATTGTGTGTTCCTCTCTTTTCTAACAGACCTTTGCTGAACGACTAATGGGAAGCTTTTCTTTAGCTGTACCAGTGTTTGTGGCTCTCTCCTGCTTTGGATCCATGAATGGCGGTGTTTTTGCCGTCTCCAGGTGAGTACTGCCACTGTTCCCGGGGGTGAGGGCTTGGGAGACATACTGAAAGTGTGGAAGCAAGGGGAAGGGAGAGAAGGATTCATTCCTTTAGCAGGATGTGATAAATGACTACACTGTTTACCAGTGTAAGGCTTTTCCTCACTTTGTTTAGGGTACTATTTTTAAAATCCTTTGAATGGTTTGGAAATGAATCTCTCTGAGGCTAGCCTTTAATCAATGGCTGCTTTTTTTTTTTTTTTTTTTTTTTCATGTAAAGGAGGAAAATTGGAGGGAAAATATTAACTATTTCTAAACACGAATCAAGGGATAGCTTCAGAGATGGTTTTGATTTCTGCATGTGGGTTTTTCCTGCCAGTGCTTTCATTTAGAACGAGACCTCAAACGAGACTAAGAAGTGCTGCTCTGCTCTGTGACTTTCATGAGCCACTTTGCGTACTCACAGTAATGAGCACATTTAAAGTCTGTCCACATTTATTTCCCACCAGGATGTTCTTCGTTGCATCCCGTGAGGGTCACCTTCCAGAAATTCTCTCCATGATTCATGTCCGCAAGCACACTCCTCTGCCAGCTGTCATTGTTTTGGTAAATCATACAAACAAATGTTCCTGCACTAGAATTCATATTACAGACTTGCTCTGGAGGATTCAAACAGAATTTGGGCACTGTTTGAGCCTCATTTATTAATGTGAACATGGGATTTGGGTAGGGTGGAGGACAGGAGAAAGAGGAATGATATTTGTGAGTTCTTATTCTATCATCTCCTCCTTGCTTTCTTGCCTATCACTTCAAGCTTATTCATATCTTACTGCTCTGACTTTCTAAGGACCTGCTAGTGATGAGCTAGTTCCCTTCAGAGAAACAAATTCCAGTTAAACAAACGGGAAAGGGATTAAGTTAACTGAAAGTTGAACTAAACACCAGCATCTGGGAGTACCCTAAAGGCTCATTATACTACCTGATAGTGAAAAATGCAAATAGTTTTGCACTAAGATAATGGAGGGGGAGCCCTCAGCTGTCCAGCATAGTGGTGATGAAAAAATGAGAGAACATTTGCCTGGGAAATAGTCTGTGAATTTTCTAAGGAAAACCACTGGTGCTTTAGTGGAAATCCTATTACTGACTTCTAAAATAAGCAGCAAAGGTAAATGTTGGCCAAGTGTTAGCTTTGCAGACTAATTTGTATGGTAAAATGTTAGGGCTAAATGTCAAAATACCAGCTTCAAAGTTCAGTTTTCATAGTGCCAGGAAGATTGTCATTTAACTTGCAGTCTTCATAATCACGGGTGTTCAGCCCCTCTTTTGGGATCAATGACTGCAGTGTATCTGGATAGGCCTCTGCCATATTTAGGGACTTACAGCCAGAATAAAAGATGCACCCATGAGTCCGTGCTAGTAAGAGCAAATGCCCGTGGAATTTGAATTGGTTTTTGCTGTTGATGCCTATAAGCTCACTGTTGGTGCCTATAAGCTGAATTGTTGACTTTTATATGTCCACACATAACCACAGGCTTTGAAATTTTGAAAATTAGGCAGTGTGGTTATGGTGAAAAGTTTTAATGAAATCAGTTTTCCGTAAACATTTAGTTTGCATTTTATTTCTTTGGGTGTAGTCATACCTTGTGGATAAATTGCATTGACCGGTTTTTTGTGGAATGAAATGCACAAAATGTATTAATATGTAGTTTTTCTTCCTGACAGACATTTTCTGCTATTGCATATGGTCCTGTTACACCAGTGCATTGATTTCCTTTGAAAAAGTCAGATTCTCGTATGAAGATGGCTTTCCTTCAAAGACTGCAATTTTTTAGCTCACCTTATTGCAAATAGAGCAGTGGCAGGATATATTCTACATCAATAGTGATTTTAGCATTTCCCTGTTTTATTTCTCCTTCCAAGTTCTGCACACTGTAAGAAAGGAAAGAGCTCTAGAGGATAAACTGAGAAAATGACCATGTGTCTGAAGCTTGTAAAATTAAAAAAACAAATCAAACCAACACCTTTTTTTGAAATTAAGAAATCCACACAGAGTTCAGTCTGCATTTCAATCTGCATCTCAATTTACAAGTTGAGCTATTTGGACCAGAAGTATTCCTCACCAACTTGAGGAATTTGATAGCTTTGTGTAGTAACTCATAGAAATAATGCAATCTGATTGTAACCCTGCTTTCTTGTATTTTTTTTTTTTGATAGCTCTTCTTCACTTGCATTATTGTGTATAGCTTGCATTATAGTTATAACTGAGGTTTTAAACTTTTAGAGGCTGTCTGTAGAGAAGAAATCTCCCCCAATATAATTCAGTTTCCCTTGACATTTACATAGGGGTTTGCTCAATATCTGTATGTAAGGAACCAAGTACTTTATAAGTCATTAGAGGTTGGAGGCCAGAGACCCACATTTGAAATATTGATCCTCTGATCTGAGTCAAATCTGTGTTGTCTGCTCTGCTTTGAAAAAAAAGCAGAGAGAGGCTGTGAATCTAGGTAAATAATACAAGTTAGTTTTATCTGTTTAAAGACTTAGCCCAGTGTTTTACTGCATCTGCAGTTGATTTCACCTATTGCCTTGTTATAAACCTAAAGGCCCTCACTTCCAAAATCTTCCCTCTTGCTGAAGAATGAGGGATATGGTGAATTTGACTTAATCCTTCATGCCCAAATATAAGGACATTTTTTTGACCAGATACTGCTTTGAAATAGATCCATACAGCCTTCACTAACCATCTAACTCTCTATTTTATACATCAACACTCTATTTTATACATAACCTTCTGCCTTCCTCACAGAAGCCTTGTATCTCAGACTAGCTTTTTTGGGAGGAGCTGTATTTATTCTGGTGTCCCCTCTCCATCTCGCTCTTCAGTAGCTGCCTGAGTGACAGCTGAATTCTTCCTTCTGGTTGCAAATACTTGCGTTTACAATGTGCAATAAGCCTACATACTGCAAGTCTGAAAAGCCAACCAAGCTGGTGGCAAACTCAGTGTGCCCAGCTGGCACCTCACGGTGTGGAACTGCCCCTTGCTGTGTCCTCTTTGCTCACTCCCTCTTTGGAGCCTGGAGGACTAAGACCTTTTTCCTTCCACAAAACACCAGGAAACCTCTGCTTTCACATGATCAGATGTGATCAAAATTTAACAGCTCTTATGGTTTGCACCAGCAATGTGCAGGTAAAGCTGCAGTGGGCTCATATCCCATGAGAGTGCTGCCCAGGATGCCCCAGCACTGTGGTGGTGCCTTGTGCCTGTGTATTTTTGTCTGGGTCACGGGGGACAGATTTGTATTGACTGTGTGTGGCGACCCAGGACAGATATTTATTGATCCGAAGTGGTCTCAGGGGACAGCTAGACATTGATCATACACCTGATTGCAATGACAAAGGTGAGCCTGAAGTCAGTGGCACTCAGGTGTGTGCATAAGGCTGTGCTGCTCGTCCCTGTGGAAAAATTTGACATCACTGCTGTAAAGTAATAGAGATCGATCTACTAAACCCCTCTTATGCTCTGAATTTCTTTTGCAGCATCCTCTCACAATGATAATGTTATTCAACGGGGATCTCTACAGCCTCTTGAATTTCCTCAGCTTTGCCAGGTGGCTTTTTATTGGACTGGTAGTTGCTGGGTTGATTTATCTCAGATATAAACGTCCTGATATGCCTCGTCCTTTCAAGGTAACATCTGCTCTCTACTCTTTTACATGAATCCTCCCTCCCCTCCGTCCTGTAGTCAGACAGCAAGGGAGCATTTTCTGATGTAACAAGCTAACCTCTCTTTCAGGGAAAGCAGAGTTAAGAGAAAACAGTGTTTTGCAGTGAAGGCTGAGAGTTTTCCTGCAAGGTCCCCAGTGCTACCCCGGCTGTGTTCCATTCTGAAAAAGAATTCTTGCTTCTTTCCTTTGCTTGGAGGGCAGAGACTGGAAGCTGCTGTGCTGAGATGAAGGCCTTTGATCAGTTTTGCCTGTCTGTTGTGTTCAGGCTGTGTGATGTGAGCTGTGTGAAAATACCTTGAGCCCTCTGCAGTCACAGAGGTTTCAGACTGCAAATATTGGGGTTACATGTGCCAACCTGATTTTCAGACAGTCCTCTATTTACTGTCTCCTTTGATAAAGGCTTGGATAATTTTACCACCAAAAAGTCATGTCAAGCATAAGAATTTATGAGATCGAGAGCATTTATGTCATTGCATATCCAATGTCAAACATGACAATTTTCTGTGCAAATAAGTGGTTGGTGTGATTATTGTAATATTTTGCACTCGCAGTGGATTGGCAGACACTAATTGTGAACCCAGAAAGAAAATGCTAATAGTCCAGCCCCTTGAATAGTAACTATTTTGGCCTTGGTTCTCCTATTTTTCTTGCTTAAGTAACATCATGCAAAGTGAGTTGTGCCATTGTGCATCCAAAAAGATAATATCTGTCATTAAAAAATTGAGAAATATATCCCTGTTTAGATGCTGCCAAGAAGACTGTTTTGTGAAGAACTAAGAATCTGTATTGTTGCATTCTTGTAGGTATATTAGTAAATAAGGAGATGAACAGCACAACCTATTTTGCTTCGATTAAAAAATGCTTTGACAGTGCATAAAAGAGGAACAGTGATGTTTTGAGGCATGAAAAGAAGAGAAAAATCTCCAAGGAATTCCCAGTTCCTCAATTCTCCATTACACTTAATGTCTCACAAGCCATGCCTGTAGGCATTTCCTTCAGAGAGTTGTTAAGAGAGTGATTGTATTGGTGTTTTTGAAAATTGTGCAAATAAATTTGGTATGGTTACTTTGTGTGCTTTCAACAGTGACACTGGCAATGCTATCAGTCATACAGTCAGAAAGTGCTTTTTCAATGGCTATCAGGTGCATAACACTATCAGATATCTTTACCACTAGTCAAATTGCTGTTTAATTTGCTCTCTTCCTGCTAGATTTTGATTTTTACCTTAGGAAGAAAATCAATATGTTCTTAATAGTTTTAAAAGGTGACTTGGGCTCCTGCTTGTGTTTTAAAATGTTTTCTAATGGGTAATTATCAAAATGGAAATCTTTACTGTGGTTAGAGCTGCTTACTTATATGCTGGGGGATTAGAGGAAGGGCTTTTACAATGTAACTTATTTACAGTCCTTACGTTTTAAAGGATGTAAAACACTGGAGGGTTTTAGAGTGTAATTAAGAGACTTCTGTGGTACTGACTGCATAGCAGCTGGCAGGGCCTGGCTTCTGCAGTCACTGACATTTTAGATACCCAGATTTCTCCAGAACTGTTCTGTACTGCTGGGTCTTATCCAATTTACATTTCATGGCAAGTTAGATGCCTTGGTCATTACTTTATGTTGACCTTGTTACTTAATGTCTCTCTTTGTGTGGTTATTTTTCAGGTTCCTCTGTTTATTCCAGCGTTGTTTTCCTTCACTTGTCTCTTCATGGTTGCGCTGTCACTTTACTCTGACCCAGTGAACACAGGGATTGGATTTGCAATAACCCTGACTGGCATTCCTGCCTACTACCTCTTTATTGTATGGGACAATAAGCCAAAGTGGTTCAGAAAGCTTCTAGGTAAGTCCTGGTTGTGGGGCTTCTCTCCTTCATGCTGACTCCAGGAGTTTCTCAGAGCTCTCTCCATGTTGTGAAATCCTTTGGATTGATGCTCTCAGATGCTGTGAGCTGGGGGTGACAACACAAGTGGCTTTTGGGCACATGCTCTAGCATTGCTCTGCCAGTGGCAATCAGTGTCCCCTAACTAATGAGGTACATTCACAGCAAGGCTGTTCTTCAGCAGTGATTGACTTTAAATGACTGGTGCTTCTTCCACCTCCCTCCCCTACAAACACCTAATTCCTTTTAAACACTCACCATCTTCTCCTGCCCCTGTCTCTGTGCTAATAAAGGCAGTACTGCACTCCTTGGAGAATCTGTTTGGAATCTTGAGCAAAACAGCTGTGATGACAGGATGGGCTTGGTGTTCCCCTACTGAGCCCATGTGTCTGTGGACCACTGAGGAGTGTTTGGAATGGGACTGGAAGTGTCTGGAAGGTTCAGGCAGGCTGGGCATGGGGATACAGTCCTTAGCAGTGGCTGCTGACAAGGTGATAGCAACATATACCATGGCTGACACGCCTCTATGGAAATTATTTCTGTGCTTCATGAAGAGTGACCTCTGTGTGACTTGGCTAGTAGTATTTCATGCCTGAAATACACTGAGAATCCTCTCTGTACCATTTCTGAAAGGTTTTGAAAGGATTTGTGGAAGTCCTGATGTGTTAGAGAAGGATTATTTGGAACATTTCAATTAGAAGTCAGTGTCATTTATTATGACATTAATATGTTGTTATTATTATCTCTTTGTTCTCATTATTTTTTTGTTACTTAGGATGATAGGCTTCCAAAATAAAGGGAATTTTCAAAACATGAAATAAGACTACTGGCAAAATAGTTCAGGAATGATGGATAATTTATCAAACAAAACGAAAATTTCTTTTGCTGCAAAATTAAACCTCAACCTGTGAAATCTTTGACTAAATATAGTTGATTTCTATAGATGATGAATCAAAAGTGCATATTGTCTTCTGTGCTTCAGTCTTAATTGATGATTTAAAATGAGTTGCTCACAAGAAAAGAATAGTGTTTTTTATATGTAATTACAGTATAACCAGTTGCATGTATTTTCTCAATATAAATATTTTATAGACTTACAACCTATCTGCTGTAGAATATGTGAATTTCTCTCTCAATACATGCTGAGAAGTCCATAGGCAATAGAGCACAAAGTATTTACAGAAAAATATGTTAGTTTAGGCTAGCAAAATCTTAATTTTATAGCAAAAAAGTTATAAATTACTTGCAGTGTCCTGAGAATGAGTAGAAATGTTCGGTACAAATTAAAGCAGTTGGATGCAGAAGGGCATTCTATTAAGTAGTTGGGGTTTAGTCTGTTTATAATTTTTCAGTCTTGACATTTAGGGTCTAGGAATTTTTCCTTTATCAAATCCAGGAGCTTTTTGGCATTTCCTGTCATGTCTCAGAGGTTTTGGAATACAGCTACTTGAATCTTTGGCCACGGGATGCCAGTGTTGAACAACATTACTTGGGCAAGAGAAAGAATATTCTCTTTAAGGTAGACTGGATAGATGTGAAGATTTTACTGCCAGCTGTGACAATGAAGGTGAATAATTTCTAGCTTTTGAGATAACACAAAATTCTCCTCCTAGGAAGAAGTCTTTGTGCCTTTGTCATATCTATGGACAGGCATGGTACTCTGGCTCAGAGGGGAAGGCAGAAGAAACCAGTCAGTGAGGGAAACAGCTTGTTTGCTTTGCAATTATTATTCCCAAAATAACAACAGTAATGACAGAAAAGTGATGCTGACAGTTTTGAGGTGGAGCAGAGTAGAGATTTACTTGTGAAATAAACAGATTTTTCTTCTCCCTAAGAAGAAGCAATAAACCTTCTGCGTGGAGTCATTAAGCTGACATTATTTTGGGAGACCCATTGTATAGCCTGAGAACATTTACAAAAGGTGTTGAATGAGGATAAATTAACTTAAAGCACCTCTGTGAGATATAGAAAAGAAATTGGGCAGCTGCAAGCCTGATATTCTAACCTTGAAACAATATGTCTTACACAGGCATGAAAGTGTAATTCCAGACACGAGGTTAAAGGACAGTATAAAAACCATGGGATTGTCATTCAAGAGGTAGATTTTTGCCAGATTAACTGGGTGACTTTCTATGAGAAGGTAAATGACTTTGTTTTGAAAAAGGAGAATGTGGTGAATCCAATCTACTGAGACTGAACCAAAGCATTTCTTGTGGTACCAGAGGGGAAGTAGGAGCCCACTAATCTGAGCACACTGCTGTGCCACCAGTGCTGCTCCCAAGTTCCTTCATGGGCCCAGATCAGTGCATGGGCAGCTGGTGTGGGGCTTTGAAAAGCCACCCTCTTGAGGCATTGACTAGTTCATCTGCCCAGCTGTGCTTTGGCAAGGAGAGATGGCTGTTGCTCACAGAACCCATAAGGTGCAAATACCCATGGGTACAGACCAGCCCCACATGAGGTCAGAGGGAATATCCTGAACAGGCTTTGTAAGGATCAGAGGAAAGGGATACTGAGCAGACAGAATGAGCAGTGGGATGAAAGAGCCAGCCTGAGGATACATATATTTCTGAAAAGGGCTTCAGGCTGATTGCACTAGCAGAGCCCTCGAATGGATTACCCAAAGAATCCTCTCCCAAGGCTGGCAGTCTTTGTTCTGTACTTATGGAATTTACATTGCCCATTCTCCTTACAGAAGTGCTGCATTGAACAAAAGGTAACTTTGCAGCTTGTAGGGATTGTAGGCTCTGGGTGGGTATTTTGAAGTGAGAATAACATTTTGTTCTCTCCTCTTCCAAAGGAATTTTGCCGTAGCACTAGATGTGCTGGGACAAATAATTTCCAGCTAGTACAGGCTTCATTTGACCTCTGCATTCTTGCTTTCTGTAAAACTAATGTGAAAATGAAATAAGTGGAGCCTAGCAAATCCTAAGCAGCAGATCAGTGTGTAAAAGGATGCATCACCAGCACGAGAATGCTTCTATCTGCACTTCCTCAGTTGAAAACCCAACCTTACACTCACACTTAAAACATCTTTATTTCTTTACAGTGCATTGAATTGCCAGGAGGTAAAAAGTTGAATCCTACTTTTTTTTTCATAGCTGAGCCCTTGCTGGAAATGAGATCTCTTTATATAACAAAATATCTCTGCCAGAGTTATTTAGCAACCCCAGAGGATGACACTTGCTCACTTAGGACAAAGTGTTATGTGCTCAGTTTGCTTCTCTTTGTCGAGTTTGTGGTGGGATCCACGGGAGATTATCTCAGCATTTTGCTATTACAGATTTCATGTCCAGTCATATATATGCAATAAAATTCCTGCTTTCTTTCCTCACCTAAACTTTATGTGAGGCTTGTGTGGATACAAGGTCTGTTGGGTTTTTTTGGGTTTTTCTTTTGTAAAGGTTGTCCCCTGGGACCCATTTGCAGTGAATTCTCCTCTCAAAAAGGGAAAATTAGGATTTAAAGAGGGCTGGGGATGTTATCTGCACTGTCATGATGTGTTGTCTTGTGACAAATGTGAAACTGGTCCTGTAACTCTAGGTACTGCTCCAGGCAGACAACATGACTGGAAACAGGTTGGAACATTTTTATATGGGAAAATGCTACTTATACTGATTTATTCTGAGTGCATTGAAACAAAACAAAACAAAACAAAAATGCAAAGAATGCCAGCTCCCCCAGCTTGTCTGCTCTGCTGTGGCTTCATCCCCGGAGAGAGATAAAACTCCTGCATGGAATGGAGGACTGGGCAAGGTCTTGCTGCTGCTGGTGGGTTGTCTGCTTAGGTGAATGAAAGCACAGCCAGCTCTAGAGATGCCCAGGAGTTGCCTCTGTTTCTGTACCCCTTTTCCAAGAGCTGTCATGCCATTGCTCAGCTTCATAAAATTCTTTTTCCCTTTGCTTGTCCTCAAAGCTAGCAGGGCTGGGCTGGCAGGGCCAAAGCCCTGCTGTTTTCCTGCTGCTGGCTTCCCTCCTGTCCTTCATCCCTGCTATGCTCAGCCCAGCTCTGATACCCCCACTATGGGTAGGGAAGGCAGATGGGAGGAAGATGCAGTGCCTGGAGACTCTCAGCCTCTCTGCCCCTTTCAGTTTTTAGCCTAAGGGCAACCTGGCTTTGCACTGAACTGGTGACATCCAGAGAAAAGAGGAAAGGATGGTGGAGCCTGCCTTAGACAGGAGGTCAGAGAAGTGGTTTCAGTTCATATCTTCTGTGAGTTGCACTGTTTTACCCTCCTGGCTTTGCACTGTGTCAATGGCAATATTCATGCCAGACATTTGAGAAAAACAAGAACTTTCTTTTACAACAACTTCTGCTTATTTAAAATAGGTTACCAAAAAAGAGCAATAAATGAAAAGAATTGTAAGGAAATGGTCTTTTACTTCTCTGTATGTGCCATATGTGAATTAACTGTGCCATTTATGCATCAGTACCCTAAAAAGAAAACCACCAAAAACACCAGAAGGAAATAGATGTCTAGAGTGAAAAAAAGAAAATGAAGTTTTTTTGCTTAGGCAGGCTTTGGCACAGATAAATGAATTTATTTGAATTCTTCCAGTCTTTTATTTCAGCATGACATCTTGGTTAAAGCTAAACAGCTATGCAGAGTAGTAATTTTTTAAGAAATCCTTTTCGAAGCATGCAGACTTTTATTGAATAAGTTTATACATCCATATCCTACCATTATTATTGTATATACACAGCCTTGGATCAGGGGCACAGAAAACTGTTAGAAAGAAGAAAATTTTGAGTTTAAATGATATATGTATGTGTGATATACATGACCAGTGTGAAGTCTATGTGCTAGTAGCCTGTATAGAAGCTAAGATAATTTTGCTGACTGCTTCTCCTTCTACATCCCTCCTGCAAAATGTTACCATGTGCTTTTATCTTTGCAGGCAGGATAACCCTAACATTGCAAATCCTCTTGGAAGTCATCCCAGCAGAGGAAGATCAGAAATCATGATCATCATGTACAGCTTTTGGCTTGGTGTTTCATTTCTACCTGAAAGAAAAAGGGTAGGGAGACTTACCCCCCTTCCTAACATGCTGCAAACTGGAGGAACAAGTCACAGTTGCAATGGATACCGAACAAGAATTGTCCTTTTTGATGCTGTTACATTTTTTTTTTTTTTTAACGTGGTTGGTCTATACATAGAAAGCAAGCACTTGTGCAGTGAGGGAACTCTTTACTGTTTCTTTCGGTAAAGTGTCTTATTTTAACAAACTGTAAGTTCATCAGACTGCGATTTTGTTTGCCTTGTCACTGAAGTTAGGTTTGAGTGATGTGTAATAGCTGGGTGTACTGTGAAGAACGTGTCTTGCTTTCTGTCCCTGGAGATCTCAACTCTCACCAGGGCAAGGGTGAGATAAAGCTGCTGAGTTTCACGTACTACATTCATCCCATCACTCTGTTTGGCAGCCTGATTTGACCTCTTTTGACTCTCTGGAAGCCCCAGCACCCTGATGCAGGAGCACCACTCCCCAGACCCTTGTGATGGCAAACTCAAGGTTTCTTCATTCCAGAGTTCTTACACTGTAGCCAACAGAAACATCTTTTGAGATTTCATATTTCTGCCAGTGGGGCAGAAAGATTTTAGTATGGGAATTTGAGCAGTAATTTTATGCATGTTAAATTTTTTACCAGGCTGGAATTGATCACTGTTTTTACCAGTGTTTGTGCATCTACACACAAAAAATCCAGCAAATTGAGCAGTGGCCTTCAAATGAGTCAAAATATTTGAATGTCACCTCCACTGCTATATGAATATTTCCTATCTGGAAGCATATGGTCCTGCAGTTATCAGTCAGGCAAACTTTATTCTAAAGTTTTATATCAGTGTTGGTGGGCAAAAATAGATGTCAGTGGGAACGTGGTAAAGACATGACAATAAATGCAATATTTTTTAATGAATAAGATACAAGGCAGGCTACAGCAGATTTGTTAATTTGAGTAGGATGTGTGCCTGATCTGTGGGCTTTTCACTCAAGCACACTCCAGTTAACAGGGCTCTGGAACACTGAGGCACATATGCTTTTCCTGTCTTCTTATGGGTTTTATCTCAGCAGAAACAGAGAAAGGCCTTCAAAACTGATAAAATAAAATGAAATTGATCTCCAGAACTATTTTTGAGCTGAGCTCTGACTCAAGTACGAGCTGAAATTTTGCTCTTTTTAAAAGATAATTGTATAACTAAAGAATTTTTTTAATACTTAGAAATTGAGTTTTATATTCTTAATGACTACCCAACCTTAAGGTTAAGGTTTATTTTCACTCTGTTAAGAATATAACACCTAACTATTGAATGCACTACTGTTTGAACTGTCTGCTTTCAGCAAGTCATGTTTCATGAAAATTCTTATGGAACTAAGCAACATTTAACTTCCTAAATTGGGAGAAAAGCACAACTAGTAGCCAGACCACTACAGTAAAGGGAGACTGTGTATTGTATATGTGTTGTATATATCCAGAATATTTACTGCTTTAAAGGTTTTAAAGGTACAGTAATGTGTCTTAAATGTATACTTTTTTTATTTTATTTTTTATTTTGCATCTCTGTGGTGGAATTTCGCAAAAGTAGGGAAATGTCTAAGTGACTGCTTATGGAGAAGAGCAGTAATTTAAGACATAGAAAGCATTTTGCAAGCAGTGTTTTTCTTTAAATGTTTTCTGTTTACTGTAATTTAGTGTTATTTGAAATTTTTTTTTAGGCAAACATTTTGAGAGAGGTTTTTTTTTGTGCTGACAGTGGATGTGTTTATTTAGTACTTACATCTGGGTTATGATTCTGCCTTTGAGGCCGTCTCCTGCCATCCCCGTTCATTGGGGTTTGGCTTCTGTCGCCATGGAGCATCTCCAAAGCACACAAACTCTACTTCTCCCAGACAGAAATAGAGAAGAAATACTCCTGGCACCCTGCAGGAGTGCACCTAACCCGTTCCTCCCCTGAGGAAAGCAGGCTGCATGGGATCCAGAGCAAAGCCACTTCCAGAGCGGCAGTGGATGCGACTCTTTCACTCCGACATTCTCGTTCCCGTGTGTTCACTCCTGTTGTGTGCCACGTTACTTGAAAGTTCGATTGCAGGCAGTGTTAACTTGCAGAAATAAATGGGCTCCATAAATAAAACCAAGTGTTGCTTTGTTTTCTCATCGTGGTCTTTAAGGTTTAGGAACATTTCTGAAGCCTGATTCAGTGAACATGTTCTTACTGGGTTTAGTTCGTGTAAAGGGTTAATTTATCCCGAGGGAAATCCTAGGACTTGTTGATTGTGAAGTTGTATATTTTAGGAAGGAAAAAAATTACATGCAAAATAAAAATCTGGGTTTTTTGAAGCTGCAGAGGGATTTTAATTTCAGGTTTAGTTTCTTTAGCACACGCAAGTGCCGTACAAAATAATGTAATTGGGTTTCCACTGTAGTATGAAAGTCAGCGTTAAGGATTTTTATTACACTTGAAAGTGAGGTGTATTTTCAGAAATTCAGGAAAACCATTTTCTCTTAAAGCATCGAGTTCTCTTATAAGACTGTTAAGTATTTCTTTTCAGAGTCATAGAGGAAATTCTTCTAGAATAAAGGATAGACTTTATATGTACTCTTTCTTATTGGGGCCTGAGGTGGTCAGGCCAATAAGGCTATTTCTGTGGAGAATTTCAGTGGTTCTTTTTTTCTTGCCTTTTGCACTTTTATATCAACTGTATGTGCCAAAAGATGTCTTTCTCTTTGTTTAGGTGGTTGTTGTGGTTTTATTTCTTCTTGGAATTTGTCGCTTTTCTGGGGTATAGGTAAAAGTGTCACTGGAGGCAAGAGAAATGAACATCTTATGTGAGTAGCAAATACTGCCCAGGTTCAGAAGAATGCAGAGAAACCTTTCAGCACCTGAAGCCTCTGAAGGGGCTGACATGCCTTTTCTTCTCCTAATCTGGAGCATCACAATTCCCCCATCTCGGGTTTGGCTGGTCACCCAAGATGAGGGTGGTTCTTGTTTTCTGCCCTCTGAAAAGCCCCAAGCCGAATGCATGAACAAACTGAGTCTTCAGATGTGCTTTTTTCAAGGTCTTTTTCATGTTTATTATTTCTTATCTTCTTCTCTTTCTCTGAGCCCGGCTGAGGTCTGACCAGCACGGGCAACAGGTGACGACTCCCCCCTTGATGTGGGCTCGTCATTTTTTATACAGATAGTTACGTACACATTATTTACAATAACAAACCAGTATTCACACACTATACTAAACAGATTATTTCTACACTAATCCAATCCTTCTAAAGCTACTTGGTGCCACCGTCACAGCAGAAGATGGAGACGAAGAAGAAGGAGAAGACTCCAGGGCACTGCCCAGAATCCTCCATCTTGTCTCCGTTCACCCCTATTCTTGAAACCCCAAATGTGAAAATAATACTACTTTTTATTACACTTTGTGTCTTGTAATTCCTTTCCCAATGTTGGAAATCTTTCCCATGGACTAAAGTCAAAGCCCTTGCCTTCCTGGGCTCTGTGCCAGGGTCTCTAACCCCTCTGTACAGACCCCCCCTGTACAGGTTTTTTAACCCCCCCCTGTACAGGTTTCTGACAGTCCAGGGTATCCAAAGGAACGCCCTGGACTCACTCCCACACCCCCATAAGGATTATTTATTTTCAATTCAAATTACAACAGAGGCTTCTTTTGACCACACTACATCTTCCATATTTTTCAATCTGAATGAAAAACAAACCAGAAAACTTTGCTTGCCAAAGGTTCATGTGCATTTTTCTATACGTATATAAATGTGACTCTTTGTCTGAATGTGTATGCTCCTGCTTTTTTGATTTCCACAGGAAAATCAGGCTTCAATTTAAGAATAGTTTTCAAATATTTTTTTATAGAAGAAAGTAATAGTTACTTATATCCACAAGGTGCATAATTGTGTCGATGTGACAACTTAAAGAGGATTTCCCATTATGTTCAGTGCCTCCAGAATTTCTGACTTAAGAATTAGCCATGGATATCAAGATCCAAACAGATTTCAATTAGCATAAGTCTTAGAGAAATGGAGATGTTTCATTTTTCCAATGTACCTATCAAATACTGTGTTTAATGCCCAGCAGACCACAGATAGCTTGGACAGCAGAGCATGGAGCAGGTAATGAACATACTGAAATCCAATATAGGAATTGTATTTATGTCTGCAAAGGATGCAAAGTACAAAGTCTGGCATTAGAACCCAGGCAGGAATGGCCAGGGGGAAGTGCAGGACAGTGTGTGATGACCCCTATTTGGTTATAGGGCAGCTGCCTAAGGCTGGAGACTCTTCTGCAGGACAACCATCCTAAAAATGTATAGTTGTGCCCATGCCAGTTTGTGTCCTGCCTAAGATGCAGTGGAGTCCCTTTTAGCCTGGCTCTCCCCCGGCAGGATAAGTCTCATGGAAGGCTGGTACTGTCAGAGGGAGATGGCAGATTGAGATATCCCTGTGCCTTTTCTGTAGAAGACATCACTTGTGATTTTTCTTTTGCCCTGTGAATATCCTTCTGCATTCTTTGAACCATTCCTCTCTGGTGGTGTCTGGAGTAACTGAGGAAATCTTCCATGCCTTAAACACCTCTGGGGATTTGTTGAGACCTGGCAAACTGATGGAGTTGTTTGATTGCCTTCAGAAGCCTGTAGAATTTTTTTGCTTGTTAGTCCATATTTAATTTTTTTTCTGTTGTATTTTTGCCAAGGAACTCTTGGGGAGCATGTCAACAATTGACACCATTTCTGTTTACATCTGCTTTCTTGTTTCTTTTTTATTCAAAGAAACTTTTGAAATAATTTTTCCTTGAAGTGCAAAGATCCAAATGCATAAAACACCTGCTTCAACAAAGGATTAACTTTGTCAAGAGAGAGTTTGGATCCTCTTCATATTCCCTGTAACAGGAATGTCTACGGTGTTGTGATGTATATGAAAGCTTTGATATTTTCTAAACATGACATTGGTAATGATCCAACATGGTTCCATGGTGTTGTGATGTATATCAAAGCTTTGATATTTTCTAAACATGATATTGGTAATGATCCAACACGGTTGTAAAAGTGCTGCGGCTACAGTCAGTTTTATGCTCCTGTAGCTCATTCTCTGCTCCCAACTCAGGCTAGAAAATGTTCCCACTGCTAAGCTTTTCTACAGGCCTTTCTTAGATCCAGGAATTCACCTACATCTCCTTTGAAAGGGAAATGCCATCCCTTCCTTTGTGGTGCACCTCAGCCCCTACAGCTGGATGTTAGCAGGTGACCTTAGCTCTAGACAGGCTCTTTGCTGAGCCCAGGGCTTGTGCTGTTCAAGAAAAGTTGGAGCCCTGGGTTTTAAAAAGTTAGCTGGCTTTTGCAGTCACCTCTCTCATTTGTACTTAAAATGTTTTGTAAAACTTCAGATAGAAATTTTGGTGCTTTTTTTTTAATGTGGTTTTGTGTGTGTGTGTGTGATTTTTATTTTTACGCCTCCCTGTTAGTTATGAGGAGTTAAATGTTATGGGATCTTCTAATTTTTCCCTGTGCCTTTGGCTCTGCCTGAAGAAAGCCACTTTATGCAGTTTCAGCTGCCAGTATCTCTTTGCCACTCAGTCATTACAGTGTAATTGGGTCTAAGGTACGGGCATGATTTGCTGCTAGCAGTGCTGGCTTGTCTTAATTATGACTTCCAGCTGACTTCTAACCATACCCATCAATGAATATGCATAGCAGAGCAGTCACACTGGTCCAGATGAATGACTCTTCCTGAGAACTTGAGCTCTCATGCTATCTACTATCAAGCTGTTTAAATGCATCAAGGCAGGATCTCTGGCTTAAACTGGATGGAGGCTTTCAGAAGGGCTTATGACAGGGCCTAGGACGCAATGAGTGCAAAGCCTGAGGTGTTTTAGACTCTATATATGAGTGCACTCTTCCACAATTGGCAAATTCTCTGGGAGAAAATGAGGAAAGTCTGAGAGGTATAAATAAACGTGACCTCCTAGGCAGCTGATTTCCCCAGTGCTCTCTTCTGCATTCACCCTGACTGAATGCTACAAATACGTTTTCACTGAGAGCATTTCTATTCAGTGTCTCTTCTGCAAGCCAGCTCTTTGAAACATCTGCATCTAATTTTAAGCTGGGTGCTGTTCTTGCTGCTTGTCATTTGTTTAAACCTCCTATTTTTCCTCACCTGAAAACTGCCATGTCATAGAAAGCTGCTTTTCTAGGCTGTAAGAGTATTTTTAAAAAGTAACACAGTCATAACTTAGGGTCACATAAAGCTCTGAAGCGGTTCCAAGCAGCTCCCTCCTCACAGGATCATATGGTTTTGTTTTGTTTGCAGATTGCAGCTGGAGGGTCTTAAAGTTTATCACAGCAAATACTCAGCTCCTCTCAGCTATCAAGGAAGTGGTGTTTTAATAGAATTCTTGCACTTGCACTCCAACACCTGATTAGAGGTCCTGACTTGGCCAACTTGGCGTTTGAAAATTTGGGCACATGGTAAACCCCACTCAAGGTTATGAAAACTCTGTGGGGATAGTGAGAGACTTGGACAAGCTGAATGACTACATGCACAGCAGTGAATTTTATTATTAGGCATGTACATATACCTAATTACTTGCATATTTTCAAATACCAATAGCTTCATTAAAAAAAAAAATCTGTTATACTGTTCTAGAGGGACATTTCAGGTTTCCTAAGTTTGTTTTTATTATTATTTGTTCTTTTTCTTGTTGTTGTTTTTCTTTTTTCTTTCCTTTGTTTTCGAACATTATATTCAGGACAGCTCCCTCAGGTGTTCTGCTTGAAAGCTGGGGCAGACAAAGAAGCTTTTAAAGGAATTCTCACTGTATTTTCTCTACATTTACTGCACAGTGCAATTCAATATTCATAAATTACTTTCGGCTGCTGTTAGTATTTCCCACCTCTGTTTGCTAATTCATGTACCAGATATGTTTAAAATGAATCATTAAACATCAGGGGATTTGATGCTTGTTCCACATGCAGCAGCTCACTATTGAACTAAACTCCAGTGCTTTGTACTAATGCTAAGCCCTACCTTTGATTTTGTAATAAATATAGGAATCAGAGGCAGAATAAATCAGATCCTGTACTGTCAGGTTGGCAGAGATGATTGATCATACCTTTCTGACAGCACTGCATTTGACTGCAAGTGTCATGCACCCTACTTTAGATCATAGAGAGACATCTGGATGATGAAAAGCAGGCTGGCTTAGAAGACAGCATACAGTGCTGCACCACTGTCATATTTATTTAGTGGCATGTGTCTGCTAAAATGCTTCAGGTTGTAGCTCATGGTAATAATTCTCTCTTGTGTTGAATCCATCTTGGCCCATTTTCATTCCTTTACCCATATTTTAAACAAAATTGTTTTCAAAAACCTTTCCAAAATGGAAACATGAAGCCTTTATCTAAAGCAGACACATGTGGGTAATAAAATGGTTCATCTCTGCACTCACTAAGAGTGCTGTTTTTAAAAATGAAATCATGGTGTGTTAGTCAAAAGGTTAGGTGGTCACCCAAACACTCATGTGTTTCCTGCTTTAGAAAAAAAACAGTTTACTCAAGTATCAGAAACACACTAGTCCTACAAATTTGAGTTTGGTTGCTGTTTGGCTCTTGGCGATGGATGTCTGCACCAAAGCTCCAGTCTTGAATGCTGAATTTGGATCTGAAACCCCAAATTTTCTCTGGGCAGAGGGAGCAAGGAGCAGCGACTGTCTCCGTGTCCTGCCTTGCTGATGAGGAGTTTGTGTATTTTTCATAAGAACAGAACTCATCTGGAAGCTGCCTCTGTGGAGAAATTGTAGCTCCTTCCTGTTCCTGTTCCTGTTATGAATGTGCCTGCAGACAAGCTACAGACTGGTGCAGCACATTGTGTTGGGTTTTCTCACCATTTTTCTGGATGTTATTTGAGATGCATTTGTGTTTGGCTGGTATGGTTTTAGTTTGGCTTTCTCTTTTATGATACAAATGACTTTCTGAATATACATGTATGTATGTATACATACATATACATACATATATATGTGTGTATATATATACAGAATACATACATATATATACATGTATGTATGTATGTATATATTCTTTAGGGCTAGTGATGCAGAGCTGCACTCCTGAGTTGCAAGTTTGGGACAATCAATGAGGTATTATTTAATGCATGCCAGCTTCTTCTTCAATACTATTTCCAAAGTAAATTGCAGCAAACACACAGCTATCCACCATGGAATAATGACTTGATGTAGAATGTGTGGGGAAAAGGCAATCAGCCAGGATCATTAAAAAGCTCAGTGCACCACTCCAGCAACACAAAGCAGTTGTAAAGCTGAGGCTGGAATTGCACACGTCAAACGGTGTAGGCCAGTAAATCTGGTCCCGGTAATTTTATTGCAAATGGCATACAAGCCAGAAAAACATTTAGATAATTGAAATTAACGCTTTTAACAATGACCTGTAAAGCAGTGAATGACGATCGAGAGGTTCTTTCAAGCTCTTTGTTGCAAACTTATAGTGCTTCACACCTCATTTTTCTCCAATATAAATGAGACAAAACAGCACAGACTCTCTTTTCCTTAAGAATGGAACATCTCTTTGGTAAGGTGTCATACCAACCCCTAGTTTGCCAAACACTACAACTGTGCATGGAATGAAGGCTTGTTATTTTGATCTTGGAACAAAGTTAGATAAAAAAAAAAAAGGAAAAGATAATAAAAAGGAACTGTTGGAAAAACATTTAACAGATTTTTTTTTAGTTTTTTGATTGATGCAAATCTGCACCTGTGTTTACTCATACCAAAGTGACTGTGCATACCAGATCATGTGAACATAGCCCTTGGGTAGGTAGAAAGGCTGCTGCAGGCTTTGAAGTCCTTTGGAGGGTGTAACAACTACTTGAAGACTTTGGATATCCTTCAGCCTCAAAATTAAAAAAGTCCTTTATTTTGTATTTCATCCATTCCATATTTTTCAAAATTGCTTTTAAAATACAACCATTTCCTCTCTTTCTAACTAAACTGGTGAAAGAGAAGATTCAGTCTCTCAGGCAATAGATAAACCAGCTATTTAAATCAGTGACCATATTATTGGCCACTCTCTCTCATTAAGCTGCCTCCCAAAGCCAACAGACAGGGAGCTTGTCATCTTACCTCACCCCATCCAGGCAACAAGCTTTTAAAATGAACCTGGGAAGAAGTGGGAGCACTGCCTTGCATCGTGTTGCACACAGGGGTGAAGCATTTCCCTGTGGATTAAAGCTAAAATCCCACCAGAATCCTTTTTAAAACTGAGATAGTTTTGCTTACCTGAGTTCTGTGCAGAAATCTGGCCATCGCCTTCCAGTCTATCAATCTGAGCTCTTTCATGAATACCAAATTCATTTCAAAAAAAGTCAGAGTCAGTAAAACAATTTCTGTAGAGGAAGCAGCAGTATTGGAAAAGCGATGGAAATATGAGTTTGCATTAAATTCCCCTTTTTTGTCAGATGATAGGGAGGCTTCAGAAGTACTACTGCAAATATTTTAAAAAAACCCCAACAGTTTCTCCAGACTTACATAGAACATTTTGTTCTCAAATAAGAGCAGACAAATATGTGTGTGTGAGAGAAGAAATAAAGCATTGCAAGTGGGAGAACACATAAGAGCAATGTTCTGTGTACTAATCCTGAAACTCTATGGAAGGAGTGAGTGCTTCAGGAGAGGAGTTGTGCTGCCAAAATTTTGGGACTCTGATATTCCTGTCTCTTCTCCCAAGCACCTCCAGTCTTTCAGGTGCTGCCGCTGTGGAGAAATTTGTCTGGAGTGATTTTCTCTGTCTGGGTGGTGGAAAAGGTGCAAGGTACCTGGGAAAGCCATCAGCCCCCATGGAAAGGCAGCCCCATACCCAGTGAGACTGTGGAATACAGTGAGAACAAAGTCTGGGAAGAAATGGGTGGCTTTTGAGAGCCCACCCAGAAGCCCATGTTTGTGACAAATGTAAGTTATACTGGATGCTCAAAAACCGTGAAGTCTTTTATACCGAGCTCCAGCAGACTGTATAAAAGAAATGGATCTCCAAAGTGAACACAGAGGTGCTGCCAGTGTTGTGTTTCTGTGCTCCTGTCTCCGTGGGGGATAATTAATTCAGCTCCCTGGAGAGGTAAACACAGCTCAGGGGAAAAAAAATAAAATAAAAAAGAAGGCTCAGTTCATGAGGGCAGTTGTGGAAGCTGGGTTATTTTAGGAGGCTGGAGAAAAGGAGAAAGATAACAGTAGGGAGGCAGGCTGAACTGGGAGGATCAGGACAGTATGCCAACAGAGTCAGCACCTGTAGAAAAGAATGGAAAGAATGGGAAGAGTTTTCTCCCTGTGAATTTCAAGTCCTGGTGTCTTGAAGAGGAAACTACAGGCTTGAAGTCCCCTTAAAGAGGGATGCCAGAGATACAGACTTGTCTCTTTTTCCAGAGGAAACTGGTGGCTGCTGTATGAAACCTGAAGGCAGGTAAGAACTGCCTGGGACAAGGTATAATGACCAGGACAGAGCTGAAAAGAGGTCCAAACTGTTGCAGCATTCATTTGTATGAACAGAGAATGAATGTTCATATAAACCTTTAAAAATATCTGATTTACCTTCCATGTTTCCCCCCATATTTACATTCAGGGAACAAATGCATTTGAGTGTGGGTGACACTGTACCAATTAACAAAGTGTGGCTTCTTGACAGTCGGCTCATATTCAACAATGTTTGAGGAATATAGTTTTTAAATCTTTAGTCTACAACTGAGGAATTATATCCATAAAGAAATTGTGATTGATTGATTAATTGAGACAGGCACATAATATTGTTTCTACTCTGCTAAGGCACCTGTTGATGTTGTGGATGTCCCATTCCTGGACATGTTCAAGGCCAAGTTCAACCTGATTAAATGAAAGGTGACTCTGCTTATGGCAAGGGGGTTGGAATAAGGTGGTCCTTAAGGTCTTTGCCAACCCAAACTATTTTATGATTCCATTCCGAACATTTATGCTCAAAGGATAACAGGAAGAGCATGTACAAAGAGCTTCAATTGCAATGACACTTCTGAAGTAACAAAATAATAAATTAAAATACAGCAACAGATTTTGGGTTTCTTTTGGAACATCTAATTTCAGATATTTTAAACTGAGTAACTGAGTATTCAAATTTAAGAGGAACTTACAGAGACATAATTTAAAAGTTGTAGACTCTTTTTTGGAATGGTAATGTTTTTTCTTTCCTCTTACTGTGTTCGTATTGCTCATGGGGTTCCAAAAATACTTTGAAATTTTTGCTTGCAGTTCAAATCCATTCCTAAAAGATTTTGTTCATTAAAAAAAAAAAAAAAAAAAAAAAAAAAAGTGCTTTGCTTTTATTTTCTATGCAGTTCATATTCTTGCATTCTTGGCAATGCTAGCAGCAGACCAGGAGCTATCATTCCAGAAGCAGCTATCTGAAATCTAGGCAGACTTACGGATTTTACATTAACAGCCTACTCTGCAGAAATCTTTTACTCTTCATTAACAAAATACAGGTTTGATGAGTATCATGATACAGCTGCTTTTTGATTTATGTTTCTGTTATTACAAAAATTGATTGTGACTCCACTTCAGTTGGTTTTCCTATCTATTACAATATGCCATAGTCAATATGCTTTTTTCTAAGACAACAATTTATGTTTAGAAGTTCTAGTCCACAGAATCTTATCTTTCATCATTTCTTTCTGGTTTTCATTAAGTTTATTTCTAATAATTGGTAGTGCTCAGAGTCCTGCATTTCAGGCTGCAGTTTTTTTGTCTTCCTGCCAAAACCTTCAGCATCATTCTGCTGTCCTTGGTACTCAGTGTTTGTTCTTGTAAACAGGATTTCCTTAGGAAAAGATTATTGATAGGACAAGGGGGAATGGCTTCCAGCGGAAAGAGGGTAGGTTTAGAATAGATATTAGTTAGAAATTCTCCCCTGTGAGAGTGGTGAGGCCCTGGCACAGGTTGCCCAGAGAAGCTGAGATGCCCCCTTGTGAATGACCGAGGCACAGACCCAGACTGGCAGGGAATCTGAATCCTTTATTCAAAGAAACAAGCTGGTTTTATACACTTTTCCAAGGCACAGTATTTCCTTACATGGTAATTCTCACTATGTGAGCCTATCCCATGTTGCCATGTCAGCAACACACTAAATGTCCTTCTATGGAGTGATCATGTGTAGGAGAAGGGAATACAGGTGACCTTGCCCCTGATCAGTAACAGCTGTGTTAATTACCCAACACAGCCTGGCCCCTGATGGGTCACAGCTGTATCAATAAAGACAAGTGTGATAAAAGGGAGTGGGTTAGTTGGTAAGGTGGAAATGATGAAGGAGGAACCTTGAGGAAGAGGGAAGGATTGGATCATGAAGAAGGATGCTGGAGAGAGCGAGAATCCCTGCAGTGAGGTCAGTCTGGGTCTGCAGTCAGAGCCTGTTGTTGGAACCTGCAGTCACAGTCTGGCTGGGTAAAATCTGCAGTCAGAGCCTGCACACTGATCCCTGCAGTCAGAGTTCAGCAGGCAATAACCAGCAGTCAGAGGCTGCAAGGGAACCCTACAGCAGGAGCTGCTGCAGGCAGAGTCAGTGAATGGTCAGGGTCAGGATGGCTGAGCTGTGAAGAGGAATAAACCAGGGCCCTTTTCATGCTGTGATAAACAAGGAGTCTGTGTCTTGGCTCGTTTCTACCCTCTAACAAGAGGGCTGTTGCAACACTCATACATTGTTCACCTGTCTGTCAGCTTCCAGCTGGCTCCTCTCCCATAGGGGTCTGCTGTGTGGCACCTCTTCCCCTCAAGGTCAGGCAGAGACAAGCTTCCTTGTGCTGCCATGTGCTTCTGCAGGCTGGTCCCACAGCTCAACTCCATCCCATCTCTTCCCAGCCCCCCATCCCTGAAAGTGTTCCAGGCCTTTCTCCAATGTATCTGCCAGTGGTTTTTGGCCTGCCTTCCACCAGTGAGAACAGAAACAGCTCCTGGAGGTATGGAATAGAGACAAGATCTCATCCCACATGAGGGTTTATGTCTTCCTCTCATATGAGGCAAATACTCCCCATTTCCCATGGATCAGGACTGTGCCTCTTGTGGCTGCCAGTACCAAGAGAAAAAAAAATTGAACAGGCAAGACACTACACTCATGGTGAATTTGAAACAATTTTTTTGGTACTGACATGGAAAGTAGCCATTGCTGCACTTCTTTGAAGTGCATGAAGTCATTGAACAACCACAAAAAAAAGAGTGAGGAAGGCCATAAGAAGTACTTCTGGTGCAGTATTTTTCCTCTGTAAAGATGTCATAGACTAGTTCCTTTTATTTATTTATTCCTTTATAGTAGGATATACTGAACTCAATTTTTCAGAAGGTATTTTGCTATAAGCCTTTTCTCTGTCTTTACCATTGTAATTTGCACTCTGTAGTCAGATGAAGTTATTAACAGAGGGCCTATAAATCCAAGTCATTAAACAGGATATCTGTCATTCAACTGAAAATAATTCAGAATAATAAACTGAAAACATGGAAACCCCTTCCAAACTGAGAAGTAGACCTCTTGTCCAGAGATCTGAAGACTCTAAGTCACCTAGTATAGGCAACTGGTTCCCTCCATTTACGGTTTTACTGTGAATTAAAAAATGATCACACCTGTCATGGTTTTCACTGCAGTAAAAGAAGACTGGTGGAAATGTAATATCCGGCCCAATATACAAAACCTCAAAAATTTCTTAGTGAGAAATTTCTGAGTAAGAGTCACTCAGGAGGTGACTTCCTATGGTCAATCTCAGCATCTCTGAGGGAAGAGATACAATAGAACTGAGTTACAGGCTGTGGGAGACCTCCCTTTTCAGGGGAGCCCGGCACAGATGCTAAATTCTTTGGAAGTTATTTATTCACCCTGATAACTGGATGGATGAAAAGTCTAAAGCAGAGTGTAAAGTATCTTTTCCAATACTGTAATTCCACTTGGAAAGGCTCCTAGTGGCAGCCTGAGCACAGTCAGTATTGCTGCAAGGGTTGCTTGTGGATTCAACAGGGAACAGGAGACCTCCTGGCACAGTATCTAGCAGTGCCACCTTGGAACACTCTGCAAATTTGGGCTTGCATGAGCCTGAAGAGTTTAAATATCCTGATGCTCAGAGTTCTCTAAAACATGCACTAAGCCTGCCTTCCTTCTTGAAATATTGCTTTATATATATATTAAAATATAATGCAAACTTTTGTGAAAGGCTTTATCTCAGGAAAAAACCCACCTTAAAATCAAAACACTGGGATACATTATTACTACTTACTCATAATTTCCACTGATAAAAATATTAATAATAGTGATTATCATCACCCTGCTGCATCTTTTCTTTCTGGTGCTATGGCAATTTCTGCACCACATGTGTGCTATTCAGACAGTTCCTCTTAAAATACTTACTCAGAGTTGCTGATAAGTGTGTGATTTTCAAATGCAGCCCCCAGCTGAGCAGTGCATTCCTAGTTAGCAAACTGCTTCTGACCCCTCTCAATAGGTATGTGCTTAAGTGCTTTTTCAGGTGTGACTTGGACACATAATATTGGACAGAACAATAGGAGAAGGCAAAATTTTTAACATGCTGTACAGAGCCACCATTTATTTCCTGCATGCAACCTCTGTTCTGAGGGCCAGATTTTGTTTAGCATAAGTGACAAACCAAGCAGAAGAACGTTTCTGTCATGCACTGCTGTTACAGTTAAACTTTGCAAAATTGGCTTTTTAGTTATTTAAAAAAAAAAGATCAGGATAAAGGAGAGGGAAGAAAGCAATGTTGTAAAACTCTGCAAAGATAAGTTATGTGGCTGCTATGAAAGAAGAGCTCTCTTGCTGGAATGTCAATAAATAAGACTTGAAAAAAATAGAGAAAATCAATGGAACAAATTCTAAAAGCCACCTGGTCTCTATATAGGAGGAACTAGTGCATAAATGCAACTACCTCCCTCAACCTTTCATTTCTGGGAAAGGTGAAATTTTAAGCCATGACATCCTCCATTACTCATCTCATTAGTCATCTTGCAATCGTGACTGGTATTGCTAGGCTAGATGCCTGCATTCCAGCTTTTCTCCTACCCCCATGGAACAGGGAACATGGAACTTAATCAGGACTTCCAGGGCTGGCTGTCCCTCTGTGAAGTGCCATCAAAAATCTGAGCACATTTTGTGAGGAGAGGAAGAATGTCATTCTGGAAGACTTCTCTAAATTTTAGTGCATTTTATTAATGGACTTTAGGAACTGGACATTTTCCTAGTGATGTCTGTGAAGTACTTAACCATCTCAAATCACAGAGGAACTGATCTCAGGATTAAAACTGCCCTGGTTTCTTCCCTTTCTTTGTACCACTGCCTGTTTTTCTGTATGTTGCTTCATCTCCTTGTAAGACTTCTATATTTGCATACAAGAATCACATGAGAAAAATTGGGTTGGAAGGGACCTCAATGGATCATTTGGTCCATCCTGGAGTCTGGCTTACAGGCTGATACTAGGTGTGTGAGTAGGACAGAGGGAACGGAGGATGTGGGACATTATTACCACTAAAGGTCTGAGAACTTTCAGGCAGTGTTAGTGGTTTCTCAAAGAGAAAGCAAACCTCTCTCACAGCGTGGCATCACAGCACACACGGGGCCAGCAAATGAAAACATTAAAATAGCAGAAAGAGACACCAAAGCTCCTATTAGACTGAAGATAATAGTAAAATAAAACTTTACTTTTACAATTTGATGTGTATAAGTGACCTTCTCCCGAGTAACAACAAACAGGACAAGATGAAATGTCTTCAAGTTGCACCAGGACAGGTTAGATTGGACACTAGGAAAGAATTCTTCTTGGAAAGGGTTGCCAAGCATTGGAATAGACTGCCCAGGAAAGTGGTTAAGCCACCAGCCCCAGAGATATTTAAAAGAATTGTAGATGTGGTACTTAAGGACAAGGTTTTGCAAAGGCAGTTCTAGGTTAGCAGCTGGACTCATAGTTTTAGAGGCCTTTTTCAACCTAAGTGATTCTGTGATTGTATTAAATAGGTGCTACTGCTGAAGGAATAATTAAGGCAAGTCTGGACATTAAAAGAGAGAGGGACCATAGTTTTCTTTGTAAATAGGTCTGTCAGTACAGCCCACTCACCCCAACTACAAGGCAGATTTACACATCTCTTGAGTTTTTGGCTTGTCTAAGACCTTTTGAATATTTTTTTTTAACACAGACACATGTAAATTTATGTATATAAAAGGTGAATTGTTTTTATGGAAAAGTTTTGGTCAGGAACAATTAATTACTTTTGCCTCCAGGCACCACTGTAATACCAAACCCAGCTCTAGGTTTAGAGAAATGTAAAACTTTTTAACTTCTGGCACTCCTCAGCAAGAGCAAGGATGTGTTTTATCACCAGCTGCTGAAATTTATGGCATTGAAATCAAGAGCCAGCTAAAAGCTGACTCAGCAGATTGCACTTGTGACATGGACAGAAGAATGCCTAAGTTATGTTTGCAGGGCAGAGTATGTCATCTAAATTAACACAGAGGAATTGCCTCATAAATAATCTCTGCAGTTGCTCTGCATTGCACTAGTTGAGGACCAGAACTCAACACTACACTAATTTTGCAGATGTAGCACTGATTCATCTGGTTTGGATCTTCATATCTTTTCACACAGAGCGAGTTTTGATGACACTCAGATTATTCAGAGAACCACACTTGCTGGACCATTAAACCCAGCGTTAAATCCAAACTAACTCTCCAAGGAGCCCAATTCATTTAATATGAGGTGGTGACTCCAGTGAAATATTTAAAATATAGTGTATTCCACCAAAAGAGAAACAAATGTAAGAAATACATAAGAGCAGGCAACATTGCTCAATTACTGCTAGGGTTTTCTTTTGCTTAGGGACACCAAAGAAATTTCAATTTAAACCACATGGTCACCCTGGGTGTTGCATTGTGTAGGCCTGCATTTCATGCTTACTGTGAGCTCTCTGGAGAAGTCAATATTGGAGAGCAGGGTGAGTGGAAAGCAGAGGTTTCTTTTTGCAGTCTTGAGGAATTCAGAAGCCCTGGGGCTTTGGAGATTTTTTTTGGGGGGGGAGGGGTATAGGGGGGAAAGTTATATGTGTTAAACCTATGACAAAACAACAACAACAACAAAAACCTAGGGAAAACTAGGAGGAAAAAAACTTTTTGAGAAACTTGTGTAGCTTCTTACATGTGGCAGCCAGCAAGTGGGATCTACTCCTGGGCTGTGAATCAGAGAATAATTGCTGGGCTTTCAACAGCAATGACACTTTCAGGATAGACCCTGGGTTCCTGAGGGTTGCTTCATCTAGCTAGAAACCACTACTCCAGGCCCCTCTCACCAAAATCAGCATGTTTAAAAAAATTAATAATAAATTAATAAAAATTATTATAAAACAATATTTGATGTTTGGAAAATCCCATACATTTCAGTGAAAACCTATTTTTTCTGGAATTTTCCTGGCTTGCTTTGTTTGGGGTATTCTCTCAGAAAGGAGCTGGTATTTATTAAGACACTTCTCTGGTCTGGCTTTGCTCCAGCAAAACATGGCCTCATTCCAGCCTGCTGCTAATGACAGTACTGGAGTGACACACACCAGCCTACTCATTGTTGTGCAGAGAGAAGAAACTGCACAAAGTAGTCCATTTAACAACAGAAAAAATAGGTAGACTTGACAGGCTTTGGAAGCAGACTAACTATAGCTAAGCACTGGCAAGTGTAAGGAGCATGATGTAATCACATGCTCATGCTTTTACTGAACACAAAACTCATTTGAGAAAGAAAAGTGGAGAATGCTTCCCTCCTGAGTGGTATCTCTTGTAAGGAAATAGATGATTTCTCCAGAGGGTTGCTTGAGGAGGAATTTATATTTTCTTGATATTTTGCCCCTCAGTTTTTTTTTTTTTTTTTTTTTTTTTTTTTTTTTAAATTTACAATTTTTTAATTTTACAATAGAAACTCTTGCCATTATTAATTATAGCCTTTCTTTCCTAAGCAGATGTTTCATTGTTTCTGGTAGGTGCTCAAGGTTTGAGCATTGTGACAACGCTTCAAAAACTAAGACTATTCTGTGTAGCTCCCAGAACTTCTGTTTTGAAATTCATTGCCTGCACTGTTAGTATGCTGAGTGCAACACCACCAGAACAGAGCTCATATGCTGTTGACACACTTGAGCAGAAGGAAATCATATGACCCAGGATGCTCGGTAAGGCACTGAAAACAACAGAAATGCACCAGAGAAAGCAACAAGCTGCAGCTCCCTTTTAGGAATGGCTTCTTTCTGAGCCCCCTTTTCTCAAAGGACTGAGCTGCCAGAAGACCATGAAAAACACTGTTATGGGTCAAAGAAAAGTCATCTCTACAGCATCTCCAAAGCCTGGTCTAATTCCTGTGTGCTGTTTCGTGGGCTAGTCTCAAAACAACAGTTTGAAGATGGGATTTAAATGCTTTAGGAAGTGCAAAGGAGGGCAAGAAGTGAGTGTACTGCAGGGAATTAGATGAATGAGTTATCTATGAGGTGATGTTTGGATGGTACATTATCTCCAGGCCTAGGAGGAAGGTGACAGAAGGGGGTCTAGCTGCATGATGTCGTCCCTAGGGACGTTCATACAATAATGGATGACAGAACGTGTTCGCACTTGAGGGGAATGGATAAATAATCCATAGACCTGGTTTGAAAGGAAGAAATGAAAAGTTCACACTACCCATAAAGTAGGTGGCTTTTGGCATAAAAAGAGACTAAAACTAATGTTTTAATATAACCAGGTTATACACATATGTGTGCATAGACATGCATGTAGGTGTATTTCAAGACGGGATGTATTAGATGATCACAGACTAAAACCATTTGTAAACAATCCACAAGCACAGATATTCCTGCTTTTTACCAACATTTCTTTACTTTTGTTGTGCACCACTTTCCTTGTTTCTCTTTGCTAACTTTCTTGTGCAAGGGAAAGGGCGGAGGAGGTTGCCCTTTCCATATGACACAGAGTTTCATGACCTGGTGCTACCAAATAAATCCCTTTTTCTGTTCTAGTGGCTCAGAAATGCTGCAGGACTGACAGAGAGACGTGGCCCTTTCTGCCCCCAGGGAGAGGAGCTGTGTACCACACCAGCACAGTCTCCAGAGGAGGCTACCCATTGCCTGGAGCAGGAAAGGTTTTGTTGTGTGTTCTTTTGTTTATTCTGCTCAAGAGGTAAAAAAAAAAAAAAACCCAACCTGTGACAAGCATGCTGTGTGGAGAAGAACACATGGAGAATGAAGCCAAGCCATTCTGTGACACTGAGGTCACACTATTGCAAACTACCCATTTTTTTCCAAAGTATAGACAAATTGCCATGTAATTATGTTAAGCTGCAATAATGACAGATGTACTTACAGAGGAGATAACAATGATTGCTGCAGAGAAAGCAGCAATGCAGTTGAGATTTTTGCACTGTGAGGTTACCCTGGCTTTGTACACACCAATGTGGCCCCCAAAGTCCAGAAAAGCCCAACTGACCCATTAGTACATTGTACTCAGGCAGACCAAGAGACACATAAGGGGCTGATTGCACTTGGCACAGCATTTGCCTTCAGTTGCTTTCCAACTTAAATTTAACTTTTTAGGGCTCAACCAGATGAAGCTGCATACTGCAGCTGTGAGGTCTATCCATAGCTCCATGAAAAACAGCAAATCTCCTTGCAGACTCCAGCTGCCTGGGCTGTGCTTGCTCAGCTCCTGGCAAAGAGCTGGCCAAGGTCCAATGGCCCAAACCTCTCGCTGCTTGTGAGACTTGCACTTCAGCCATGCTTTTCTTCAAGAATGTCCTGGGACATTCTGGTGTTAGCAAGTGTCCTGGGATAGAGTTCATGTTCGTGTTAGCAGCTGGCACAGTGCTGTGGCTTGGATTTTTGTGTGAGAATAACATGGATAACACACTGATGTTTTGGCTGTTGCTCAGTAGTTCTCACCCTAAATAAAGCACTTTTCAGTGTGCCAGGCTCTGCAGTGAGAAGGTGCACAAGAATCTGGGAGGGAGCATGGCTGGGACAGCTGAATTGAACAGGCCAAAGGGGTACTGCACATCTTAGGATGTCATGGTCAGTATAAACTGGGGAGGGTTTCCCAAAAAGAGAGCAATCCCTGTTTGGGAATGAGCTGTGTATTTGTCAGTGGGTGGTGAGCAATTTTATCATGTGCGACTTGTCTATCGTGGATTTCAGTTCTTTCTCATTTTCCCTCCCTCATTACTATCATTGTTATTGTTATTTTATTTATTTAATGAATTTAGTTTCTGTTATTAAACTCTTCTTAGCTGAATCCATTTTTTTTCTCTTTTTCTGATTCCCCTCC
Organism: Phylloscopus whistleri; assembly: GCA_017589585.1. Taxonomy (NCBI): domain Eukaryota; kingdom Metazoa; phylum Chordata; class Aves; order Passeriformes; family Phylloscopidae; genus Phylloscopus; species Phylloscopus whistleri. The sequence continues at coordinate 1,526,431 of JADMLD010000857.1, read as the reverse complement.
CTGTCCTACAGTGGGGAAGGAGTGAGTGAGCATCTGCATGGTACTTAGTTGCTGGATGGAGTTAAGTCATGACAGTAAGATAGAACTCATCAGCCTTCTCTGAGGGCTTGTCAGTATGGGACAGACAGAATAATAATACAATTAGGGAGCACTGATGTTCTTCTCTGGGGTGTTTTCCTAGGATATTTTAGGATGATGTCTGTGGCACAGTGACTCAGTTCATGAAGACCTCCAGCCTCCCAGAGCAGTAAGAATTCACCAGTCAACAGACCTCCTCAGATTTTGCTCCTGTTGCAGATTGCTGTGAACAATAGGGCAATATGTGGGGAAGAAGAACAGCAAAAGTTTGCTGTTCTAGTTATTTGGGTATCTCCTATGGAGGGTGCATACCCATAGGGTTACATCAAAGGTGTTCTGTATGCTGGTCACACTGAGCAAAATGACACAGGTTGTGCAGAGATGTTTGTGTTAGCAAATTTGTCCCAAAGTTACAAGGTCATTTACTCTGAACAATGAAGGTACTTTGAACCTAGAGCTGAATTTTCTGTGCTTTGCAGGCTATTTTTTCTCCTTAAGAGGTTTAATTGGTTCAAACAGTAGAAATGACCTTGCCAGAACAATGACTTGTTTTCAGCTGTCGTGAGAAGCACACAGAAGATGCTGTTAACTGTTGCACTTCATGGGGTAGTGCATCTGAACCCTGAGAGCTCAGAACTCAGTGACTGTGAATTATGGATGATGGCTCTTCCTGTACTTCCAGCCTGTACAATACCACCATGCAGAAATTTTAATCATTATCAGAAGACTAACTTCCCTCCAAAAAGCTTTAAATGTTGCTTTGAGATGTATACCAAGAGAAACTGTACATCACCTGTCACTGATGTCCCTTTACACTGAGTATTTCTGTTCCTCGGAGATGTTGCTGCCAAGTGGGTTCCCAGACTGAATGAAGAGGACTCCAGTGCATGCCCAGAGATAGGGCATGCAGGGTGACATGGATAATGTGTATTATATGAGCTGCTGCCAGGTTATCTGTCTGGCAAAGCTGGAAATCTTCTGGGGCAACTTTTAATACTTTTGGGATTAAATCTGAGCTGATGCACTGATGGATGGGGGTTGGCAGTATGGGGACTGCTGTCGCAGTCACTGGCATGTGTGCCAGTCGACATTGACACGGCACTCGAGGTGCTTCACCAAAATTATCAGAAGGCTTCACGACCAAAATCATCAGCATGTTGTTATTCAAACAGTCTCCTATATCTTCCTTCTTTATATCTTCTTAGAGCAACTCCATACAGCTCTGGCATCATCTCTCTTCTTCAGTCTCGAGTCCAGCTCCATCCTGCCCCTAGCACGGCCGCCTAACCCTGTCTATGCTAAGTACAATATCTTACAGTGTCTTACCTTCTCTGGCCCTTGCCACGACCTCCTGTCCCTGGGTCTTCACAGCACAACGAGCAGACTCCAACTGACTTCAACTCAGTTAACTCACTACTTATCATGCCCAGGGCTGTGAGGGCAAGGTGTTTCTACTCTGAGATAATTAACACAGCTGTAACCTGTTGGATGGGAGACTGCCTTCTGCAGCATCTCTTTTTGCATTACCACAGACTGCTCTGAGCAACCAAAAGGAGGGAGCGACTCACACTCTGAAAACAAAATTCACCTGTACAAACCCCGTGCTCTATCCCCTATTGCATGTTCCTGGAGGTGAAAACCATCCCTGTTAAGATGCTGGAGGTGTGTTGTGGCTTGTGAGTCAGCACCTTTGAGGAGTTCATGGTGGGAGTTGAAAACTTACTTAAGTGTGATGTATAAGGAAACAGAAGAGCTCCTGACACGTGTCTGGTTGCCTTTGTTCAGCCTGGTGAAATTTTATAACAAACATCACCTCTCCTACCAGTGGGTTGTGACTTCCTCCTGGTGTGCTACGGGCTGCCTGTCTTCTGTACTGGGAAGTTTTTGGGATCTGTGATGGCCATAAAAATTAGCAGAGAGAACCCCTGAAAGGACAGTATCTGTCAAAGTCTCCATCCTACAGACAGTTGCATTGTCTATCTGCCCTCTGCCCTTGATTCCCTTCTTGGGTCCCTGAATGCACTAACCCCTCACAGACTTTTCTATGATGACACAGCTGAAAAACAGGCTAGAGCATATGTTTGAAATCCAGATAACAGAAAGGCAGATTGTGCTGGGAGAAAGTCCAATACAATTTAGAGAAAGTCATGCTGCTGTAAGGTTCCATCACTCAAAGTTACATGATACAAAAAAAAAAAAAAAAAAAAAAAAAAGTACAGAGTACTTAGTTTTAATTTAGTAGAAGTAATTTTGATTTGAGCTAGGCTGCATGCTGTCTACTGAAAAAAAATAATTTATAGACTTTAATTGTAAAAGAGTGAAGCCTTTTGCTTCAAAGAGCCCATCAGCAATCTGTCTTTCCTGTTTTATCAGCGAGCGAGGCTGAGAGCAAATAACAGATGGGTACGTCCCTTAGCGCCAGCAGTGAATGTTCATGAAATACTGCACAATCTACCTCCAATGTGTTATGTTTTCTAACAGGAGGAGTAGGTGTGGGGCAAGATGAATAATTAGCTCAGATCAAAGATCCCTTTTTTTTCCTGCTGGGAGGACGGCAGGGGCTGGCACTTGGGAAATGACCCTGTTATTTTGGTGTGATGGTTGGAGCAGAGACAAACAGCTTCAGAAGACATGTAGAATGAGTTTTAGGGGGTGGTAGGAGCATGAGAAAGATTATTATGTCTGGACTCATAAAGAAAAAAAATTCCAGTTAACTCATTGCCTCATCAGGAGGCAAATAAACCTCTTCCAGCCACAAAAAAACCCCTAAGATTAGATTCTCCAGTGGACTTAGTACTGCAATGCAGGGAAATAATGCAGAGGGTGAGCCTGTCTGCATTGCATTGATGGCTGGGTAGAGCATGGATGGAGCATGGGTATGCTGGAACAACAGCCTCCCTGGGCACACAGAGCCCAGCCCAGTTATCAGTGGGCTCTGTGCTAACACAGCCAGAGCCCTTCTGATACCTGTGTTGCCTTGAATAGCACCACCTGAATTTGGAAATATCTCTTTAAAGGGCTAAGACTGGGGCTTATAAAAACCAGCATGTTGTGTAGGAAGCTGTTTAGCCTGCCCAGCAAAAAACAAGAAAAATGTTTAGATGCCTTAGAAGTAAGAGGGAAGGGTCTCTGTGTGTGCTCAGGATGCACAGCTGTGAAAGATGGCCAACTCCTCCCTGCTCTGAAAAAGCCAACAAGCAGAAAAATCCTATGAATCAAAGCATCACAGAATGGCAGGGATAACTTTCAACAGACTGGATTGTTCAGAGCCCCGTCCAACCTAGCCTTGAACACCTTTGGGGATGGGGGCATCCATGACTTCTGTGGGCAAACTGCCTAATCATCCTCACTGTAAATAATTTCTTCCCAATACCTGACCTAAACCTGCCCTCTTTTGGTTTAAAGCCATTCCCCCTTTTCCTGTCACTACCTGCCCTTGTACAATATCCCTCTGCAGATCTTTTGTAGGTCACTTTAGATACAGGAAGGTAATTTAAGGTCTCCCTGGTATGTTTTCTTCTCTAGGGAGAGCACCCCCAGCTCTCCCTGCCTCTCTTCACAGGAGAGAAATTCCAGGTCTATGATCACAATCCTGGGCCTCCTCTGGACTCACTTGGAGAGGTCACCAGTGTCATGCCAAGCTTTCTGAGGGCTTGAGGGGACTTTGGTTTCTACCACTACTGAGAAAGAGAGAGAGAGATGTTATCTCCCTGAGCTGGGGTTCCTCATTAATTTAATATTAAATCCATTTTTGCAAGCAGAGCCACTTCAGGAGGAGAAATTCAGCATATCCCCAAGTGATGAGGGAAACACTGCTGTCCCTCCAGGGGATTTGTCATGGCATAAGTGCTGGGGAGATCTGTGTGTATCCAGTTCTGTGTGTTAAGGCAAATTATAGTCCAGTACTTTCAGCATTTAAATTTCAGATGAATGCAGTTTTGTGCAAGATGAAGGACTTAAGTCTTATCTGAAAGATCTATTTCTTACTTTCCCAATTACAAAATGGACAACTGCTTTACATATGTTCACTGTCTGTTAGTTTATGCTTAGCTACTCAGCTGTTACACTAGCTCTATTTGATAGAAAATGCCAGAGGGCCAGATTGTTAAACAGTGTAAATTAACCAATTCCACTGACATCAGCTGATTCTCATAAGCAAAAATTCGGGGCCGTCCTGGGTGGGTTTCACAGAAAAGCACTGTGATCTGTTTGCAAACAAATGGAAACATGTAAATTGAAGTGATGCTTCAGCTGTGGTGGCTCCAGACTTCTGGAATGTGAAATGTTCCAGAGCCATGGGACTGAGTTTTGTGTGGTATCCAAGTTACCTTAAAGCTTACAGATATAAGTGCTTGTTCCATCATTCTGAGCTTCCCAAACATTTCAGATGACTGCACTGATGGTAGGTTGAATGTGAGCTGAATTTCACTTGGTTTAAAATTCTACATCTGGAAAAATAAAAAAGTTTGAGTAGAGGTGATGTGGATTCAGAATAAACTCAAGTTCAGACAGAGTTTCACTAGGGTCAGACCGTTTTATTTGCTTGTGAACAATAAAATTCCAGGATATCACATTCAGATTAGACTTGGAGGAATGTTTTACACAATCCTCTGAGAAAGCAGACCAAAACTCCACGAATCTGAAAGCACAGACTTTTTAATTCTCCTGGAGTGGACAGTGAAGAATATTGTATCATGCACTCATATAATTGCAAATGAGATGATATATTTGTAAAAGTGAGATTCTGGCATGTTTTGAAGTATAATGCTGTAAAGAAGCCATTGAGGAAGTAAGAAAATAAAACCCCAAACCAAAGCAAGAGTCATTATCAGAAGACCTAAATATAGGTTGCATATGTTATTCCAGACTGAAAATACGTTCTGGAAAACAAAGAGGAGATGCTTTAGTGGCAGTAGCCAAATACAGAAACAACAAGAGAATAATAATCAGAAAAAGAAGACAACAGCATAAAAAGGCAAAATATTTGGAAGTGTGATAAGAAGAAAGTTTCTTTGGCCTTCATTTTTGCAGTGGTTTTCACACTTACATTATTGAATGGCTGTAAAATTTCTGTACTTGTGTAGAACTTGGTTCTTTGCAATATTCATCATCCTGTCAGAGGGAAATCCTTCCAAATTTGTTTTAGTAGCTATTTGGTTTACTTTATTTGTTTTGTTTGCTGAAAGGAATATTAAGTTCTCATTCATGTGTGCCAAAGAGAACAAAGATTAAAAAACGCCAGTTTCCATGAAGAAGAAATGAAATGAGACTTTCTAGGTTACTGGTACATAACTGAATATTACAGCAGTAGCTACCAGAGGTTTTTTTACCCATTACACATAAAAAGCCAACTGAGGAAAACCTGGTGATAAACCACTATGTGGGCATTACGGGGTTCTGGTAGTAAAAAGAGAAAAACTTGAGTAGTTTATGATGTCTTCAGACTCCAAGGGCACTTATATACCTGTATCATGTTTTTCTAGCTTCAACACTTTCATTATCCTATACCACCATGAGGAGCAACATAATTTTCCTGCATTTATGGCTTGTAGCAGCCTCATATACACAGGCTTCCGAGGAAGAAGGTCCCCATCAGTGTAGTATTTTGTGTATTTTGTCTATAAAAATGTCTTCTCCTTGGGTCCTAAATCCTAGTATTGGGAGGGACCAGGAAGCCTGAAGATATTTCTTCTAGAACAGCAATCCTCCTGAAGTTTAACAGAACTTCAGGAAAAATTTAAAAAAATGAAAAGCTGGTTTTATTTATTTATATTAAAAAACCCAATTAGAAAAAAACACAAAACCCACAGCAAGAAACAAGCAAAAACCCACAAAAGCCCAGAAAACAAACCAACCAAAGCAAAGCAAACCAACAAAACATCAAAAATCCCAAGCCCAGACGAAAAAGGGGAAAAAAAGAAAGATAAAACAGAAAAAATTCCCCAATTAAAAAATCAATAAAGTGATTTTCTGCTGTTCCCCTTCACAATTGTAGTGATAAAGTTTCAGTGAGAGACTCAATAATAAGAAATACTGAGTTTTGTTTGCAGATATGAGGCTGCTTCTCATAGCCCAGAAACAGTGCATGGATCATCCTTTGCTCCCTGTGGATGACAGACTCCTGACTGCTTTTAAAGAGTCTGGACCTTTTTTTTTTTTTTTCCCTTTTTTTTTTTTTTAATCTTTTCTTTTCTTTTCTTTTCTTTTCTTTTCTTTTCTTTTCTTTTCTTTTCTTTTCTTTTCTTTTCTTTTCTTTTCTTTTCTTTTCTTCTTTTCTGCAATATTTTCCAGCAAGTCTTCCTGCTTAGTGGGGGACCTCCCTGAAAAGCAGCAGACAGCGTGAGACTGTAAATTTGTAACCTACTTTTTACCCTTTTCGGAGTGGTTCCAGTCGAACTGCAGGCGCGTTAGAGAGCTGGGAAGATGCTGGGATTCCCCTCAGCTGCTTTTCCCTGCCGCCCTAGTTTGCTTCTCCCAGCCATCCCCACTAGATGGGAGTATGAGCCCAGCTCCGAATTCCAGCTCCTCCGGCTGTCCCCCGGCGCACCTACAAAATATCGCTGTGATGGGATTTGCCTTCCTTCCTTCCTTCCTTCCTTCCTTCCTTCCTTCCTTCCTTCCTTCCTTCCTTCCTTCCTTCCTTCCTTCCTTCCTTCCTTCCTTCCTTCCTTCCTTCCTTCCTTCCTTCCTTCCTTCCTTCCTTCCTTCCTTCCTTCCTTCCTTCCTTCCTTCCTTCCTTCCTTCCTTCCTTCCTTCCTTCCTTCCTTCCTTCCTTCCTTCCTTCCTTCCTTCCTTCCTTCCTTCCTTCCTTCCTTCCTTCCTTCCTTCCTTCCTTCCTTCCTTCCTTCCTTCCTTCCTTCCTTCCTTCCTTCCTTCCTTCCTTCCTTCCTTCCTTCCTTCCTTCCTTCCTTCCTTCCTTCCTTCCTTCCTTCCTTCCTTCCTTCCTTCCTTCCTTCCTTCCTTCCTTCCGTTTTGTTTTGCGGAAGGACTCGGTGCTCTTGCTTTTCTCAGGTGCTTGGTGCTGCTTCTGGGGCGGTGTCTCAGCACGAAAGGTGATACCCGTGTTTGATGTGCGGGGTCTGAGCAATCCCTGGGGTCAGTCCAGGCTGGGGGTGAGCAGATGGAGAGCAGCCCTGCCCAGAAGGGCTTGGGGGTGCTGGTGGGTGAGAGGCTGGGCATGACCCAGCCATGGCACTCACAGCCCAGACAACCAAACGTGTCCTGGGCTGCGCCCAGAGCCCCCTGGGCAGCAGGAAAGAGAGGGGATTCTGCCCCTCTGCTCTGCCCTGGTGGGAGCCCACCTGCAGGGCTGCACCAGCTCTGGGCTCCCAGCACAGGAGGGACATGGAGCTGGCTTGCTGGATCCAGAGGAGGCCACCAAGGTGATCAGAGGGCTGGAGCACCTCTCCCGTGAGGAAAGGCTGAGACAGATTTGCTTAGCCTAAGGAGAAGACTCTTGGGATACCCTATTGCTGCTTTTACATACTTGAAGGGGGCTTATAATAAGGGTGCAGACAGACTTCTTGCCAGAGGCCAGTGTGACAGGACAAGGGAAAATGGTTTTAAACTAAAAGAGGTTCGATTTGGATTAGATATAAGGAAGCAGTTTTTACTATGAGGGTAGTGGATCACAGGAGCAGGTGGGAGGTGTCCCATCCCTGGAGACATCCAAGGTCAGGTTGGATGGATCAGTTAGATCAACCTGACCTGATTGGAGATGCCCCTGCTCATGGCATGGAGGTTGGACTAGGTGACCTTTAAAGGTCCATTCTGACCCAAACCATTCTATGATTCTCTGCTTAGGACTAGGGATGCCCACATGGCAGTTTCTTGCAAATCAGGCTGAATACTGTTGAGAGAAGTAAAGGAAATAAGAACCATCTCTCTAAAAATTTTGTGTTTTTTACCCTCAGATTTACTACCTTATATCTTTTGCATACTCTAATTTTTCATTGCAGTATTTAACATAGCAGCTAAGAGGAGGGCCATTAATAATGTCTCAGAATGAGCTATATTTTAGCAGTTGTATTTTGCAACATATACTCCTTACTGGTGTTTAAATTTATCTTTTGTTCAGATGCATCACTTGGGTCAGAAACCCTGGCCCTTCTTCTGCACGTGTTTTATACTTTTATCACCATAACTATTCAAAATCAGTATTCTTTTCAGAAAGTACAGTGTTAAAATGGAGCCAGGAGTACAAGCTCCTGCTTTTCTTCTTGGGATTCAGAGTGTATCTGGAATGATAGAAAAATGGACTTCAGTTTCCCAAGCTAAATGTTACCTGTTTTGCCTTAAAAGGCATTTTATCTTTAAATTCTCCTTTCCATTTTCACTGCCCTCCTGACCTTCTTAGGTCATTTGGAGTGGTAGGCATAACAAAGTATTTTGATGATGAGGGTTTTGAAGATGTTTGGTAAGCTGAGCAGAAACTTTTAAAGGAGAAGACAGAGGAGGTGGTTTGTCCATGAGTAAACAAGTAAAGCCAAAAATTTACTGAAGATTAGTGAGGAATAAGGGAGGATTCTTGTGTGTGCAGTCTGTATATTGCACAGAGCATAGTGAATGGGACACAGATCAATATTCATTCTTCCAGCCATGTCTTTCTAATGTGTTTTAAATTACGGGATCTTCTTGTTTTCAGCCATACTCTTTTAAGATAGAAAATTACATAAAGACTAACAGTGAGAGTATGTTAAAACCCCAGATATTTTGCTCATGAGGCAGGTAGTGACTAAATTAAAGCTTTATCTCAGCCATACTAATGAGATGCAATTGCATTGCAGTCTTTAATTACATGATTGCTTGGACCAAACCCGCAATGCATATAAATGACTGTAGCTCCCTCAGAGTCAGTGCCAGTGCACACTAACAGAGAATGTAATTCCTTTTCTTGAACAGAGTAGTTTTCCAGAGAAGAGCCTTCATTTACTTGAATTAAAAGAAATTCTATGTATAAAATATTTTAATCTGGTCTACTTACCCACAGGTGTAGGGGGCTGCATGAGCTTGTCAAGGGCAGTATACCAGGAAATGTGTTGTTATTATATTACATCATTAAAGACTGAGCATATACTTAAAAACCTGTATCATCATCCATATGGACAAGGGGCAGAGCCCTGGAACCCATGTTTGGCTGGCAGCTGCCTAAATGTGCAGTTTCCCCATTCCATTAGTGTGTAATTTTATAGGGCTGCTCTAGAGCCCTCTTCAAGTATTATTGCAGCATTTCTTTCATATACCTCTCTCATGCCAGGATACAAATATATTGCTCCTAATGCTTCGACCTATTTTTGTTTTGTATCAGCAGTTAAGGTAAAAAAGCTAAATCTTAATATTTCCATCCCTCCCCATACAATCTCCTTGATTATAAATACATAATGGTTTTGGATTCCCTGTGCTAAATTGCTGCAGGCTCCCTGTGAGCATTAAAGGTTGTTGTTAAATGCTGACCAGCTTTAAATACCCCAGCAGGCATTAAAAGCCTGCCATGAAGGTAGTGACTCTCTGACAGTGGGGCTGCAGTGCTGGGTTTAAGTAGCAGACCCTACAGAGAGGACCCAGGTACACCCTGCACTTGCTGCCACATGCAAGCTCCTCTTTGCCTCTTTGATTTTTCCTGAAAACTGTTGTGTTTTTAAACTTCCTGGAGCTTAATTAATAAACACGACAACGAAGTGAGGCTTGGCACAAAGCCCTTTCCCATCCAGCACACGGGCATAGTAGGGTAATTGCAGTTATTTACATTTGGCATCCAGCTGACTGAACTAACAGCACAGTATCTTTTTTTTTTTTCCTCTTGGAGTAGAGAGGCTATTAAATTAAACAGGTTAATGTAGCTGCAGCATTTCACCCCCTGCTATCCCTGCAGCCACAGTAAATCTGCCACCTGTTTATTTCCATAAAAATTCAATTACGGCACCACCAGTTTATTCTTCTTATGTGTGTTGTTAACTTCAGGCAGTTTCTGACTCAAAGTGCGTGGTCTGTTCCTTTCCAAAGCTGTTTTTCTGATGCTTCTCCTTAGCTGGTAGCTTTTCATTTGGTTAAGTATCCCAGCCCCACACCCCTTGAAAATGAGAGAATAGATTTCTGCTGCGGTGCTTTGCCTTGGTGGTGCCAAAGGCAGAGCAAACACGTGCAGATACACACACATATAAACACATCTCATGCCACTGTGGGGCACAAGCAGAGAGCTGGCTGTAGGCTCCCAGCAGCAGCAGTTAAAAGAGGTCAGCAAACCAGGCTAATGACTTACAGTAAACCAGACATCTTTTGAAACCGTGAATAAATTCTTCCCCTTTCTTCCTCTTTCCTGATTTTCTCCTCTGAGAGAGACAAACACGTCTCCCTGTAGCAAGGAGGTTCTGAATGAGGTGCCCCTTCACATTTGGGTTGCATTTGGTAAAACCATCTTTACAAGACCATCCTGGAGACTCTTGTCATTGAGTCAGAAGCAGTGAGTGGCCTGGACTGGCTCTGTCTCTGCTGGCTGCAGGAGCTCATTTGGGTGCTGCAAGAACTGGATGTGGGTGCCAGAGTGAGGAGGGAGAGGGAGAGGCACGAAGGAAATTCACCTGGCAGACTTGTTCCATGGTGTCACTTCACCTCCTCAGGATCCCAAAGGGAATGATAACGTTTCATTCACTCTCTTACTTTTGGTGGGACAAATAAGTTGGAAATGTTATTCTTCCGACAGTCTAATTTCTGGTCAGATGCTTGACTTTTTCCATTTCATCACTGTTCCCTCCTCTTCCTCCACTTCCACCTGATTTTGTGGTTAAGAGCTTTTGCTTCTGCCAAAACCAACATTTTAATGGGGAGCTTGAAGGTCAGAATTCAGAGAAAGAAACATGTATGCAGTCATCCTTGGTCCTGGCATTGCTGCTAGCACAGGCATTATGGGAATGAAAGGACCCTTTTCCATGAGCTGTTACTGGGAGAACATTTAAGCAATTAAGGAGAAGAGGAGCAGGGTGCTCTTACTGCAGAGATGGGAAAAACTCTGGTTTTTTTTCTTCATAGTTTCATTTAAAAATTGCAAGAACTAAAAATGCCTCCTCCAGGACTTATGCAGACATTCAGGGGCTGATTTCCTTCTGCTTCATGTCTTTGCCCTGGGACATTGTAAGTGGCCACCAAGCCTGTGATTTCCCTAGAACATCCCTTGTGGCAGCGTTTGGCAGAGGTACAGACTGATCTACACTGAGCAGAACAGTCCACAGGGATTGTGGAGCTCCTGAGAGAGACTAGATTTATTAGCCCTTCTTCTGTGGCAAACAGGCAGGTGTTCTCCTGAAAAAAAAAACCACACTCCCCAAAGAGCATTGGCTTATAAAATATTGACTACTATTCTTGCCTGTTGCATTACTGACTTTGATTTTTACAAATACAGCCCCACTCACTCTGAACACGTTTTGTGATTGGCTTCCTCCTCCTGAAGTCAGTGGAGAGAACTTGCTCCAAAGCCACCTTCTCATCCTGCAGTGCCTTGAAGCCTGCTGTGGTGGGGTGACCTCTCATTGCACCTCTCTCAAAGGAGGGTGCACTTGCTTCATCCCACTTTCATGAAAATATTAGTTATAAATCAACTCTGTTGCATTTGTGAGAGAAAACTGGGCCATAAGGAAATCCTGCTAGTACCAAATCATATGAGTAGCCTATGACACAAATACTGTGTCTACTTCCATAAACTTTGCCTGAGTTTTTGCATAATTATTTATTATGTATGACCACTGTGTTGCTCAGGTTGGATTACACTAACACTCTATGGAAATCTCCCTCATTTTTCATTTTACTGTTTTCCTCGCCAGAGTTATATCCATAGGAGAAGAATGGCTGCAGAATTTTGTGAAATGACTCAAATTTAGAATGACAATATTTTCAAAGGACAATTAAGAGAGGGTAAATGAGGTTTATATCTGTTATGGTATTTTGTCAGAACCAGACATAGCTGAATTTTCTTAGGGTACCAAGTTACCCATCTTCAACACAGTTAAACAGTAGTATATTTTTTTTCCCTTCTGGATGATTAGAGTCTTTCAAGTAAAATTCTAATTAATTTATTTCTGTCTTGACTATCATCTCAAGGCAAAATCAACAAGGAATTTATACCTCTGCTTACATTTAAGAATGCAATCGACTTGGGGTTTCTTTACATGTCAGAGTTCAAGTTTGCCTCCTGCCTGGTTCAAGGATTTGCATAACCATGTTGAAGTCAGAGTAAATGTTTTTGCAGGAAGGAGTTCTTGGGAGGAGCCAGAACACAAGAATCTAGTCATTCTGCAAAATACAGGATAGCAAAATGTTTCTGTTTTTGTTGTTAAGTAGTAAGGGCTTACTTAAAAAAAGAAAACTGTGGTGATGTGTTTGCTCTTGCTGCAGGTGATCTCATGTGGTTGTTATGAAACTCTTGGAGTCATAAGGCTATGTTATTTATATTAATTGACCACAAGAAAGAGGAAATTATTAAAGGGACCCAAAGAACATCAGACAGGTTTCCATATCTTTCTTATTTGGGGGTTTTAGGGTTTAACTGGCAGATTTGACAGCACCCCTCCACAAGAATGAGTAGGGAATTAGTTATTTTATCATTATAGAGAAATTGTCATTTTGGTGGAGAACTTTTCCACGTGACTGACCCCTGAGAAAAAAAAACAAAAACAAACAAACAAACAAAAAAAACGCGTATCTTTTTATATGTTACTTGTATCTTTTGTAAGGACAATTGATCAAGTAGCCCTGTGAAGCTTTAAAAGCAGTACCCAAGTGTTATTCATCCCTACTGAAATGTGGTCTTTTGCAGGGTAAAATGCCACAACTCTTTGATACAAAAGTAAATGTCTGTGTAGTAAAGGTAGTTCTGTGGGCTGTAGTAAGGCAGTTATCCCAATTAATATGTGGTCAAAGAAGTCAGAGTCCCATTTTATTCTAGAGAGACTATTTTTCACAACTTTGGCATGGTGGTTTTTTTTTTTTTTTTTTTTTTTTTGGTTGGTTGGTTTTTATTTTTTTGTTGTTGTTGTTGTTTATTATATCGTAAAAATTGAGTTTTGGGTCAGATAAGTCCCTTTTACCATAGAACACCATCATTTTAGAACTCTTTTTATGTCCTTTAGTGTAGGTTAAATTTCTCAGCCATTATCCTTTAAGTGAAATAATCCTCTAAAGGAAGTTTTAATGCATTTAATAAAAGATTTACACGTGGTTTTTATCTTAATTCAAATAGGTACTCTGTCCTGAATCCAGGACACTGGATATAGATGATCTGGTTTTACCAATTCCTTTCAGATTTTTCTAGAAAGGAGGAATGTTAATTTATTGTGATCAGCTTCCTGGAGGACTGTTAATAAATGTTAGAGAATGGAAATGTGTTACTATTTACAGGTGCTATCATTCCTCAAGCTGCACATAGGAAACCTTCCCTCCTGTTATCTCCAATGTTTATTTATTTTAGTCTAGCAGATGCATTTGTTGTTTGCTGTCTACATCTTCTTCATAAGAAAGAGATCACTTTATCCTTTATCAGGACACATTTGCTGTCAACCAAGGCATACAGAGTACTCTTTGTCACCATACAGTTTGGATTTATTTATATGTAATTTATTCTCCTACTTTTATGGATGGATGAAGTTTAGTGCCAGCTGGACCTCGAGCGCTGTTCTGATGAATAGGTGGATTCCATCCAGAATGGAACAAATAGGGCATTTGAAAGAAAAAAAACTTTATAACATCCTCAGCAGATTTTCCATGGGAAAAAAAAAATATTTGGAGACTGTCTCGTATTGTTACACGAATTATTTATATAAAGGGAAAGGTCTTCTTTCTCTTTACCATACCTACAAAATGAAGATGGATTTTCCCAGATTATGTTGAAGAGAATGCAGTCTATGGTTTATCAATACTCCAAAAATAAAAGAAGTCTTGAAATTGCTGCATTCACCAGTCAAGAGGAAGTCACTGATGATATCTAACTATCCTTATTTATGCAACCCGAAATATAACTATATAAGAAATCTACATTGGTGGAAAAGTTGAATTTTGAAGAACATTGTACAAATATTTTAAAACCACTAAGTATATACCTGAGGAGGGAGGGAACTGTATTCTCCCCTCACCCCCCCAACTTTTTTTATCTTTTTTTTTTTTTTTCTCAATTTTAGTTATTTTTTGTGACACAGTTTACAAGAACTGGTAGAATACACTGGGAACGTGAGAATGGAACACTGGGAATATGTTTCCTAATTTGACTCCCTGTATAATTGAAAGCTAAATTTGTGTAAGAAAGGATAGAGAAAATGCAAAATTTCCAAACTGTTGTTGTGCACGCAATTTTAAGAGTTATTCTTGTTCCTGTTAATGTTAAATTCTCATGTAAAACTTTGTTTTAGCAATTGGCCAAGAAAAAATTGCTGAGGGTTGACAGCACTGCTCAGTCTACCCTTTCTTTCTGTGAGGAACAGATGTCATTATTCTTCTTAGGAAGTAATTGTGAATATACCAGTGAAAAATTACTTAGAAGAGCATCCAAATGGAGCATCCCATTCAAATAACTGCAGGAAGACTGACAGCTTTAAAAAAACCACTGACAGCCAGAACCTGGGGTGTTTGTGGGCAACATTAAGGTGTCAACAGCCTGACAGAGCTTGTCTATCATTCTCAAAGGAGGTGATACATTTGGAAGCTTGTGAGCTTTAAGGGGTAAATGCCTATAAAGGCAGTCTGGGAGATCACTTCCTCTGTGTGTCCCTTCCAAGGATAAGCTGGAGGCTAAACACTGGCTTCCTGTAAGTTTTTGATCAGAACTTCTTAGAGGTGTGAATGAACAACAATGTAGTGATTTTGTGTTAACCCCCTGGTTTAATTTTACTATCTGGAAAACAGGAGCATGGCTCACCTCAGAAGTTCAGATAGCATATGAAATGCTCTCTTTTTTTTTTCCCTCTCCCCCTCAGTTTCATTCAAGCTTCTCCACCAGTGGTAAGATTCATAGTGCAATTAAACTGAATGACTGATTCCTGTGTGATCTCCAGAACCAGTGATTTCAGGATTCTTAGATTATATTTCATGTGAAAAATCAAAGGAAAGAAACCCCCCCTCCCCAGTATTTTTCCTTCAGCACTGTTAGACTGGTTGCATTTGCAGTGGCAGAAGCATTTCTTTAAGTTCATTGGAATGCAGTGACTTGATCTTTTTTCCTCCCAGTGTTTCAGTAGGATAGCCAGGTGGCTATATAATAATTTGTTGTTAGTTTCAGGGATTTTTTTTTAACAATAATCAAATAATGAACATAGAATATATTTATAAAAGTGATTTTTGATCAGAAATTTTAGTTTCTTATCTTGGGTGTGATTGGACCACAACAGAGCACAGAACACAAGTGCATAGTTCCATAAAAATGGGTTTAAACAAATCAAGTTAGGTTAGTCTAGAGAAAGTTATGTTAGTTCATCCCACTGGGATTTATATATTTGTGTCTCTCATTTGATGTTCATGTGCATATTACTTGATGGTTGCTAACAGAAGATTGTTTTGTAGATATGTAGAACCTTTTATTTTTAAGAATGTGAGCTGCAGGGAAGCCTTGAAAAGTCCTATTAGGAGTGTTTGAAGACATAACAATTTCACATGGGCGGCACCTTGTACTTGAAAAACAGTGGGACAAGATGTAGTCTATTTTTAGTTGATAAAATCAGATAAGCTGTGTTTTCAGTGTTCTTATCTTCACTGATACTCTGAGAATATCAGTCACAGTTTACCTGTTGCAGTCTTGATCTTGAGCATCAGATTAAGGTCCCTGATTTGTTGCATGAATTAGTTTTACTGCTTATTATTGCTGTTACTAAAGAAGACCTAAACAGAGTGCTGTACACTGCATTGCCAGAGTTAGTCACCCTTTGTAAAGCAGAATCATCAGCTGTAATCATCTGTCTCTGCTACATTTTATGGACTACATAAGACAAGAAACAGCAGTAGTGTGTGTGTGTGAGAGAGCTCATTACTTTTAAAGGTGTTTTGCAATTCTTTTATTGATGTAATTAAGGCAAGAGGAGAAGCTGTGGAAAGGCTATTCCAGATAAAGGCTGCATAAGCCCATGAATACAGATATTCAGCAGCAGGTAGGGATGGGTAGGCAGGGGATCAAACACAAAAGCTGATATCCTTGCAAACAAATCTGTTGAGGATTTGCTAGCAAACTCACCTTGACAAATGAGGGGCAGTGTGAGAGAGATGTAGTCCTTCAAGTCCCTGTGTTCCTGAGGCCTGAGCAGCTTCCTGGGACAGAAAAAAAACCGTAGAGGAGGGTATTTGACCACTCTGGGACAGAGGAAATTAAAGCACCCTATGAATTCTTCTGCAGGAACAAAGTAATAGCAGAGGTCTGTGCAGGTGATGCAAAGACACAGGGAATGCATGAAGTCTCTAAATGAAAATAGAGTCCTCTCATTTTAGGTAGAACAGATGTTTTATTGCTTATCTTATGGTGAGAATAAAGTCCAGTATTGTGTATTGACTCCTGCTGTTCTGTAAGCTGCAGGAGTCAGATGCCAACAAGCAATGTCTTTCCTGATTTGGGCATTGGAAACTTTGGATACAAAATACTTACTACTTTCTAGCTGATGATAGATGTTTGTTACTCTCTGTAGGATTTTGTGGTAATATTACTGGTATCATCCTTGTTCAATTGCAAACCATACATAAAAATAAACTTTAATATTCTAAAATATCTTCTGGTTTTGAAGTCTGAATAACTTTCTAGATTTGAAAAAGGTTGAGATGCTTTTACAGATTAAGAACAAAATAAATTGGAAACATATTTTTGATCAAAATAATCACTTTATAAACTTTTTCTACTTGCTCTCATTTATCCCAATATATTTTTGTAATCAAAATGTGTACAGTCAATCTCTGTGTGTACATTATCCTATCATCCATTCATTCTTTCAATTTGTTTCGACAGGATCAAGGAAGAAATGTGAGGGTGCCAAGAAGAGAAACAATTACAACAGAAAGAAATGGGCTTGTTACAAGCCTACAGGCAGTTAAAATGTTATTTGTTCAAATGTGAAGCAATTAATAGCTAAGACTGTAGGAAATTTTTAATTGAGTATTGATTTGAAACAAAAGCAGTGATCACTTAAGTAGTTGTGATCTCTTGAACAGCCCTCATCTTGGCTTAATGCAGACTTTCAGACAAGTGTGTTAACTAATCTGTATATGACATTTGCCTTTTTAAAAACCTTTTGGAGGGTCAGCACAGGGATCTCCTGGATGATCAAAAATGGCAGTATTTGGAAGATGCTACTATAAGGTTATAGGGGACAGCTATGAGAATTCTGTTCAATTATATAACAATACTGAAGCTTCATCTTCAAAGAACAAAACTGGCATCTGTATTACCTCCAACTTCAGTTGCAGTGTTTAAGTTTTAAATGATATGTGTGGATGTTCTTGAGCAGGTACTCAGGAAAAGGGAACCTGAAACAGGAGTCCCAGTGGAGAAGTTTTCTTGGAAAATTTCTCATGTCTTAGAGAAGCATCTGTTTGAGACTGAAAGACTTCCACCCCCTTCTTAGCCACAAAAGTTAGTTTCATGACAACCCCTCCTTTCCTTTCCTTTCCTTTCCTTTCCTTTCCTTTCCTTTCCTTTCCTTTCCTTTCCTTTCCTTTCCTTTCCTTTCCTTTCCTTTCCTTTCCTTTCCTTTCCTTTCCTTTCCTTTCCTTTCCTTTCCTTTCCTTTCCTTTCCTTTCCTTTCCTTTCCTTTCCTTTCCTTTCCTTTCCTTTCCTTTCCTTTCCTTTCCTTTCCTTTCCTTTCCTTTCCTTTCCTTTCCTTTCCTTTCCTTTCCTTTCCTTTCCTTTCCTTTCCTTTCCTTTCCTTTCCTTTCCCCCCCTCCCCCTCCCCCTCCCCCTTCCCCTCCCCCCCTTCCCTCCATTTTTTTGGGTGTGATATGTTTGTATCCTTTAGTTTTACATTGTTTCTTGTCAAATAGTTCTCTTTGCTTATCTAGTACAGCTTAGCTTCTACTTTCAGCTGAGAAATCAAATATCTAGTTTTAGTCACAAACTTTAAAATACTGGTGACAAACACTAATTGATGTTGATTATAATATGCACTTCTGAATCTGAAGTAAAATATCTGTGGAAAAATATTAACTGGGTGTCATTTATAAACATCAAAGAGATTGACAGGCTGTCTGTCTCTCTTCTCAGTACGCATATGGATTTTAACAAACTCACAGTATCTTTCCTTTTGCTTCTATTTCTCTGCATTTCCTCCTCATTGATAATAGTGTCAGCACAGATGAAAATGTTAACTGTGCTCCTATGAGCCCTTTCCAAAATTCTAGCTTCTTGTATGGTAGGCTGGTGCAGAAGACATTGCCTATCCTAAACTACAGACAATTAGATAAGCAATTTTATTACTAAAAATATATGAACTTCAATCTTATGTTGCTGCCTACTTAGAAATTCACTTTTTGTGTGCACGACTGGTTGCTGCTCTAAATCAAATGTCTAATGATACTGAGTGGCATTTACTGTGGTTACCATTTGTAGATGTGAAACTCAGGCAGAGTGGCTCACAGTTATGCAGAAATATCTGAGCTTAGTATTGCATCCTCTTCCCTGAACAGTTTTAAAAAAGGAGTCTGGGGAAAATTGACCCATGTGAGTTTCTGCAATGAGCTGTCAGAGGACTGAGGTTGGAATAGTGCAATTCTGGTGCTCAGACCTCTGCTGTAACCATTTTAATTTTTCTTGTTAATAGCAAGATGAATACTACACTGACTCTTCTTGTTACTTATAATTCAACAGACACTGCAGTAGGATGAATATTGTTAATTATGATGAATTTATATTGGGCTAATTGTGTCTAAACTGGCAAGTCAAAAGATTGAAAAAGTACAAACCATCTTTCAGACAGACAGAGGAAAAAGCATTTAGCAAAAGTAAAAATCCCAGACTTTATCTCATATTCCACTCAATTTCTCAAGTACATTTATTAAGTTCTTTTGCCTCAACGTCTCCAGAAAACCGAGTTTGAATCTGAGTGAATTCACTAACAAAACTGAAAATATGTTTCTGTCCCTAAGAGCTAGACATACTTCTGCCTGAAACACCTGTCAGGTTTGTCATACCTAAATTGAGGGAGACTGAATAATGACTTAATTAGATGAAGAGCAATCATACAATTATTTTGTAATCCTGAATATTCTGTAATTCCCTAAGCTTTTTGCCTACACAGCTTCAGAGTAGAAAGGCTTTTTTTTTTTTTTTTTTTTTTTTTTTTTTCTATAGAGTATATCTGAAATTTCATGGAAAAGGACGAATGTTCATTCTTACTCATATATTTTCATAATACTTGGAGCCCTTTGATTTTAAGTGCCCACTCTGTTTCTGTTACAAAGGCAAGAAATTCAGCAGAAATTATACCTGTCCAGGAAGACTGGACCTGTGCTTCTGACCACGCATCCCTGTGTTCCTTCAGCATGATTTTGAAAGCAACTGTCCTGTCACATCCTGAGTGACAGGGAATGACAAGAGCATTGGAAGAAAGCTTGTCTAATGTCTTCATGTCACCTGGGACCATCTTGCAAGGTAATGTGGGAGCACATAAGAACAGTGACCTGAGGCTTCAGAAATGGCAATTCATAATTTATACTGGAAAATAGGTGAATGACAACGAGCTCTGATAACCCAAATAGCACTTTTCTTTAGTCTGGTATGATAGTCTGGTGAATGGTCTGTTTCATGGATAAGTAAGTGGTTGGATAGTCATATCCAGAGGGTTGTGGTCAGTGGTTCAGAGTCCCATCAGTAGCAAGTGGCATCCCTCGGGTCTGTACTGGACCAGTGTTGTTTAATATCTTCTTTAATGACACAGGCAGAGGGATCAAGTGCACCCCTCAGCACACTTGTAGAGGACACCAGGCTCAGTGGTGCTGCTGACACACTTGAAGGATTGGATATCATCCAGTGGGGCTGGGACAACCTCAGGAATTGGGCCCATGGGAATCTCATGAGGTTTAACAAGACCAAGTGCCGGTGCTGCAGCTGGGTTGGAGCAACCTCAGTATCAATCCAGGCTGGGGATGAGCAGATGGAGAGCAGCCCTGCCCAGAAGGACTCAGGGGTGCTGGTGGGTGAGAGGCTGGGCATGACCCAGCCATGGCACTCACAGCCCAGAGAGCCAAACCTGTCCTGGGCTGCATCCAGAGCCCCCTGGGCTGCAGGAAAGGGAGGGGATTCTGCCCCTCTGCTCTGCTCTGCCCTGGTGGGAGCCCACCTGCAGGGCTGCACCAGCTCTGGGCTCCCAGCACAGGAGGGGCATGGAGCTGCTGGAGTGAGTCCAGAGGAGGGACACCAAGGTGACTGGAGGGAAGGAGCACCTCTCCTTTGAGGAAAGGCTGAGCAAATTTTCTTTGTTCAAATTCTCTTTGGAAAAGAGAAGGCTTCAGGGTGACCTAGTTGTGGCCTTCCAGTACCTGAAGGAAGACTACAAGAAAGATGCCAGAAGGGCTGCTTATAAAGACATGTACTGACAGGACACGGGGGAATGTCTTCAAATTGAAAAAGTAGGTTTAGATGAAATATTAAGGAAAAAATCTTCACTGTGAGGGTGGTGAGGCATTGGCAAAGGTTGCTCTGAGAAGTTGTGGATGCTCCATCCCTGGGAGAGTTCAAGGCCAGGATGGATGGAGCTCTGAGCAAGCTGATGTAGTGAAAAATGTTCCTGTCCACAGAACTAGGTGATCTTTAAGGTCCATTCTATGACCTATTCCTTGTTTTTTCTCCAACCACCCACGTGACATGTAACAAATACATGTCTTCAAGAAGGCTGAACAGATTTTTGATTGATTATTTATGAGACAAAAACAGTCTCTACCACTGGTACCAGTGGTCCTTTATGGAAGAAAGAGCCAGCAATGTTTAGTGTTAATATCTGAGCACAAAGTGATGTAAATGGGCACCTCAGTGCTGCCCATGGGGAAATGAAAATCCCAAGCACAGATTGCCTTGGTGTTGCATGCATTGACAAGGGATTTACTGTAAGAACTATTGATTGTGGCAAGTCCTGGGGTCTTCTCCCTCTAGGTAAGTAGATTCTGCTTTAAAAGAGAATAAAGTACTTTAGGCAAAGTTTTGATCTGAAGGCAGAAATGTCACAGGGGCATTCAGAAATTCATTTTTGGTGCCCAGGACAAGGAAAAGAAGATGAGCAAAACTCATTCTTCTGTCCATGCCAATTTTCTACCATTGGACATTTTGTACTTCTAAGTAATTTTATATGGTATACGTATAAGAAGTCTTTGCTGAAGTGTTCATGAAAGGCAGTGAAGGGAAACCATGTATATATGCACAAATGGTATTGTTACACATCTCATTTGTAATAAAAATAGGCAACTTGTGTTTTCTTGATTCCAAAGCAGTTGTACTATGGCCTTATAGGTGCAAATTGGCTGGAAAGGAGTTGTAGCAGGAACAGATTGTTAAAATGCCTTTTAAAAAATATTACTTATTTCTTAACAAGCTGTTTTGTGTGCAGTTTCCTTAATTTGCTGTGAAAGAAGTATAAATTGGAGTTGGTGTTTTTCTACATAATTTCACTGTATTTTGGTATAGTAACTCAGTGGAGTGGTGAGGAAACACTACATCTTTGTCTTAACCTGGTGTTTCAGTTCTTTGGCTGGCATGTGAGCACAGCTAGTTTTTACTACAAGCATGTAAGCAGAACTGGATTTACTTGTGGGGTGTGGGGTGGTTCTTTTTTGATCAGATTTGTATTTTCAATTAGACCAATCCAAATGTCAGAAGACACAGAGCCATATTCCTCATGTGGGTTCTCTTTGTCTTTTCAGGCTTTCTTGGGAACCCCAGAACTGTCCTTTAATGCCCTCAGATTTTTGTGTCAGGAAAATCTGCAGCCCACCTTCCTACCTTGTTCTGTGATCTGACAGATTTCACAAGCTACTGTAATCATGGCTTTCCCAGGTCTGCGCCTGCATGGGGGACTTCATACTCAAGGTAGGAGTTGGCAGAATAAATATTGCTGGTGGTTTGGAAGTCCTGATTCACAAACCTCAACAAGTCTTCAGTCATAGGCAACTTTTTTTTTTTTTTTTTTTTTTTTTTTTTCCCCTCTGGGGGATATGCTATTTCCGTCAGAAGGAAGAATAGATGTTATTTGTTGAAGCCATTACTGGCCATCTTCAGCTTAGGTAGCTTTAGGCACTGAAGACTGGACTGCTTATATTTGGGAAAAGATAGTCTACAACTAAATTTCTCCTCTTGATTTTGTATTGCTGTGGTGGAAAAAAACGAACTATGTTCATAAAGAAACATATGCTAAGTAGCTTTCCAAGTACCTTGGGATAGCAGATGCTACTAGAAGTGCAGTTTTTCAAAATTTTAGAGTAATTTCTTTCCCTGATGCTATAGGAAGCAAAATAGTTTAAGAAAATACCTTCAGTCTTGTGAAGTTTGCACATTTACTTTGTTGTGTAGTTTAGATATTTCATAATTATTACCTCTTCTTTTTTTGGATAAAAGTCTTAAAGTTATGAACATACCTGAAAATTCACTCTCACTTCTGATTGGTCCAGTTCACCAGAACTGGGTGTCCCACCTCAGAGTCTTCATTAGGATTTAAGTGTTAGATACCCTTGTGCTGTACAACCCTTCCCTTACAGCAGCTGACTGGGCTGACTCTGGCAGCTATAAAGTTTCCATGGTATCCCACTCCTGATGGGGCTCTTAAGTCTGCATTTCATTTTGTTCAAAGTGAGTGGAAGATCAAAGGAAAATGAAAGTGAAGTAGAAAAATCAGAGTGGCTTGGTGAAAGGGGTGGACATCTATCCCCAAATTACTCAGGAGTGTCAGAATTTAGGTGATGGACTACCTCTATTACACCGTTTCCAGTTTTTCATTCTTTTAGATGTCTGTACCATGGCTTGTTATCTTGTGTCAACACCACTTTCTGTCATTTTGGGGAGCAGTCAGGGTGGAACCAACAATTACACTGAAAGCTGTCCTAAGATTAAAAATGTGAAGTTTCCTGTGTTTGGTGATGGTAGTAAATGCAAAGGTGCTCTTACTTTTCTCCTTTTTATCTCCTCTTTTCAAACAGTTGCTCTGAAAATTTAGATGAAAGTGTTTTGGTTTTTTTTGTAGTAAAAGAACTACAGTAATGTGGGAAAAAGTCTTAAAGGAATTTTCTCACATCATTCTAACAAGAATGATCTGAAATTTCAGAAAAAAATCACCTTCTAACTTCACAGCAAATTGTTAAAATGCAGGTGACAAACAAACATTTATGTTATTTTTCTCCTCTAACCTCCAACACACTAGAAGGAAAGGAAATTTTGTAAAATGGTGTTCACTTGTGTTCTATGATGCTATATGCTCATATCACACTGTCTTCTCACATCTAGTCGTTCTTCTGTGCTGTGGGACACATTTATTTCAGTGACAGGATGGTTTTGGTATGCGATTCTAACCATAACCACATGATGTGATAAGCTTAGACATACAGTGATAAACTTACCCATTCAAGTGTTTCCTTAGGTCTTCTGAATGAATAAAAAACAGTCAGTCAGTCAGTCACTCAATCTTCATACTTTTTTTTTTTTTCTTTTTACTAGAATATATGCTATAATTCAGACATTATTTCAAGAAAAGAGGTACATCCACTAGGTATGCACGCTGGCATATTTTTTGGGGAAAACTAGCCCTCAGTTTTATATATGCTTCACTAGAAAAATAGATTCTTGCAGTTCACAGGTGAAAGAGGAGTGTTTTGAAAGAGGTTTTCAATATGTATGAATCTCAACCAGAATAATGGTAGTTTCATGTTGTACTTAAAGGACCATGTAAATGTTTTGTTATTAGGCTGCAATATAGACCGATCTATGATTCAAAAAA
Organism: Phylloscopus whistleri; assembly: GCA_017589585.1. Taxonomy (NCBI): domain Eukaryota; kingdom Metazoa; phylum Chordata; class Aves; order Passeriformes; family Phylloscopidae; genus Phylloscopus; species Phylloscopus whistleri. Next base: position 1,502,432 of record JADMLD010000857.1, on the reverse strand, counting down.
ACATGAGGGGTGAGGTATGGCTTCATTGGTTCATAATCTATGCCAAATTTTGCACCACCTAAACAAAGTCCCCAAGGTGGTTTGCATTTAATCCTGGAGTGTCTGGAGCTTACCTTGTGAGCACAGTGAAACCTTTTGGGTATAGTCCAAGGGAGTGGTGGGTGGGCTCTGTGCAAAGGCTGTCTTGGTTTGGGGTAGGGGCCTTGAGGTTGGAGGCTTTTGGGTTACTTTATTTAATGGTCTTGTTCTGCAATCTGAGGCTTAGCAGAGGGAGAGAGTTATGCTGTCTCCTTCCAGAGCTTTCCTTCTGTAATCATTTTGCTTGTCTGATCTGGAAACAGGAGACACCACGCCAGCTGAGTGGAAAAGGAGCTGGGGGTGCAAGTGCATTTTGTTATGTTATAAAGGAGAAAGCACAGCTGTAGGAGCAAGTGGAGGTAGATCCTGAGAGAGGATGTGAGAAACCTGAAACAAGCCTGTGGTCTCCCCTGTTGAGGAATTGCACACACCTTATCAGCTGGTCTTCAAAACATGTGCTGGAGCTTCTTTTATCAAAATTGACTCTTTCATTTTATTTTTGTGAGTCCCTGACATTATGAAGTATGATTTAAACTTTTTTTTTTTTTTCCCCATGTACCTTGCAATATCTGGAAGTACGGTCATATATAGCCAGCCTAGTCATTGCTTCCTTTTTACTGAGATTGGTATTAAGATATATAGACACTTCAGTCTCTCTAGAAAGAAATATTTCAATTCCATAGGTGTTACTGGAGTCAAACCCAGGAACACATAAATTCCTCTGCTCTCCAAATAGCCCTGAGGAATTCCACTGTGTATGTAAAACTCATCAGAAATGGTTTAAAGTCTGTACCAAACCAAAAGTGTAAATGTTACCTAACAGGCAAGTTTACAAAAAACACAGAGGTGTTAAGTCCAGGAATAAGTGTCCATCTTCCCAGAGCTTTTGTTGCCATGACTTTGGGTCCTGAGCATTGGGCAAACAGGCCTGTGGACTGCATGGCAGGATTGGAAGCTGCCTCTTGAAACTGTGCTATAGTAGTTGCTGAAAAAACTCCAGCTTCCCTCAGTGTAACTTCTTTGAGTGTCCCTTCCCTTCCATTTCAGAGGTTCCTTTAGCTCTGAGAGCTTGGGACATTTTAGAGAAAGTCTGCAATATTTTTTACTTTACTTGCTGTCTTGAGCAAGGGCAGGTTAAAGCCTCTTCTCTAATTCAGATTCCCAAAATATTGAAGTGACCAAATCCAAGGGGGAGAAAACTGTGTTGTGTGCTTACCTACACTTGGCAGACTGTCAGCTGTGAGGCATCAATTCCCAGTATTGCAAGATGAGGTCTGAATCTCAGCCAGTCCTGAGTTTCCAGGCCCTATAAATATAAACCTCTTGCCTCTAAAAGTAAAAAGTAATGGATATAAATCAACTGATTCTGAAAGACAGTTTATGCAATGCTCTTCCACTCATTTTTATCCATGTATATCTCAGTCACATGGATGAGAGATGGATATAAGGTAAACCTGATGGGGCATGCCCCTTGGAATATGTCAAAGGCTTTGGCTTGTTCAAGTTTGGTCCTGTTCCTGTGTGTTATTAGTAGGGAAATCTTTAACTTCTTAAGGCATAAAATTCACAGACTGAACTCTTATTGCTAAAGCAAGAGAAATTGCATTTCAAGTGCTTCATGACAGAGTTTGCAGCTCTTAATACTTAGTGAGGTAATAATGATGAGGCATTTCCCTATTCCAAATGGACAAATTATATTGGCAGATGTAACTGCAGGAAGATAAGTGAAGAATCCCATGTTTGAAGTGGAAGCTGTGCAAGTGACAAAGGGCAAATTGCCAGTGCCCTTCTCTCTCTGAAGCATCCTCTGTAGCCTGAACAGACATTAACTACTCTTCACAAACTACCTGTGGATGTTTTAAAATATTTATTATTTCTCCCTCTTTAAAGTTAAAGCCTGCGTCTGCCCACCACCAAACAAACCCTTTAAGAATAGACGTGGCATGCTGCTTCTCTGCAGTTGGTACTTGGCGGTGAAGAGAGAAACTTGTGTCTGCAATTAGAAATTAAATTCCTCATCCCCCCTACTGCGTGGGAAGATCTCATTCCTTCATTCTTGCCCCCTTCTTGCAAGGCTGAGGCATCTGGCTATCCTGAAAAAGCCTGGGACTCCTAAGACAGACATTTCAATGTTAATAGTAATAATTAAAAATGGTATTCAGCTTGCATTTTGAAGCATTGAATAATCCTTGTCAGGTAGTTAAGAACTGAAGATGAGTACTTGTTATAATCACCATTTTTTTGGAAAGTAGAAATGGACAGTCAACTGCTGAATAGTACCAAGACTTCTTGGGAGGAGCATGTATAATGACCCCCTTTTTGGTATCTGTGGAGATGGAAATCTAATTATAGTGTACTTTAACATAGCAGTTATATAAGCAGACAGATTTGCTTTTGACCTGTTGTTTCCAATAGACCCAGTTAAATCCCCCTGATTTATTCTGGTAGGTGACACCTGAGTTGAAAGTTAGATAAAATAACAACACTTCTGTTATGAATAGTAATATTTTTTTTTCCAAAGTTATCTCCAAGTTGGAAGGGAGGTGAATAACTAAGCTGAATTACTGAATTCTGAGTGTTGGCACTCAGATTATATATAGTTTTTTGGTAGCAAACTAATCACTGCTACTTAACATATGCCTCTCTTGTGGCAGTATTTAAGTACAGTCTCGGATTCTGCATAATTTAAGAATAAGGCTTAAAACCCTAATGGCAGAAGCTCTAGGGAGGTCAGGAAACAGCTGTTTCTTGGCCATTAGCCGCAGAACCACCATGAGTAGCATTAGTGAGAACATGTTTTGCACCATTTGGAGCACGAGAGAGAAGTTGCTCTGCTCTTTGTTCACCCAGAGCAGACTGGGCTGCCTGAGGCACAGATACTCCTCCTGCTCGGCCACTGATCACAGGTGTGCTCAGGCTCTTCATTCAGTACAAAAACTTGCCTGTAACCACAGAGTAAATTGGGGAGTTTATGTCAGCCTCTCTTTTGCACAGCTTTGTCTTTGGAAGAATAACAACTTCATCCCTTTTCCTTTCCACAGGGAAAGCAAAACAGTTTTACAACACTCACCGCCCTAGACATTTCGCACGTAGCGGGTTTTGCCCCCTGCATCTGATGTCACTTTTTCTGGTGCCACTTGCCGGTGGGGCTGTTACTCTTGCCCCAGGCTGCTGCTTCTCTGCTTGGCTGACAAAGAACTGGGCACTCTCTCTGTCCTGGTCTCGTGGGTCAGTGTGCAGTGATCAGAGGTCTGGGAAAGGTCCAGTTGAGGACATAGAGCTCCAGTGTCAGAGCAGATGTGTGGAACAAACAGGCAGAGCCTGTGGGAGGGTGTCCCCCACGCTTGGCAGAGATAGTGGGTGCTCTTCAGTCCCTCGTCAGAGAATGCTGGGACTTGCAGTTAACATCCCCAGTCAGACTGGGATCTACACCAGAGCTACTGCCCCGAGCAATTCCATGGGGGAACACTTTGATGTGTTGTCTAAATTTGACTGTATGGATAGAATGCCTTGTGCAAAATGAAACGCTTCCCTTTCTTTTAGGATAAGCCCACTGATTTCTGTGTCCTCCAAGTCAAATCCAGCAGAAAAGCAATTTTGGACTAGTAATTATTTCATTTTAATATTGACTTATTTCTATAGTAGTAGATGATTAAAAAATACTTTGGAGAGAAACACTGAGAAACTTGTTCCGGGAATATCAATAAGAATTTTATGACATTGCTGTAACACTACTCTTTTTTTCTTCTTGTTTCTCCCAGGTAAAACTTGGTATGGATCCACTGATTTAGTTTTACAGGACATTGTAAGGTTGTAATTATTTTTTCTTTTACCAACTTTCCACATTGTATCTGTGTTGCTTTTCTCTGTGCATCAATATCCGAAAAGAATATCTGTCATAATTTATTTTGTGTGTTTCCATACAAATAAAAAGCTTTTATTAAAAGTGTCTAAACTTACCCTTCATAGAACATCTAGATATTTTTCTGCTGAAAGTCAACACGCTTGTTGAATAATAGATTCACTCACCAGAGTTTGGATAACATCTCCCTGAGCTCTGCAGAGACAATGTGGTGTCCCATTAAGAGCTGTGGCAGTGAGGATGCAGATTTCTGTGGGCCTGACATTTCTGGGTCTGAGAGATTTTAGCCTGCTAGCAGCTGCTAACCTTTCCCAAGGAAAAATTTCTCAAGAAAGATTCTTCTCAAAACAGTCTTGGTAAACAACTGTCCTTTCTCAAAACAATCTTTCTCCAGGTGGTGTTTTGCAGTTTCTCTAGTTTAACCAATGGGTTTAGAGAGATGTCGTTCCTGTTCACCAATCATGTTAGGTCTGTATTGGAACACCTTGTAAAAGGTAGGGAGAATTAGACAATAAAACCTTTTCTCTATGCTCTTTGCCTTCTGAAATATTTGGAGTCCTTCATCTTCCTTTCGTGTCCTACAGCGACAGATTTCTCCATGCTGATCTATAAATACGCAAACCCTGATGTCAGAGCTGAGGGCTCATTTTCCTTTTCTGCATGGGCTGTGGCATGTCTTCTCTGACTAGCACAGTGTGTGGTAACCTGTGTATGTCAGCTTGGCTGAAATGTGTTGGTTTTGTTTTGTGCAGAGGCTTCTGCAGTCATTAAGTGCACCTTCCCTGCCAGGTGTGCTTGCCCAGGAGGAACAGGCTCCATGTTACCTGCAACCAGGTGGGCATCATGACCAGCTCGAGCTTTGAGTATCCAGCCAAAATTCCTTGCCCACTGAAGAACTATCAAACCACTTTAAGTGCTACGCCATTAACTGAAAAGTTACAATAATAGCATCATGGCTGTGTCTGACAACTCTGACACAACATTTTTTAAGTTCACACTCGTGTCAGTGCTAAATTAACTATGTGAATTCTGACAACCCAAATCGTGCTGCTTTTTCCTCCAAGCCCCTCCATGTACAGAAGGATCATTGCAGTTCACAAGGGTCTCAGGCATGGATGAGGGCTGTGCATTATTCTTGTCTGTTTGAAAAATGTAAGCAATAATGAAGCTTATGTTGTTGACTTAGAATTGTTTCTCAGGAAGGATGTATGCTTGTGGTCAAGGTCAAAGCAAAGCAGAGGAAAAACATGTTGATTTTGGTTGGGGAAAAAAACAACAACCTGTTTTTGAATGACTAAGGTTCCATCAAAAAATGTATTATATAATCACCCCGAAGTGGCCTTTTCCCCCCTGTGGGTAACCCATTTATTTTGTTTTGCTCTGGCCCTTCACAGCACTGCTCGTGTGAGTACATTTCTTGTATAAACTGTTAAGATGTTGTCATTTGGTGTCATTCCTAGTTACATACTTGCTTTGTCTTTATTTTTTTGAGACATTGGGGAATAAAACTTGAAACTTCCACTGTGTCTGTATCATAAATCAAACATTTTGGTGGAAGATAATGGTGCACTTAAAACAAAAATGACAGAGACTTCAATCAATATAATACCTAAAGAGCAACAGCTTGAATTGCATTTAATTAATTAGAGCCAGCATGTACATATTTAGTATGGTGTATTAGTTTAGAAAACAACAAAGAATAAATTCATCCTTCCAATGCATTTCATCAATGTATGAAAATCAGAACAAAATTTCTTTTATCCTGTTTTAATTTTATGCACAATATTTAAGTAATGTACACCCCTCGGTAAAGCTTATAAAGAAGTTAATTCTACTATTCTATCATTTTAATTCACTTTCTGCAAACGTTTGAGAAGAATTTGTTCCTCCATTTCCTGAAATCTCTTCTTTCAGGATTCAAATGCTTCTTGCTTCAGTCCGTGTACTCCCATGAAATACTTCTTGAGGGATTGAACCCTGCAGAGATTATTCTCTTTCTATGCTCTCCAGGATGCAGCTGGGTTTTGGAGACCTGCATGGGGATGGGCTTGTGTCCCTTGTAGTGCATAAGGGGAATGGAGTCCCTTTTTTAGCACATAGAAAGGGGTTTCAAGTCTGCCATAGTATTTGAAGCCATGAGAAAAAAATCTCAACATGGATAAGGAGACCCCCTTTGCCAGTATCGTGCAAAACTGGGAGAAGTTGTTTGGCACTGTATAAATTTGCAATATCCACGCCAGGAAGATTGGCTGTAACCCGGTCTGCTCACTCAGCAGGGAAATGGTTGTCACCGAACTTCAATGCCATACTTCATACTGGCAGTGAGTGTTTTTGCATACCAGGCAGCCCCTGGCAGCAGGGAATATTTTAAGAAGCATGTGCCAGTGCGGTGAAGACCAGCACAGATTGTTTGTCTCGGCACAGCTCATATTTATTTAAACAGAGGGAAGAGTGCTACCCGCTGTGAGACAGGACCCTGTTCCCCTGGAAGCCAAGAAGAGTGTCCACAAGCAGACAGACTGATACAGTGCCAAGAGGTTTTGAAACATCCCATTAGACAGTCCTTTTCCCCCTTCCAGATCCCTGCTTGCTCCATGAGTGCCTTTGTGGTCACTGCCAGCCCTGGTGCTCCAGTCCAGAGCTGTTCATGGACACAGTGCTCTGGCTGCCCTGGAGAAGGGAGTGTACCACAGATCTATAGAACACTAATCTTTGGTATCAGTCTATTAAAATACATGCCTTTTTTTTTTTTTTTTTTTTTTTCATCCTTATCAGAAGAGGATTAAAAAGGCTAAACACTGAGGGAACTGCAGCATTTTGCTCTGTGGTGCAACACATATGAGTTACTAATTATTTATAACTATACTTAGTGGCTATGTTTAAATTAATTTATAAGTAACTGCTTTACAGGACGTGTCAAGAGAAAATTTAATTTTTAGTTGACTATGAATAGGCAATAAAGACTGCTCATGTGCCTGAAATGGGAAGGTAAAGTATTCAGGACCATTAGCAGAGGTCCCAGACTTTGAGTGTATATTTGCAGATGTGCAAAATGATACTGAGCCAAGTCAGTTCACTTCCCTGTGGATGATATCTTAGGGCCATGTTGAAAGGTTGCCTTTGCACCTTGCTGTGACTAATGGTAGCATCTGGATAGCACTTTCACACAGATGTGGAATGAAAGGTATAAAACTTAGTCAAACCCTCTGAGCCAAACACTGTGGACCTACTATGAAATCAGAAGACACATAAATCTGAATTTTAGTCATTTTAGATCCTCTTATCACCTCTGCATTGATAATTTTTTTTTTCCAAAGTAGTAGTTTAGTGTAGGAGAAGAGAATACAGGTGACCTTGCTCCTGATTAGTAGCAGCTGTGTTAATTACCCAATACAGCCCTGCCCCTGATGGGTCACAACTGTATCCAACAAAGAGAACTGTGATAAAAAGGGAGTGGGTTAGCTGGGGAGGGGGAATTATGAAGGAGGTGGAACCTTGAGGAAGATGGAACAAGAGGATCAGGAAGAAGGATCCTGGGGAGAGAGAATCCCTGCAGTGAGGTCAGTCTGGGTCTGCAGTCAGAGCCTGTTGTTGGAACCTGCAGTCACAGCCTGGCTGGGTAAAAGCTGCAGTCAGAGCCTGCACACTGATCCCTGCAGTCAGAGTTCAGCAGGCAATAACCAGCAGTCAGAGGCTGCAAGGGAACCCTACAGCAGGAGCTGCTGCAGGCAGAGTCAGTGAATGGTTGGGGTCAGGGTGGCTGAGCTGTAAAGAGGAATAGACCAGGGCCCTTTTCATGCTGTGATAAACAAGGAGTCTGTGTCTTGGCTTGTTTCTACCCTCTAATAAGACAGATGCTGTATTAGGTTTTATATTCCACCTCATTTGACTTTCAGCCCTGCAAACTCTCCACTCACCCATTTGCCACAGCTGAAGACTGACTTAGGTACCTATTTGTGGTGGTATCCTTGCTGCAGGGCACTTCAGGGATTATTGCTATGTTTCTAAGTGATATCTCAGTGAAATCAGAAAATAATGGGAAGGATGACTCTGTTCATACTCCTAATCAGGTGAAAAACAACTCAGAAAAACTGAATGCATCCTGGATAAACCTATCTCTAAAGCCAACAGTTTTTATAAATCTCTAATTGCTTTTAAAGACAAGCTTAATGCACACAAATATTTTTCTCTTAATAAATATGTGCTTTTCATATTGAAGGTTTTGAGCTTTGCTGTGGGTTCAAGAATTCTTCATCGTTTTCAACTATTACTTTTAAAAATTATTACAGAACTGAACAAATGGGTTTCTGTCATGGTTAGGATATGTTTTTACTTTAGTAAATTGTCTCACTGGTAAGTAACTTCACATTGTGCTCTCAGTATCTCAAGCTTTTCAAAGGAATGCCTTATAACTTCTGACATTTAGGACCATTTTTTTTTAAGCCTTCAAGATGCCTTCTCCATTTTTGTCCTCTTATTTTGCTGTCACACACTGAGCTGGTTTAGAAGACTTCATGAGTTTCAGAGACTTCCTCAAAGGTTTCACTGCTAGGAAGAGTAGCATGCTGAAGGCTGTCTCACCTTTTCTGTAGCTACTTGGAGATGCCTAAAATAAAAGCTTGTTGATAATGCCATATTTTTTGGTAATTGTTGGTGATTTCCTTGTTATGTTAGTAGTGGCCAGGCAAGTAATCCTGAATACTGGCATATGAGACGTATCACTTGTCAATCTGCCTCTTGAATTTCATGGTGGAGGAGCAGAGATGGCAATACTAACACAAAATTTTTGTATATTCTCTTTTTTTATTGTTTCATTATTGACATGAATTTTAGAGAAATGACCACAATCCATGGCTGGCTGTAGCTGGGGAAGTCTTCCTTCCTCACTGAAGTTTTCATTGTCTTCATCTAGGCATGTTGTTTGTTGTCCTGAGCAAAACTTAATTTTAATAAACCCACAGCAGTAAATATTTTGAGGCATCACTTCTAATTGTTTTACAATGGCAAGTATAGGTCAGAGCTAGCAGGAAGCCTGCTAAGCCAACCAAGGTAATAAACTGAAAATGAATCATAAACTGATTTTCATGACTGACAATTCCTCTCTGAATTAGAGAAGAGAGCAGAATAGCTTGAGAGGAGTCATGGAGAAACATCAGTTTGATTTATGGACAGTAAACTTGCTGTGGACTGTTTATGAATATGGATTTAAATAAAAGCTACCACTTCTTGTTTGAAGTGAATCTTTAATGCCACAGTAAACCTTGAAGAGAAAATACAAGCAAGTATTATTCTTCTCACTAAAAAAGAACTAGAGGTAGAAATGTAATATCAGTCAAAGAAACTGGATTCAGAGGTGGCACTCTTGCTCTATATTCTTCTTGTGTTAAGATTTATTTTTCTCTTTGATGAATTCAAGCAAATGTAGAGAGAATGAACCAGGCTGATTTTTTGTGCAGTTGACACAGCAAAACCCTTGAATTCTTTATGAAGATGGTGATGATGCCAAAATGTTAGGCCTACAAAAAAAAGAGGGAATTTCGTGAGGTGAATATATGTCTGATATTCAATATTGATCTGAGGGTCACATGTTCAGTCTCCTTTTCTAAGGGATGTAAAACTCCAAGGGATGAAGCAATTAAAACCTAAATCAAAACAAATCCTAAAACAACAGATGACAGGACTTCCATATCTATCTTTCAAACTGCTGGCCAGTTTTGAGACAGTAACTTCTGATTCTGTAGCTATAACCATCCTCCCCCCAATTATTCTGATGTGAACTATCTTAACTCTCTTAACTTTACTAGAGAGGGAATAATTTTTTCTGAATGAGAGCCAGTGGATACTGACAATGGTCTTGGGAGAATCTGAAAAGGAAGCTTACAGAGGAGGGGTTACAAAGCCTTGATTCAGCTGGGTTCTCTTAAAACTGTTAAAGATTATTTTAATAATGAATATAGTTGTATAATTGATCTGGTATGCATTTGAAAGATCTTTTTTCTCCCTACCAATATTTTTCTTTCCCTTTGGAATTATATTCTTTAGTCTAATATATTCTTTCACCTGGATAAATTATTTTTTATAGATTTATTGTCCTCTTGTCTCTGTACCTCATCTTCTATATAATGTTCTTCCTTACTGAGTCTAAAGGCATGACTGGCATTGTGCTCTTTTTAGATGACAAAAATATAGCAGAATATTCTGACCAGTTAAAATAAAAGAATGAGGATAATGAATTTTCAGAATTTATGGCCACTTCACTTACATGAGAGCATAGAAATGAGAAACCTACCATCTATCCAAGAAGTTTGATAAACCAGGATCTATCCTAGGGAGTTTAAGACAAATAAAGCTTAATGGCAAGGACTGTTGATTTTTATAGGTAGTAATTCTATATAACTGGATTTTTTTCTAGCTTATTTAGTGGTGCTCATTTTCTGGTCTTTACTCTCATTACTTACTTCTTACCATGCTAAAGAAGTGTTCACTTTCATCTTACCTGTAACTCATAAATGCAGTAATTTAATTCTCACTTCTCTCTCTGTGGTTGATAACTGCCTAATTCTCCACCACCATGCAGTTAATAAATCAAAATGCAGATTAATCAAGATGATAAAAAAGTCTTCTGTAGCTTTTTTTCCTTTCTATACCCCAGGCTTATTTTTCATAAGCTCCTTTGTAGCATGTACATGCTCCTGTGTAGTATGTGAAAACCATCTTATTTGGGAAGTGACTGAGGATAAACTTCATACATTTAGTTAAAACAACTGTCTTCCAATTGTTTTGCATTATTATAGTGTATATGTTGATATATATATATATTTTTTTGCTGTAAAGGTAAAGACTGGGTTCAAACACATCTCTTGTTTGAGCCTTTATTTTTGTAGAGCATCTCCTCATACCACCTAGCTTGTAAGGACTTATTTTTGGATAATACCTGCCATTGAAAGGTTGCACTAAAATCATTCATTGATTTTTTGGAATAAAATTAGACGAAATTACTTTAAATTTTAAGTTGGAGTATACATCTGCATGCCACAGTGCTAAATCCCTCTCTGGCAAGTGCTGGCTCTCTGAGGCTCCTGGTTGCTCCTTGACTGCTTGGACTTCTGGTGCCCTGGCTGCCCCCTCTTGCCTCAGAGCCCTTACAAAGAAGCTTTTGGGATGCTCATTTTGGTTCTAAATGGAGTAGAAATCAGGTGTTGCTGTGTGGAAATTTCATGGGTTTTCTTCCTCCCAGTTCTGCTCCAACTCACAGAAACATAGAATGGGTGGTGTTGGAAGGGACTTTAAAGATTGTCCTGGCTCAACCCCCCTGGTCAAGGACACCATCCACTACATGGGAATGCTTACAGCCTCATCCAGCCTGGCCTTTAACACTTCCTGGGGTGAGGCACCAAAAACTTCTCTGGGCAAAACAGAGATTTAGCGATATTAACAGCAAGTTATAATCGTTGTAGAGATATAGGCAGAAGAGAGCAATTTCTTTGTTGTTGGACTTAAATGGAAGGGCATATATGTGCAGGAATATTTAAAAGCAGTTTCAGACAGCAGCAGCCTCAGAGGAGCAGACTCCAGACCTGTTAGGCAGAGGCAAGGTGTTGTGGAAGTTCAGTGATGGAAAAGGAAGTGGGAGGATGACTTAAATCCTTTAAAAAGAGCCAAACTCCCAAGCACTGACTTACGCTATCAGCAAACAGCCTGCAAAACTTGGTTTAAAGAAATAAAGCTGTTTCTGAGTTTCGAAAACAAGGAGTCAAAACTCATGTCTAATTCTATAACTTGAAAACATTGAGGGTTTTTTTTTTTCCTAGTTCAATTTAAGAAGTAAAAGAAAGAACCCTTCTGGCTGTGGCCATGTATGCCAGCCATCAGCCAGGAGCAAAGCTTTACAGCTGACTTATAAACCCCTGAGAGATGGGTTTTCTAATGGAAATACTGACAGCCCCTTGACTAGCAGCACTGGCAGGCACCGTTGTAAAAAATGGGACTGAGAGACACATGATACAGGGCCCAGAAGGTAATTAATAGCTAGTGTGAAATAAAATACAGACATAACATCCCGCAGAGAGCATGACTCAATGGAACAAACTCGTAATAAAGCACAAAGAATGTCTGTTTGGTAAAGAGCTGTGCGAAACTGCTTGTAAAATAAATCATGAGCTAGTGCTAGAGACAGCTGAGCTCTCTGTATGTTTCTTTTAAATAGGAGGATTAACAGACGCCCCTTCGCTGTAAAACCATTTTTGGCAGTGCAGAATTGCAGCTAAAATAAAATGAGAAGGAATGAAATGCTAAGTGCACCTATGCAAACAAGATCTTAAGGCACTCCTCAGCAGAAATATGGCAAAGGGAAGTGACAACTGCACCTACCACCTCATCTTTTTAACCGAGTAACTTTTGGGCTAGCTCTCATTCTAATTTAACCCAACTGTCTTCTCATTTAGAATACTTGACTTCATCCTTGTCCCATGTTATATGTCAAAGCAGGCATAAAATAGCTCTTATTCCTTAATTTCCTTCCTTAAATTCTAAGTTTAAAAAAAATTAACAAATCACCATCACAAAAAGTCCCCAAACCCAGACTCTTGTCTCATTTCTTGCTGTGCTTCTGCTGCTGTGTGAGACTGTAGCTACGGTACTTGAAGGCAAACTGTTGTTTTGGGATCACACGCACTAGGATGCCTGATCACAGCTTATTATTCTTAATTTATTAACACTGTATTGATAAGCTCCTACCTTATTGTTAACATATCCTGTGTTCATATTTCCAAGGCAGAAAAGTAAGTTGCTCCAGATTCCTAATCCAAGTGAGTTAGACATCACAACGAATGCATTCCCAGCACTAACACTCCCCACACTGCAAATCTTGGAAGGTTTCAGACTTAGGGTGATGCAAGCACTTGCCTTGTCACTGCTACTTTAATCTTTATCAAGCAGTGTTGGCAAGCCTCAATCCAACATTCCTCGAGTTAGGACTAAAAATACTTGATGAGTGATAAATTTCAGCTTCTGTGATTTCTATCGCTAATTAACATGTAAGAATATCAAAGCCCACTGTTTAAAACTGATGACTGAAGTTGAAATATGGCAGCACTGCACTGTCAAAGTTGACTTTGTGATATGCAAATCGTGTAAAAAACACAATCAAAAGTAGTGATTTTTGTAGTTTTCTGTTTCTGCTTTGTTTTATTTTATGCATCCTTAGGGGGGAAAAATCAGAAATTGCTTTCTAGGTTCTTATGCTGCAAATCTTCTGTACTGGAGCTTCTCAATGTTTTTATTTCTTGACTGAAGAGCAGGGCCTGTCTAGTGTCAAGCTCTGTACAACAGGGGAACACCACACACACCATCTTTGTGGTATACTGTTGGAGACTAAAACACTTTCCTTACATCATCTAGGCTTTGGGGTTTTTTTGTGATTTCAAGCAGTCTGCTAGTTAGTTTTGCCATAGTTTCAGTTCCCTACCATTCTCAGGAGGCAAGCTACCTTAAACTCAGTACTGTATTCTTTCCATGTTAAGGCTTTACTAATAATACTTTAATAATTATTTTGAGTGTGAAACATAGCCAATCACAATAATAACTTTATATAAAGTTGGGATCAACTTCAGAAAAAAATAAAACAAAACCCCTTAGAAATCTAAAAAACTCTTGTGCTATTTGAAGTGTAAAATGTGAGAAGTAAACTAGAAAGACCCCCACCTACCCTTGGCAGAAAGGTTGGAGGCTCCAATTAATGAGCTCTTGCAAATTGCAGAAGGTGATATTCTCTGCCTTTCAGTTTGCTTTGACTCTGACATGTGGGTGGTTGGAAAAAATGTTTTCTCAGCAGCTGCAGCCATGTGATGTTTATGCTGGACATATACAAAACGTGTAAATCCCAGCTGAAGTGAAGTATGGGCCTTGATTCTTTCTTATTCAGTGTATAAAATCTTGGACATTTGGTCCATTACAGAGCTGGATTATGGACTGTGAAATATTTTGCAGAGCTGAGTGTGACCATAATAAAATGGTCAAATGCAGACCACCCTCTTTCCAAAATCCTAATTTCTCTTGTACATGAGCAAAAATAATTTGAAAACCATTACTTCAATTTTTTTTTTTTTGAAATTGCCTATTTGCATAGACAGAAATCATTTATGCCTCCTGCTTGTACTGTGTAAGAGACAATTGCATGTCTGCTATTTGGAGTTTCTGTCTTAGATTTGTAACTGGCTGAGTCTCATTGCTTGATTTATGGAGAGGCTGCAGATGAGTGCCCATATATTCCTGATTTAAACTAGATCGGTTATCTAAATCTTTATTGTTCATACAAAGAGCCAGGAATTAAATTTAATGCCCTTGACACTTCAAAATATCAGTGAGGGAACCCAGATGTAGAGGAACAGTGGCTTTTTATCATCATTACTGATGGACTTTTACATCCAATGTCATTTGTACCTTAGAGTTACGTGGCAATTAGGAAACTTTATTAAGAGCAGATCAGGTTCCACAGTCTTTGCAGGGGAAACGAGAAGGAATTTGAAGTGTTTTTATTTGATACCGTCACAGTAGAATCAGAAGATTAGTTGTTCATGCTGGGATTTTTTAATATTGCAAAAACAGTGTTTTAATCGTAGCATTGGAACTTTGCATGTTTTGTTCAGCCCTGTGAAAACTGGAATGTGACATTTTGATAACAGGAAGTATTTAGAAATAAAGTATGTGTAAATATAAAAGGGTAATAGACATGGCTAGTGATTGAAAAATCAGATAATAGCACTATGGCAAAAATATTCATCCCCATTTTTGTCACCCCCACTGCAGTAGCTGTGTCTTTCAGTGAATTCCTCTGAAAGCTATCAAGGTTTGACTGCAGAGTTTGAAGTGTGAGAAGTCTATTAAAACAACCATTTCCCCTTTCCTCAAAAAGCGCTTAAATTCCGGTTCAGAAAGGCTCACTGGTCAAAAGGGCCTTTTGACACCCTCAGTCAAGCATCACCTATTCAGCTCCTGTGGGAGGGGAAAAAATAGCAGTTTTATCCTTAACGTTTAAAGAACAATCCAACTCTCTTGCAGCTGCCTTGCACCAGGAAACTAATGATAGTCTTCCTTTGCAAGAATAAAGGCAGAACTGGCAGAATCCCTTCCACTGGCTAATACACTGACACCCAAACTTAGGAGAGGCACAGATTAAAGAGTGCTCCCTTTGAAGTTATGTGTAGGGGGGAAAAATTACAGATCAAATATTTCACTTGTCTATCAATCAGTAGGCAATTATGTCACATGGGTAGGCTGATGTGTGACCTGAAATGGGATTTGTGCCTTTTTTAACCTCTGCAATGTTCTTTAAAACATCAGTAGAAGCACTGAAACCCACTTGAGACATTTTCCTAACGCTCATCTCTAGATTTGCAATTTATATGCTATATGATTGAAAGTGATGTATACAAGTAGTAAACTGAAAGGAGAAAATTATAGTTTTCTAATCCTGGGTACCAATACCTTAAAAGGAAAGGAAATTCACTCTGGAGACTAGCTAATCCATTGTTCCAGTAAAAAAAATTGTCAGTTCTGTATAAACATCATGGTGGACTGTGGATTGCTTTTAACAGAGAAATTCTGTCAATAGTTTCAATGATGATCTTTTAAAAATAAAAAATTATCTTTGTCATTCTAAACCTGAGATGGGGGTATTAAATATCACATGGAATGAAACATGAAAATTACATTTCTCTTTGGATATCATTCATGTGGACAGAGTTCAGTATTCAAGAATTAAAGAAATTTTGAACCATCACTACACAAAATTAAAGACTTTTACACATATATGATGGTTACATATAAAAAATTGCACTAGCACAAAAAAGAGAAATTCCTGAAGAACAATTTCTTTTAATGGTTATTCAATGAATTTAAAAAATCTTGAAAGAAACATAAATATACAAAGCAGAGAGGGAAAATATTAGTGTCACCAAAACAGTTGTAACTCACAGAAGAGTTGTAAAGATTATCAGCAATACCAATGTAGCTAATGCTCAGGAGGAGAAATGCTGAAATACTGAAATAGTGAAAGATTTCAATTTTTTTTCTTCCAGCAAGTTATTCTTTATGACATGTTATAATTGTAGACCCTCTGTTCAGGAGAATGTTTTTTTTTAACTATTTCTGGTGATATTTTCCATTTCTGCAGCATATTCTCCAGACTCTCATACATGAGACCTTTTATTTCTCTCCTTTGTAGACTCTTCCATGGTTTTAAGTGTTGTGCTGGATCGTGTAGTAATTTTTCTTTAATGATCTTCCTTTTTCTGTGTGTGATGAGTACATAATTTGTTTGTGGTGAACACAGCCCTACTTTCAGTGTAGAGTTTCTGTATTAACTCGATGGTATCATATATTTGATGTAGGTTGTTCTTATTTCTTTCTTGAAAACTCCACATAGTTTTCTTTTACACAATGTGGTCATTTTATTCCTGCTGTCACTTCAGTTTATGACTGTTTCTTATGGCTGTTTCAGTGCCAGTTCATTTTCACATTTATCACAGGCAGAAAGGTTATCTAGTGCTTAAACTCATAGCTGTTACTGTTGTCATCAAGTGGAACCTTAGTTGTGGTTTCTAAATACTACATATAGTGCTAGACTCATGTTTGTCTTCAGGAGCAGACTGATTAGAGAAAAGCCATTTATTGTTGAAAATCTCAATGGGAGGATGACTTTCAAGTCTCTGCCTTTCGATAGCTAGAGCTGATAGGTCTCTAATTCTTCAGAATTTCATTTCCTTGCCATCTCTGTTCAAATAAAACAACCTACAAACCTGCATACAGAGAACCAGTACAGACTTTTTTTTCTTGAGTATATGTTGTTATGAATTAAAGCAATTTGTATGCAAGAATGTTTTTTTTTTTAATTCACTTAATTAGATCTTGAACTTCTCTTTCTCTTCTTTTCAGTGGCTGCATTCACCACAATTTATACAATGTATTCCAATTATTAATTTCTTTTTCTCAATGATACTTTTTTTCTGCTATATTAGCCTGCTCATATTTGATCCATGGCACAAATCACTGTGCCACATTTTTCTTATGGCCTTATGCTCTGATTAAAGATAATGAGAAGTGAGAACTACCTGTATGGCATGAGAAATTACTTGTATCTGAGTCTATAAAGTGCTTTGCAAAGGTTTTTTGAAAAGCAGTCCAGATTTTGCTGTTATATTGCTCATTGGCAGAAAGATGGTTTTAATCCATTTTGCCATATTCTCACACAGAACAAATCAGTCTTTCAGTCTAATCTTGATTTCTCTCTCTTATTTCCTTCAGTTTCTCTGCTACTGTTAGGAGTACCTCCACTTGACTTCTTTAGACCTCCAAAGTTTCTTCTGGTAAGTTTACTTCAGTTAATTTCCTTCCAGCCTCAGTGGTACATAGAAAGTTCATTGGTGTTACATGTCTGCTGAGAGTTATGGATGATACTGATGTTGGTGGGATCTCATCTGGTTCTTGGGTCAGCCAGGGTAGAACACTTGGTATGCTGGATTAAAGCAAAAGAAATCCCTCAGCTGGGAAACTGAAATTATTTTTAAAGAATCACAGTTGTTCACAGATTTTAAGGCATCGTTTAATTGCACCCTCACATTGGACAGGTTCTAAGAGCATTGAGGCTGAGAGGAGGAGAACTCCACATTGGGTGTCAGAGTGCAGAATTTCTGTCCTCCTGTCTATCATCCATTCTCCACATTTGCACTAGCACTGGGATGCTTTAAGGGATTTCCAAGGCATTGATGTCTTTTTTTGAATGTGAAGGCCTGCCAAGAGGCCTACATCTGCACCTTACTTCACCTGATGTGGTCTAAAAACCTGGGGTTATTTTCTACTGGAATTAGATCTCTGCCAAGAGATCTTGTGCTATTTGTAACAAGGTCAAGTAGAATCTCTCTACAGAAGTTCAGGTATTTAAGTGTCTTGTATTAAACCTTTCAATGTAGATATCCATAGGGATGGTGTGACAGCAGGGACAAGGGATTCTAGGTAACTTGTTCCATAAAGGAAACTAGATGAAACAGAGCTTGCTGTTATAAATGGGCTGTTTAGTGAACATTCTCATTCCCTCTATTAGCCTTTATATTAATTATGCTATTTATGGCATGTTAGGAAAATATGAACCCTTCTACATCCAACTGTGTTGGATTCTACCAAAAGAAAACCTTCTGATCAACAAGAAATGAGGGACAGAGTTCTGTGAGTTCTCCTGTGATTTGTTTGAGTGCTTAGAGACAGAATTGGGTGGGAGGAGAGAAGGAGTGGAAATCTCTTGGCCTTGACTTCTGGAGAAAATTGTAGGTTCTGCAAATGGCCACCTCATTTGGGATCCCACTCTCCAGTATTTTACAATATTATTAGGAAGCTATTTTTTTCAAAAGATCCAGAAGACTGGGAGACAACAAGATATGGGAAGAGATAAGGTTTGTTCAGGAGATTTTTTTTTCCTCATAAAACTTTCTTCTGCTTTAAGATACTAAAATCAAGTGCATCTTCCTAGGTTTAATATCACCTTGGAAACTAAATTCCCTCAGGAAGTTAATGATGATTAGGCAGGTGACAAATCCACAGTTTGGCTACTGTTTTGTTCTGTGTCCTTTTTCAAACCAGACATAAAGTTTGGAAGTAATTAGACCCAGACTATAAGAAAATATGGGATTCTGTGGCTAATATGAACCAAAGGGACAGTGAGGATTGTTCAGATATCTACGTGTGTCATCTTAAGCCCTATGAAAGCAGCACTAACAAACTTGGACGTTATTAATTTCCAAGTGCACAAAAAAAACCTCAAAAAACCCCAAAATCCAAAAAACCAAAACAAACAAAAAATAAAACAAACAACCAAACAAAAACCCAACACCCCTAAAAAATCAAAGAAAACCCCACCAAAACCCCCTGCTTCTTTCCCCCTCTTGTTCCTTTCTTTCAACTGACATTACTAGAGAATGAATAGTCATGCATTATGCAGCACAATTATTCTATGGGAAAAATGTTCACAGTCATCTAAATTAATGGAATAAGTATGTAAGCTTCCAACTGCTAGACTCAGAGGATTTTCAATCACAGATACAGTAACAACAGCTGGTTTCTTTAAGAGCTCTAAGCAAATTCATTTTAAAAAATTAAATATGCCTACATGCAGCATATTTTGACTGAGTTGCAAAGAAAGAATCCCCATTGCTTCTGCTCTTACTGTAACATATTGCTTTTCATGCTTTCCCCAGAGTATTGAAAGAATGCTGCAGATGTTCTCATTTAAACGTTCTGTGTCCTGTTAAGTAGATGAGAGAGAAGCCCCCGTGCAAAGTCTCAACCACTTCAGGATCAAGGTTATGAGATATTTTCCTTCTCCATCAGGTTTTTTTCATGTGAGTGTTGAACTCGTACAAAGAGTACCAGTTTTCACTTTTTGGAGAATGTGAGGAAGCAGCGTGCACAAACAAATTAATGAAATTTAAACTAAATTCAAGATCTCAATTGTGTTTCAGTATTTGTACTTCATCTTGTTTAATGTTCACGAGTTAAATAGTGTAAAATGGGGAACTGATATCTAAGAATTTATTTACACCATAATTAATACTTATAAATTATTTATTTACACATTGAGGTTAATACTGATTAACGAATAAAAACTGGGCACATCAACAGTTATTTCAACCTGAACAGAACTGTAGAAGCAATTTCACATTTAATATAGGAACATCTGCAATTTAACAGTATTCACAGAATCAATTAGGTTGGAAAAGAACTTTGAGATCATCAAGTCCAACCTATGACCTAACACCTTCTTATCAACTAAACCATGGCCCTGAGTGCCACATGGAGTCTTTTTTTAAACATGTCCAGGGACGGTGCCTCCACTACCTCCCTGGGCAGCCCATTCCAATGCCCAATCACTCTTTCTGTGAAGAATTCTTTCCTGATGTCTAGCCTAAACTTCCACTGGGACACCTTAAGTATGTGTGCTCTTGTTCTGCCAGTGATTGCTTGGGAGGAGAGACACCAATCCCCACCTGACTACACCCTCCTTTCAGGCAGTTGTAGAGAGTGATGAGGTCTCCCCTGAGCCTCTTTTTCTCCAGGCTAAACACCTCCAGCTCCCTCAGCC
The DNA here is from genome assembly GCA_017589585.1 of Phylloscopus whistleri. NCBI lineage: Eukaryota > Metazoa > Chordata > Aves > Passeriformes > Phylloscopidae > Phylloscopus > Phylloscopus whistleri. The sequence goes on along the minus strand of JADMLD010000857.1, from coordinate 1,482,363 downwards.
ATTCCTTACAGCGTTTTTGTTCCCAGCCCCTCACCAGCCTTGTTGCCTCCTCTGGATGCGCTCAAGCGCTCATGTCCTTCCTGAACTGAGACACCCTGAGCTGGACACAGCACTCAATGTCCTTCCTGAACTGAGACACCCTGAGCTGGACACAGCACTCAATGTCCTTCCTGAACTGAGGGGCCAGAGCTGGACACAGCACTCAATGTCCTTCCTGAACTGAGGGCACAGAGCTGGACACAGCACTCAAGGTGTGGCCTCACCAGTGCCGAGTACAGGAGAAGAATGACCTCCCTGCTCCTGCTGGCCACACCATTCCTGACCCAGGCCAGGATGCCTTGGCCTTCTTGGCCACCAGGGCACACTGCTGGCTCATGTTTAGCTGCTGTCACCAGAACCCCCAGTCCCCTTTCTGCCTGGGCACTGTCCAGCCACTCTGTCCCCAGCCTGTGGCACTGCAGGGGTTGTTGTGGCCAAAATGCAGGACTTGGCACTTGGACTTGTTAAACTTCATGTGGTTGTGATGCCTGAAGTTTCAGCTTTCATATTTTCCAGATCCTGTACTGTGTTTGTGTATAATTCTGAATTTCATATAAAGTGTTAGGAAGCTCTCCTCATAGCTGAGTTAGAACAATCCTTTTCCAGCCTGAGAACCAAGGACGCTGTTGCAGCTTCAGATCCAAAAAATATAAACAGTGGAGGAAGCCCCTCCCAGTGCTTGAATGGCTAATAAGGACTTTCTTCTATTTGACTTTCTGCTTCGAGTTTCTTGTTTCTAATGTAAATTTATTTTTTTTACTTTTTTCTTGTTTCAGTTTTAAAGGGTATGTTTCATTTTAGTGTTTAAAAAAAATAAAGGACAGTGACTTGATTAGCAGATGGTTTCCTTATCATTAGACTTTTAAGTGTCTGTATCAGTGAAAGGGAGATTTAAGAGATAAAGTTATCTTCTCAAAATAAACAGTTAATCATGTTAGAGCATATAGATAGCTTTGTGAGGTAGATAGAACTAAAGCAATAATTTCATAATAATATTTGGTAAATATATGATATAGAGGCCTACTCTGAGCTCCTTACTGTATTATCAGGAATGATGATTGCATAGACTGAAAGGTGTTGGACAGTTCAGAAAACCAGGCAGGAAAAGGAATTGATTTCAATTGGCTTGTTTTCTGAGGAACTTTTCTAATCTCAGCTGGAGAGAAGTCCCCTTCACTCTGTATGAAATGACAGATTTATGCTGTAAAATCATGCTTCCAGGAACACAGCCCAGGAGCTGGTATTGATTGGAATGGAGGGAAAAGCCTTCCTTTGCTCTAGAAGGAAGGAGAACTTCCAAGAATATCTCTGGTATCTGGTTGGCAGCTACAGCTGGCAAAGCAGATGACCTATCTGAGATGGGATAAAGATGAGAAATATTTTTGTAAATACATTTGCTTATTATTTATTTACAGAAGGTTAATGTCTTCACTTGTATATTAATGTCATTGGTTCTGTGTGTAATTGACAGGTACTTTAAGTTGCTTTGCATGGATCTTAGGCAGTAGGTGGGGTTTAAATGTGGTTGTAATTTCTAGACATGTGTGGAGCTGACCAGGAAACTTGAGCTTTAATTTATTAAATGTCTTGCTTGCAATTAATATAAACCTTTTTAGTAGTTACCTAATTTCACCCCATTTTATGCTTCTGTCTTGGATTACTTGTGATCTGATTGCTTGGAACATCTGCATGGTTTAAATTTTTTGTTTGTATCAGATTCTAGTTGCAGACTGGGAAAACTAATCATGATGGCAAAGAATATGGAACATTTCCTACTAAGGATCCCCTGTCATTCCCTCAAACTCAAATGAAAGATGACAAATATCCTCTTCCCTTCTTCTTCCTATCCCCAAATTTGTGAGCCAGTGTCACAAAGTTTGGAGTATGAATGACAGCACAGTGTGGAGCAGAGGCAGGATCTCTCCCAAGTGGTTGATCAATCTGCCACCTCATTGCTTATTTATGAGTATAAATTCACTCACTCAGTGCAAAACTCATGACAATTATAATAAAGCACTATTACTGATAAAGCTACACTGGAGTCTGATTGAGGTCACTCTTGCAGACAAAATTGCATAGTGAGTGTAGGAATTAGTTTATTTTGACCTTATGTAAGGGATTTCAATTGTCCTTTTCTTTTCCAAAATTCTCTCTTTGAACAGTGAAAGTGATTATTGTACTCGAGCTTCAAACCAGCAGCATTTTGCAACTGGATTAAAAATATATACTGATAATATTGCTTTGTTGCCAGTGAGAGCCTGAAACTTTCTAAAGAAAAATAATAGAACCACCTCATAAATAACTTTGTGGCTTTTCAACATAGGGCAGCCAATCACATAAATAAAATACATCAACTTTGTGCTGGTTTGAGCTACTCAGCGCTTATTGCAATTGTTTCTAGAGTCTGCAGACTGGTAATATGAAATGGTATAAAATTCAGAATGTGGCCTTGAACACTGCTCCAAAGCTTCCCCGAGTAGAGAAATGACACCTTTACTCAACACAGAATTTAAAATGACTCAGAACTCTGGAGGCTTTTGTACAGAGGACCGCAAGGGTGAGTACATGAGTCTGAAACCATAATGAGCCCTTTACAAGGTTGGCTGCAGGAATTTATCTGTCATCCTGACATGCTGGAAGAAATCTACTGGAAATCTTGGTGGCAAGAACAGGAATTGGACTTGTTGAGATTTAAGATATCCAAAAGCAGATTAATGTGAAGACATTCCATTAATCAACCTGACAAGAGGAAAATCCAGACAGAGGGAAAGTATAGAGCTGTCTAGCTACAGAATGGACCATTACAAATTTTTTCCATACACATTCCAGTGCTAGAGTGTTTCTTGAGCTATTCTCACAGATTTTATGTATTGGGCTGGATATTACTCTACGTAGCATATTTTTTTTTTATAATCAGATTATTACTCTTTTACTGTATCTGACCTTCTAAACCTTGAGTTCCTTTTCTTTCATGCAGCACTGGAATCAACAAGGCACAAGTTCCTGGGGAACAGTAAATAGCAAGAGGGGCTTGTGCATGTGGCTTGTGATTCCTCACTATATAAGCATGTTATTATCAGATTTTGTTGGTCTTCCCATTGTACTTAGGCAAAACATTTCCCTGCACCCTCATTCCTTTGAAGTCCTGGGCTTAGCTGGAAGTTAACCACACAACCATTTGTTGTGATTAATATACATATAATGTTATGTATTTGGACAGGTAGGAAAAATACCAACAGCTGAACCATCAGTGAAATTTGCACAGGCACTGTATCTGTGTAACATATGTTAGTTCACCTTATTGCTGCAGTATGGCTTTTAGCTTCCTGGTATTTTGTAAAAACTAAGCAAACGATGGATAACTTTGAAAACTTACATGTTTTCAGTCTTTTCTCTACATTGAATAAAGCAACAAACAAAGCCAGGAGAATATATATCTAACAGTTTCTGGCTAAAACTGAATTACACATTTTAAAAACATTTTGTTTAATAAACATTCTTCATATAAGAGTGTAGTAACAGCCTAAGTCACTGTCATTTTTCTCAAATCTTTAGTTCCTGCATCAGGAATTTGCTAGGCACCATTAGAACTGCCTCTCTGTTGCTAAGGACATGAGTGTGTGCAGGAAATGAAGGTATTCATGTTAATTTGTGTGATGCCTGTCTGAGATCCTGAGGTGTGGATTGGTGATAAATATTAATGAAATATTGCTAATGTGCTGTATCAGTTAATAGAGAAATGCTGTCTCATCTTCTTTCCAGCTGGCAGCCAGAATCCTTCGGAGTGATACTACCAACACCAATTTATGCAACAGTAAGTTCATGATCTGTAATTATCCTTGTAGTAAAGTAGCAAATAATAACATTTTACTACCAGAACCTGTGTCTGGAATACTATCCATGAATGTGTTCTAAACAGCAGGAACTTTAAATGGCTTCAAGATAGTAACTGTGAAAAGGAAGAGGCTGTAGTTCACTCTCTTGTCTTTCCATCTCTGTCTTTCAGCCTATCCCTTCTGTCTCCTATATTCCTCCCTTTACCACCAAGGGCCTAGAGTTCAACATTTATTTCTGCTACAGACAGTCTTCTCTGATATCCAGTTTTCATAGTCGTAGGAATCCAAATTTCTAACCTAAATTCCTTGGCAACACAATGAATTTTTATCTTAGCAATGATGTGCTTTCTTCTACTGTTGGCATGAGTGGTTGTAACCAGATTAGGAAGAAGGTAAAAAGGAGACAGGAAAAAAGGTCTAGGGAATAAGAAATCTGGCAGCATGGAAATGTACATCTAAAAAGGAGCAAAGTAGAGTCAGCATAACTTTTCTTTTTCTGCTGTAAGAAAACTGGTTTCTAAGCTTGTTTCTAAAACAAGTGATATTTTAAAAAGTGCAAAGCAAGCTGCCCATTCCCTTTAATGTCTTCTAGAATCCTATGTTGAAAAGTTCCCCTGTTCCCCAAGGACCAAAATGCAATGGATTTTCATTTCATCCTGTGGCAGGTTAGCCTGGAAGAACAACACCTTCCTGCACAGGAGCCAAGTGAAGTGGTACAATACAGTGAAGTGATAACAATACAGAGCAGTACCCCTTGGGGATGCTGCAGGCCAGGACCTGAGTGCCTCTGCCTAATTCAAGCTCCACATTCCATTGGAAGCACTTTATGACCTCTGTGAGACTGCTGTGCTCTGGAGGTTTTCACAGTTCATCTAGAATCAGCCAGAAATTTGTGACCATGTTGGATGAAACAATTTGAGGCACTCTATTCCAGAGGGTAGAAAGCATTCTCTTGGCCTGTGCTGGAACACTAACTTTTGCACAATAAAGTGTATTTTCCTGACTATTTTACCTCTCTTCTAAATGAATTCATAAATGTAGGATAAAAGAAAAAAACTCTTCATCAACCCCTATACATAAAATAAATTGTTGTAATGAAGAAGCAAGTTTTGAAGTTAAAACCCATCACAATTTCAGCAACAGCAAAAAAATTGAATTTTTCTAGCCCTATTTTTACCAACAGAAGGCACTTGAAATGCCATTTTACTTGCCTCTACTGTGTGGCATGTTCTTTACCCTGAAATATTTGTTTGGGATTGGTTTTTTTTTTTTTTTTTTTTTTTTTTTTTTTTTTTTCCAGAGTTCCTTCAGCCCTTACGTGAGCTTGTAGTTGTGAACTGGTTTCTCTTAAAAGTTCAGTTAAAATCTTTTTTTTTTCAGGCCACGGGTAAGTCATACTACAGTAACTTATTAATCTATTGCATATTATTTTTTTACAAATAAAGTAATTTCCCAGTTTATTTTTTGTTAATCTCAGTTTCTGGCTGAGAAATGTGAATGTGAAGAAATCTGGCTAATCCAATGTGAACTTGGATTAACAGCAGAGAGTTTGGTGCTTTCTATTTTGCACCTCAGAGAAATGGGTTTTTAGGAGGGTATTGCCTATTTAATGCTTTATAACTAGAAAACTGAAAAAAACATTAACAAAGAGCTGAGAAAATGGGTGTACAGCAAGAACAAGCAAACAAAAAATTGTGACTTTTTGATTAATATTTTTATGTAAATGTGAGGTACTTAATGAATGTGATCTACTACAGAATCACTTGATAACCAGGGAAGTTGTGCCAGAGTTGTCTTTCCATTTAAAGATCAGTGCACAGTACATTTGCTGAGTCATGAGCTTATTTCAGCACACAGTCCTTATCTGACTTCAAAAAGACAAAAGAAAGGCAACCTAAGCCTCAAAAAAAAATATACTACATGATCTTTTCTTTGATTATTCTGGACAAGAAAGACTAAAATAAGTATTTTGTGTGACAAAAGAGATTGGATTTGACAGTTCCTCCGTGGAGGGCTGCAGAGTAACCAACAAGATTGATGCCAAAAATGACATTAACCAAGTGGTGAGGTTGGCTGGCAGTGTATAGTGCTTTTCTAAAATGCCAGTGTGGGGGCTTTAATAAAAATAAAAATGAAAATTAAAAAAAAAAAAAGAAAAAAAAAAAAAAGAAAGTCTCACAGGTTATCTGGACAAGCAGAAGCAGGGGATGAAGAAATTAAACACCTTTGCCATGTTGCCTTGCATTAACACATGCCCTGAATATGTGCTGTGTTCCACAGTCAGGAGTCAGTGTTTTAGATTCCAGGAGCAACACAAAAAGTTTAGCAAGGACCCACCTCCACATTAATTATCATCCTTCAATTTTAAGTCTTTCATCAGGTAACCTCATATTTTTAATTTTCTTCAATAGAAAGAGGTGCTTTTTAAATCTTAATGAGGCTGATGCAGTTGACATGTATGCATATGCTTATAATGCTCTGCATCTCAATAAAGGTACAAAACAGTGTGTGATTCATAAGTGTTTCTCTATACTCCTGAACAGAGATAAATAGAGTGTATTTTGAAATATTTATGAGTTATACTGCTTGACAGGAAAGGTAGAGAATTCTCAATAGCCAACAGAACTTGACAGTTTTTGTTTCACAGTAAAGACAGTAACTAGAAACATATGAAAAAAGATTGATGTGCTTCCAGACTTCTTCCATAAAATACAGCTCTGGCTACCCAGGACAATATTATCCTATAACTTCTTCTCTTTTTTAGTCCATTGAACTGGATGTTGTGGAAACTGTGACCACATGCATAAAGTTGCTCCATGCTTTCTGAAGCTTTCTTTGGCTGCAGGCACTTTTTGCCAGCAAATTCAATTATACATATTCCTCCATCCGTTGCTTGTACTAAGGCTTTTTGGAGGGCCTCCTTTTTATATTCAGGAGCCAAGAGCGTGGGAAGTGAATTATCTAAAAATTATTATTTTGAAAATGGTGTAAAAATTACTGTATTAACCCCATTTGGAGAAATGTGGTATAAGTGAGTAATACAGCTACCACAGTTTTAATTTGAAAGTGTCCATCAACATGCAGCCCTGCTAGACTAATTTGTGGCTGGAAGGTTGCACCTAACAATGGTTTAGGAGGGACAACTGTGGCAGTCTCAGATCTGGACATAACTTTTCTTGTGCTGTTACTACACAAACACAACACTCCTATCTTGTGTGGAGGAGGTCAAGTGCTTTCCAGGAGCCAGGATTTACTGCATATTTGTGGCATTCCAGTCCTGCAGATGATGTGGTAACCCATGCTTTCAGTGGTCTGAAGGTGACAATGAATGAAAACGACTGCCAGATGTGTTCATTACATCTGATATTCCAGGGAGACAGATCTTCAACTGCTTTTTAATAGTCCCATTGAACCAAAAAAGAAGTGTGATCTTTCTTTCAAATAAAATTAAGACGTTTCACCAGTCTTAAAAAAGTATGTGTAAATATATTTTTTTTCAGTATGTGTAATATTCCTGGTATCTGCTTCATGAAAATGTTCTTTCTGTAAGATCTTGACAATAACTGTGCTATTTTAAGGGCTCTACACGGTTTCTATTCAATGTTTTTGCCTCTATTTCTCTGATCTCAGCAAAATCTCATTAAAGTGACAGATTTTAACCTAATGAAATGAAAATTTAAACATTGCTTGTCACTTTTTGGGTGAAGAAAAAAAAAAAGCCTTGAAGTATTTCCACATCCTAGTAAAGAAAAAGGCACATTCTGCATAGGGTGTTTGAAATGCTCATTAAAAAAATGCTAGAAAAGTTTGTCTGAAACTTCAGCACGGTTTTATTCCTAACTGGGAAACTTTTGTTTTGAAATTGTGCTTACTGTTTGCTTTTCAGAGCCTTCATGTTTGTCTGGAGGCAGACTTCTAAATCACGCTCTTCTACAAGTGGTGATTTCATTTTAAAACTAGGACTTCCTTAATTCACCATAAACTCTTACAAAATAAGTGTTTCAAGGAATGTGATAGTGTTGCTGAAGGTGTTGCTTTGAAGAGTTGATGATGGGATTATTCTGCGTCAGTGCTGGCTGTGTAACATACATGTAACATTTAACCTTGCTGTGGAAAGGAAAGATCATGCTTACAGGAAAATATCCAAAAAACATGCCATCATATGCTACCGTTAACACAGGTGATTAATTTTTCTTTTCAGCTCCCCCCCCACAGCCCCATAAAATCCTTGTCTGTTTCCCCCAGTGAGGCTGGAAATGCTGCTGTAAAATTTTCAGCAAAAGTAAACACGGTTATGGTACCTGTATTTATGGTAACTGCCTTTGTTTTTGAATCTAGAGTGGATTTTAAGAGGATATGATTTTCTTCTGTATTGCTGTTGCCAGCAGACACATCAAGTGCATTACTATTGCTTTTATGTTTTTCCTTGCTGCTTTTGTCACAGACAATTTTAGAATGTGCGTAGGTCTCTGAAAGCTGAGCTGGTACACTTAAAGACTGCTGAGTGGCTCCTGCCTGGGAGTGGGGACATCCTGGGTTCACCCGTTCCTCTCTCTGGGCTGACTCTGAGCACTGCTCTCTGTCTGTAGATGGCAGTGGGCATACACTGTGCTACAACTTTTCCAGGGCAGCGTCACAGTAAGAAATTGTTTCAAATGCCTATTTTCAGACTTTTCCCCTGGTGTCCTTCCCCTTCCCCTTCCCCTTTCCCTCTCCTCCCCTTTCCCTGTTATTAACCTTTTAGCAACAAAACCTCTACTGATTTCTTCTCATTCCAGGTGTTTATGTCTTATATCCATTCTCTAAACTTGCATTCATTTAACTTTAGCAGTTTAACTAAAGCATTTAACTTTAGCTTAATTTTTAAGCTTATTTTTTTTTTTAAGTGGGGAAATGTTGTAATGTAATCAGAACGCATAGCGCCTGATAATTTCTCATTCCCTTCCCTTGAAGTACTTATTTCTGTTATTCAGCCAGCCTTTGAAATTGAAGGTTGTTGGAGTGTCTGTTTTAAAGGTATCCTCTAGAGCCAAAAGACTTGCTGCTGTTTCGCTGGGGGATCTGAAGCAACAGGGGAAAAAAATAAAAATAAAGCACGTGGAGAAAGAGCAGGATGGCTGCTCCCTGGGCAGGGGAACGTGGGATAGCTCAGGGGATGTGTGTTGCTGGGGAGATCAACCTGGCCTGTGAAGAGGTGGCAGCCTCTGACACCTAACAAAAGAACTTCTAGGACTAATAAAGAATGCAGTCAGATGTGACTGTAAGGTTGTAAGGCAAGGAAAATGAGTCTGAGGGGTTTGCCTCAGACTAAACCCTGCTAATACCAGGAAAAAGCTTGAGTCAGCCTGAATATCACCAGTGTATTTTTCCACTAAAGCTGCTTACCTTTTTTTTTTTTTTTTTTTAATAATATTTTCTTCTGAGCCAAGTAGATAGATTGAAATATTAACACTGTGCATTTGCACAGACAGTTCTCCAGTCTGATACTCAGGCAGTAATGTTTAACAACTTCCAGTGAGAAAGATGAAATGGGGGTGGGTGTGTAGAAATCCAGTATGTTGGTGTACACTTAGCCTCTTTAATATTCAATGGGTACTGTGTTGCCTCTTTCATGTGAGAAGGTTAATCCAGGTCTTTTACTTGCACATCTCTTTCCCCACTTTGCTATTCATATAACTCAACTCTAGGCTCCAAGTGGGACATTTCTAGCTTTTGGATCCTGTCTTTGGAGTTATTTCAATCTCTCAGATGGATATAAATGAAAGTAAACAAAATGACACGGCCAGCAGGTTAAAGGAGGTCATTCTTCCCCTCTGCTGTGCACTTGTGACATGCCACTGGAGTGCTGCCTACAGTTCTGGTGTCCCCAACATAAGGACATGGAACTCTTGGGGGAGGAGGCCTCTAAAAGCTGCTAAGAGGACTGGAGCACCTCTCCTGTGAGGACAGGCTGTGAAAGCTGGGGCTGCTCAGCCTGGAGAAGAGAAGGTTGCATGGAGACCTCGTGGCAACTTTCTGGTATCTGAAGGGGTTACAGGGAAGCTGGAGAGAGATTCTTCATCAGGAGCTGTAGAGATAGGACAAGGAGTAATGGGTACAAGTTGAAAGAGGGGAAATTTACATTGGACATTAGGAAGAAATTCTTTACTGTGAGGATGGTGAGGCACAGGTTGCCCAGAGAAGCTGTGGATGTCCCATCCCTGGAAGTGTTCCAGGCCAGTTTGGATGGGAAATCTGAGCAGCCTGGTCCAGTGGTAAGTGTCCCTGTCTCACTAGAGAATACCCAATCTACACAGCAATTTAAACACTGTGTTTACAACAGACATATGTGGTTTAATTTTCACAGTTTTTTTGTAATCTCCTTTAATATATATTATTCATTCACAGCAGGGAAAAATAGCCTTCAGTAAAACAAGTATGTTTGATATGTTGAACCTGGCACATTCAAAGCCAGTCTATGGCAGACAGGTTGGGACTAGATGGTCTTTAAAACCCATTCCAGCTCCTTAACATTCTATAATTCTGTGAAAAAGCCAGTGGGACCCTGCCCCCGGCCCCTCTCCATGCTGTCTCTCTCTGTGTCATGTATGCTAGTATCACAAAAAGCAGTATTATTTCTTTCTTCTCTGTCCCCTGAGAGGAAGATTTCTGCATGTCATCCACACTTGGGTACTATGCAGGGCTGCAAATGCACCAGAATAAATCCCTCTAGATTATATATATTTTTTAGCAACTAGAGAGATTCTGTCAGCATAAATGTGAAAGGTTCAGTAAGATCTCGTATTTTCAGGCGTAGTAAATATTTTCTTTTTTAAGGTACATGTACATATATCTTTAAGACACATGTACATGTAATTCCAGTGCAAATAGCCAGAGGGCCAAAAGGAAAACATGCCAGTGCTTACTTTTCTTGTTACTGGGTTTTAAATAGGAACAGGCAATATCTAAACCAGAAAATTAAAAGAGGAGACAGGAATGTGGCTAAAGGGTTAATTTGGAATAAGAATGCCAGAACTTGGTGCTGGTTTTCTACTTAGGTGAGACAAGTCCTGCCTTCAAGCTGCTATGGATACACACTGTTTTGTGGCTGCATTTCAGCTCCCTTCCTGTAAAAGCGATTTTTTTTTTTTGCCTCTGGGGCTTGATGAAATAGGCATGTTGAATTGTGAAGTACCAAATGTTGGAGGGAGGGAACATAATGGGAGGTGAGGAAGCTGCTTTTAAGCTCTCCAAATCTACGCTGGAAACTTTATCACATAAACAATGAATCCAAACTTATAGAAGCACAGGATGTGGAGCAAAACCACTGGAAAACAAAAAACATACATGAGAGAGAAGTGCATGTAAAAAGCATTTCCAAGATGCTGTTAGTGAATGAGCATAAAAGGAAATGTCTTTCAGATGAGCACAGAAAAGCAGAAGTAGCAGAGTCAATTACTCCAAGCCTGCAAAAGCAATTTGATATCCAAGAATTCAACTCTGTGCCCCTTGGACTCAGAATTGGCTATAGGAGGCCTGTGTAAGTAGGATTTCTCTCCCCATTCTTCAAGTCTGTTATATGTTACTGGAGACCTATATTCTTTCCAAAAAAAGGTCATTTCATAGCAAACATATGCTAAATTCTAGATTAATTAGGTCATAGCTTTATAAAGTAAGCTGGTAAACGTGCCCCAGGCCAGGAGGACAAGGTAATTATTCCATCCATGAGGACCTTACCTATATGGCTGTTTTGGCTTTGATCCTGCAAGCTCTTTATGTCATATCTAATCTGAGCCAGATGGGCTCTTCTGTTGAAGTCATTGCTTGCTGACCTGAAGTTTTCCACTGAACCAAGCTAGCATCAGATGAAACATTTGACATGAAGTCAGAAGAGTAATAAATTGAACTATGCAAACTGAAAAGTTGTTTCTGGTCACATTTGAATCATAGAAGATTTGGGGTTGGAAGGGACCTTTAAAGGTCAATGTCCCTGCAGTGAGGACTGCATTTTCCTCTAGAAAAGGTTTTTTCCTCTAGAACAGGTTGTGTGGAGCCCTGTCCAACCTGACTGTGAACATTTACAGAGATGGGACATCTACCAGCTCTCTGGCCAACCTTTTTCAATGAGCTGGACACATTGCTCTAGGTGGAGTCCCAGCAGAGGTGAGTACCCCTCTTCTCCCCAAACCAGCGAAATTCTTTTTGTTTAACATATACTGGAGAGAAGAAAAAATATCTTAAAGTATTTCCCTAATTTTTGCCTTATTAATTCTCACTATAATTTTTTCCCAGCAAATATTCCTCTGAAGACACTTGGAAAATAGTTGTAGAAGGAAGACTATTAGGTCTATTAGTACCTGTGAGGTGGGATGCACTGTGGTTATGTGTTACAGCATACACACTCATTTGGAGGGGGGTGGCACACCAAAGACAAAGAGCAGACCCAGGTAACTTCTGGACTGATCCATGAATCAAATGGATAATCCTGAATTAGAGATCCAGCACCCACGCTGTTCCTCTAGAAAGGTAATTGTGACATCTGTCTGATAGAGTGGGTTGCTTTTCTGACTGCTACACTGGACTGCAGAAATGAAGGGATGAGACTGACCCATCTAAAGGTTAATTAAAAGAAGTCAGAAGTAGATCAGATAAAAGCCAGATCTTCCCTCCTTGTTGGGGAAGCCCAACTGAGGGTCATTTGAATTTGAAGTCTGTAGGACTGAGCACTGAAGGTGCAGACCTCTGAGCAGATTTTGGTTGTGGTTTTAAATCTCAGCTTCTTTTGATGTCTGCTGTTGGTACGTGATTGTTTTAATAGCTGAGTATGATTTAAGGTCAAGTAGGAAGTGGTAGGAAGGGATCAGTGGTGACCTACGAGGCTTAACCAACCAACAGGTATGTGAAGATCATGAAGTTCTATAGTGACTTTTTATATATTATATGTGCAATTATATATGCCCAAACAGCTTAAGTCACCACAAAATTACCACTAGGAAATCAGGTATACTCATGGCACAAGTAAAGTAAATACATACATTACAAGTTATTACAAAATTCAATTCTGAAGTATTTACTTATGAACATTTACTTGTATACACCCATAAATACGTGACTTGTGACCAAACTTCTTCCAGGAGTGGGGCTAACCAATAATGGGCAAGTCTTAGTTAAAGATGGCCTGCACCCCTGGAACTGGAGCTTGCCAGGTGTTCCCAGCCAGGATCCCATCTGTCAGACCCAGTGAGGTCTGGTGCCCCTTTTAGGTAGGCAGTGAGTTACTTTTTATTCCTTTTGGTGTAGGTATGTAAGTGTGTGTAGGACATCAGTTCATGAGATAGCTGTTGCTAGCTTGTGCTTTCCTAGAAGGCAATTTTTTTGTCACAGTTTGTGTCTTGCTTCCATCAAGTTTTATTTTTATCCTGCCAACTATTCCCCATCAAGAACACTTAGGGTGAGCTTGCCAGGGATATCCTTCACCATCAGCACATTTACCAGCTTGTATTTGTAGGAACCCCATCACTAGGCAGAGATCATAACAGGATAAACAATGAGACATGCTTCCAGAATTTCTGCATGCTTGCAGAAACCACTTAAGCTTCCTTAGACTTCAAGGTCCAAGAAGATGATGGAAATGTTCAAAAGAGGTACCCCTAACTGAAGGTACCCCCTTCAACTTCTTTTTTCAAGGAAATCTTCATGAAGTAAATAACCACCTCAGCTATTCTCTCTCTCGAGCATGGCTCCCTCCTTGTTTGTCCAATGGGATTTAAACCAAGCCAACTAATCTGACTGCAATGTTATAAACAGCACACTGTGTTCATTTTCAGAGGTATGGTGTTTACTGTTCTTTGTTTTAAAAATTTATGGCTCAGTTCACAAACCTTGAGAATGTAAAATTGATTACTCCTTAATGTAAGGAGCTTGGGATTTGGGACCTCTGGAGGTAGCATCTTGTGTCTATAATTTATGGTATTTAATGTGTTCATAGTTAATGCATTGCAGCCAATCCCTAGAATCCATTTCATAGAGGCAGCAATACATCTTATTTGCTTAGCCTCACTGATGGCAGAGTAGTGAAGCAAAGTTAGCAATCAGCACAGAATCAGTATGGGTTTAAACCTAGACTGGTTTTAAAATAATGAACAGTCTATAGATATGAGAACCAGAATATTCATGCAAAACTTGATATGGTGAGAGGTCTCAGCCAAAACCATTCTCTTCTGGGTAACTAGGGTTTTTTTTTTTGCTAGTATGTTATTTTCCCAAATAAATTAGGTTTTTATTTGGCAGAAATTAGTATACAAAAGAGTCCTTTTATTTCAGATTATAATGGAGAAATCTATACTTGTCTTCAAGTACAGTCACAGGTCATTGACATTCAATATATTCAAGACCTTCAAATCTCACAGCAGTATTATTATTATTTTTTTTTTTTTTATGCTTTAGGCTGTATCTGGCCAAAGCCTAGGAATAGCAGTAAGGAGCAGCAAGTGTGGAAATTCAGGCTGAGAACCAGGATATTCCTTATGTTCTCTCCTTGTTTTTGATGGTTGCAGTTTGCTGATGTTTGCTGTCACTGTCTCCTGACAGGGAACACCTGTGAAAAGCCTTTGTTTTGTGCTAGTAGAGTGTGAGCCTGCTTCAGGGTTGGAAAAGACTGCTTCCCCTGTAGGACCCATTAGCACGATGAAGCTCTTCAAGTGCTTCATTTTCAAACAAGACAGAATAAATGCTCACAAGCTTTCAGTTAAATTTCCAATTAAAAGTTTAAGGTCAAGTGATGGTAGGTGTTTTGTGGTTTGTCAGTGCTTTGTCCAATAATGCTGGGAACCCCTCAAGTAAACTATGAAGTTGGTAGATGATAGAACTCTGAGAAAAGTGTTTTCCTTGTTTGTTTGTTTGTCTGGGTTTTGCTCAGAGTTTTGGGTTGTGCTTTGTTTGTTTGTTTTGGTTTTATTTCGTTTTGTTGCCGGGGTGAATCTGTAGAGCTGGCAGCAAAGTCCACCAGGTAACAGTCTCTCAGTCCTAAAAGGAAGGTGGGAGGAGAATCTGCATCACAGGAGCACTCCTGGAAACTTGGACCTGAGGCAATGACTTGACGTAGAAAAATACATTAATTAAAACACTATATGGGGCCAAAGCAGCAGTCCAAGGGCCCAACAGAGAACATCCATGGTGAGCATTCAAGGCAAACATCTTTGACACTGGAAATTTTCCTTGGCTGATTCCCTTTATCACTATAATCCAAGCAAATGTTAATGTATATCCTGAAAAGACAAGAAGATTCCCCAGAAGTATTCCTGTACTAACATCATTAACCAATCCTTTAATGTATTCTGTTCTTTTTTGGCTAAAGAATAGAGTGATAAATAAATGTCTTGAGAATCAATAAATCTGTTCAGCGTGTACTTATTTGAAGCCCATGATTAAGTAAACTTTAGTAATTTGGTACTCAATGTGTTGTGGGTTTTTTTCCTGAAACAATCAAACTCTTCTAGTTTTCCTAGGGAATTATATTGCTAGCAAAGTCATTAGTGTTTGCACATCAGTTTTGAGCCAAATTATGAATATCCCTGAATGCAAAGGGGTAAGTTTCTAAGCTACATCATTACAGAACAAGTGCATTGGGAATAAGACTTTTTTTCTAATCCAAAGTACTTGGGGAGTTTACTCCTGAGTATTCAAATTAATCATTAATCACAAAAGCAATTTGTTGGGCATTTGAAAATCGTTACCAGTTTAAAAGACTTAGTTTCTATTTCAAAGCTTTCAGTGGGCAAAAAAGCTGCAGCTGTCACTAGAGAATACCCAATCTACACAGCAATTTAAACACTGTGTTTACAACAGACATATGTGGTTTAATTTTCACAGTTTTTTTGTAATCTCCTTTAATATATATTATTCATTCACAGCAGGGAAAAATAGCCTTCAGTAAAACAAGTATGTTTGATATGTTGAACCTGGCACATTCAAAGCCAGTCTCCAGAGCTCCTCAGGGGACAAATTGGTGGGAAGCATCTTGCCCTGCAGAGGTCCAACAGGAGCTTCAAGCTGAGTTTATCTAGACTTTCATAGAGGCTTTGTGGTGGAAAAATAAGTGACATTGGGGGTAGGACAAAGTACACAGCAATTTTCAGGAGGTGGTTTCTCTCTTATATGACAATTATGGTATGAGTCAGGTCCAGTGTAACTTCAATTTGGCATTTAATAACCCTGCCTTCAGTAAACAGGGCAGCTCTGAAATCTGCCATTCTGGCACAGATGTGTAAGTCCTGGGCATCTTGCCTTTTGGAAAATCCTTCCCTAAGTTGCTTTAGGAATTAGCATTACTACAGAGGCATGTAGCTGCAGAGAACCAGATACTGAGGAGGGATATTTAAATATCTGTACATTTTAGTCTTTAAAAAATGCCTGTATAAGGAGATATTGTTTTGCTAAACTATATCAGCTTTATTATTTGTGTGCAAGGATTATTTGCACTTTTTCTATAAAAATGGGAATGTATTTCAAAACTAAATGAAAGCAATAAGTCATGTAAAACACTGCACTCGTTTGCAAACAAACCAGTGGGAGATTCCAATTCAGAAATATAATTTAATAGGAAAATTGAAAAAAAAAGGCTGAAAACACTGGATTAACCTGACAGAGTCAGGATACAACCTCACATCCTGTTGGCCAGGCTGGTGGTAGCAGTCTGATTAAATGGTGGCTGCAGTCCTCTTGAAGTGATAGATGTGGTTCTGTTGAAGCTGTGACCCTGTAGAAGCACCTGGTCTTCCTCTGAAGCTCCAGTGGTGGTTATGTAGTTCTTGTCCTCTGGGAATTCAGTGGATGAAGCTGACTGTGGTGTTCCAAACCTCAGATTATATCCAGGTAGGAATGCTTGGTTCCTCCCCCTGGGTGGAGCATCTCACAATGGGATGGTGTAATCAGTCTGTTACTTGGCCATGCAGTCAGACTTTGATGGCCAAGTAACAGAAGATATTCCCTGGAGTTAGCAGGGATGGAAGAGATAAAGAACACTGCCCCACCTGGTTTTAACAGCTTATGGAGACAGTGATAGAGTATGGTAACCACACTCTTGGTTACATCTTACATTGTAACCTAAGACAACATGTACCTGTTTTCTCTTGTCTATAGCAAACCTCCTTGTCCTAGGAGGGCTTTTCTTTCCCTTGATGTGAGGCAATAAAAGGCATTTCATGTTCAAAGAAATATACATATTCTGTACTCAGTTCCTCATGGAATTTTTGGGAAGGTAACTTGCTATTTCACACATGATATTTTTACATTGGATCACATATATATTACATTTATATTTCACGTGATTTCTGCTTTGTGAGGGCAGATAACCATAAATGTGAGTTGAGGGTTGGAGCAAAAAGATTGCTTTAGCCTTACTGGAAAATGTCTTGTTTATCCTTAATTGGGGCCCACTGAGCTGGAGTTTGGGACAGTCAGTAAAAACAATGCATGGATGCATCTTCATTTCCGAAATCCTTGTGCAGATCAGGAAATCTGGTAAAGAAAAGACCAGGCAGAATGTGTGTTCTACTTGTAAAAGTATAATTATTGTGATTCAGGTACTCCATACATTTGCCTTAGCAGATTTAGTCTGAGTTTACTTTTAAGTGCATGTGAAATTTGATAGGCAATGATATAGCAAATGGGCAATGTATGTGCAAGGGCAGTAAGTGGTTGATGCAAGGCCATGCTCAGATTGTAATTAAACAGCCATAGATATAATTTTTATTGCATTTTAAGATAATTCTCACCTTAGAAGAATTTCTGTACTGGTGTATTGATGCAATCTGCTGTATTGATGCAATCTGCTGTAGGAAAACAGCTGGAGGTACCCCATGGGAATAGCCAGCTAAGTCCCAATTATCCCATCAGAGCTGGGCTGGAAGAAAGATGCTTCAGGACATGACACAGGAGTGCACTGGGCATTTTGGACTCAGTCACAAATGCTTTTGTAGAGGTGCAGATGCACTCCTGTCTCTGTGCTGATCCCATGGCTGCCTGATGAGCTGCTTGTCTTTTACATCCTGGCAGAGAGCTGATCAAAACTTTTTAATTGCATGACTCCAACAAAGTCTGATCTTTGCCTACTGAGCTGAAAAACAGCTTGAGCCCTCCACTGTTTGAAAAATGCAGGAAAAATAATTGGAAACTTATGTGTTTCCTTGAAATAAAAGCTCCAACTTAGGGGAAAGAAAAACCAAAACCAACCCCCCCTTTTAATAATAATATTAATATTCAATAATAATAACATTAATAATAATATCATCATAAAATAAATATATAAATAAATAATATATAATAATATAATAAATATATAACATAAGTATTATAATAAAATGATATATAAATAAAATGATAATATTAATATTTAATAATAATTATATTATTATAATATAACCAATATATTATTTATATATAAATATATATAAATATATATTTTTATATTAGAAAATATAAAATTTTCTAATTTTATATTAGAAAATAATATAAAGATAAAGAAATTACTTTCTTCCTTCTTTTGCCAACTTACACAAAACTTCCAGATGAAAGATAGATCTCATTAACATAGCTGGAAATGTTCTGTTTTCCACCCTAACTTCTACTTAGATGGGAAAAGCTCAGAGCTCATTCAGATGGTGTTTATAGGATTTGTAGATCAGAAGCTTTTATGGAAATAATGAAGATATTATATAATGTTATGGACAGAATACAGATGATCCTAAGAAGTTGGTAGCACCTTGCTCTGCTGGAATTGCTTTTATTTCCCCTTCTAATTTCTCTGTAAAAATTCCGTAGGAGAAGAGTATTATCTGCTTGGAAGCAATGATGAAAAGTGTAGGAAATATTTAAAACATCTCCCTCTGAATCCAAACCTGGCTAAAGTAAACATGAAAATGCCTATTAACATCACCATCCATGAGGCTGTGGTCTTTGTAGAAAAGCCTGTGATTGCACAATCTATGCCCGAGTTCCACAGTGTGTTTTTTTTAAATATGCCTTCAAAATGTACTGCAGGACATAGTGACAGCAAAGGGCACAGCTGAACTGTGCATCCATAGCAACAGGATACTCCAGTGGCTTGTAAGATGCACTAACACCCAGCTCCTTATCAGATAAGTTACTATCAGGTCCAAAGTACCTTCATGCACCCTCACTGCTCTGTGAAAAGAAGATAAAATATTCAGCTGAGAAATGTTGATAAATACCAATGTGCCACAAGGCAAAATGTAGCTACCAGGACCAAGAGGATGTCAAGCCCTGGAAATACGAGTAGCCACAGGAGACAGGAACATCTCCAAAACTCTTCAGCATTTGTAGTTTTCCAAAACCTCTTGATTTCCAAAGCTTAAGCCAAATTATCAGTATGAAGAAAAAGTCAATAGATGTTGACAGGCAAAAAAATATGGTTGGTGAAGAAGAAAACCCCAGTATGCAGGAGCAGAAAGCTTTTGCTCCGCAATTTAAAACAAAAACAAAAACAAAAACAAAAACACCAACAAAGCTTGTTTCAGACTATTATAGTTTTGTGTTTTGCTTGATGATAAATTGAGGAAATCTTTGGTTTAGTGTTTACTGTGTTTAAAAACATCAGTAAAGAAAGTCAATAGATATAGTTAGCTAAGGCACAAGCCAGATTATGAAATTAGGATTAACCAGAGTGAACAGGAATTTGCAAGACTCAAGGCTCAAACATCCAAAGGGAATTTTACTGTGGTATATAATTTTGGAAATTATACTGTGATTGTGCCTAGACCTTGTAATACCCAATGCATCTGCATCTGCATTGACATATCTTATTTACTGACATCTCATTAGAGTTGACAAATACTGCATCAATGATATCTTCTCTGTAAAATACTTCTGTAAATGGTATGAAGCCCTGTGCTCTATTCTTGTTATTTGAATTTATATTTGTGTCAAAGGTATGACAATTTCGTGTGTCACTGCATCTTCCCGCTGTCATCCAGTTATTCTGCTGGAGTGACCAGCAGTTTTTATTCAGTCTGCATAGCCAGAGCTCTTCCCACAAAAAGCTAGGATGTAACTGAAGAGCAGGATGTATGCCTGGGTCTTGAGGTAACCTCATTTTCTCTTGCTGACATGAGAAAAAGCCTACTAGTTTGAAAGCAAACTAGTAGGAGATCTCAATTCAGAAATAGAATTTAATAGGAAAATTAAAATACATGCAATAATGCCGAAACACTGACAGAGTCAGGATACAACCTCACACCCTGTTGGCCAGGCTGGTGGTAGCAGTCTGATTAAATGGTGGCTGCAGTCTTCTTGAAGTGATAGATGTGGTTCTGTTGAAGCAGTGATCCTGTAGAAGCACCTGGTCTTCCTCTGAAGCTCCAGTGGTGGTTATGTAGTTCTTTTCCTCTGGGAATTCAGTGGATGAAGCTGACTGTGGTGTTCCAAACCTCAGATTATATCCAGGTAGGAATGCTTGGTTCCTCCCCATGGGTGGAACAACTCACAATGGGATGGTGTAATTTTATCAGCCACGCAGTCAGACTTTGATGGCCAAGTAACAGAAGGTGTCCCCCTGGAGGGCAGATGGGTCATGGAAGAGAGAAAGAGCACTGCCCCACCTGGTTTCACTAGATGGTGATAGAACACATGCTTTTGTTGCATCTTACATTGTGACCTAAGACAAAGAGCAAGGCTACCACATCACTCGAGCGAATTAGAATTAGCGAATACACGAGTTAAACACCTTTTAACAAAAATAAATTGGACTCCATGTGGAAGTGTGGAAGAACTGTAGGACATCTTCAGTAAGACTGATTTCCAGTGACCTCAGAAGAAATCAGCTTTCTTCAGACAAAGAAACAAAACTGTAATGTTACTTTTTTTTTTGGTAATTTTTATTCCCTCCACCCAGATTTCAAAAATAAACTTTCTGACCATCATGCATGAATGCTTGGTCTCTTTACAGTGGTTCTGATAGCTGGAGGAAACCTGTATGGCTGCTCATATCTATTCTATTTGACAAGCTTTTCTTAGTATACATAGTTAAGCATTCTTCCAAGAAAAAGTTTCAAAAGAAGTACAGACATGACAGCATGTGAATAAGAGTGGATTCTGTGACTCCATGGGCAGTAGAAGATATCTGAGAGTGAGTTCCCAACACAAAATTCAGTACTGATTTAGTATGATCTAGAAATATCTTTTTTTTTGGTAGATTAAATGAACCAAAGGTGCACATTAAATATAGTACTTCCTTTTCAATTATTAAAATAATATATTGCAGACAATTGAATTTGAAGAAGAAAGGAAATTTCAATATGTGAAAAACTGAATTCTAGAGCTTTCTGAAGTTTAGAAAGCATGCTATCCAAAATTCTTATAATTAAGTTACTGAAGAGAGTGTAGAGTGTTTAATAATATTCTTGTTTCATAACTTCTGCATGATCACATTACTTTAGGCTTTGCTCAACAATATCAAATAGTTTTATTGACTTTAGGTTGTAATCTTTTTAAAGCTTTATAAATCATAATAAAACCAGCCTCAGTTTTGCAGATGAGACTTAGAGAAAAGTAAAAAGATCTTAATCAGCTAAAATGAGAAAAAATATGATGTGGTATTCAAATAAGACCAGGGGAGGAAAAGGCAGTGGTGCAATTTTACTATTTCAGAAAAGTTCTAAGACAGCACACTGTTATTTTCTAACCAACTTCCAAGAACAGTGTCTTGGAACAATGTTGAGCTCTTCCCAGTGGCTGGTATAGGGTTGTATTTTGGATTTGTGCTGAACACAGGGTTGATAACACAGAGATGTTTTTGTTATTGCTGAGCAGGGATCACACAGAGCCAAGGCCTTTGCTGCTCTTTGTGCTGCCACACTGGTGAGGAAGATGGGGGTGCTTGAGAAGGTAGGTGGGGACACAGCCTGGGTATGTGACCCCAAGGGACCAAAGGGATATTCCAGACTGTACGGCATCATGCTCAGTATATGTAAAGTGAAGGGAAGAAGGAGGAAGGAGAAGACGTTTAGACTGATGGTGGTAACTTCCCCAGTCATGGGGCCCTGCTGTCCTGGAGGTGGCTGAGCACCTGCCTGGCCATGTGAAGCAGTGAAGTAATTCCTTGTTTTGCTTTACTCTGCCTGTGTGTGTGGCTTTTGCTTTCCCTGATAAACTTTCTTTGTCTCAACCCACAAGTTCTCTCCCTTTTACCCTTCCAGTCCTCTCCCCAGAGTCAGAATGCCCCATGTTTCTTGAGTTCCATGAGAACACGTTCCTGTGTTCTCTTGCTCTCTCCTGCCTTGAGGAGTGCAGAAAACGTACAGATAATGAGGAAACCTGAGAGCTGAATCTTAAACCCATCAGTAGAGAGTAGAAAATAATTATATTCTCACTGTATTCCATCTGCCTTTGATTTGGAGCCAAAGCATTCTCCGTATGCTGCTCTGCTGATTCAAATGTAGGTGAATATGTGGATCCAGACACGGAATCTGGGAGGGATATGAACTAGTTTATAATCAGAACAGTTGCAGAGCTGGTGGATTTTGTGATTTTTGAGCTACACAGTTGTGGTAGGGGACTGGACTCATTAGTTGGGAAAGGCTTGTTAAAGATTGTGCACTGATGTGTGATGAGATATTTTAGTCAGAGCTTTATAACCTAATAAGGAAAGTTTAGAGTGTATACAACCATGATATTTGAAATTCTATTCTGTGCCTAATGAAAAAATAACATATTTAAAAATGCAATTGAAAGCCAGTGTATACAAAGAAAGTAGGAAACTTCGTTTGCTTGCAAAGCAAAAAGTTTAGTCTCTGCTTTACACATTCTTAAAAATTTAATTTATTAATGGCATAGCTCCAAAAGGTAAGTGTCATGATACTGATATAAGCCTTCCTGTACAACCCACATTCACAGTCAAAATGTACTGCTTTATTTCTGGTGGCTCTTTCTATCCCTACTGGAACTGTTTTTCTAGCTGCTGTTTGTTTCAGAAGCTAAGAGATACTGCAGAGGAGAGCTCTATTAAATGCTACCTCCAGGAAAAATGGAGAAGTTCTAATTATCCTTGGAATGCAACTACAACTGTGCCAAACCTGACATTTACAGAGGTAAAAGTAGGTTGAAGGATTTGGGGTTTTGTTTTTTTGCTTTTATGTTTCTATCAGAAAAGTTGTATTTTACTTTTAATGAAAATGTTTGTAGAAGTTCTGTACAGCTCACAAATTAAAATTCTGTCTCTAGAATTGTGCAGAATAATTTTCAAAAACTATTTTCTTAGGCATTGTGCACACACCAGATAAAACATGAAGCATCAAACTTTCCTGAAATGTTATTTCCTTTCTTCTAACAAACGTAGTCGGAAAAGAATGGAATATCATTTAAAGGGCCTGATAGTGTTCATTTCAAGGTTAGTAGATTTTAGACTGGCTTTCAAACATTCAGGGGCTACCACTTCAACTACAGATGTAGTAATCTCTTAAGGTTTTCAGAAAATACTATATTAAAAAATCCTCAATCTAGAACTGAGTGAAGGTATTAAATTCTTAATATCTTTAATAATTGAGAAAATGGAAGAAACTGGGGTGATATTGAACAAATGTCAGAAAATAAATGTTAGAAGATAAATATTTTTACATTTATTTCTTGCTTTATATGCCTTCATAATTTGGTCTCTCACAGAGTGGTGAGAAGGAGATGTGGGAAATGTCTTGCAAATCCATGTAGTTTTGAACATCATGGTGATGTTATACTCATGGCAAAGATTAAGAATTATTTTGCTGAAAAGCAGAGAAAATCAGTTTATAGTGCCTATCACAGTTATTTTTAAAACATATAGTGGAAATTACCTGGCAGTTGCTGTAAGATATTGACTGCTGTGGGAGGTGTTCAGCAGAGCCTCTACATAACACTGTAGTCAGAGCTCACTATTTCCCCCAGCTAATGTCCAATTAAACTTTCAGGAGGAGGAGTTACTTCGTTCAAAGACTGAATTCAGGATCAACACACACAGAAAGAGGAAGAATTGACAGAATACATGGGCATTTAGAATAGCAAAATCTAGTCTCAGGCTCAGAAATGGGATGGAGACAAAGTAGAACAGTTGAAATATTGTATTATTTGTAAGATTAAAAAATTTAAAAATACCCATTCAATATGATAGAGTAATTTTTAAGCCTGAACCCATATACAGCAGACACTGAACTGGTTTTTCCATACCAGAAACGTGTAGGCACAAATATATTTCATATACAAGAAAGAAGATTTAATTATTTGTAACCAGTTCTCTAACACCTGAGTTGTCTCATTGACTCACTTAAACAAGCAGGTGAGGTTTAGACTGATCTTTCACTGTCCCCAAACTCATTGCTTAACATGCATAGGTGCCCTAAGCAGACCACAGAATCACAGAATGGTTTGGGTTGGAAGGGACCTTTCAGATCATCTCATTCCAACTCCCTGCCATGGGCAGGAACACCTTTCACCAGATCAGGTTGCTCAAAGCCCCATCCAACCTGGCCTTGGACATTTCCAGGCATGGGACAGGAATGTCCACAGTGTTTATGTTCCCACTGCATATGCAACAATGGGGTGGTGAGGCAGCCAAGGCTGATTTCGGAACCCAGTTTGCTTCATAACTTCTGATGGGGAAAAAGAAGCTGTAAATCTGTGCTGGTACATGCCATGATATGCTGACACATGCTGCTTGTAACTTCCTCTGAAGGAAATTTCCTTTGGCTGACTGACTACAGTTTGTACAATGCAAGTGCCCACCTGACTCTGCTGTGCTGTCCTGCCCAGTGTGGTTCCACTGCTGCAGGCAGCAGTTTCATTACAAACTACAGAGCATCATTTTTTATATAGGAGAGAGCTCTCACCTCAGACCTTGTTTCTTGCCATGATGGGCTTAGAAGCAGGTGTGTGAGAGTTGTCACAGACAGTTAGTGAAGACCTGAACTTCTTGCCACTCAGAGGTGGGGTGTAAAGCTACCAAGCTGGCTGTCAAAATGAGCTTTTTTCATGGGTCTTAATAGCACAGTTAAAGTAGGGTATTGCAGTTTCTTGGGAGCCAAAAAAACTTTTAAAAGCAAATACCATATATGGTGATATAGAAAAAGAGAACAGTGAAGAGATATTTGTCTTTTCCCCCCACATTTCAAAATGAACACTGGTGCATGGGATTTATGCCTATGTGCACAAAATACATGCATATTTATGTCAGGAATTTCCCTGAAGTGTACCTGAGGCAAAGTGAACGTTGAAATCTAATCCATCCTTTTGCATAAATGTCTGAATTCTGTCTTCCTCTTCTTGAATTTCTCTTTTTCTTCATCTTAAATTCATAAAGGATCCAAAGAAAGCATCAGGATATTTTTACTTTCATAGCAGCTTTAAACATGAATACTGCACTGGTCTCTATGAAGCTGCATTATGTGAACATTTTTTATTGTTGATCAGATTTTGAAGCACTGCATTTTTCTGTAGCCCTTCTTCAGGTTAAACATCCTTTCTATAAAACATGACTACTTATATGTCTGTAAGTGTATGAAAAAATAAATTGTTCATGATCTGACCCATAAAGAAATGTTTATTCTTGGTAAGATACTAAGCTGTTGTGTGACTTGGGAGAAACAACTCTGCCTCTCTGTATTTCCTGACAGCTGTGAAACAATTCTACTTCAAAAGTCACAGGATTTGAATTTCAAAATAACTTACAGGCTGGAAGTGGGGCTTTAATGTTTTTAAAACTTTAGCAGGCAACTGAGAAAAAAGCCAAAAATTATTCTAAGTGTCAGGAGAATAGTAATTTTCATGTGTACAAGGCTTTAAAATTTTGATGTTCTTTTAGAAAAGCTGGAACCAACACCTTAGTCCTCTTGGAACTAAATGGAGAAAAAGAATAACCCCAAAACTCCTGAGAGACCTGTAAATGAGGGAGGCAGGGACAGAGGCTGGCAGGGAACCTGAATCCTTTATTCAAAGAAAGGATCTGGTTTTATACACTTCTTTGAGACACAGTATTTCCTTACATGGTAATTCTCACTAATCAACCTATCACACATTGCCATGTCAGCAAGGCGCTTTCCTGATGTCCTTAAACAGGGTGATCAGGCGGTGTTCAGGGCTTTGGCAGCTTCCAGCAGCCTCCTCTCCATAGGGGTCTGCTGTGTGGCACCTCAGGGTTAGGGGGAGACAAGCTTCTTTGTGCTGTCATGGTGTTCTGTGGGTGACTCCCACAGCCTGCAGCTCAATTCTGGCCTATCTCTCCCCACAGAGACACACACCAACCAGTCTGGCACTGCTTTTGGCAGCAGAGCCAAAGTGTGTGTGTTGGGAGTGTGAAAGGTTCCTTTCAGATTGCAGACAGGTGTTCCATACTTGAGCTGTTACTGCAGCCCAGACAACAAGTCACGGGGACAAATCCATCCATTGCTTTGACACCAGTTCCTGGGTAGAAGAATTAGCTCTACCTACTCTATAGGAATTGGCTTTAGAAGTTATAGCAAATGACTGCTTTGATTTAGTCTTGTGGGTAACTTCTCCTTCCCTGTTAAGTGTGGCTTTTTACAGGGCTGTGGCATGACACTGTTCAAGATTACAACGACACGGACTTCGAGGTCAGAAGGTTGAAATGACTCCAGTTTTTATTACCTGGGAATTTCTTCCCTTTATGCTATTTTACTTCTTCAACTACATTGGTCAAGTCAGAGGGACACCAGGAAAAGGTCCCTCCTAGGGAAAGGAATGTAAACACAGGTTACGGTTAAGAAAACATGTCTCTTGTTGACAGAACAGTCTCTGGGAAAAAGTTTCAAGGAACCCAAACATCACAGCATGAACCATGACGACAGTGGCATGTGCCGTAAGGTCCAGGAGGAGGATGGCATGCTTGGCACAACACATTATGAAAGTTGGGAATAACTGGTGGTGAGGAACTGGCAGAGGTTGCCCAGAGAAGCTGTGGATGTTCCTTCTTGGACAATGTAGAAGGCCAGGCTGGATGGGACTTTGAGGCACTTGGTCTAGTGGAAGGTGTCCTTGCCCATACCAGGCACGTTGGAAAGAGAAGAATTTAGGGATTCTTTCAACCCAAACCATATTATGATTCTACAAATGTACCAAGGGAGGTAGTAAGGAATTGAGGAACCTGGTCTTACTCTGGTATTTGTCTGTGCTCTTTGGAAAACTGACAAAATATATTAAGGACAGACACGATAGTTTTGCTGGTTAAAAAGAACGAGTCAATGGAGTTGTAAACATCAGCCAGATGCTAGCCCAAGGTGGAATAATGAAATGGCTACTCTGTGAGTCTGTTAAATAAGAATTAGTTAATATAAATATAATTAGGCTTGTCACTGTGGAGCCTCTTCTCAGGTCAGCTTTTGTTTTAAACAGAGTTCAAGGTCTGGTTGATAAAGACACCTGTGTCACTGTTAGATACTTGGATTTCTCTGAGGCATTTAATTCAGTATCACATAATATTTCAATTTAAAAATAGTGCATTATGTAGCATTAACAAGCTACACAGAGAGGAATTAGAACTGGCTTGCTGACAGGTGTGAGGGGGACCAATCTGTGCCTTGATTGGAGGGGGCTGCAGAGCACTGGCACAGAGTGCAGAGAGTGATAGACCACATCACAGCTTTGAGATTGAAAATGAAACCTAAACCAGGAGAAGGCAAAGAAGTTGTCTGTGCTGTGTAAGGGGCAGCACTGGCTTCAGCCAGAGCGAGCAGCCAGGAGCCATCAGGAGACGGACGTAATTAAATCTCTGAGCACAGGTTCAGTTCTGTAAGCCCAGGCAGCAAACCTAGAGGGACAGGTAGGAAAGAAAAGAAAGCAGAACAGCAGTTTGATAGAAGTGATGCAGAAGGAGCTGGTCTGGGAGCCCAGGGTGCTGGCTGCTGCCGGGGCACACCTGGGTCATGTCACAGGTAGAGCAGTTGCTCTCAAGACTGAGATGAGGTGGGATGAGAACCGGTGGGCTCACAGAGCTGGTTTGACAGTGTGGCCCTTCTCTGCCCACTAATGAAAACTGAATTTTTATATGAAAATGATCAGAATCAACCCCCCGTGGTTACAGCCAAAGAGGCACTTTTTACTGCTCACGGATTAGCTAAGTTGAAAAAGGACTTTAAGCTGCCACCCTCAAAGCTGAAACATAGTTTGTTTGGAGTTTCTTTGAGTGGGGTAGACCAAACCCTTCTTAGCTAAAAGGGAAGAGTACTGGGGTCCCAGTGTTTTCCTTACTGCTGGGGACTGCTGAACCCTGTGGCCCCTAATGCAGAGTGCAGCCTTCTGGGCTGGAAGCTTAAACCCCTTGGAGAGAGGTGACCCTGCAAACACAGAAAGCACCACAGATGAATTAGTAGAAAGCATTTAGAAGGCAGCATGCATTCAGATGATGTATGAGTGTAAGCCAACCCCTTTACAAGAACTATGATGTTGAGAGTAGATGCTGATCTGATGACCCCCCACTAATAAGAGGGCTTCCTGATTCTCTGAAACCCAATGGCATTGCAAATAAAGGGGAAAAATTTTGCTGGTGCCCCACAGCTGAATTCTAGTTTGAAGTAGAGCTTGGACCAGGTAAGGCTTGGACCTGTGTCAAGGCTTCCTGACCCAATTTCAATATGATTGTATCATTCATGCACTCTAATTTGCCAATATCTTGGGGGCTCTAAGGAATACGATGATCCCAAGCTGTTTCCAAGGCCTTCCTAACCTATTGTACCACTTTCACAGTACCATCTCCTTTCCTGCAGGAGATACCACCGCCTGGGGAGGCAAAGTGTGGGCCAGGGGGGAGGTAGCCCAGGAATGGATTAAATGTGGGTGAAAGTACGGTCCAGTAAAACCAACAGTCAGCAAACAAGTCAGAAACTTATAGAGTGAGATGTGCTCAATTTACTCCAAGAATTTCTCCCAGGATTTCCTCCTATTCCAGCCAGGGTGGGTGGAAGCTTCCACTCAGGAGACAGGCAGTTTGGTCACAAGGTTGGCAAAAGGGAGTCCCAAAAAGACTAATGGACAGTCTCTCCACAAACCAACTAGAACAGGTAGTGTCAGAGTGGCTAGGCAGGATTCCGAGAAATCAGGGGCAGAGAAGTTATAAGGTCAGATGCATCTCCCTTCATGGATCTGAGCAGGGATGAGTGTGTACCAGAGAAATCTCATACAAGAAAACTGAAGACCTCACCCAGTTTAGGTGGAGGAGGTGCTAGAGGCTGGATTAAGAAATTTAAAGATCAAAAACTACCGCCTTAGGGCTTTGCTAGCTGCAGTGCAACAGAGAGAAGAGTTGCTAGAGGAATTGCAGGGGAGATACTCAGGGAATAACCCTTTACCTCCCTCAAATTCTTATGTGTATGAAGCAGGATCCAGTGAAAAATCTTGGAGCGGACAAGGAACCATATTAAAATAGGATACCCCTTCTGAGGACAGCTCTGGTGGTGCAGTATGTTTGCTGAAGTATGTTTGTTGCAACACTACTGGTGTGCTTTGTGTTTCCAAAGATGTCATTTTATTTCTTTTGGCAGTAGAGGTTGGATTTGCACTCATGTGCTGATGGAACCATTTCAAGTCCAGTTTTAACAGGAGCACCTTTCCTGTGACAAGGTGGCCCAAAGAGCTTCAGTTAGGAGGAGGTATGCACTGTTATCTGAGAAATTCTCATTAGACCTCAGCCTTGACGAACTGCACCTGGACAAAGCCCCTCTCCAGCTTATCAGAAACACTCTCTGTTCCCAGGAACTAGTGCTGTCTAATGAGCACCTCTTTTTTAACAAGCAGCCTTACAAACTTTATTCTTGTCTGAATAATAACCTAAGTAGAATAATATTTCTGTTGCCGGACCATTAATGAAAGTTACCAACTTGAATTTTGGCCAGGGTGGAAAATTACTGTGACTAAAGCCCGCTCTCCTGAGACCCAAAAAACAGTGGTCCAAAGTGAGATATTTTTGAGCTCTCAGCTCCCAGAAGATAACCAGCAAATGTGCATGTCTCAGGCACTGATAACTGGATGGCTGTGGAGCCAAGGAACTCTTAGTAATAACAGACAAGGATGGTTGGTGATAACCAAGGACTATTGTTATTTAAATCCTGTGAGAAAGACTAAGTTTTGACTGGTGAAGGGAGACCAGGTGGAAATATGGCAGCACTTTTTCACAGGAAAGACCCACAAGGCAGTAGAGCAGAAGTGCAGGAATGATTGGCAGGAAGTGGACATGGACCATAGGGCAGGACTGGAACCACCCAAGGCTCTCAAAGCCCTCTAACCAATGCCCAAAAGATGTGAAAGAACAGACTGTGCATGGTAACTAATTAGCATAGAAAGTGAGAAATCTGTCTTTGGGGCAGTGAAATCTGTCCATAAAAAGGTATCCACCCCAAGCCTGAGAGGCGCCCTCCAGACCCTGGAGATCTCATCAGCTGGACCAATGCAGCTGGTTTGCCACTTACTGCCTGGACTGATGCTGAGACCAGGATTGGCATGCCATCAGTTGGACAGACACTGGAGCAAGGGCTGGTGATCCCTTTCCCCCTCTTTTCTCATTTTTCCCTTCTCTTTTCTTTTTTTTTTTAAATTCATCTCGCCCTTTTAAAATAACCCGTTTAATTTCTCTTTTCCCTTCCACCCTATACTTTTATTGAACTCCCCCTGTCATGAGCTTAATTTCTCTTTTCCCTTTACCCTTCTCTTTTATCCCAAACCCACTCCTGTGTGCCTATATAATAGGTCAGCGACTAAGATACCCATTTCCATGTCAAGCATGTAATTTACCAATAAAACTCTCTGACTGATGGAGGGCCCTCTGACTGTTGTCATTCCTTTCAACCAATGAACATTTTTGAATCTTAAGTGCTTCTTTCCTATTAAGGGATGTTCATCACAGGTCACTTGAGCAAAGACATTTTTTTCCTTTTACCTGAAGGGTATTTTCTGTGTTATGTCTCCCCTCTTATTATTTCACTGTACATATACAAGAGAAGTGTGAACTCTTTGAACTATCTATCAATTGCTGTTAGAAATACCTCAGGTTAGTTCCCTGTCAGGATTTTGGATGCTTGTGGGAGTGAAAGAAATCCTCTGTGTATGTGTGTGTGTTTGTGTGTGTGTGTATTTACTTCAGCATCTACGTTTGTAATTCTGTGGTTTCTCATAGCAGTATAGGCACTTTTTACTGCTTTGGTTTATTTCTACAATAAATAGTAGCCCTTAAACTACCTTTATTTTAGCAGTGGAATTGTACTTATCTACTTTCAAGCTCTGTATACTCTTCATAAGATGTATAGAGGCAGTTTGTATCATTCCCTGCCCTCAACAAGCAGTCATTTCAATTTCCTTCTAAACCTCATTTAAAATTATTTCTATACATCAGTAGTTTTGAACCACTTATAAATATATTGTGTGGGAAGCAAACTTATGTTTCTCAGCCTTTCATCTATTTTAATACAAAAATATGGTATTGCACCTAGAATAACTGGAAATTTAAAAGGCTATGAAAATGGATAATTTTATTCTGAAAACAAGTGTCACAGTTTCCATACTGATGTTTAGTTTAATTTTGAAATTGTCATTTGTAGTCTAAAAAAATCCCATTCTAGTGAAGGAGCTGCTGGGAAGCTGTAGTACAAAATGTTGAATTGAGCCAGACACAAAACTGCTTTGTCAGAGTTTGTTCTGTACATAACATGAAATTCTATTTCAAGTGAACCATTGTACTAAACCTGAATTTTCTACTTCAGATTTGTCCCTAAAAGTATTCCCAATCTGTAGTTTAAGATGTGTTTTGCTACAGTTAAATGTCTTGATCATAGTTTTGACAATGCAATTAAAAATCAAATTGGTATGAAAGGAAGCTACTGAATACTTATCTTATGCTTTTAACTATGTAAACACATGAATTTTTATATATATATATATAAAAAAATATATATGCTTGTCCCACAGGGAAAGCCATGTCAAACCCTAGAAACCTCAATATTTTGAACTTAGAGTTCTTAAATGCAATAAGATGGAGTGTGTTTGAGTAAAACAGTATTTTGGCCAATTATATTTTACTCGATCTTGGATGGATATAGCAATGAAACTGCTTAAGTTTTAATTAGTATTATGGCATTGTTTTGTTTTATTCCTTGTGGGTCCCTTCCAAATCGGGATATTCTATGATTTTCCATTTTCTCTTTGTTAATTCAGAGGTTATAAAAAAGAATCCATCACAGTAAGTGAAATCTTGGCTTGAGTCAAACTTTCTAATATTATATTATGCTTCATTTTTGGCCCAAGATTTTGGATTTAGGCCCTGAAAGTTGTAGTTAGGAAGTGTGGAGGTGGCTAAGGCGTGGAATAAACCCATAGCTTGCTTTTACTTTGGTATTCCTGCTAAGGATAAAAATGGTACAAATAGTAACAGTAATAATAATAAATGTTCATCAGAACATATTTTCAAAGGCAAATACAGTTCTATTTGTTTAGATAAAAATTCTTTCAGTGAAAAATAAATACTCTGCCTCGGAGTGAATGGGAGAAAATGGGACAGTCAAATGCTATGGTTTCTGGAAGTCAGAAGTCACTAGGGCACCATACTGAGTTTTAAAATAAAGAAACACATTAGTTGAATTAGACTTTGATGTGGAGGATGTATTATTTTATAAAGCCAGCCCTCTATTTTTATTGTCTAGTAGTCCTTGGAGTGGGAATATAATTGTAATGTGCCCATTTAGGAGCTGTTTATGTTGTTTTAGTTTCTGTTCTACTGAAGGATTTTAAACCTAAGTAGCTAACTTATTAATGAGTTAGCTATTCATTAATAAGAAGAAAAGCATGTATGTTTAATAGCTATGATTTTAAATCATGAGTACTTGGACATGCAGATCCATCATTTTTACAGATAGCTTTTAAATTATTTTACTGAAGTTTTGACGTAACATTCTAGCTGAGATGTCTTTATCATCTTCCTTTCTTCTTGGTGTGTTGATTTGGCACTTTTCCCCTCCTCTGCCCAACTGTAATGAGGGTAAGTGAATGACTTTCATGAGGGCCTGGCATTTGGCCAGCGTCAAACCACGGCACTTGGCATTTCACTTTCAGGAGAATTTTTATTGGCTTATGAAGTATATTTAAAATTTGACCCAATTTACCATGTGTCAGTGTGTTATTCACACTTTAAATCTCGTTCTAAACTGGTAAAATTATTTTTTTTTCCACAGGGGAAAAGGATTTTATGCAGTTGAAACACATTCTTTGTTAGTAGAGAGTTGACTTTCATTTTAATGGTCTAGTATTTTTGGTCAGATTATTAGTTGTCCCTGGATGAGGAAAAGACTATTTGAATGGCTGTTCCTTTTAATCCAAATAATCCTGGTCTCTAAAGAGATTAACATAAACATGTATAGTTGCTTCCTTTTGCCTCTGCTTCAGTGGTTTGGTTAGTTAGACTATATGCCATCTCTGATTTATGAAGAGCAAACCAAAAAACAAACTAAAACTCTGTGAAAGTGATGGCTAATTAAAACCATAACTACTGACTGAGAAAGCAGCACAAACTGGGTAAAAAGTGGATTGTTTATTGTTCACAACACAAGCTGGGCCAGAAAAGAATTATTGCTCACATGAGAGGTAACTCAACTATCTCTTTGCAATCCTATGCGAGTTGATGTAGTATTGATGTTCTTGCACAGACCCAGTGAACTTTTAAGCTGGGTAATTTGCTTGAGGAACAAATTTCGTGTGAAATAGGCATCAATTAAAATTGTTGATGGGAACTGCTCATTTGTGAGATACAGCAAATGGATGTCATCTGGTAATTGACTGGGCTTACACTGCTAAAATGTGAAATTAATCTGTTTTGTAGCCTCAGTAAACACTGCTGGAAGAAACAATCAAAAGAGGATGGTTATTAATTTTTTTTAATTAAAATTGTTGCCCTCACTGATAAAGAGCCTTGCATGCAAACATTATATAGTTAATTTATATACCTCTTTCATTCTAAGTGCCCAACTTCTTAATTTGGCAGCTCCTAGACAAAGAAACTTCCTTGTGCCCCTAACTGATCTCAACACTAATGAAGCTCAAAATATAACACTTTTTTCTTTGAGATGCTGATTTGCTGCCTAATGTATCATTGTGGAAGTTTCAACACTTACATAAAATTAATTCTTTAAGAACTGGTACAGTGGTGTGTACACATAATGTCATATCTCTGTACACATATTGCTGCTGCCTTCAACTGGCTCTGTTTTCTGCCACTTTTTATACTTCAAGCAGTGCCTTGCTTAAAAAGCAACTCTCATGTTCTCTATCACATCAATCAGAATCGAAGGGCAAATTCTGTCTGAATATTAGTCTGTGGTACTGCCTCAAATCTTGTTGATTATTTACTAATTGTTTAGTTAAGGTACAACAAATACTGTAGAGTTCAGGCTGGGATAGAATACAAATACATACATGTAAGACATCTGAATTTACAGGAACTAAATAACTTCAGCTACCTGACGTCTAACAACTTTCAAAAACAGATTCTAAAAAATCAGACTATGTATCCCCAGGACAATGGTGGCATGAGGCATAACTTGAACATGGTTAGAGTTTTCACCAAAACAAATCATATTCTGCACAAGTTCATACATTATTTTAATGTGAAACATACTTTGTCAAAAGTTTTGTCTGAAAGACTTCTTCCACTGCTAAAAAAATATGAAAGTAACTGGAACATGTATTTAAATCTCTCAATATTTTAGCTAGCTCTCCTGCATAGAAACCCCAGTCCCAAACAGAATGGGCAGAGGGTTCAGCTCTTGAACAGACCAAAGACTGATAAAGTCAGTTTCCAAGTATGAGGCATTGACCATAAGGTGTATTTTCATTTAATTAAGGCAACCTGAAAAATCCGTTGGTAGAAATAAAATGCTTTGGTGCTCCATCATTATTACTCCAAGACAGTTAACTGTCAGGTAGCTTCGTTTTCACATTAAATGTCAAAAGTCATGTGACACTGAAAATGTGTCTCTGCCTATTGCAGAAAGCAAATAACTCTGGATGGTATGTTTTCTATTTGCAATTCCTGTAACAGGTCTAGCAATGATAATGTATCACAGTTGCTTTCCTGACCAAAATCAAACCAATAAAATGTATTCTACTTTAAACAATAATAACAACAACAAAACAACAACAATCATTTTGTATTATATTAATTTGCTAAATACATTAGAAATCATTAAGTAAAAAACTGCATAAATATTTAAATCTTTGTTTGAATATTCTTGAAATGTAGGCAGCTCACACTGCAGCATCTTGATGCTTTTTCCTCTGGATTTAATAGCTAGCATGGATAATCTAGCATAGAGAGGAATCCTATCAGGGCTTCACTAACAAAACTGATCTAAAATAAATGGGTGTTCAATAAATCAATCAATTTTTGTATATTACAATACTTCCAGAGCTGGGAAGGAACATCTTCCTTCATCATATCTCCTTTTGTATTATTAATACAGAGTTATTGTGTGTGTTTCAAAGGCATAACTCCAGGACAGAGTTGGATAGTTTGCATCATGATCAATTGAATATGATTTCAAAAATGTTAAGGGAGGAAACGTTCAATGAAATATTTCAGAGCAGACCATGGAATTGGAATTTTATATGAATATTCGCCTATAATATTAAAGTTGATTGCTATAAGCAAGCTAATGCAAGTTAGTTTGACCTTAAATGGAAAACTTATGAAGCACTGGTTCTACATCCTTCAAATGTTGAAAGAAGTACCCATATCCATTTCAAGATTGATTTGGGGTTTTACTTATCAGGCATGAAGAAAATGCGAAGGTTAGCCTCATATTTAAATATTTTGAAAAGAAGAATGTCTGTAAGATACCAGATAACTCTTGGGGCTTTGGTAGATTTTGTTTATTTATTGGGTTTGTTTGGTTTTTTTTTTTTTTTTTGGGTTTTTTTTTTTTTTTTTTTTAATTGAGGAAGAAATTGAAAGACAGGGTCAACACCTGCTGAGATGTTTACAGCTACTCACACATCCTTATCTCTAATTGGAGTGCTACAGTTCCAACAAACTCTTTTGCCTGTAGGTAAATTTTCACTTTTCACACATTGTCAGCATGCCTAGGGATTGAACTTGAGGTGAAAAATTCAGGGTGGTTATGTTTATGTTTTAACCTGAACTTGTCAATATGAGTCTGGGGACCAATATCTGGAATTCCACCTTCTTTACTCAGGATTTTATGCATTTCACTTACATGTGAAGATGACAGAGTGCAAATCAATGTGCTATGCTTAACAGTGTTTAAACAAACAAGTGTCTGCTGATTGCCAGGTACTGCTGCAGTTCCTCATTTTCCACTCATAGCTAGGCTTTGGCTCACCAAATTCTTGTAACACAGACACAGAAATAGCAGTTAGAGTTCTGACTGTAACAGAAAATATCACACACACGTTGCCCTAGGCTTTATGTATGTCTCCCAGGAGTAAATATATAACCCATAAGCTTATAAACTCTGCTATTTTTTTTTCCCTATTTGATGAAACAGAAGCAGGAATAGAAGGAAGCCCTGAAGCATAGATCATGTTATTTTGTTCAGTAACAGGCATGGAACATGACAAACCAGAGACAGCAGCGTGGCAGAATCACAGGAGACACTGAGTAAAACCTCCACTGGCATCTTTCATGTCCTGAGATCTGTGTTCCTGGGGTCACACAACCCATATCTTCCCTGAACCTTATTAGGCTGCTCCAGCAGGACCATCCGTATGCTAATGAGACCTTTGAAATGCTTTGCATGCTTTTGTTATTTTAACTTCCTAGCACATATCAGAAAGACCAAAGTTCTCCTTTATTATTTTACCACCTTTTAGCAGCAGTAGCCTGGGTGGCAGTTTAGAGTAAGTGGAATAAAAATTCAGTGTACTGCTAATGACTCAGTACAAAGGCCTCTCTTTTGCTTGGCTTCTTTTTTTTAACACTTTTTTTTTTTTTATTTTTTTTTTTTTTTTTTTTTTTTTTTTGACAGGAGTAATCTCTATTTCATCTCTGCTACAAGCAGTGCTTTTTGGCCAATTTATAACTGCAGCTGCCTGGAGAAAGCCTAAAGGAGATGTGATAAAACCAGACTATACAGCAAAATATATTCCATAAACAAGCAACATGCACAGAGAAATAATTTGAAGTATGAGGGGGAAATGTCAATTAGGATGTCTGAAAACCAATTTTGCTTAAAATTTGAGGCATTATGTATATGTGGCATTTGCCAGCTTTCCATTTATCCTTGGAGGGAAGGCAGACATCAATCATACCTGCATGTCAGCTACTGTCAACAGCGCCAAAATTTTTCAGTGGACTTTTTCATCTGGCACAAGTTAATTTAGAATATATTAATGTAAGAACTATTGCCGTGATTTTTCCTGATTAGGCACACAAAAATTAGTTCACTTAAAATATATGCTATGAAACTGAATAATGTCTCTTAAGTTGCTACTGATCCAAGCTTGCCTCCATTCAAATGTTGCTGATTATTAGGAATAACTTTTCTTTCTATGATTAGAACACTTTGAAAGGTTCTAGAGTTAGAAGAGTCTTCTAAAGATGAACCTTTCTGCTTACATGCTCTGAAACAAATATATTGCAAGCACCTCTCACAGGTCTTAGAGGTCTCAGATTTAGAGGTCTTTCCCAGTCTAGATGATTCTATGATTCTAAGTATGTCTGCAGTGTTGTGATCAAAAAAAATAAGTTTTCCTCATGCCTAAATAAAAGATTCCTTCTCACCTCTCAGATGTGCAATATTTAATCTCTCCCCAGTAGAGATCTATTACTATTAGTTAATAACAAATTTGACATAGTTCTAAATCTGTTGTCATGTGATTTGGCCTTACATTTTTTTCTGAACTCAGTAAGATGATTTCTTTCTGCTTGGGCCAGATTTTGTAAGCCTTATTCCATTCGATATTCTCTATACTTCTTTTAAGCACAATCTGGCGTTCTCATGGGGCCCTGGCTTTAAGGGGGAGCACAGGACAGTACTGAAGTATGAAAATAGCAGAAGCATGTCGTTTATAGTGTGTGTGTGTGTCTAAGATGTCAAGTGCACATTTAAATAAATGTTCTGTGAATTTGGTACTTACTCATTTTCAGCTTTCCACTGTTTATAGTCAGGCTTGGAGCAGACTTGGACAAATAAAACGATAACAGTTATTTTTAAATTGCTTCAGCCACACAACTACTGCCTATTGAGCTTTCACATGCTTTATCTGAGTGCTTTCAAAAAATACATTGTCAGTTGCAACAAAATCTATGATGCAGGAATTGCTGTGCCCTCTGATGTTTTGTAAAGGGTGTAATACAAATGTTTGCAAAACACTCTGTACCTATTGAAACTCCTATGGGTAATCCTGTTCAAACTAGACCATGAGAACTTGGACAGCTGTCTAAAAAAGATTTGCAACTTTTGTTCTTCTAAAGACAGAGTGTTTAGGTTTTTTGATTGTTTGTTTGTTTGCCTTTTTTTTTTTTAGGCTGCACCTGAAGTCTCCTTCCTTTATTTAACAGTGGTCTACTACATTCTTCTGGAGTTAGCATGCTTCCTGTGGCATTCCATCATTCTGTCAAGGTGGTGCTTCACAATATTTTTCACATTTTCTGCCTCATATATCAAACTGTAGAAGCTATCCATAAGGCATAGCTGTCATTCTGTAAAATTTTTAGTAATGCTCTCATTTTTATCTGACAGCAAGAAATACCTAAAGTAATAAAAAATAATTTCTACTTCATTTTTGCTTTGGTGCTCATTCTGTCCCTGTCAGTGTCTATACGTTATAGTAGGTGAGATTTATACATCCCCTTACTTGGCATTTTGGGAGAGCCATGCACAGAATCTGAGACTGTGAAATTATTCCTCTTTTCAGGATTAAAATATATATATATTATTTCAACTCACAAAACCTTCCATTGAATGTGTTATATATGCTCTATTTGAACATAAATCAACATTTCATTGAATACTTTCTGTTCTCTGCATGCTCTTTTTTTTCTGTCCAGATTCTTACATTCTCCTGTTTCTACAGTTCTGAGGATCATTAAGTTTTGCAGTATATTTGCAGAGAATTATTTTTTCCAGGAGAGGACACAATGACAAATCTCCAATTTATATACTATTCAGTTGAGTTGTGTCATTTATCTGCAAATTCAGTCCTCTAAGTAACTAAAATAATCCTGAGGAGAATATAAAATAAATCTGTCGTATTTTAAATTCAAATCAATATATACTGTCATAACATATAGCTGAAAAAAAATTGTTGAAATCTGAATATCAGAGCTTTTAACAGGTTTTACGTATCCTGGAGATTTTACCTCAATGTTCAATGTTACTTCCATGCAGCCAGTAACTTTCTGTGATCACTAAAATGTCACGTTTTCAAGGTCACCTGTTTGATACTCCACTTGATTCTTCATGAGGTGCAGGTTAACATCAAAGAACACAAAGGATGTACATCTCCACTGGGCTGAGTCTGTAATGCATTTGTTAAATGATGTCTGAAATACGAGAAGTATGACTAAACCAGAATTATTCAGTTGTGTGATCCTTAATAGAAGTCTAACAGTACTGTACAATAATTCCATCTGTTTCCCAAACTCTCTCACATTGACTCCTCCATGCTATTGACTCCCCTATATTGTCACAGATTGATACAAAAGGCTTTGGAAAAGTTAATGCAAATATTGGCAGGTTATTTCAGTGCCTCCTAGCCTATAAAGGTACAGAGATTTAAATTCCTTGTTGTACGGAGGCACTCTGTCCAGTATTAGCAATTCAAATAAGGAGCTGTGCGTTATACCAGAGAGCAAGAACTGTCAGGGCTTCAAAGTTAATTAGACTAAACAGACAACTAATTACGTCTTATTAAAATGTAAAGGACCTGTGACAAATTGCACTAATTGCATGTTCTTATATATCTGAAGAGGTCAGGCTACTTAAAAAGCGTGTTGTTAATGGAAGACAAATGTAGTTTTATATGCTTGATAGGAATATTATAAACTGCATTATTTATGACTCTGGTAGGAACACTTAACAATTTTAAGCTTTAAATCAAACTGTTCATTAAGCTAGGGAGTCAGCACACAGTCCTGAAAATAGTCTGTAAAAACCTGCTGCCAATGTAATATTAATTTGAAGGTCTGTTGTTTCCCACCCCCACCCCTTGGCAATACAGCTATACTGTTATTTTAAAGTATGTAAACCCTAAGGGAGTTAGAGCTCTTTGAAGTTTTTCCTTACTGTCCCAATCAAATAGCACAAAAACATTTTATCATATTAATATTTTCAAGAACTGTGTAAAAATCAACCACTCTCAGGTCTAAATGTTTGCAACTCTATGTGATAATTACCAGTAAAATGAAGAATTAAATAGTGGATAATCGGACGAAGAATACAGAAGAAAGGTGAGGAAATACCCTAAAATCTTTGTAGTTGTGCTAGGGTAACTTCATGATGCTTGTATCCCCAGCCATCTGTTCTGTTTCTGCTGGATATTAGGTTCTGCACGTTTAAGACTGGTTCTGAGAGCAAAGGAGGGGAGAAAAGAAGCTCACAGTTTGTTTGCAGAAACTGCACTCACTGTCCCCATTCCTTCTCCTGGACTGTGTTGTCTGCAGCACGGGCAGCAGGAGAGAGCTCTCCTTTGCCTTTAGTTAGTTTTTATTTTAGCTACCTGAGGCAGAGAACTTCCCTGGACTGTGGCTTTTCTTTTTCTTGGAACTGACCAGCCCCTGCTCTGGACTGAAAACCCAGAAAAACACCAGGAGGTCACACCTGTGGCCCACCAGAGTCCAGAATGGGGCATTTTCCAGCACAGGAGGGACTGATAAAAGACTGAGCTGAGTTACACCCCACAGCAAGAACTTTATGAAGTTGCCATCTCTTCAGAACAGTGAGATGTTCTATTGTTTAATATTATTAATTTTTTATGCATGTGAATACTTTGCTTGTTAAATAAACAGGTCTTTTTTCCACTTTTCTCCAAGGAAATCCTTCCCTGGACCAGTAGGTGGAGAGGCCACTTCAATCTGCTTTCTAGAGGGACCCCTTTGGGCGTTTCCTCCCAAATTTGCCTGTAGGAGAAGTGGATAAAGGTGACCTCATCCCTGATAAGTAACAGCTGTGTTAATTACCCAATACAGCCTCACCCCTCGTGAGTCACAGCTGCATCTAATAAGGATGAGTGAGATAAAAGAGGGGCTTGGCTGGGGAGGGGAGGATTATTATGGAGCTGGAACCTTGAGGAGCATGAAGGACAAAGTCAGGGAGCAGGATCCTGAGGAGAGAGACTCCCTGCTGTGAGGTTAGTCTGGGTCTGCAGTCAGAGCCTGTTGTTGGAACCTGCAGTCACAGTCTGGCTGGGTAAAAGCTGCAGTCAGAGCCTGCACACTGATCCCTGCAGTCAGAGGCTGCAAGGGAACCCTACAGCAGGAGCTACTGCAGGCAGAGTCAGTGAATGGTTGGGGTCAGAATGGCTGAGCTGTAAAGAGGAATAAACCAGGGCCCTGGTTTATGTTATGTTTAACAGGAAGTCTGTTCCTAGGCTCATTTTTACCCTCTAATTGAAGGGCTGCTGCAACATTTGCCCTAAACAAAGAACAGTGTTGTCATTCAATATGGAGCCATTATTGCATTTCTGCCTAGATACACTAATATTTAAAGTACTGTTTATTTTCCATTTAAATGTTTTAGAGTAAGTGTAAAAGCTGGGGTATTTATGATCTGCAAATGAACCAGGCCAAGACTAATGCAGGAGTGAAGATTTGCTATGATGGAACAAAAGGGAGGTGCCATTTCAAATCACAACTAACACAGGAGGACACAGAATCACATTTAGAAAGCCTTTGTCACAGGCTTGGGAGCACATTATTTCTTAGACTGCTCTTAGGATAAAAATCAGTGCTAAGAAATACATCTGGAGTGAAAGCCAAGGACACTGCAGTGATAATAAATTTATAATGCTTGCACAGGGAGGTAACCATACTTGCTAAGACAGATATTCAAAATCACAAATTTTCCCAGACACTTCCATAGCAGAGAACATGGAAGGCAGTGTTAGAATTTTTGTGGTACTATAAGAGCATTGCAGATAGTCTGCAGGAGTAGTTTTCATTTCAGGTATTGTGAAGAGCAGTAATGTCCATGATCCTCTTGAGTTTTTAGAGGGAAAGATGACATGGCTGAGTATGATGCTTAGTGTACATTATGTTTTTCTTTGCTCTTAACAGTTACTACATTTCAAGTCAATTATTCTTAAATTCTTGCGCATTTCTCCCCTGATAAATTAATGTCTAGATCAATAATTATTCTTGCTGATGCTGGTAGTTTTATGTAAGAGTCCCAGGAACCCAACCATCATCGTGCCTAATTGCTTCCAAGTTAATGAAAGGTCATTAGTCAGGGTTTTTTTTCTGACAGCAAAATCATGTAGTTCTTATTGAAATACATTGTTTTAGCTGAATAGATACAGGTTTCAAATCTGAGTAAACGCTAGAAAATAATCTTTAGTAGGAGAGATGTATTTTGATATGGAACCCTTCATACTTACTGAAAAAACCTCATAAAATTAACCTCACAAAGCAACAGGACAGAACTTTGAGTGACAAATACGGAGATTTAGATTTCATTTCTAATAGAAATATTTTTCCTTACAATTTGTATACTCTTACAAGTATACAAAATGGTAAAGCATTTTTGTTTTCTTTTGAGTTTAAAGGAAAGGAATACAGAATCAACTAGACTGGAGAGGACCTCAGAAATCATCCAAACTCTGATTGAACAACACCATGTCAATAGATCATGGCCCTAAATGCCACATCCAGTCATTCTTTAAACACTCCCAGGGACAGTGACTCCACCACCTTCCTGGGCAGCCCATTCCAATGCCCAATAACCCTTTCTGGGAAGAACCTCTTCCTAATGTCAAAGCTAAACTTCCCCTAGTGCAGTTTAAGTCTGTGTCCTCTTGTCCTGTCACTGGTTGCCTGGGAGAAGAGACTGACCCCCCAGCTGGCTACACCCTCCTTTCAGGGAGTTGTAGAGAGTGATAAGGACTCCCCTGAGCCTCCTTTCTTCCAGGCTAAACACCCACAGCTTCCCCCAGCTGTTCCTTATAGGACTTGTGTTCCAAGCCCCTCACCAGCCTCGTTGCCTCCTCTGGATGCGCTCAAGCGTCTCAACGTCCTTCCTGAACTGAGGGGCCAGAGCTGGACACAGCACTCAATGTCCTTCCTGAACTGAGGGGCCAGAGCTGGACACAGCACTCAATGTCCTTCCTGAACTGAGGGGCCAGAGCTGGACACAGCACTCAATGTCCTTCCTGAACTGAGGGGCCAGAGCTGGACACAGCACTCAATGTCCTTCCTGAACTGAGGGGCCAGAGCTGGACACAGCACTCAATGTCCTTCCTGAACTGAGGGGCCAGAGCTGGACACAGCACTCAATGTCCTTCCTGAACTGAGACACCCAGAGCTGGACACAGCACTCAATGTCCTTCCTGAGCTGAGGGGCCAGAGCTGGACACTGCACTCAATGTCCTTCCTGAACTGAGGGCCCAGAGCTGGACACAGCACTCCAGGTGTGGCCTCACCAGTGCCAGGTACAGGGGAAGAATGACCTCCCTGCTCCTGCTGGCCACACCAT
The DNA here is from genome assembly GCA_017589585.1 of Phylloscopus whistleri. Classification (NCBI taxonomy): domain Eukaryota; kingdom Metazoa; phylum Chordata; class Aves; order Passeriformes; family Phylloscopidae; genus Phylloscopus; species Phylloscopus whistleri. The sequence continues at coordinate 1,438,832 of JADMLD010000857.1, read as the reverse complement.
TCCTGACCCAGACCAGGATGCCTTGGCCTTCTTGGCCCCCAGGGCACACTGCTGGCTCATGTTCAGCTGCTGTCACCAGCACCCCCAGGCCCCTTTCTGCCTGGGCATTGTTCAGCCACACCGTCCCCAGCCTGTGGGACTGCAGGAGGTTTTTGGGGCCAAAGTGCAGGACTTGGCACTTGAACTCTTTAAACTTCATGTGGTTGGGTTTGGCCCAATGATCCAGCCTGTCCAGGTCACTCTGCAGAGCCTTCCTGCCCTCCAGTGGATCGACACTCCGTCCCAGCTTGGTGTCATCTGCGAGTTTGCTAAAGGTAGAGAGGATTTGTTATGACCCAGCAAAGTAGCTTAGCCACTGTGGGTTATAATTTCTATCTCATTCTTCTGCATCTGTCCTAGTTTCCATGGAATTTGTTATTTAAGTAGGATAATGGAAACCTGGTTTATAGTTTTCTAGGCATTATTGCCAAATAAGTGTTGGATTTGGTTGATTTTGGTGTGGGGGTATGTGTGTGTGGTGGTGGTTTTTGGGGTTTTTTGGTTTGGGGTTTTTTTGTGTTTTTTTTTTTTTTGTTTGTTTGTTTGTGTAAAATCTACATACCTGATAAACATATGAAGAATGTCCTGTGAGATTTCTTTCATCAACTCAGCCCTGCTGAATTGTACAAGGTAGATACAGGGCATGTTTAGTACAGGGTAATTGAAACAACCAATATATGATTTGACTGCAGCACAACTGTCTGAGAATTTGCCTTTTCATATGCTACTTCACTTGTTGTATGCTGTGCATGAAATATTATACATAATAAGTCAGTGCATTATATAAATTAGAATGTTTAAAATCTTGATTACAACTCTTCCCTGAAGTTGATGAGAATCTTCTACTTTACAAGGCAGTTGCACTTTTAAGCCCATTCCATTTTGGCAGTTGTTTTGATTACATAGCCTTGAATTTTTTAAAAAATGGATTAGATAGATATTTCTTGCTAACTTGATAGTCTGTGGTGTTGCTGGAATGAAATTTGTATAATGTTTCTAAAAGCTACTACTGTTTGTGTTTTTCCTGGCTGTACACCACTGGTCATGTTTCTGCAATATACTTCTTTTCATTAAAGGGAGAGGCTAAAATCATCTTTTTGATTAGCTGAAATGGGTAAGAGTAATATCCAAATTTCATTTAAAAAATGAATCTATAGAAATGTTTCCTAATGTCTTGGCTGCATCAGAAAATAAATTATGGTTATTAATGGTGAATACAGCTATATAAAATGTAGAAGAATGAGAGAGTGGAAATGATTTAATATAAATGGATATATTTTGATTACTGATAGAATAATTTAAGTGCTTTGAACTGTGCACCTAAGTAGTCCTTAACCTATCTATATAGGGTACAAAATACCTTGCTTCAGCAAGCTAATTAAATATAGATGAAGTATGTCATTTTATAGCCTCCTGACTTAAAATAAGAATATTCAAATATATAAATAGAAGATTTTCTTGGATTTTCTTCTGAAAGCAAAAAGCTGATATGGTTTTACACTCTCCTTATTTTCTAAATCTCACAAATAGTTTATCCAGCATATTGCTATGCTGGTAAAAATGTTCAGTTCCTGTACAGTGTTATGTCATACCTTTCCTTGTTCTGAGAAGTGCATCAGAAGAAAAAAAAAAATAAAATTCACTGCTTTCTCATATTTATCCCCTAGGGCTGTAGTTTAATTGGCCTATGAACAACCTCACACTCAAGAGTGTCTGACAAATCTTGCAGCTACACAGTGGTGACTCTGAACCAGATACTCCACGATTTTTTCTTGCCATCAACAGTACTAGAGCTGCATCCCTTGATGTTCCTGATTTTTCACATGAATATCACCTTAGCTGGCCTTTGGCACTTAATGATGGTACTGAGCTTACATTTGCTTCTAGTTAATGAGCTATCATGGAGTGTTGTTAATTAGTCTAATTTTGACCACATGTGAAAGCCATATAGACTCTGCTTTAATATAAATTTGTGATAAAATTAGTTTTCTGTGAGACTGTCTCTCCTTAACTGACCTGTGCAGTAGCAAAAGGAAATTGGCTACCCCAGATGCAGTCAGATTATGTATGCATAATCTTAAATACAATACTGGTAGGAGCACCTTTTATAATTTTCCCAAGAGAGGGACTGCAGCAGAAATCTAAACTCGCAATATTGGTATGCCCTGCACAGAAAATGTGTATACAAATGACACCTGAGTAGATTGAATCAGAAGTCGTTGGTGGAATGAAATCTTCTTCTGGAATGATTAGGTTACACTCCCCAGTATGTAGAGCTAACAGATAGCTGCCAAAGCAAATCCACATAGAGAGGAAGAAGGAAATTGCTGTTTCTGAATGGCAGCCTCTGGCTGTGCTCCCCAGAGAAGATGTCAGGACCAGAGATGATGAGTTGCAGGGTCTGACAAGGATAATAAATTGATCCAAAATAACCCAAACCTGGTGAACCCTTGGGTGTTCTGCATGATGTGTGAGTCTGACAGGATTTCTGCGCACATGTCTTGCGTCCAGGGAGGGAGACAAAGGACTGTACAGCTGGCTGAGCCTGTTGTGTTACAACAGGTTATGGTGTTATTGATAATTATTTTTACTTTAATCAAAATAAGCTTCTTTGGATTAGATTGGAGACCAGAGGGAGCAAGCAATTTACTGATATTGCTGGACATGCATTTTTAAAGTATTGGTCAGTAACACTGTAAGCAGACATAAAACTTCCATCATCTGTGTGACATTTCTCATAACTCTATCACTGCAGAAGTAATCCTGAGTGTGATGGCAACATACCAGTAATATACTACTTAGTGGTAGCTGTTTTTCTCAGGCAAATGAAAACATTATCCATGGAGTAGAAATGCATGTTGCATGCATGTGCTGTGCATGCAGTCTCACTAGACAATTTCCTGCAAAGGGGGATAGAGTTACTCAGACACAGGCACAAAGTCAACCTTTTTGTTCCAGATATTTTCTCCAAAAAAATTGCTCCTTTTTTATGGACAGAGAGAACTAGGTACTTGTGTTTCTTGCAAATCAGTTTTCAGCCAGATGGATCAATTTACTACTCCACAGATAAATGATTTTCATGAAGCATGTTACAGTTCTGTTCAGAGATGGCTGCTTTCTTCTTCACAGTATTTGGATTCACCAAGGTAATGCAAATTTGTAATGAAATTCATAGACTTTTATAGAGTTTCTTGTGATGGTCTCTAGAGTATCAATATTCAACTAGACAGTGAGAAGAAGGCAGATATAATTTTCCATACCATGCAGAATTAATTCAGAAAGTCAGACTTGTTTTGTGTTTACCTGTCTTTTCTTATTCCTGCAAATTTGAACAGTTTACTCTCTGTGCAATATGAAACACTCCCTAATTTTGTCTTGTTCTGCATTAATCCCTGTTCCAATGTCACAGATGACTTGTAAATAACATTGTTTTGTTATTTGTACATTTTGTTATGGGATAGCAAATGCTAAAAATTATTGCACCATTTGAAGTAACTGCATAAACAAAATTTAACAAGAAATCCTTAGAATCTATGTATCTCTTAATGCTGGAGAGAAGTAGATTTTTTTTCCCATATTTGCAGTGAATTTAAAGACATCTATTCTCTATGGCCTTAAACCAAAGGTATTGTTCAGTTTAATGTCCTTGTTTCTGCATCTGCAAAATGATCAGTTAACTAATACACATGGTTTGGGATGCTCTTTCTGGGTGCTGTGACTTAATATTCATTTGTCACTGTAAGGGATAAAAAAATTCTTTGTTTTGCACATATTCAAAGCTTAACTCCATGGCAATTTCACTGTCAGACTCTCATTTGGCAAATAGAGTGAATTCAGGTACGGAGCCCTTGATTCCTCTTTCAGTTTAATTCTTTACAAAACCTTTTATTTTCCTCTTGGATTCTTTTCTCCCATTCTCAGTAAACTTTTCAATGATAGTCTGCAGTTGTTTCTTTAAGCCTGATAGATATTTGCAGCAGCAATAGGCTGAAATTATAATTGAAATGAGGGGCTGTGATCATGCTTATCATCTGCATATGTCCCCACATTGTGATCATTAATTTATTCTGGTTTGCTATCTTAAAATTAAAACTGATTCATACTTTGTAAATATAATCAAAGACAACAGCTGCCCTCTTCTGTATCTTTAATAAAACAGAATCTTCTCAGCAATCTTTTTGTCTGGAAAAATTACTATTTTATTTCAAGACTAAATCTCTTCTTTTTTGTGTCAGTTTGATGAGTGGCATAAACCATTTGAGTCTAGTTCCAAAGTGCTGCTATTATGAAGGCATCATTAGGGGCTCCACAGTATAAACTTGCATTTTGATTTCCAATAAAAGCAGGACTAAAATCTCCATTTGATACTTTAATAGTTGAGTTGAATCTCTAAATTCAGCACAACAGCTTTTCAAGGGACAGTTGGAATTTCTATTCTTCCAATAAAATATTTATAAGAGTCTTCAGTAGAAACATTTCAAAAGGATCTTAGAAGTGCTACTTTGATTTTAGTCTGTCTTGGCTTTCCATAGCTAAGTAAATAGTAGTTCTCAAAAAATTTTAGCTGATGATGCTCTGAAGGTCTTTTGGGTATAGATCTTTTCAGAAAAGTTTAACTCCCCTGTTTTGGAATAGCCTAGCCAATTTGGTTAAGATTAAGCAATAAAACTTTCTCTGTCCATATTCTTGAGGCACAGTGTATTAAGGCAAGAGAATCACAGGAAATGTCACGTGTGCCCATCTTGCAGTATGGAATTTCATTAATTTTATGGCATTATGCATAATAAAGGGACTCTCTTTACTCAGTGTAAAGAGTTCATTTTAGCTGTAAAATGAACTCAAATATTCAGGCTGAAGTGGACAGACTGAAGAAAGGACACAAGGCTTCCTTTCATTTCTGTTTTCTGTTTCCTTAAGCCCTTTCCAATCTGTAGGTTTTATTATCTCTCTCTGGTTACTGCACTGCATCAAATGTTAGAAAGGTCAATAAAATCTCTTATCTATTGAAGCCAATAGTAACTAGAATTAGTAGGACACATATTTTGCCTCTCATTTCATGGAATATCTCCCTTGTAGTTATTGTTTTAAACTATTGTTGCATTTCTTTTAGTTTAGAGATTTGGGCCGGTCAGTCCTGGCTGCTATTTATAATCCAGAGGTTGAAACCCTGATTTCTATAGGAGTCAGACTTATCTCTGAGCAAGAAAACACACATTTATTTGTGTATATTTAACACCTTCAAAACAACATGATATACTGTAAGATTCCTAAGATGGAAAGGTATTATAAAAATGACAGGCTTTTACAAAAGCTGTGAAATAGTCTTCCATCCAAATTATTTGCCAATGTCTCAGAAAAGAGAATCTGTGCTTTTAGCTGAAATGAGTGGCTTTTCATGTCAGAGACGTGAAGGACAGGATTTGGTGCAAAAAACATTGACCACCCATCTAGAGCATTCATTTTGGGATGGCTTCTGTAGGACGTTCCCTCCATCCCTATAACATGCCCTTCCTTATCACCACCAGGCAAACAACTGCCAGCTCTATTTTTCCTGGTATGCACTGCTCTAATTGCATGGAAGGAAAAGTGATGTTCTCTGAGTTAAGCATGATCCAAGACCTGTGAAAAGCTGGATCTTGCAAAGTTTATGAGACGAAGAAACTGGCTTCTGCTCAGTGGGAAATCGTGGTAATTAGGAGTTAGGCACTGCTGTCTCTGAAATCAGTGCTGAGTGCTTTTCCTTACAGAAGGAAATATGCAAGGCTTTGTTCCTGTCAGGTCTTTGCACCCTGTGTGCTGTTAAATCCTGGTGGAGGATTTTCTAGCACATTAAGTAGTGGCTGCATGAAAGCTCCCATGTGATTGCAGGAAGTGCTCTGTATAGTATTGCTTTCATATGATAGGTGGTGATGGAGAGCAAATGTGATGGGGAACAGGTGTGCTGGGGTGGGAAACTTCAAGGGGAAAAGCACAGAGCAAGTTTCTTCCACATCATTTGTACAGGGAAAAATTTAAGAACAACCCTGCTGACTGGCTCTGGGTTTTCCGAAAGTCAAGCTGAGTTGTCCCCTTCTTGTTTCCCACTGACTCTTGTGGTAGCTAGTCTAGACTTGGTAGAAAGTTTGGTTGTGCACTGGACAGATGAATGAATGAAAACAAAGATTTATTTATTCATTAGATTTTCAAACAATATTTTTAACCACACGGTTTCTACTGCTTTCTACTACTAATTAATGTAAAACCACCAAAAATTGGAGGGGCTGGATGTTTGAGACTGTATTACTCTTTAAGCAGTCACTAAAATGTATAAAACCACATTAACACAAATTAAACCCCTTTAAAATAAAAACTATCCTCTCTTACATGCTCCAAAGTGCTGCTTCAGGTTTTCAATTGTCCTGCGAACTGCTAAAGTCTTACTTGGCAGAAGTTCTCTGATTATATTCTGGTGATGATCCTATCATTGCCATCAGATCTAAATGGTTGTGAATGCACAGGTCTGCCATTTAAGCAGGTGCTGTACCTCTCTGTCTGATCATTCACAGTTGTATGAGCTCTTCAGCAGGTGTTTCCAAGCAGGTAGTGTCCACAGAGCTCTTGGTGGCGAGGTTTGCAATGGGATTTGCCACACTGTAACTAGGTTGCCCTTCTCTGCTGGCTCAGTCAAAAGACTTTCATGGAAACTAGGAATAGCTTTCTATGTAAAAAATGCTCTGAGGGACACAGGGATTAAGTAGTTAAGAAGGAAGAATGAAGTTCTCCTTCAGACTGTGGTTAGTGAGGAACTTAAGAACCTTTGCTGTGCCAATGAACTGTATATTTCTCCATGATGTCTGCAACATCAGCTGTCTCTCATCCACATTTCTAAAGTGGCAGCTCTTTACTGTCAAAACCTGATAAGAACACCCTCTCAGTGGAGACCAGACAGTCTGCCTTTTTGCTGTCTTCCCTTTATGTTGGAAAGTTTTCAATAAATGTCCTGCAAAATTTGAATGACTTTGCAGACACAACAGTATACGAACAAATGGATGTTTTTGGGCTTAACACAAAGGTGTAGGTGTAGTTCTTGCCCACAGGTTCAAAAGTATTATACCTACCTCCATTCATAAACCTACAACGTGCTTTAGCAAGAAACCTGTTCTGATTTGGGAATTGGCAGTTGTTAAACATTTCGCCTTTTTTATGACTAAGAAAAATGGCAATAAAGGCATAGAATTAATAAAGGTGCAAGAATAAATGAAAAAATAATGGCTAAGGTTAATAGCACTAGTGAAACGTCTGTCTCACCAGCCTAATGATCCCTTAGATAACCAAGATGTTTGAGAGAGAATGATAGCTATAGCTTGCTGACCTGAACTCAGAGGGCAAACCTGGGAGAGAAATTAAGTATAGCTGTGCATTAGAAAGTAGAAAAATCCTCAAGAGCTAGTGTTTAATAATAAATGATGTACATTTGATGTACAAATGATGTACATAATGATAATACATTGGTTAGTGAAACGGCATCAATTTAATAGGAGATTGTCCTGGTTGTGGCCAGGACAGGGTTAATTTTTGGAGTAGTCAGGAGAAGGGCATGGTCAGAGAGCAGGACTTCAGCGGCATCCTAAATTTTATCAGCTATAGAAAAGTACTTTCCACACACTTATGGGGATGCTTGGAAAAAGGCTGTCTGGTGTTAGCAAACCAGGGAGTGAATTTCTGCTGTAAATGTTACCACATCTATTTTCTCCTAAGCTTTGCAATTGCTTTTAGTGCTGTGACTACCATTTACTGAGAAGAAAACAAAATTATATGTGTATGCACCCAAAATAGACTTGAAAGCAGATCCTGAAGCTGTGATTTATGTCTCCCTTTACAAGAAAAGTTATTTCTGCAGCCATCCAGTTCCATTCTTTTGCTGAGAAAAGTTAGACCAGATGATCTTTGCTGTTCCTTTCAACCTGGTATTCTATGACTCATTTTATCTGGGGTCCTTATCTACACCTAGATAGAAACTAGGGCTATATGCCAATAACCAAACTCTGGTTTTTAAGCCTTTCTAGAGCTTTGGTATACTTTCCTCTTCCCAGCTCCAGCAGTATTGCTGGATATACCTTTTGGAAGCTTGCACATAAAACTAAGAAAAGGAGCTCTGAATAACACTCAAGAAAACTCTGGCTTTTGTTCAGTACCTATGAAGCTAATCTTTGGAAAATCACTTGGCTGAAGTGTGGTTCATCTATAGCTTTTACTGTTCTTTTTAGCTCTACCTGAAGAAAGAGAATTTCAACTGACAGACCAATCTTTCTTTTTAATGACATGAAATATAGGGAGAAGTAGAATTACTGCTTCCATAAATCATGGCTGATGATTCCAAAGCTCTTTTTGAAGCCTAGGCCTTCAGAGGTACATTATCAGAAAACTGCATTGCTAAGCTCTCAGATGCATGGTATTATCTGACATCTAGCATTCTATAAATTCTGTGAACTTTGATTTAAAAGGATGCAGACAGGTAATTTTTCAGTTTTAAAACTTCTAAATTTTCAGATTTTTAGTGCCTTGAAAATGTACTTTGTCCCCCTATCGATTTCATTCTTTTCCATTCAGCAACATTGATTTGTTTTCCTGTCTCTTAAATGTAACAGAATCCAGGCAAGACTGTTTTTATATAACAACATCCATTTAAACAGTACTTTAATATCTTCCTGCAACAGTATCTTCAAATGATGCTAGCACATCTCTGAGGATGTTATTCAGCAGTGTGCTTTTAGAGTCAAAAGAGGACACAACATATTATTTGTGTGCAAACCATTAAAAAAATAGTTCTTATTACCTTCATCCTATTTTCAATAGATTTTTTGATGGGAAGTTTTGAAGTATCTTTGAAAATAAATGACAACTTAAACTAGTTTAAGCTGTGGGTGTTTAGCCTGGAGAAAAGGAGGCTCAGAGGTGACCTTATCACTCTCTACAAGTTCCTGAAAGGAGGGTGTAGTCAGGTGGGAGTTGACCACTTCTCCCAGGCAGCTGGCAACAGGACAAGAGGACAGGGCCTCAAGCTGCATCAGGGCAGGATCGTGTTGGATATCAGGAAGGATTTCTTCACAGAAAGGGTTGCTAAGCATTGGGTGGCTAAGCACTGCTTAGGGAGGAGGTGGAGTCACCATCCCTGGAGATGCTCAAGAAGTGACTGGATGTGGCACTGGATGTCATGGTCTAGTTGACATGGTGGTGATTGGCCAAAGGTTGGACTCGATGCTCTCAGAGGTCTTTTCCAATCTAAATGATTCTGTGCTTCTGTAAACTAAAATTATTGAAATTGGGAAAACTATGATTAATTTTGTAAACCCATACTGAGAGATTTATGACTTGTATAGATAGCTGATTTTAAACTTAGTTCCATGTCCATTTCTAGACACCCACAAAAATATTACACACATTTTTGTATATTTCTAAGTCTTTAGGCTGTATTGATCTTAGCTGATATAACCCAGAGCTAAGAGAGAGTGCTACTTTCTGCAGCTTGAAATTTGTGCCTTTGGTGACTTGGAAAGTGTATGCAGGAAACTGCAAATAAGAGTAAAATTCTGATAGCTCAGCTTTGCTTGCCACCTACAACTCACAAGTCATTATGGGCACAGGAATTCCAGTTTAGGTGCTACGTTAGGCAGTATGAGTATCACCCCTCAACATCTATAGTGAACTAAATTTCCTTCCCCCTGCAACTGCAAGTTGGTATGGGGAAAGTTTGTCTTGTCAAAATGAAATCCAGGATAGCATGAACCTTGTGCAAGGTATCACTTAAAATGGTTCAAATTACACTGAAGGTATGTGGTACTGCCGTAGATTTTCCAGCATTTCTAACATAATTCCAACATTAAATATTTCTGACCATATATAGGTCTTAAATTCTTTTTATTTCTTTTGAGCTAGTGAAGATCAGTTTCTTTCTTTTAAGATCTGCAAAAGAATTTCTTCTTTTAAAACCAATCCTCAAGGTCCTCTCTCATTATGCAGTTGTTAATTTTTTTTTTTTAGAGCGCTCACATAAGAGGTCAGGACTTGAATTCAGTTTCTTCCTCCTGAGATAGTTCTGTAACTCTGGGAAAGAATAATGTATAGTTAGTCTTTGATCATTCTCAGGAAAACATAGGATCAAAAGAAAGGACCAGAAAAACTGTGACTGTATCATTGGCCAGCGGTTATGGCATTTAAATGATCAGGGAGCTCAGTGGGGAAGAGGAGTGGGCTTCAGTTTCTCTGCTTGGTATTGTAATTGGTACAGTTCATAGAATCATTTCCCAAGCACACTCGTGCAAGATAGAATGGAGTCTTGAGAGTGTTGCCAAAGCGCCTTTTTTTTTTTTTTTTTTTTTTTTAATTGATTGAGTCATGTTATACCTTGGGAAAGTCTGCAAATCCTTGAGCAATTTAGGTAGAGGATTCTCTCTTGCATTTTTAGTTTTGTTGACATTATCAGATTGGCAGTTCTGGGCTGAGCAAAGATACAATGCTAGGTAGTCAGGAAAAGTCGATTTTGTTGATGAAAAACTCAACATAAGCCATCAATGTGCACTTGCAGTCCATAGATCCAAATGTATCCTGAACTGCATTCAAAGCAGTGTGGGCAGCAGGGGAGGGAGGGGATTCTGGCCCTTCTGCTCTGTTCTGTGAGACTGGTGAAACTCCACCTGCAGTGCTGCATCCAGCTCTGGACCCCCCAACATAAGGACATGGAACTGTTGGAGCAAGCCCAGGGGAGGTCAGGAAGTTGCTAAGAGGACTGCAGCTCCCTCCCTATGAGGACAGGCTGAGAAAGTTGCGGCTGTTCAGCCTGGAGATGAGAAGGTTGTGTGGAGACCTCATAGCAACCTTCCAGTATGGGAAGGATTCTTCATCAGGAACTCTAGTGATAGGACAAGGAGTTCAAACTGAGGTTCAAGCTGAAAGACTAGATTTAGCTCAGATGTTAAGGAAAAAAGTCTCTGTGAGGCTGGTAAGGCCCTAGCTCATGTTGCCCAGAGAAGCTGTGGATGACCAACTCCTGGCAGTGTTCAAGGCCAGGTTGGATTGAGCGCCTTGGTCTGTGGGGACATGTTTCTGCTCATGGAACTAGATGCTCTCTAAGGTCCTTTCAATCCAGACCATTCTGTGGTTCTATGAATTCAAAAGCTCAGAAGAGATACAGAACTCCTCCACACCATGCCCAAGATTAGATGGGAACTGAATGGGAGTTCTCAGAATTACACTTTCGGACTTTGATACTCAAAATCGGTAGAGTTTCCTGCTCTCTCATGCTCTCACCCTCTCTCTTTTGATTTTCTAGATCTGCTCTTCAGTATTGAAAGGAAAGCTTAGAATCAAGAAATAAAAGAAAATCCAACAAATTTCTGTACAGACTGGGATTTGAATTACGCCTCTCAAGTTCAACTGTACTCCAGAAGTCATGAAGTATGCTACATATTCACTTCCTTACCCCCAAAAGTGCTCCTTCATGTACATGCCCCAATACTTTTACCTGTACCAAGGGGATTATAAGAGGTGATGGTGCAGTGAGAAATATTATGAAATGAAAAACTTCTGTAGAGCCACAACCTCTCTGGGTAGCACAAACTTCAAAACGACCCTTAGGTAGCAGCTTTATGAATGCTTTATGCTGGCATACCATCAAAAGAAGTAATCCATCTTTTTTTCTCTGTTCCTTCCCACTCCCTTTTTCATGTTGGTACAGTCATCCTGGGAAGCAGTTTGGAGCTGAAATGCATGGGGGAAGCTCATTGGTGTGCTGTTAGCCCCAGGGGATTTTCTGATCCTGTTCAGTGTACATCCAACACTTTTAATAGCACAAAGGGAGAACTTTAGTTGTAGGTGAGTGCCTGGTAACAAGGATATAAATCTTTGCCTTTAAGTGAAATTCCTACTTTTTCCTGCTTAAAGTTACTTCTGAAAATGTTTCTTTGGATCAGCAACTACCCAGTGGAGAAACCACGAGAAGATGATGTTAGGGAAACATGGCCATTAGTATCAAGCACAGAATTTCAGTTTTTGTCTTAAAATACCAGATGTGTCAGACTGGGATTTATGACCAGGTAGCAAATGCATCATCCCTACCCTAGAAATCATTGTGGAGAACCTAGACCAGACTGCAAAAGCGCGTCTCTAGTAGAGATTTTGCAATGTGGAGTCAATTACAGTTCTATTTCAGTCAGGAATTTGTAATGATTTAGCTTCCCTTGGAAGGAATGTCAATCAAATAACAATATCGCTCCCAGCTAAGAAAAAGTTCCAGTTCTTTCTCTGGTAGCTTGCAAAGAAATAAACTTGTAAGTCTATATAATATTATATTAGTCCTGCGTGGCAGTGGTAGGGCTGGCAGGCAGCCCACTCTATACAATGGACACATGCCAACACCACACTGCAATGGAAAATCAATTCTCAGCCAACTGAATTTGAGCACAGTTAGTGTTCTGAGTCCTAAATTGTCACCACAATGTCTTTGCTCAAAGATAAGTCTTATGAAAGTACTGGAGTAGGGCTTGTTAAGACTGCATCTGGGAATAATATTTTTATTAAGGGTAGTGTTAATGCCATTTCATTTGAAAATAATGAGACAGGGCGAGTAAGAAAGAGACAGACAGATCTCACAAAAATTAGAAATCTAATTAGTGAGATGGACACTGGTGATGTATGGAAACAAAGGTGAGATTAAGAAAGAACATGGTGATGCTTTTATAAAATTAAAATAATGAACACACAACAAGGAAAATATCTAGGAGCAATAACAGTACAGTTTATGCAAAATAATAATATTTGAGCTTTCCTTATTGCATGTTGTTACAAAGAGGTTAAAACACAGAAGAGCAAAGAAAATTGAGTCTGTAAATAGAAGAGATTGAGCCCTGGAAGGTTTGAAAAATACCCCCAAACTTGATTGAAACCAAACGAGGTTAAATGTTGGTGCCAAAAAACTTGATACTTTTTATTTAATAGTAAAAGAGGCAAGGAGAAAAGGAGGGAGGGAGGGAGTGTGGGAGTGAGGGTGAAAATTATAGAAATTATAGCATTTATATTATAATAGAATATATAGAATTATAATTATAGAATTATAAAATTATATAATCCAATGGATTAATGAATGTTTAGGCCAGGTGGGATTGCCCAGGTGCCTCACCTGGGGAGGGCAAGTTTGACACTGTCCCCTTGCAACACTGTGGATCTGTTGCAGCATGTGCAGTGCTCTGCTGCAAGGTCTGTGGATCCCTTTGGTGGGACCACTGATGGGCCATGACACCCCCTCTGCTGTCCTTCACATGGATGTGGCTTTCCCAGGAGTGAAGGGACCCCACAGCTGAGCAGCTCTGCACAGTGGAGGATGGGCATTTACTGCCTCTGAGCAGAGGCTTTTTCACTACACACCCAAGACCTCTCCTCCTCACCCCTTTGGTGTGAGGGTCTGTGCCAGCCTGGCAGCTGAGAGCCCTGGGGCTGTGGTCTCCACCCCGAAGGTGCTAAGCTTGATCTCTGTGTGAATGCATTCTTTTTCCCCCAGCCCAGACCTGAGTCACTTCATCTTATCTCCATCAACCTGCCTTAGACAGGTCCAGGACAGGGCGTGGTAGTCTTCTGTACAGCTCTTATATTGTTTTGCTGTAATATGCAAAAACCTTTCATGAAGATGTCTAAGTCATTAACTAAAACATTTCAGTCTCTGATGCATGTTTCCTGATGTGTCTCTACAGTGAAATAATCTTATTAAAGTGCTTTTAGAATTTGGCCTCAGGTTCGTTTGATTACATGTGGCTGCTTAACAATGTATTTTATGCCTCATACTTTGCCAAAAAGGCTGATGAATATGTTATTGGGATTAATCATCTCTTTTGTCTTGTAATACTGCAATTGATGTATTCCATTTCTTCTGTATTTGGGAAGAAATCCCATTTCCTTTTCCTACCATACTTGATTTGACAAGTGATGGTGTAGTTCCTCTTTTTCATGCCATCCTAAGTAGTTGCCATGGTGTCACTGAAACTGAGGGAAAAACAAAAAAACTCTCCCAAACCATTTTTAGTGTTAGAGAATGAAGGAATTACTTTATTCTGGCCAGGAAGCTATTCTGGCCAGGATGTGCAAGAGAAGTAATTTCATCCACACATTGCCTGGATTGTGCAGAAAAAATCATTTCATCACACATGAAGTTTAACAGATTTTTCATGTTTCATACAGTCAAACCCCACAGAAATTTACTGGTTCAGTGTTCATTGGTCCCGAATTATGCAGATCTTAGTATTTGATTTGATTTGGTCCCAGGTTGTGTAGATCTTTATTATCTGATCTTAATATTAGATCTTAATATTTGACTATTTGATACGGATTTCTTTGCCTCCAGTGCTGATTAGGTTCTCATTCTGGTCTCTCTTTTCCCAGACCAGGTGTCTCTGACCATGCCAGGGGTGATGTTCTGAATTGATAGTCATTATCTTTTGTATATCTTCTGTACTCCTCCTAGTCTTTTGAGATGCTCAGCTGGTCAGACCTCACCTGGTGGAACAGTCCCCTGAAAAGAAACTTCAATTCCATTCCCTCAGGGCAAAGGCAAACAAAACTGACTAAAGTTACATAAATAAATTAAACTTTGCATAATTTCTGACAATGGTAATCCCAGTCCGTTTTAAAATTTGTTTTCAGTCCTGTTCAAAGTCTTGTTTTATGTTTGGAGAGCCTTGATTTAAACAGCTGTTGTGCAAAAGCTAGATGGTGTCTATTAGTCTGAAGCTGCCTTTTAGGTGTAGTGGGTTTCTTGCAAACTTTTTTCATGTGATTCAATGTAATCCTACAAAAAAAAAAAAAATCCTATTTGAAAAATGGACATTCTTTTTCAGAGATGAACATTTAACTTAGCATTAGTGCTGAACCTAAACCACTCAGCAAAAAAAGTATCTATAATTAAACGTGTAAATAGAATTAAATTGTTATGGTGATAGTTGAATGAAACACTAGTGGAACAAAGAAACTGCTGGTGGTTTGGTCTTAAAGACTGCCTGTAAGGACTGGCTTTAAAATACTGAGTGGTGAATATACTTTCTGCCTCTAATTAAAACACTGCCTGTGACTCTTTTCTTTGGCCTATTAATGCTGTACCTAAATCAAATATCTGATGAGGTTATCTGATGCATATTGCCTTCTGAAAAATTCTCTTCTACTTCCTTTGTCTCATATATTTTTATGATTTGGGCAAAAGCTCCCAAACCAGGCCTTTCTTGAGTTCTCCTTTAACACAATTTAAGCAGTGAAACAGGTCCATATTTTGACTAGTGTAATAGAAAAGGCCATTTTCTTGCAGATACTTAATGAATGAAAGAAAATCTTTTATAACCTTGAATGCCTGCGAATGAAAACTTAATGACTTTTCTCAGTAATCAATAAGCAGAACAACACCAATTGAAAAATAGCTGTTTCATAAATGAAATAAATGGTTTTAAATGTGTTTAGAAGAGACTCTTAACTTCAGCAGAGATATGATGTTCTCGCAGGGAGTCTCTTTGACTAATCCACTGGAAAAATTTACCGTTAGGGAACTCAAGGTCTGCTTTTCAAAGGAAATATTGGTAAGGATTATTATTCCCTTGTCCCCAGCAGTTCTCATAATCCCCTTACACTCAGAGTAGGATTTACAAATACAAAAATAAATGACAAAACTGGAATGCTCTGAGGCTCTCTGTTCACAGAGCTAAGAGGGAAGCTAAATTATTTGAATCTTATTTTGAGTTAAATATTAGACACCTATATATATTTCTCCCACTAGGCAACATGGATAAGAAAATAGACAAATATAGGCCACTAACAAGTGGCAGCAACAAAAATCTACATTAAAGAGATTTTAATAACATATTAATAACATATTTACAAGACATGAGCTTGATTGCAACTTTGGGATTTAGTATGCTTTGGCCAATGTCAAAGATTTTCACTAAGGAAGACAGAGCAAGATTGGATAGATAAAGGCACATGGAAAGATCAGTCAACCTAGGCGATAGTCAGGCTGAACTCAGCAGTGAGGGATTCTTTCATTTGCATCTTCAGAATGACACTTTTACAGTGGAGATGTAAAGTCTACAATATTAATGTTCCTGTTAACCATTTCAGAGGGAAACATGGACAGGCTTTCAGAGAATTTATATAAATACGCAGGGAAAGTTCCCCTCAGGAGCTGAAATGTAGATGGAATTTTTCATATCTGATGATCATTTATATGGTATTTTCAAAAGGTACTTTGCTACCACAGCCTGAATAAGAGCTTAATGGGTAGATGAGCTTTCATATCCTATTCCTATTAGTCCCAGACTGCCTTAAGGGAATACTTGACAACAGGTAAGTCCATTTATATCTTCTGCTGAGAATACTAATGATAGATTGTGTTTCATTTTCTTAAATACAAATCCTCCTAGAGACTGTTCTTCTTGAAGAGCATATGTTGTTTTAATCCACAGAAAATATCTGTGGTCTACCGTTTCCCTTATAATTTCTCATACAAATGAAGTAATGCTAGAGAGTGTGCGAGAAAAAGCTTTCTTGTGTTATTTCTGTCCTTTCCTGTGACTTTAGACCATTCCTTCTGATATTGCCTTTTGAATTCTGAATTATAATAGGTTGCTTGGATTCCATCCAAGCCTTTCTTTGATTTGGGTTTGTTTTTAGGGAAGTAGTCTTGGGGGCCTTTCAGGTGGAATTAAGACTCACTTAAAGTTAAATCCCATGGCAGAACTTTATGAAATATTCAAACTATGCCATATGTTGTTTGGACCATCAGTAATTAATGTAAGATGTACCTATGGCTGTGAACATTGTGTAATCTAATGGAAAGGATGAAGAGATATTTCCTTTTAGAAAGAAACTATCATTTCTTAACAGGTCACATATTTTCAATCAGAACCCCACTGAATTAATCCTTACATTGGATTATTTTCTGTCATGAAAAGTAATGTCGGTTGTGGGCTCAAACATTTTTATGTGAACTGAACATGGTCTCAAAGCATCCATCATATCTGTGGGGATATATTTGCACCTCCAAACTTCAATTTTCTGGGCTTGCCTGGATATTAAAGAGGGGGCTCAAGGCCCTGATCCATCTGAAAAAAAAAATCCTAATGCCAGGAAGCCCTTTATTTAAAATGTTTTGTGCACTTAGTTGAACATTTCACAGCATAAAAGTGAAGTTGAGAATATTGCTTCTTGATGATCAAAAGATCAGTCTCAGTCTCAAGAACCACATGGAAGTGAGGGCAAAGCAGAGCATTATTATGTGACTGTTTAAAGATGTGGTATGCCTGTGGTTCTAATTACCTCATTTTAAAATGACTTCTAAAATTTGACTAAGAAAAGAAATGAACAGGAGATAGACTGGGCTAGTGTTCCTCATACTCTAATGACCATGTGGCACATTTTAAGCACTTACATAAACATTTAAGCATGTAAATAAATGTTCATATGCCAGTCAGTGGAATAACTTGACTGTCAGTCAAAAATCAGAAAAAATCAGATAAGAAACAGAACAGAAAATGATCACTGAGACTTTATAAGAGAAATTTCAGAGCAGATAGGAAAAAATGCTCGTGTGAAAATCAGCTTGTGTAAGTCATAGTAAGAAGAAACTATGATAAAATGATCTGTCTCTTCTCAGTCTCAGCAGATTCAACAACCACTGAGGTAGAATGAGTGAGAATGGAGTTTTCTTACAGCTTTGACACTTTTGTGCATCTGGGCTTCTTGTATTCTGTATAACTGCACTTATGCCAGCTACTGTCTCTCCTTGGATGAATAATTCTGTGCGTGTTAATAACCTTGAACAACTGCCAATATATTATATATGACTTAGAGGCTTGCTATACTTTGTTCTTGGTATGATGATGTTTCTTACCCAGTAAGTTTCTTATCTTTCTAAATTACAAAATACCCCTGCATTCTGGAAATTGTTTAAGGCTTTGCTTCATACTTCTCCACCCGTAGTAGGGAAACGCACACAGGAAAAAAACAAGAAGAGTGACTTAGTGGAGAGAAGCCAGATTGTCACTGTTTGAAGCCTCTGAAGAGGCATGCAAGACTTCTTGAATCTTATTAGGCACAGTTTGTTTGGCCCACAGCTTGTTTGTGTCAGAATTTTTAATCTTTAAAATGGGTGTCACTATATCCATTGTCTACCAGACAGGGCTCTGTGGGGATCTGTGTATTAAAAATAGTCAGTTCATGTGAATCTCAGGCCATTTAAGTATGAAAGAGAGAAAGGCTGATACTTTACACAAGTTGTTGATGCACTGCTGCCTGCACAGGGTAAAATGATATTCGTGGATTATGCTCATTTTAGTAGGTTAGAATTTTGCCCATCAACAGACAATGAGAACAGGTTGTTTAAAGCAAACTTATATTGTGTTTGGCAATTTACTAGGATTTAGAGTGCAAAGAAAAACAGAGCTGTGACACAGTTCACTGTGAAATTAAATAGCAGCTTACCCCAGCAGCAAGCAGAAATCAGCCCTCTGCCAGAAATCAAAGCACTGCTCCCACACACAGAGGTAACACCTATCTTCTACCACACTCTGCACAAATACAGACTCCTCGCAGTGTCCCCTGGCAGTCAATATGCTTGGGCCATTTCAGATTAGAAGGGAATTTGTTCCAGGCAGAATACAACCATGGAAAACAGCCTATTACAAGATATCTCTGCCTTCATGGTTTCTCTGCATGTGGTTCAGAAATTTTTGGTTCTCCTGGCATAGATTAAAAAAAAAAAAAAAAAAAAGAAAGTTTACTTTCTTTAATACTCCCATGTGTGGATGCAGTTGCTTCATGGTTTATATATTAGATGAACTAAAAATTACTCCTCTCCCCCCTGACCCTAGACATGCTAGAAAATAAAATTTAACAGTAATAATCATTAACAAATAAAAAAGAACCCTACTGTGATGTGTGCATAAATGCAAAGTTTCTCATCTCCTAGATGCCTGGAAGAAAGCTGGGAAATGAAGATCAAAAATATATTTGTAAATAGACTTTGTAAGTGAAAGATCAGACAGCCCATACATTCAATCCCAGGTTCTCTAAACCCTTAAACCTCTACCAGAAGGAAGGCTGGAGCCTGCAGAAACCTCAATTTCTTTCAACTCTCTAGCCCACTCTAGGTTTAGACTGCTTGTAGACTGCTGTGGGTGGGGAATCTGGATTTACAGTTTCAAGGAAGACATTCAGAATGCAGGCCTTTATTTTGTCAGCATAAGAAAAACATATGTCATAGACTTGTATTCACATTCAGGCTTCTTTCTATCTCTTGGAGTCTACTGTCATGTCTTCATTAAGCCCTTTCCTATTTGGCTCAATGCCTAAAATGGGGATCTTTTGCAAACACTCCCCCCAGTTATTATAGAGTTACTTCATTTTTTGCAGGAGAAAATGATGAGATGAGGAAAGGCTGGGCAAAGCTGGAGCACCTTGGTGCTTAGTGACAGCTCATACAAAATTGTAATGGTCTGTTATTTTCCTTTGTGTGATAAAGCCACATGAACACAATGAACCCTCTCTCTCTCTCTCTCTCTCTCTCTCTCTCTCTCTCTCTCCATACATATATACACATAAACACAAGAAGCCAGTGTGGAGAAATTAGTCAGCTGAAACTAATGACAGACAGAAAATGAGACCTTTATCTCATTTGGAGGCCCATTACTAAGCCCTTGTTTTATCAATTTCATCTTGAAAAAACCTCGGCAGCTAATATGGCACTTCCTGGGAAGCTGAATGATAAACTATATATTTCAAATATTTATGAGGACAGAGCTACCAGCTGAGAAGTGGGCCATTTATGAAAAACTTCGTAATAAAAATCTATTCAAGTTAGTAGGAAATCTGCTGTAGGATCCCCGCTTCAAATACATTTACTGATGCATGAAAACCATTAGGCTGAACTTGGCATAATATTAGCAAGTAATTGCATCAGAGGGAAACTTAGGCTTGGTTTGCCAGTCTTAGTTCTGGGCAACAAACAAAGTAAATGATGGATTAGTTACAGGAAAATTTATGCACTTGTAGTTCTGAGGCTTTGACCAAGGGTTATTTTGGAACATATGTGATGCCAGTGTGGCTGCTGTCAGGTTTAGTATAATTTTGGTCCCGTATGAGTTGACATGAGTATTCTGTAGTGCTGGCAATTTGAAAGGTGGTATATACATTGAAGGCAAATGCTCTGGTAATTACTTTAAATGAAGTCTTCTGGGCTTTTAAAGCATTTGGGGAGCTCAGGACAGATTCCTGTCTATATGCATATGTCATCACAATGCTGGAAGAGCTGTTAGTTGGCTTAGAAAGGAGAATGAAACTGGCATGTGTGAAGTTCAACTCAAAAGCAGTTAGAAAAGACATTTGCATCATCTTGAAAAGTCACCATGTCTTTTTCTCATCCTTCTTTTAATGTCTGAAGTCTCTTTCACTTTTTCTAGGAAAGAATAGTCCCTCAGTTGCTAATGGAATAATGTGCAACATTACAAGTCTTCTCAATGGAAAAAATAATCCATGTCCTTTCATGGCATTAGATGACAAAACTGGAATCAGGAGGAACAGTGAAGTTTTCACTGGTTGTACTGGTTAACTGCACATGTATGTCAGCAAACCCAGCTGCAATATCTTCAACATTTGTTATAATTTACAATGAAAATTTATAAACACCTGGCCTTAGTTCTCAGTTACAGTATGCTCAGGTAAGAGTTTTAGACTGGAAGGAGTGAGAAGGCACAAGATTTTTAAATCAGAATAGGCAAAGATACCTTAGATTCTCCTAAAGCAGAGGGGTCAGCTTGAGCTCTGGGAAGCCTTTCAGCTAACATAGCCTGAATTTCAGTTTTGTAATTAAAATATTATCATTTTCAGACTCCATTGGGTGTGTGAGAAAATTTTAGTTTGGCTTCTGGCTCTCTCCAGCATATCAGTATAATGTGTTTTCATACTGTGAGGAGGACATGCTTTTGTTAGCCACTTTAGATAGCAAGTAGCATTTGTCAGTAACTCCTTGTAGGATCATTTTCAAATTCTGTGAAAAAAATGAAGAGGAAAATTCAGTAAGAAAAGACAGAAAGTACCATCTTTGAAAATACTGTGTTCAAACACCTCCTAATGAGAATGTATTCTAATCCTATTAGCAACTACTGACAACATTACTAGAAAACATGATACCAAAGCTGACATTTCTTTTCCTGGGATCCTTTCTTATTGTGAGTTCCTATGTGAGTAGTGGGTTTTTGCAAAGTGCTGAAGTCAGATTCAGAAGACTTTTATTCTGTTTCTATAACAAGGTATCCTGAGTGTCAAAGGTTATGGGCCTTTTTTAAAAAAAACAACTTGGAAGTCAAGTAAATTACCTCATCAAACTTCTTTCCAATATCTGTTTGATGCCTCCTTTATCACATAAGAACTAAATATTGGAAGTTTATCTTTCTCAAATGTATTTATAGGATGTCACAGTTTGAAGTCTCACATAGCAGAGAAGTTACAGGGCTGCATAATCAAAACCACTTTTAAAGCCAAAGAATGTAGAATTGTCCTAGTCTAAAAGACAGGTTTCTGCCAAGGAAGGCAGGAACCCTCCTGAAATGGAAAATACGACTCCCCTCTCCTCCAAATTATTATAACTTTAAAATTACAGGGCTTTCAGGCAAAGACATGGGAAAAGGACTAACAGTTCTATACTAGAATATATCTATATGTATAACAAGGCAAACAAACAAACAAGCAGCAGCAGCAGCCCAGCCAGCAGAGCAGCAGCAGCAGCCCCAGTGCAGCCTTCTCTCGCTGCCAGGCCCTTTCCCCGTGGGTGCAGTTCTGGGCACAGCCGCCAGGGGCGCTGTTGGCTCCCGGCCGGGCAGGGCGGGTGCGATGATTCCCCCGCGCCTGCAGGGGGCGCTGTGGCGCGGGCTCAGCCGCCTGGTCTCTGGCAATGGCGGTTCAGGAGACAGGGAAGGAGAGGAAGCGGCTCCCTTTCCAAAACTTGTGGGGAGCAGCCAGTCTCAGTGCCACTGTGGGCATGCATGCAAAAACCAGTTACCTCATGTAGTGTGTATCATTTCACAGTCATTACCCTTGTCCCACTCCAAGTGCAGGCTGTTGTCTTTGTGTGCAGAAACTTTTGGGTTTATTTTCCTTCTCTACATACCTCAGATACCATCTGTGCCATTGAAACATCTCTGAATCATGTCGAGGAATGCACCCTGAAGTTGCCTGCCAGCTCTGTTTGGCTAGCACTGTACCTCACAGAAGTAGGCATGCATTGTCTTCTCCCACACACAGATCTCGCCTCACCCCTCCTCTTCCACTTTGGCAAATTAGCTGTTCCTGGCAGTCAATCACAAGCTGCTTTTGGCAGTAATTTGCTGTTTGTACACCTCTGCTCTAAGGGTCAGGCCATGCTGGTGTCATATGTTGATCCAGTCCTATCAAAACCATCAATTTTTCTTTCTTACACCTGTTAAGTTACATTACTGTAATTTTTGTGTTACGTTTCTCTAGCCTTGCTGTGAATTATTTCTTTCTATTTTTTTTTCTTGTTGTGCCTTGGGGTTGTTACAGTATATACATTATTTTTGTTTTCACTCCAGGCTGAGAGCAGTAAACTTTCATCTGGGCAAAAAGGTTTTAGGAAAAAATATCCTCTGTACCTTGACATTTTCTTCAAGGTCCGTGAGCAACCTTTTGCTCATGGCCTTGAATAGGCAGCAACAACAATTTCGTTTCCCATCTCTTTAAATACATGACCTTCTCTAGGATCTAAGAGTGAGGCTTCCTTAAAGAGGGCTCTGACTGAAAGTTTGGGTGGGTTTAACTGCGGCAGTTTGAGGCCTTGCCTCTCCCTTCTGCAAGGGTTTAGAGACCCTGGTGCCTGGGGAGTGAGATGCAATTTTTCATAACAATCTTCACCTGGTTTCCATCCCAGAGGTACCTGCTACGTGCTGAAATGGATGAAATATCCATGGTGAGTTAATGTGCCTTACAGCTTCCAGGGAGGTCTTTCCTCAAACACCTATGCAGATATCCCAGAAGATAACCATCTAATAAGCATAAGTTCAAAAACTTGCTGCATAGAAGTAGCTTCTATTAAAAATAACAGAAGAAATAATAGTAGAAAGCAGCATTTAAAAAACTATAGGTAATACGGAAGCCAGATTTGAAAGATGAAACTCCTGTGAAGCCTAAGTGGCTCTTTCAGATACTTTGAAACGCTTTCAGGATATCAGCTGATGAATCATTGAGAGACAGAAAAATGTTGGCTGGCAGCAGTCTGATGAGCCTCCCTGTTCAAAAAGAGAAAGAGAAAAGCACTTCAGGAAAACGAAATCGCTGCTAAAAGATCCTGAAGGTGTGTAAACTTGAACTTAAGAATGGACATACTAGAGCAGACCAAAGCTTGGTGTTACATCTCCTGCAGTGCCGTTGATGGAGGTGGAGGAATGATACAGCCAAGCTGAACTGGCAGCATTTCCCCTCAGTGTTCCTCAATCTTTCATGAACATGTATCTCACCTGTCATACTTCAGAAGTGTATCTCCATAAAAGACTCCACCACCTTTTAGGATTGCGGGATGGCATTAGCTCCTAGGACAGTGCAGTATATGGCCACAATGCTGCTTCCCCTCATCTTTTTACAGTTCATAGCAAGAAAGAACTATTGTTTCATTCTTTTGTTCTTTCTTTTCATTTAATGGATGGATTTAATTGAACACATTGTTTTCATTCTGCTGGAATTCCATGGAGAGATTTCCTGCTGCTGAGGGGCCTTCCTGTCTTTGCGACTGGTTTGGTAAAATGACATTATTTTCATAGAGTCATAGAATAGTTTGAATTGGAAGTGACCTTCAAGATCTTCTCATTACAACCCCCCTGCCATGGGCAGGGATACTTTTCACTGGAAAAAGGTTGCTCAGAGCTCTGGCCAACCTGGACTTAATTCAATTTAGAAAAAAAAAATACATGCCACATTGTCATCAGACCTACTACTTGATTGCAGTGTTTAGGACAACCTCCTGGTCACTGAAGGCATCATCTGCCAGCTCACACTAGTTAAGACACCTCTGAACACAAATCTAAAAGGATCAATGTGTACTCTGCAAAATCATGCTGATCACATGTTCAAGCAAAAATAATAAAACTTCTCATTATGAATAATGGTGTGAAAGGTGGAATGAATGTCTTGGCAAGATGGCAAATGACTTGAGAGCAAGCTGGGCAGACTGCAAGAATGTTCTCATACATTGTGTCAACCTCATGTTCTTCCAAGTGTTTTATGTAAGTGTGCTGTGATGGAGTGTGGTTATTCTGAGGGGGCTGCAATTCCCAGAGAGGGTTTCCAGGATGTTCTTGGTGGGAAACAGTTTAGATTTCCTGCTTTTGATGTCAAGTAAAACAAATATTTAAGAAAGCATCTTCTCCCAGTGTGCAGCTTTATAAAGCTAAATATTTATTATTATCGATAATAGTGTAAGAAAAAACATACAATGCCAGGTTTTCAATACTAATAAACTGGTAATTTAATTATAATTAATATATTATAATTAATGTATTCATTATAGTTTTATGATGCCTTTATTAAGTTTATTGCAAAATAGTCTTGCTGCTGTCACAAATCAGACCAGCTTCTGACTTTCTGTAGACAGTTAAAGTGTCTGCAATACAACAGGATTTTCATGGCAGCATCTGAATTTGGGGTGTCAGGGCATTGGGACTGTTCTTCAGTAACTCAACCAGGTCACTAGACACCTGGAAAATTACCAAAAATCCACAAACCCCAGATTCAGTAATTTCATCAATGTACAGGTCTCTCCAGCTGGCATTTTGGTCTTCAATTTGTCTCTTTTTCAAAATATTGAAAAAGTATTGAAAGAGACAAGAATGGTCTGTTCTCATCTTTCCCCTTCAGATCTAAAACTGTGTTGAGACCTTCAGAAGGCAGGCTGCCATCTCTGAGAACCTGTAGGCTGGTGTGCTCAGGTCATGGGAAGGCATTAAATCTGTCACATTCAGAGACACCAGTGACAAACCAGAGTTAATGCTAATCTCTTGTTCACCTTTCACTGCCAGATGCAGCAGAACTATATCCCAAATGGAAAGTACCTCTCAAGTACCCTCTTTTGAATACCATATTTAGAAAAATAACTGTCTGTTCAAGATCATATTACCTTTTTGAGTGCAGAAATGTGGCTGCCAGCTTCACAGAAAGTCCATGTTTTCAAAGTTTTATTATATCTAGAGCAGATGGAGTTTCAAACTGTGAGTGTTAGCGGGGGCTGAGCAAGGTGACCTGCACTGTACTTTGGGAAATGAGTTTTTCTGCAGAAATGGTGTTATTGTGATTATCTATGTTATTCTTACTCCAGTATGAGAAAAGTAATGACACATTGCTTGAGGCTAAGTTCTGAAATTAGAAATTGAAGTCGGGACAGAACCCAGATGTTGGCTTAATAAACATTGCACTGTGCTGCTTGCTCCCTGCTTCCCACCAGCCCTTTGTACTCCTGGGACAGCCAGGAGTTGTGGTTTGAAATGACAAAACCTCTAGTGCTTTTCGACAATTTTATGCACTAGGTGTTGCACTGAATTAGTGCTCTGTGGTACTCCCAGTGGTTGTGATATCAAGCCCCTCAAGGTCTGAGCCCTCAAGACTTGAATCAAAATTTACAGGTTTTTTTTTTTGTTGTTGTTGTTAATCAGTAGTTATAGATACGCAGAGCTCATTAAGGAATTGCTTGGCTAATTCTTTGTTTTATGAAATAGGGAAGTGAATCCCAAGACGAATGAGCTGTCTGGATGAGAGCCACCAGGAATGAAGTGAGCAGAACTGAGCGGTAACTGGGGAAAAGATAATTAAGGCAGTGGGAGATTGCGGTGACCGACTGGTTGACCACCTGCTAAAAATGGGCCCCTGACTCAAGTGGAGGAAAGAATTGTATGTGAGGACTAATTAACATTAGAATCAAGAGATAGAATAAGCAAATAGGGGTTTGAGTATTAATTAATGAAAAAGTTATGTAATCTGTAACCAATGAATGCTGATGCCTCTGTTTGTTGAGATGTATAGTGTCAAGTTTTGATGAGTAAGTGTAAAGTTTTGTGGGTTACCAACTTCCTTCCTCCTTTGTGAAAACTAGAATAGGAAATGGAAACACTTTGGTGTGTATTGATGCTTAGCAATGGGTAATGAGCCTGTATTCAGACCAGTTAGACTGGTAAGGAACTGTTGGTAGAATTTGTTGGAAATCCCTATCCTCTCCTCTGCCTGGTTCCTACCTCATGATGTTTGTTAGACCTCAAGAAAATAGGAATTATTACCACTTTACCAGTGTTTTTGAAAAGTGGATGTACAAATATACTTGATTGAAAGTGCTTAAGTGCCATGGATTGTAGGAGACAAGAGAAGTCTTATAGAATAAAGGGTCTTTGTTCACTTCTGTTCACAAAAAGCACTTTGGGAAATGCACAGCTGACATCAAGACTAAAACCAAATTATTTAACCTGTGTGTGGACACTGCATGATCAAAGTGCTGGCTGGTCAAGAGGATGCATGGACAGCAACACAAGAGGTGGCATGCTGCCAATGTGTGTTTGTTTTAGTTCACAAGAATGTTAAAAAGTATAATTTTACCCAGAGTATTCTTAGCACAGTATAAAAGCCTTACCTAATTGTACAGTGTATAAGGCCTTACTTGATGGCAATAAACTTGATTCTCTTTGGAAGAAGAAAGAGTCTGTGCTGATTCATGACAATGGGTTGATTACTATCACATAATTTTTTTCCTTCTTACCATCATGTCTTGGGTTATGGAACCAAAAATGTGTATTCTATTTCATCTGTTGAAAGCAATTGGGGAGATGTTTTTCCTTATCTCTTGTAACTCTGGGGGGGAGAGGGGCAGATACCTTCTGATAGTGGGCCAACTGGTAAAACCAGGTGTCATGGGTTAAGAATGGTCCAATCAAAAATCATTTTTATTTAATTGGCAGATAGTTTGACCATTCAAAAGTAGGTTACGACTTTTGGGTAATACTCATATAAGCCGAGAGTGTGGGGAGGAGCTCTCTCTTTTCTTCCGGCGGAATCACAGGTAACATCGAGCAGCACAGAGCCTGGCTGGGCTCGGCCCAGGCCCCGCTGCCCTGGCCGGGCCCGGCCTGGGCCCCCTGAGAGAGCAGCTTGGCTGTGTCTGAGACTGGGAACAGCAGCAGCGAGGGAGGGGAAGAGAAGCCCGGCGGCTGCGGCTTCTGTCACCGGCAGGGACCGAGGAGTGTTCCACCTTTGTTTCCCTCCCCCCTTCCCCAGGCATGGCCCACTGCTAGCAAATGGATTTCTTCTGAGCACCGGCCTTTCCCTGAACGAAGGACAGATATAGTGATTAGACCATAAGGAGACACAGCATGGAGCTGAAGTCAGTGGAAAGAGAGTGAAAAAGATTTTAAGGTAGAGGAGGAGGAGTGGCTGAAAATTCTAGCTGGACTTCTCTGGAACATAGAGACTGAGCTGGGTTGTTCCTTTAAACCATGGAAAGATGTGCAATTTGGGGAGGTGATTGTTTTATGTGTAGATTTTTGAGCAAAGGTATTGTGTGATGGACTGAGTAAAATTGATTTAATGAAGAAAAACCCTTTGCCTTGGATGAGACACCTTTAAAAGGCAACACCCCAATGTTACAGTGTATTTGAGTACAGGGCCCACGTGTTCAGTATTGAGAATACTGTAAGTGGGTAGGATTGAGTTCTTTGAAGTCCTTGTAGACAAAGTCTCTATTGAAACGGAGAGGCTCCTTTCCTGAAGAATTGATGAAAGATTATCTTAAAATGGTAAACTGGCTAAGGTTGCAGGTTATGTCTTTTTGTGTTGAGTGTAGAAAAGTGAAAACTTGGAGAGGGAGGGAAAGATGTTTTGAAGGTTCCATTTGTTGTTCTTTTTTTTCCTTCCTATTTTCACCCTTTCAGTGTGTGTGAATAAACTATCTTTGTAATTTAAAGGTAAGCCTGTTTTGCTTTTTTTATATTCTCCCAGTCAAATGAAATATAGAATGTGATGAAACCATCACATTTAATTTGGTGCGCCGCCCGGGAAAAGTAAACTAAAACCTATCACACCAGGTGGGGCAGTGTTTCTTATCTCTTTCACTGCCATCCTCCCTCCAGGGGAATATTTTCTGCTAATGGGCCATTAAGGCTCATTAAGGGCATGACATATTCCATTGTGAAATGCTGCACCCAGTGGGGGGAGCCAAACATTCCTACCTGGATAAAAACTGAGACGCAGGAATACAAGATTTCTGGTTCCACTGGATTTCCGGAGGAAGACTGGACCCTTCTCACCACCACTGGACCCTTCTCTCTCAGGATCATCTCTGCTCCAACAGAACCACATCTGCCACTCCAGGAGGACTTACTTCTGGACTGCTTCAAACACCCTGACCAACAGCGCGTTAGGTTGTATTATTCCTTTTATTTTACCTTTTTTTTTCCTCTTTTCTCCTATTAAATTGTATCTCTGACTGGGAGTCTCACTGGTTTTGCTTTCAAACCAGCACACATCAGCAGTATTTTTCCAACGGAGTTGATTTCCCTTTGAGAAACATTACGTATGCAGAGAGTGAATGGGATGACATCAGGTTGGTGTCCAGTCACTAGTGGGGTTACAGGGCTCTATCCTCCACCCTCTGCTCTTCAGCAACTTCTAACAACCTGGCTGCAAGACTTGAAGGTAAATTTGCTGATGACACCAAATTGTGAGGAGCTGTCACCTTCCGCAAGGGCAGAGAGGCCCTGCAGAGAGACCTTGGTAAATTAGAGGGCTGGGCAATCACCAACCAGATCAAGTACTGGAGAGTGGATTTGTCATTCCCTTTGCTCACTATTGAACCCTTCTTACCATCTATTGCAATAGTCTTCAAATTACATCTTGAAAAAGGAAAAGAAGTGCTATTTGATGAGATTTAGGAGGTTGACCCAGATTGGTTGTTGGGGGCTCTAAACAACCCGGTCTAGATGTTCCTGCTCATGGTTGGGAGGTTAGACTAGATAGCCTTTAAAAGTAATTTTGATACAAACTATTCTTTGTTGACTTTGTGAAGCTGTTAATGACTCTTATTGGCATTTTGACCAGGGAGCTAATGTTCCTAAGTTAATTTTCTGCAATTTTAGAGGCAAATCTCAAAGAACCAGGAAATCTGAGTAACCTCAGATTTGGGGTTGTGTTTCCACTTTTGCACAGTTAAGTAATTGTTTTTTTTCAGAGGAATCCTAAGTCTGAAAAAATTCTAGGTGTGAAATCTGCCCCAAATTAAGGGAAAAAAATGTATGTCTTCATCTGTCTGTGTTTCATTTTTCTGAATTACAGTAGAGGAAATCCATTAAAGAGATGTGAGTCAAGAAGACCTCAGGGACACTGTGAAGTTCAGTTAATTGTAAGGCAAAAAACCTCTCTTACTTATGTGCTAAAGCCACACCACTGTTCAGGAAATCACATTAAAATGAACTTAAATTTAAGCTCATGCATAAATCTCACTAAATATGTGCTAAACAGGCTTCCTGGAGACAAAGTCTTTTTCAAACAGAAGCTATAATTAACGTGTTGCATTATTCTGGAATAAAAACTGCTACAGAAACAAAAATCAGTTGTAATCATAATATCGTACTCAATACATTGAAATAATCCTATTGTCTAATATTTTAACTTCAATATTCAGTTTTTAGACAAAAATTACAAATGGTTGAATTTAAATATGAAAGAGTTTTTAAATTGTAATTATATTTCATGAAACATGAGTTCTAAATAAAACAAAATAATTACAAATGTGTTGCCAGACTACGTGGAAATTCAAATAACTTCCTGAAAAAATGTCCTTAATAGCTACACAAGTAATTTTGCCTACACATTTTAATAGTTGTAAGAACACAACTGCAATCCCAAATGCTATACTGTTCTCAAATCTTTTATAGCAAGCAAAGGACAGAAAAAAATAACCTGTATATATATTTCAATGACCACTTAAATCTTAATTCTAGCTTGACTCTGTAAATTAATTTCTCTTATATAATTTATTTTACATATGTGATATCTTTTTTCCTTTTGAGCTTTTAATTGCCCCTTCTTTGTATGGGCTTTAATTCCATAGTTAAGTAAACAAGTGAGTATTAAGAATGTGTGTGATTTGCATGCACAAGCAGTATCTATAGGTTTCAGTGCTTCTTTTTCTGGATTCATATCAGTGAGTAAGGCCTGATTTTATTGCTGTGAATATAAAAAGCTTTGATGTGATATGTTTCTGGTAAAGTAGTAGTTAAACAAAACATTAGTTCAGAACTTTGCTGGCAGGATCTCTGTGTGCTTTGAGGAGAGAGTATGGAAAACATATGCTGACCTCATTAACTTTGGCTGAGTGCTCTGCAAGAATTTTTTGTGTCTGTTTCCTCCCTCAAAAGAAAGAATTTCCCCATTTCTCTACAAACCCCAATGATTATAATTCAGTTACTCTCCTCTTACAGAATGTCCTGCTTATTTGTTGTACTGTGTCCTGTGTCTTCCTTGGACAAGTCAGACAGCACTGAAACACAGCGTGTTCAGTGAAGTGAACATGTCCAGGAACATATTTGGGCACAAACCCTCAACTGTCTCTGGTTTTCAGAAGGTCTTTGTCATTGTTTTGGATCAGGACAGCTACTACACTCCTGGTTTGGTTTAATGGTTAGCTTGTGGTAAGAACCTTCTCCAGTAGGTACTCCTGGGAGCAATCCCTTATTTCTGGAAGCCAAAATTCTTGTTGGAGGAATGGAACCTGACAAAGCAGATAAATAAACATCTGGAGGGTCATTCAAAATTGGTTGAAATACTAAAAAAAGTTTGAACAGTTAGAAAAGTCGGTAGGTATGGGTAGCACAGCCATTTGTTTGTGTGGTTTATCCTCTGCCTGCCACAGGCTGCAGAAATCTGGAATTTCATAGGAGGTTTGTTGGAAGCTAAAGGCTTTCCAAAGAAGTTGCTTGGATTCACATTCTAATGTTATTTTCTTGGCATGTTTATCTGTCTCTTCAGTGTTAAGGACAGTGTTTTCTGTCTGAAAAGGAATTTTTCTCCTTTGTGGATCCTTTGCATCTGCAGGTGGTGCAGATGAGACCCTGTGAGAACTGTGTCTGGGAATTGGGAATGTACATCTGCAACTCATTTTTAGTAAAAAAATTTAAATATTGTGTGGTGAGTAATAGTGTGGTACTGAAACACTGTTGCTTTTCAACCACTGAATAGTCATTAACACTGTCATTGTAGTGTTCATACTCTGAGGAGAGGCTCTATTCTTTTCCTGGTCAGAAGTTAGAAATTACCATGCTGACCTGCATACCTGGCTTTCATGACCAGCCTAACAAAATTTTCCTGTGCCTCTGTGTAATTGCGATATTTACTTGCTTCTTCCTCTGCCTGTTTGTTCCCTCCATTATTTGATAATTTTAAATAGGGTGGGAAAATTCTTCTGCAAAGTTTGTACAGAGCCTGGTACAACACAAGCCACTTCTGGGGTCATATATGATACGACCATGACAGCGAATTTTTTAAATTATCTTACTCTCCTGTTTTTTTACTTTTGCAATTGACTGCCTTTGTCTTGTGCTTTACACACTTCTCGGGTGTGTCTTGCTGTTCCTACTGCTCTGGATTGGATACAATGACTGTACAAGTTGATAATATTTTTTAGAACACGTTAACTTTTCTTGAATCACTCTAGAGGTGATGCACGGAAAGTATTCGGTTTGTATTAGCCTTTTCTTTAATTTCTGTTTAAAATTATTATCAGTCATCTGATCACCTTCAGCATAAGACAATTCTGTAGTTTAAACCTGGTAGGAAGCTAAGCCCCACAAAAGCACTCACTCTCTTTCCCAAGAGCAGAATGTTGGAGAAGATGGGAAGGGCAAAAGGGAGGAAGAAAGCAGAAGAGGCACTCTTGGCAGTTTGCAAATACTACTCAGCAATAGCTAAAAAATCCCTGTGTTTTTGGTGTTTTGGTCAAAAATCCAACACAGAGAACTGTAAGAGCTACTATGAAGAAATTCAGCCCTATCCCAGCAAAAACCAGTCAAGATGATTCCCCCTGGGGAACTGCTTACCCAAGTTGACTGTGTGCTTAAACCTTGCTCACCATTTGCAGATGATGTTTTCTTTGGAGTAAATTGCAGTTTGGGCAAATCATAAAAACTCCGGTAGTGTTGCAATTTCCTTCTTTGTCTATCGTGTTCCAAGCTGACTCTTTGGTTGTGACTGCTGTGCTTTTCTACCCTGGACAAAGATTATCTAGTACTTACCTAGTAAAAGCTCCTTATTCTCTTGTTATATGTAAAAGTTTTGTCTTAGCTGCCGTGGAGATGCCACCTTCTCTCTTCAAGCTCACAAGTGTCATTCCAAGGATATAATCTTGCTAAGACAATCAAGAGTATGAACAGGCAGTACCAGACAGATTCCCTGTGATTGTATTATTTGCAAATTTGCAAGGCCCATTTTTTTTTTCTTTTTTTAAATCATTCCTCTTTTCCATTATTTGAAATGCTCACTCTTTGCTGATGGAGCTACATTTTAGCCCATCTGAAAATAATTTGCAGAATTTATGTTTCAGGAGGATGAATACTTACTGCAAGGTAATCTTTCAGGGAAGAACTTATATCTCAATATCTGACTCAGAATAGGATTCAAGCAAATTCTCATTAACAAGATTTATTTTATTGTTTGGCTGTAATAAAGTTGGGCTTTGAATCGTACTGTCTTTAGGTCATACACAAAGAAAAGGAATAGACATTAACAATCAGTATTAAACCCCTGCATTTATTCAGTGATTGTAAGAGATTTCTTACTTATTTTTAAAATGCTGCAATTTCAAAATAGATTGGGTTTTGGTAGCAAAGAGAAATGTGCCCCTTATTTAATCCTTTTTTCCTAAATTTTCTGAAACCTCCCTGTGTTAGGAAAAGAAGGGCTTCCACTACCTGTATTTCCTAAACTTGTGTAATTTTCACAGTTGAACACAGCATTGGAGGATCTGTGATGTGATTTTTTTTCGTCCTGTGTATGCACAATGGTAAAAATGATGTTTTAAATTTATTGAAATATTTGAGCTTATACAGTACTGTGTGAGCAGATTCATAAATACAAATGTTTCCACAGAAGGAAAGCATGAACTCACATTCTTTCTCTTTTATAACTATTTCATCTTTTGAAATACAATTTTCAGCAATTTTAGCAATTCCTCTTTTGGGTAAACTCGATTTTGATCTTATCATGTGTTTGTGGTCTCCTGGGTATTCTGTACTTCCTAAGATTTAATTAGGATATTTTTCTAAAGTTATACTGCAATATTTGGCTTCTTCAAGAAGGAAAACAGTCGAGGCCTCTTAGAAGTTGGGCTGTATCATGTAGTTATATCACGCAGATAATGGTCTCTGTGTTAGAACTGCTGTAGAAACACTCTGGAGCTGAGCTTCTCTAGAATCAAGGGTGAGACCAATTAGGTCAGCCAAATTCTTCTGAGAAATTACCTGCTGGGGAAGAAAAACTTGTGGTGAATGTGTTTAAGTAAATACTTTTGAAAGCAACACCTTTCAAATTCAGAGAAACTTGGGATGTTTTCTTGCTTTGGAGAACGGGTTTGCTTACCTATGCAGGAGATGAATTACAAGAATTGGTTACACATAGCAAAAGACCTCTAAAATTTAGATGAGTGAAACCAAAAAAAGAACAATAAATCTTTTCTTTGATGCTTGTATGATACCAGTACTGGATTAAAGTTAGTTCTCCAAGCGATTTACTTGGGTGGTGAATGATGCGCCACCTTGCACCACTCCTGTATCCACATGCTGAGCATATGGTGCTCCTTGGAATACTCTCCTATGTCCTACTTTGCATACGAAAGGTATGTATAAAGGATATATAAAGTCCTTCCTACTGTCCCTCCAGTTTTTCAAGCTGTACAATGTTTCAGTGATCTCCAAGATATTCAATAACCTTTTTTTCTTCAGGTACAAAATACAGGCCTTTAGTACTGCACTCACACTTCAGTACAGCTTTAATGAGTTTGTTTGATGCACATTAACAATACCTATTGTAAATAGAAAAGTCCTCATACCCCATTCATGCATAACCAGCTTATAAACACATCTAAAAGCAAATGTTGTTTTCCTCCTGGGCAAAGCTGCTTACAAGGTGAAGATTTTAATTTTTGATTTTAATAACAAGTCAAAGCCTTTGGAAACTTCACCATGGACAGAACTTCCTCACCAGACCTTGTACTTCTACTCTTTACTTTACAATGCAGTTAAAGCCTAAATAAGGACCTTGAGACTGTTACCATTATGTCACTGCCTTTGGTGCAGTTATGCAGCCAGAAAGCCAAGGCTGTAAAGGAGAACTGGGAAAAAAGAGGCAACCAGGCAGCTTTTTAGTTTAGAACTAATGCTTTTCAAGCATAATATTTTCTGTAAAAATTGGATATTTTGCAAACAAAGGCTGCACCAAATTTGAGAAATGGAGGAATTATTTTTACAAAAAATGTTCAGTAAGTGATGCAATGGAGACTGGTGAGAGCCAAGAAACCCATTTTTCTTCATAGTCATAAATTCTCCCTTCAGCTACAAAGGAAGCATCTGTCTTCAAGAATTGTTTTGTGAACTATTGTTATGACAGCAGGTTTCTTTTCTTGGGTGTATTTGTGTGTGTTGGTTTGTTGGGTTTTTGGGCAGTTCATGTCTTGATTTACAGGTGTAAATCAATGACAATACAATCATAAATGACTGTAAGATCATTCCTTGCTAAGAAATGGCTGAAATTGGAAACTTTCTCTCTAGCTCTTGCTCAGTCTCATAAACGTATGCAAACAATTATAGTTAGTGATGGTGCAGTATGCAAGTAAAGTAACTGAAATGTGAGATT
Source organism: Phylloscopus whistleri (assembly GCA_017589585.1). NCBI lineage: Eukaryota > Metazoa > Chordata > Aves > Passeriformes > Phylloscopidae > Phylloscopus > Phylloscopus whistleri. Next base: position 1,403,849 of record JADMLD010000857.1, on the reverse strand, counting down.
GCTGTTAAAGTTTACTCATTTGGTGTATTTTTTCACTCTGTAGAGCTGCTGTACAAATGCCTATTCTCAATTTTTCTATTGTTTCCTTTTAATGATCAGAGGACTGGAACACCTCTCCTATGAAAACAGGCTCTGGGGAGACCTGATAACACCTTCCAGTACCTAAAGGAGCTTCAAGACATCAGGAGAAGAACTTCTTCCAAGGGCATGTAGTAATTGGAAAAGGGGGAATGGCTTCAAACTGACAGAGGGTGGGTTTAGATTTGCTAGTAGGAAGAAATTCTTCCCTGTGAGGATGGCGAGGCCCTGGCACAGGTTGCCCAGATGAGCTGTGGATGCCCCATCCCTGGAAGTGTTCAAGACCAGGCTGGATGGAGCTCTGAGCAACCTGATCTAGTGGAAGGTGTCTCTGCCCATGGCAGGGGGTTTGGAACACAATGAGCTTTGAGGTCTTTTCCAACCCAAACCACTCTGTGATTCTATTGTTGAGGCAAATGCTGAAAGCAACCTACCTTCAGTCCCAAACTGTAGCACCTTATTTAATCAACAGCATAATCTACCATTTGCTCATAAACTCCTTGTATCCTTTTATTTAGGCATGTACTGAAGGTACTTGTGGACTGAGATGTGAATTCATGTGGGTAAAAATGCCAGAGTCTTTAATTTCCATTGCAATAGTACTTTGAAACAGAACAGCCTTTGTTGACAGGGTTTCCTTTTACAGAGGTATTCCATGCTTCTTGGACTTGAACTCAGTTTTTGTTCTAACCACTGTGAGATTTGGAAATCCACTTGTGTCTCAAAGCAAGAAAATGTTTTTGTTTTATTCAAGAAAGCCTTTCAACAATGAAGCATCAACAGAGATGTTTATTCTTTTAATGATAGATTTCTCCTTTGCTTCAGTATCTCTGCTCATTGAATTTAAAATGTAAAGCTGCTTATTATGCAAGTCATGGGATTCTTTAGAATTTAAAAGAAGGGAAACATATCAAATAGCAATGCAACACTTCCCGAGTGCTTATCTGGCAGACTAGAGAACCATGATATTCCACTTGAATCAACTGTTTAATGACAGTCATTATTTGTGTAAGATTTGCTCATGTAGCAACTTGAGTACTTACACAAAGAATAGAAGCCTGATGAAATAGAGTTAAGAAATGCATGCCAAACCATCTTGTTTCCACATTTTTTTACATTAGTGGATGTACTCTTTTTCCATAAATGGAGAAGTTTCCATCACTTAATAAGAAAGAAGCTAAAAAGTGCTCCTTTGAAGTCTAATTAAGTTTATTTATCTCTAGGAAAAATCTGAAGCCCTCTTCCTGTTGAATGTGTTACAAAAATGTGTTTTTCTCTGGCATGCAAGTTTCTATTTGTGGGCAAGCAGAACCCGTAAAATGATCCAAGAAATGTGTTTCTACTTGCTGAAGAGTACTTGGTAGCTGGGCTTTTACAGTCTTTTACAAATTTTGTTACTAATATGGGATAAGAATCATCTTATCTACAACGTCTGCAATTTATGTGCTTACATCTAGTGGACGTAAATCATCTGACTTGCTTTATGTGCATCTCACTTTAGGCTGAGATGTGTAGTCCATGGTAATGTTGCTGCCTGAAATCAAAAGACAAAACTTTCGACAGTCTTAAAGTGATAAAATAAAAAGCAACTCTTTAATGAGAGCTTTAAGATGGACAAATATGGATCTGTGCACATGTGATTAAGGATTTCTACAATTTTTGTAAGTTTAATTAATGACTAGATCTAGCAGGGGCATCCAATAGGAGATCAGTTGCCCTGGTAACCCACCCTTGGGCCAGCCCCTTGGAGTTGGTCCAGTGCCTTCTTTGTCCCATTTCTTGTTTTGTCTCAAGTCCTCATGGAAAACAAGATCTCCTTGTCAGCAAGTCTCTTCTTAAGAATAAGACTAAACAGAATTTCAAGAATATGTTAGTAAGGGTTAGCTTATTGTGAGAAAGGGCAGGAAAACTCATATATATATATATATATATAAAAATATATATATATATATAAATATATATATATATATATATATATATATATATATATATATAAATCTACAAGGCTAAAAATATATGAAAAAAAAAGTAAAGAAAAAAAAAATCTTTAGCCTTCAATGCCGCTCATCTCCATGGTGAGATTCTAATGAAAGCATTTCAGACCTAGGCTTTGGCAATGTAGATGTCTATTTTTGCTCTGGCAAATCCTCCCATGTGTGCCCTATTGATTGGGAAAAACATTCTATGAATTTAATCCACTTTTAGTCTAAAAGTTTCCTATGGAGATAATTTTCAGCTATACATTTACATAGCTGGTGTGTTTGTATGAATTTGGTTCTTGCTAAGGGCATAATTTTTTCCAGTTCATGTGTTTTTCGAAATTATTACATGAGGGCAGAAGGTAAGATTAGACACCAAGTGACTCCTGTAAAAACTCTTGCCCCTCTGTTTTATCCCAAAGAATGATTCTGGACCCCTCAACTTGTGGAATCACATTCTTTTATCTAAAGATATAGGTGAGGTTTTTCTACTCTCATTAAGAGTGACAGTATGTGAGTACTCTTACATTCTTTTTATGTATGTATTCTGGTACATTTGCCCAGAAAAATGCTTGGATAAGTGCTGAATTGCTTATGTAAAATAGAGACAGAATTTATGGCATGTGATCTGTACATAATTTTAGACTGTAGGATCTGAGTCCTGTGCAATGAAGTGCTTAGAAATGTATTACAAACCAAGAATTATATACTAACATTTTTTCAGCAATAATTTTTAATATGAAATAAATTTAATGATGAGTATGGCACATTCATGGGCAACTGAAGAATTAAATTGAACAAATTGCTTTCCATAAAGTGTTTCCCTACTCCAGCTATAAACAACACAAATACTGAAATATCTTTTTCAGAATACAAATAGGCATTTACATTAAAATTAACAGTGTAATCAGAAAGAGAGTGCAGGTCATATGGTAAATTATCCTTAATGTTAAACTTCTATGTTTGCACAAGTCTTGGCTTTCATAGGCAGCACCATTTGAACACAGAATATTTAATTTCTGGGATGCATACTATATATTCAATAGATAAAAGTAAAAATAAATATATGCTGGCTTAGGCTAAAGCTGATTTAAGTCTTTTTACTGAAATTATCACCTAATTCAAGACATTTCTACTAGTAAAAACTATGAAAAATGAAGTGCAGTGAACAGAACAGTATATTCTAAAAGTAATTGTATTGTCTGTCTGACAAAAATCTGTTGAAATCCTTTTGAAATATTAAAGGACCATCTAAGGATATTCTCTGATGGCTTCAGTAGTGGCTGATCTCTTCAAACTCAGTGAGTTGGAGAGATTGAGAAGCTGAATCCATAGGAATAGTTTTTCTGGAAAAGGAGCAAGAAAGATAGAACAACCAAAGTTCGTTGAGATTGTTTTGTTTTCTGGATTCTGCTAAAAGGAGTTTCTGAGCTTCAAAATCCTGAAGAGATTTGACAGCTTAGATTGCAGTAAGCTAAATTTGTTGTAAAAATTATTTCTTTAGAATGAAGTAAGCTAAATTTGTTGTAAAATTTATTTCTTTTGGCAGTAACACTAATCTATGAATATTAATGGTTCAACTTATCATACATTAGAATTCTGTGGAAGGCACCAACAAGGAACTACATAGATGCTCTTTTTTTACCTGCCCATCCATGAAACATAATTTTGTTTCAAGGGAGGAAAAACATAACAAAGAATCCCTTTTTACTTATCTGTGAATCACTTGACTCAAGGTTGACCTTCAGCTGTACAGTGCTCCTCCTGACCTGTTGGGAGCTGAGATACTTTTCTGTGGGAGTCCCAGAGCTGGCATTTGCAGTCAATAGGCTTGATATGTGTTGCTGTTACCTCTTCTTGAGTGGACACAAGAGAGCAAGCACTTGCTGCCAAACACCTGTGATCTCTATATTCACACTGAAGGAGCTGCTGATAATGTATGCAAGGGCCATAGTATTGCCTTCTCTTTTAAGCTTTTAATAGACAAGAGCCAGGAATAAAACTAAGGTTCTGGGTATGCTCCAAAACATATGATAATCTTAATTCTCCCCAAGGACAAGCAGTGAGTGGAGTGAACACAAAGCAAGTGAGAGGTTCTCAAAAAGACATACTTGTTTGGCAGCTGGTTGTGGGATTGGCCAGAATGCCTTTGCTGCTGGCAATGGCAATGCAGAGCTCTCTGTGGTCAGGATCTCTGAAGACCAGCTACTACTTAAAAGAACCAATTATTTTGTCAGAAAATAATAATAAATAATAAAAAATAATAAACCTGTGATATAGTGTGGGGTATCAGTGACAGCTGGCAGCTACAAAAGGGCAAGTGAGCTGTGTGTGCTGAGTGTGACATCTGGCCATTATGGCATCAACAAGGGGCCTGGAATTGAATCAGCACCATGATAACACTCAGAGACAGTGACTTGGGCCAGCCTCTGTTCAGCAACTGCCCAGCAAGTTCATGGTCCTGGGGCATGATCCAGAAGTCTTAGGGCATGATCCAGAAAGTCAAGTCAGTGCACAAGGGTCAGGATAAGGAGGTATGAGACCTGACAGTGCCAGGGATGAAGGGCAAGATGTTTAGCTTGCAAGCTTCTCTGAAGAGGAAGGCAGGGGATGCTGCACTGAGCTCCTCCTTCACTCTGGCTCTTGGCAACCACGTCTCTGAGAGTTGGAAGCTAAACTCCCACAGCCAGTAGGGTTTGGAATCAGAATCACGGAATAGTTTGGGTTGGAAGACACCTTAACAGGTGAACTAGTCCAACCCTCCTGGGGTTGGGGACACCTCTGATTAGATCAGCTTGCTCTCAGCCCTGTCCGACCTGATTTTGAACGTTTCCAGGGACAGGACATCCACTACCTCTCTGGGCAACCTGTTCCAGTGTTTCATTGCCTTCATCATAAAAAATTTCTTCCTTATGTCTAGTCTGAACATACCATCCTGTAATTTAAAGCCATTAGCCCTTGTCTAGTCACTACAGGCTCCATTTTTCTCATAAGCCCTTTTTAAATACTGAAAGGTCACAATATCACCTCCCTGGTGCCTTCTCCTCCCTAGGTTTAACACTCCCTAATTTCTCAGCCTTTTCCCACAGGAGAGGTGCTCCAATCCTCTGATGATTTGTTCTGGCCCTCCTCTGGACCTGTTTCAACAGGTACATGTCCTCCTTCCTCTGCTCTAGGATCCCAGAGCTGGATGCAGCACTGCAGGTAGGGTCGGAGAGGCAGACTGTTACAGCCATTAGTCTGAATGCCTAAGAAATGGATGTGCAGGTTGTGCTTACTTGTTGGTACAGGAAAAGATAGTATTTACCTCTCCTTGCTACACAACAGGTGTAGCATGTGTACATATATATATACACACATATAATGCACATGTGGGATACACTGAAAAGAATCCTTGTTTGTATATTCTTTTTATTGCTTGTGGCCGTGCGTCATAATGTGTTGCTAATTTTCTGGGTAAATATCAATGTGTTTTCTGGTCTCTGTTTTTTGAATTTTCATTTTATGTTGGTAAATTCAATCAGTGTGAGAAGAGTTGCACAAGGAATACTCTAAATGAGAGTAAAATAGGTGCAAAATTGGCAATGTAAGAAAAAAGAATGCAACCCTCCCCCAAAAAAAAAAATCTAGTGGTGCAGTGCAGATGGTCACAGCAGTGTTTGCTGTAAATCATAGCAGGCTGATTATGTTTTCTAGTTTCCTATGTAGACAGGTGTCACTCCAAGCCTCTGCTTACCCTGAAATTTGCCCCTCTATCTGATCTTAATCCATAGCCAGTCATGAGTCATATGTATTAGTCATGTAACTATGTGTAAATGTGGTTATATACAAATAAGCTGTGTGAAATGCAAGGATTAATTTATGGCAAGGCAGAACTTTTATGTTGGAGGGATTCCTTTGCAAAAGGGACATGGTTACCCTGAAATGAGTTGCCAACCTTTTTAAAGGCTTAGGCAATTCCAGGAACAGTCATTAACAATCTGTCTGGGCAAGGAGACTGTTTGGAGGAGGCACAGGAAATACTGGCATATCCAAAGCAAAGGGTAGTGCTGGGGTACTTGAGAAAAGGAAGGCTTCAGCCCTTCCTAATTTTGTTATGCTCTTCTGGAGAGAAAGTGGGAACACCTGGTTTACACCTGAGGATTCTCAAGGGGGAATAGGGTCAATAAAAGATAAAGGGTCTGTCAAACTCTCAACCTCTCTCTGTGAAGGTTTTATGATAATGCTAAGAACTGTATGCTGCCTTATGAGAGTTAATTGATCTGCCAAGTATGCAGAGGTGACTGTTTTATCTGCTCTGAAAACTGAGTGGATAGAAAGGTATTTTTATTGGAGAACAGGGACTGGGATGAGGTATGAGAGGACAGAGACCTAGAAGAAAATCACACTCTAATTGCAGAGCTGGTTTAAGAACTAGTAATGAAGGAATCTGGAAGGGTAAAACTGGCTTCTCCTGGTGCATGAAGTGAGATATGTAGCAGTGCACTCCAACCTCAGGAATCCAGAGAGTCTGGGGCAGCAATGCTAGAGGGGAAAAAGCAATTTAAAATAAGTAAGATTTTTATATTTGTCTGGTTTCATAGTGGTTTTGCTCTGTCAGCCTCAGTTATAAAGTCAAGGACTAAAGAGGATATTTGAGCTGAGAACATCCTGTTATGAAATTTAATAAGTACTGCTAGTACTATTTCATCCAGAAATGCTTCCACTTACTGTGAAGCAATTACATTCTCTGCTCTCCCTCTCTCTCTGTGTCTTTCTCTTTCCATTTCCAATAAACATCAGAGTAGTCTGCCCACATTTTTCTTAACTTAATGTGTGAGCTACAGTTGGGAATTGGACCTTTATATGATTTTAATTTGTGTTAATGTAACTGAAAGGGTTTATCAACCTTCAGCACCTGAGGATCATGGGAATAAAAGGGGGGGCACTATGGGATTATTCCAACAGCTCTATTTTTTACATTTATTTTAATATCCTGTTTTCTTTAATATTATCCTAAACTCTCATAAAAGTCTGAATATATTCACTATTTGGATGCTAAGAAAAAAAAATATCCATTTTTTTTATCACAAGGGTATAAAGCATAATGTTTTAATTGCAGGCAAGAAAGCCTAGCTGGAAACACCAGCCAGCATAGAGCTGTCAGAACTCTTTCTGTCTCTTAGTTGTTGGCTTTGAGCAGACCACCAAAGACAACAAAACTCAGGAATCATTTTAGGGAGCTGCTGATGCTGAAAGTGAGATACCAAACATCTGTTTCTGGCTTGTTAACTTACAAGCTACCTTGATGTGGGTAGAAAGGTGTTTACTTGTTATATTTTTTTCCTACAGATTTAGCATGAGGTTTTACTGAGTCTCTCTTTTTTTTTTTTTTTTTTTTTTTTTATGCCTGGTACCTACTCATACACACAGCTGTCTTGCAAATCTGATATTTTCTATCTAGATCTGCCAAACTGAAAGCATAATCTGATACCTAAGTGATGCTTTCACCCTCACTCAGCACCCTTCCATCAAAGAGGACACTCCTCCAATGCTCCTTTTCTCTCTCCTGCAAATTTGCTGTCGAAGAGTGCTAGGTCAGTTTTTTGCAGGACACAGGACCTTGATGTATGCCCTCCAAAGTACCAGTAACATATGCTAACTGGGATAGATTGCCTTTGAGGGATGTCTCAGTGAAGACACCCAGCCTCTGTCGGGGCTGTGAGCCCTGAGGGTGCCCCCAGACCTCCTGAGGGATGTCTGGGCTGCACATCAGTTTTACATGCAGAAATGTAAGGGATCTCAGGGCGTTATCCATCATGAGTGGGAGCCAGAATACCTGATAACATTTTGAATTCCTGTGTCCTTTTGGCACCAAAAAGCACCTTCTCTTTTCAGTGTTCCCAAGGCGTGACGAGAGTGTGCTATTCTCATGTTTCCCAATTTTTGTTCCCCTGTCCCATTTAGCTAAGTCCCATTGCCTTTCTGATTCTCCTCTACCTTCTCTCAGCATGTTTAAGGGGTGACCCCTCTCTCATTGGTGGTTTGTCCTCCTGAAAGTCATATGTGGTACGAAGATTTTCTTACTCAACTACAGAGAAAAATTGGAGTCTCCTGTCAGAGATTTGTGTTCTTTCTATTAGACTAGATCTCCTAATCATCCTTGCAGAAACTACTGAATATCTAACACAGGTCCATGTCCTTAAGCTCTAAATGTGGCTCACAGTATTAGACAAATCTCAATTTGCCTACTGTTGAAGTAGTAAACCTTTGCTGTTTTTTAGCTGTGATCAGAATAAAAAAAATTGTGTTCCCAAAATGCAAATATTGCTTTTCCTTTGCTTCATGGGACAACTTTACCAGGCTTATGCCTGTTTGAGTGCCTGTAGCTTATTTGAAGGAACAAGAAACATCTGCCCTCCACTAATAAAATGAAGTCTTATGTAAGGGTACGTTTTTCAGCATACTTCAAAGGATACCCACTGAATTTGTGGAGGTTGCTTATTTTCTGTGGGGGACAATATTGTCCCTTAATTAGGCTTTTCAAATGTAAATTCCCAGCAATGAAACATTTTAAGGATAAAAGCATTTGTTTGTGGCATAATGCCTCCAAGTGTCAAGAAATCTGAGTCTGTAATCTCCATATGTTTTGATTACTTGCTATCAGAAGCAGCTACTCTGCAAAGTAATACTTTTTTTCTTTGTTTTTTTCCTTCTTTCCCCGCCCCCTCCTTTAACACTCTAGCCACATTACTCTGAATTTACACCTGGTGCCTGTCCTGTCTCTTGCCACCGACATATGACTGTTTGAGTGGGAACAAAACCGCTTTGACAGATGGGCATAAATTCAGAGATGCCAAACAACCAGTTCCTGCACTAACTTTGAATGCTAACGTGCCATTCACACCCTGTAGTTCCAGAACAACAGCCTATTCACAGCTCCAGGTCATTAGGAGAGAAGGGAGAGAGCAGAACATGTGGTCACGTTAATAAACCTGAAGATTATGTTGTTAGGTTTGATCCTGTAAAAATAGATAAGAAATCAGAATAAATTGTCTAGCATCTGAATTAGAGAACCAAGTCTAATAATGCATAGAAGGAAATTATGTGTTTTCAGTGTCAGCAGCTCTGTGTATGTCCAGTTGCTGAGGAACTTTGAAAAAAATCCAAAATAAATTCTTTGTCCGGGATTTTACAAATGGCTTGTTTAGCTGCAGCAGTGAGATTTTGTAGTTTATGGAGTCATCTCCAAAAGCCATTCTTAATACTGGCCTACACCTAGTGATCAGCCATTTGCATGGGCAGATCCTGACAGTTGTAGAAGAGGAGACAGACTGTCCAGTCCTCCTCAGCTGCTCTCCAGAGTGTAGCAAACCAGGTATGCAGCAGCAGTGTTCTGTGGTCGCTGCCTTAGTTCCACATCATTTTTCAAAGAAAGATGTTGAAGTGAAAGAAATCACATGAAAGATAAGCTGCTCCGTGAAAAGAAGCAGTTCAGCTGGCTCCTGTCCATGTCCTCCTCATCATGCAGCTCTTCAGGGGAGACGGGCTTGTAGCTTGTGAATTCACAGTACCCCCTGCTCCAGTGAACTGTGCACTGCTGGCGTTTGTACGCTGCGCTCCCCAAGGATTTGCTTCCTTTGTTTTGCAAGGAAAGTCTGAGAACTTGAGGCATGACAGCCTCTGTCCTCTTCTTTCTTAGTAATGCCTTTTCATGCAGAGAAATTGAACTTCTTGATAGGGGTTTGGGGTAAGGTTGTTTTAACTCAGAGGAAAAAAAAATTGGAAGGGAAAAGCCCTTTATCATCTAGGACTTAGTATCATGGCCAAAACTGCACGAGTCTTTGTTTTTGGTGTTTTCTCTCGGCTATCTTCAGGCTTTCAAAAACATTTAGCAAAAAGGAAACCAGGCTCAGGGGATGAGATGGAATTTAGGACAACTGGATAATACTCAGACTTAACAAATTAAGCTGGTGTTTATCTGGACGGAGGTTGTTGACTCTTCTGGGGCATCATTGTTCAGGATTGGATTTACGGTTTTAGCTACATTTTATTTAACTGGGTTTTATTTAACTTTCCTTCTGGGTACGTGTTGAAATTTGTTTGTGACAGATTTTTCCAACCCAAGTCTAGGTTTGTTACCAGGGCGTAAGGAGTGAATGACACTTCCTGGCCTTCTTCAGCTTTAAACTTAGAATTTTTTACTGGTGACCTCCTGTTGCGGCTCCTTCATCCAAGTTTCCTGTTACATTTTTTCCATGCACATGTTTTTTCAATTTGGAAGAAGGGTATACTTCAGATTAAGAAACGGAGAAGAAAAAGAAATTCCCTTTCTGAAAGAAAGGCCTTTTTGGGATAATCCATATATGGTGTTTTTGGCCACAGACTTGACATGTGGAGGCAACACTTGATTTAAAAGTTGCTATGGAAAACTAAAATGCCACTACTCTGTTTTAAAAGGTATTTGTAATTTATTTCCAAGATAGCAGCAGAGATCATTAGACCCTTGTTTTTCAGAGCACAATGGTAATTCTGGTCATAGTCACAATGGATTTAACCTGCTTGAGTGTATGGAGAGTTTGGCTCATTTGGAAACTGGAGAGCTCAGATTATTTTCTGTTAAAAGAGCGACACTTTCTCAGAAATACTTCTCTACATTATAAAAATCATTGACATCCAAGAAATACATACATATAGAAATATGTAAATTCTTCTGAGAATAGATAAACCTAACTTTTTTTTTTCTTTTTTTTTTTTTTTCCCTAGCTCTTGATCTGATAAATACTTATTTTATGTATCTAAATACCTAATACTTTCAGGAGAAAAACCAGCACAGCCTAGAGGAGTCTTGTAAGCATGATGAGGTATGAACCACACCACACTCATCTTTTCCTGCAAAATAGCTCTTTGCAGTCCTGTTCTGCTACTGGCTCACAGGGAAGGCAGGAAACACAGGCCCCAGAGTGCTGTGGAGGAGCAGCAGTGTGAGCCCCATTCCTGCCCTGCTCCTTGTGCAGGGGCAGGAGGCAGGATGTGTTTGTGGCCAGGGCACCTTTCAGCTGTACATAATACATACTTTGACCTTGAGAACTGCAGATGGACTCTAAGGTTAGGTTGAATTATGAATATGGCCTGATCAACTGAGGACAACGGTTCCTTAATTTCTAGTCTGTCAGGTTTAAATCCACCCTTGGGGCAGATGGTGGCCACATTTGAGACAGCTGCATGATGTGCTAAGACCCAGCGCTGTGGCTAACTTGCTTTTGAGGGTTTTTTTTGTATGTATGCATGTGCTTTTTAAAAGCTGTTCATTTTCAAAAATCAATGTTTTGAAAGACAGAGGAAATCCTGTTAAATATTGACTTTCTCTTTAAATGCCAGATGTTGTGAGCTTTCCATCTGCTGATCACTCCCTAGACAGATGCCTGAACTAAGATTTTAGCCCTTTCTATCTCTAAAAGGTTTCTTCTGCTTCTTTCCTCCTTCAGCCTTTCTTCCTATCCCTCAAACCAAACTCTGAATTTCTGTACTCCTACAGGCATATAGAAATTCCTGTACTCCTACAGGCATAGAGAAATACACCATTTTTTTTCTACTCTTCCTATTGTTTTTGTCTTGCACTTTATTTAGTACTTACCAGTCTTCTCAGGCATAGATATGATATGTTTGGGACATTAACAGAGAGAAACTACTCACCACAAAAGAACTAATAGATATGGAAGAGCCTTTGAAACTGTGGACCAGGCATCACTTTTTTTACTCTGATCTATTATTTTTAGTGATTCCATTATGATCTCTGAACTCCTGGAATTCAGTTGCAAACTAAATGTTTGTACAGTACTGACAGCAGCCTTTCAGGAGCCTACAGAGCCTCAGAAATGTAAGGAAGTACGGATATCAGGGATGGATATTCATGTCCATGCTCTTGGCTGCTCTTGGTGCTGATCTGTCCCAGGGAGTGAAGCCTAGGAGGTTTTCCCTTATACAGTTAGGAGCAAAAAGGAAAACCTTGGGATCACAGCAGAGGACCATGTTGTGCTCTGCAGTCACATCAGGGCTGGTGTAGAGTGAGGTGTTTTCCAAGATGTTTCAGTCTCACCTTTGTCCATCTGGTGGATCAGGAGGCAGAAGCCCCCGTGGGAGAAAGTGAATTATTATGATTGCAATGCTCTAAATCACTTAAGTCTCACTTTAGACTGACCTGGCAGATGGCTGTGGCCTGGTTCAGGTAATTTTGTTCTCCCTCAGCAGTGTGTTAAGGCAGGCCTGGTTGGGAAGGCGTGCAGACCTATTAATAATGTCTGAGCAGGAAAGTCACCCAAAGAGAGAGGAACAGGGAATTGAGCTACTGCCTTGTCTGGAGTGACTCAGGTATCAGGCCACTCATGGCCATTAGCCTGCAGTTTTCTAAACCACTCCTGTTGAAATGGTTACTCTTTCATATGAATAATTAACTATTTGGTGGATTAAGGACAGGATAATAAATAGATCCAATGGACTTGAAAGAGAAGAGTAATCTGAAGGATCTGATTTTCCTACCAGCTGAATATGCACTTTCTCTGTAGTGCACATCAAGATCCTTTGTGCTTTTGAGCAGTGAAGTTTAATTAATTCCTTTTTCAGCCTCTTTTTTTTCTTTTTTTTCTAAATATTTCCATCATAATTTTGAAGGTATTTTTTTAAATGGGTATTTTCTAGCTTAGTTTCCTCTCTGAAACCCAATCTTAACTGCAATCTCTGAGCGATACATAAATGTAATTTTGGCTATGTGGCTGTAGAGTTAAAATGAGAAACATGTTTAGCTCATAATTTCTGATTGCAGACCCAGTTCTGAGTCAATCAGACCTATATTTAAAAGGCAATTAGAAATTTTAAAGAATTTTAGGCACTTAAATACCATTTCAAACAGTGGTTTCAGATTGCTTGAAAATGTTAGCATGCAGATAGGTTGGGAGAGAAATAGTATTTTCCAAACATTAAGGTAGCATTCAGAAAGACCAAATAGCCTGGAAACAAAACACATGCATGCTATAGGTTGAGTAGCAAGTTTATCTTTTTTCTGCCCAAAATGTTGCAACGTGTTTAAATTTTGTGTTGGGCTTTTGGCCCAAGAACGACCATTTCCAGCAGGTCCTGCTGGCAATGTGCTGTGGCTGGGTCTAGAGACAAGAATGCTGTGAGCTTTTAAACAAGGGAGCTGTGTGAATGAGTTGCAACACAGCCCAGAGTGACCCAGAGTCAGAAAGGGGTTAATGTTTGCTGGCCCAGGCTGCAGAGGCTGGCCAGAGTCACAGCTTACTGTAGCTACATACACGTGTTTCAACACTGAGCTCTGAATGAAGTCAGACAACATCTGTGATGTAACCTTGCCTGATGGCTCCATTTCAGTTGTTGATGACCAAAAATCCTGCTGAATATGGAATATGGGGGATATTTGGACTTGAAGAAGTGGTGGGTAGAGCAAGGTTATTCCGTTTCATGGAGGATAGCCGTAGATCTCACATTGCTCTGCTCCAAAATGAAGATCACACCTTTGAAAATTCATCCTGGAAGAATATGGGCTACACCTTGAAGTGCACTGCCTGGCCAGTTGCTGGAGACACACTCCAGACTCTGACTCAGGTGCCAGGCAGGGAGCTGTAAGGAACTTTGCCCCCATGAAACTTTGTTGAAATTAGAAACCACCAGCAAGACCCACCAGAAAACTGGATAGGGATGTGAACGTTACTGTGACCACATGCTTTTGGAAATGAGCTACAGCCATTTCCAAGATTCATACGTTTATTTAGCTCTGTTGATTAGATTGAGCCTGGCTTTTGAAAAACTGCATGAAAGTATGAAGTTCCCCATCCCTTTATCTCCACCTGTCATAAACATGCTCACAGGGACATAGTTCATGCATGCCCCAGTAACTAGCGATATTCCTGACGTTTATTTAAATGCCCATTAATCCTGCTGTTTGTTGCTAAAAACGCCCCGTGGTGTGCACAGATCTGCAGGCTGCTCGGTGCCGTGAGCGGGCTGCGGAGATACGGATGGGTTCCGTAAGGGCGGGTGCCGTGTCCATCCAGAGCTCCACAGCAGTCATCTTCACCTGCTGGGGCTTTGGGAGGGTGAATCAACCTGAGTGAATCTTGCACAGCCCAGGCTGGGTTTCTCCTACTGTCTCCTAATCCCGACTGCTGCTATGAAATACCCAGATCCAACCCTTGTGATCTTTCTGCTCCAGAGACACTTAACAACAAAGCTCCGGTGTTTTATAATCCAGGAAGCTTTAAGTGAGGGAAGGCTTCAGAGGCAGGACTGAACTGTATGCCTTTGGCTCAGTTTTGGCAGAATTAACATAAGGAAGTGTAAGACAGGTCTAGCTATTGTATCTAAACCCTCCACTCCCATAGGTTCCTGCATTGGTTCAGATGAGAATGTGAATTATTTTTCTATCTCCAGGGCTGGTGTAATCTGAGAGGTTAACCAGTAAGATGTTGATAGATGTAGAACAGAATCCAGGTCTCCTATCTGTGTCTTAGCTCCCAAATCACCCTTTTAAGGAAAATTCCCAGGACCAGTCACTGTCATTTCTAAGCATTAAATTCACTGGTATTTTAATTTTTAAACTTTCATACAGCTGAAAAACGTTTTTCTTAGGCTCCCTAGATGCTCACAGGCAAATTTCTTTTCTTTTGGTTTTTATTTTTTTCTTTTTCTTCTACCTAAGACTTCCTTTAACTGGGGGGAAAAAACTCACAAGAGAGGCTTTATGCTACTTTCCTGTTTTTCAGCATGACAGATGCATTAGAAAGTGTAATGCACTCTAACAAACAAGGAAACTTTGCATATTGAATATAGCACATGAAATAATAAAAGAAGAACAGCTGCTGAGAGACAGAAAGGGAAAAAATAGAGATAAAAGTTAACTTGAGTTGTGTTTTATATGAGGAGCTTTGAATTCAGTCAGATTTAAAATTCAACGCCAAGTACATTTACAGACATCTGGGAAATCAGGTCACATGCTCTTTGTTAGGGCTGCTACTACTCATATAAACCACAGCACACAGAAATGTAAGCCTGTCACAAGGACAACCTTTTTCTTTCATAAAATGACAATTCAACAATTACATTCATACAGTGATAAATGTGACCAGTGGTGACCAGAAGCAGGATAAAACCAGAAAGGGGCTCTAATGGGGTACCAGCTTTTCCAGAGTTTAAGTTCTCTACATGTTCAGAGAGTAACATTTGTGCCAAATCTGTATTTGTTACGTGAGTGCTAAAGAAACCTTATGCACCAGGAAATTAACACAGCACTGAGAGCATTAGGAAAGCACACATATATTGCTGCAGAATAGATAACTGTTAATAATGAAGTGACTTTGTGGGATTTTCCTCTGTTCTTGCCACTGATCTCAGTTGTCAACGTATATCCAGCCAGGAGTATGTATACAGCAAGTAGTCTTAGCTTCCCAGGTGTCTGTTGTATGTGCTCTGTGTTAGGATGTTAGAATTAGATCAGACTGACCTAAGCCAGTGAAGCACCCATCTCCAAAGCTTCTGGGGGTAAGTTCACAGTGGTTTTGATCTCTTACATTGGCTAAAGGCTGCAGAACAAGGCAGAGAGTCTCAGGGAAAGAGGGTGAAGGTGCAGAATGTGACCCTGATGCTGGTCTATCCCCAGTAGGTTAATGGATAGGAGTTTAATCAAAATGATGTCTACAGTGTCCTAAGCATGAATACATGGGGAATGGTTGTAGCAGTAGTTCTTGCACTGGCTTGACTCATGAGAAGTAGGAAGAAGATAAAAATAGCACAGTATAGATTATGCCTTTTCATTGCATTTTGGTTTTGTATCAACCACTCCTGTAAATATCTTCAGTTATAAGTCTTCACACATGTTTTGAGTTCTAAAATTTGGTGTCAGTCCCCCTCCTTTCCACAGAGGAAGGCTGGGAGAAGTTGGTTTGACTTGGATTTGAAGTAACATTCATTTCAGTCCTATGAAGCAGTGGACCATGAGACGTGTCAAAGTCTAACCTGAATTTTCATATTGAAAATGTATGTAGTCCTCAGCAGGGCCTACTCCTCAGTAACACTTTAAATGAAAGTGAGAAATAAGGCACACTGGTCATGCCTCCTGCAATCCTTTCTTTGCTTGAAGTACACAACAAACTTAATAAACCCCAAAGGAGGTGTCTGTTGAAACCCAAGCATTCCTTGCAGGCTTTGGATACTCTTTGTATGCTAATAAGCAGTTCCTTCCCTACCTATTCCATTAATCCTTTCAGTCTCTCACTAATTCTACTGAACAGGCCCAGCAGGTCTAGCGCTTGCCTCTTTCTTTCAGACCCAGCACTGCAAATGTCAGAGCACAGGTTGCACAAGTTTCAGCCTGTGTGCTCAGAGCCCAACATCAGCAGCTGGACCAAGCCACCAGTGGGCACCACGTGTTGTGCAGCATTGTGGGATTTGTTGGGGAACTGAAATATTTCATCCTGTTGGCTGGAAGGGAAAGCAAAAATACATGTATGTCTCCTGCCTCAGTTTCCCTGCAGCACCAGTTTCAAGAAAACATGAAAACTGAAGGTTGAGGGTCAGCAATGCGATACTTAACAATAATCTTTTTTCTTTCTGTAGTTGGCTGAGAAGTGGGCATAAGCAAGTGGGACTATTCCTGAGGGTGAAAACTTGGACATTCTTGTAGGTCTTCAGAGCAGAGTTAATCCAAGCAACCTTCGTAGCCAGGTGACATGGGCAAGTGGCATTTGCACTGATATGGATAAGGAGTGCAGTGGTGTACTCTTAGCAGCTGTGGTATGAAACCAGCAGCCTTCTGTGGGGAGGTAGCAGTAACCAGCTTGGGGGCTGGTATGGTTAGAAGCTGTCATACTCATGTCATAGAATAATGATGAGATTGAGGTGTATTTTTTGAGGTTTCTCCGATAAATTCTTCTCCAGTAGGATTCTCATCACACACATCTTTAATGAATTTATCCGCTGCCCAATGTTTAAAAATTAGACTGCTCCTGGTTCCAGTGTTAGCCCTTTTAAGTGGGAAGATTTGTGCTCTCCAGCTGGTCCCAGGAAAATTCAGAAGGAATTTGCAGTTTCACAGAGAGATGCTCACCTGCCTGCATAAACCCTTCTCTCCTATCCCCTGCTCTGCTGAAGCT
Source organism: Phylloscopus whistleri (assembly GCA_017589585.1). NCBI lineage: Eukaryota > Metazoa > Chordata > Aves > Passeriformes > Phylloscopidae > Phylloscopus > Phylloscopus whistleri. Next base: position 1,386,649 of record JADMLD010000857.1, on the reverse strand, counting down.
GCATAAAGAGGGTTCTATGGAAATGAGAATCTGCCTTTCTCTCTTTTTTGATCAAGGATGATAGACCTCTCTCTGACAACAGCACTTAATGTGATGATGGCAGGAAGGTGCTCTCAAAGCTGTTAGAGAAATCTAGCCTGCTACCATTCCAGCAGGTACAGTACCTGAAATCCTTTATTCGTTTGCAGTGTGTGGTGTTTCAATCTCCCTGATTTTTTTTTTTTTCCTCTACTCATCTGCAGTAAGATTTTACAATCCCTCAAACAAAAGCTTTGGAGATATTATTTGGGGTTGCTCCCTAGGCTGTACTGGATATATGCCAGTTTGTATTACCTGATGAAACAAGCCACTATTTTAAAAAAAGGCATCGTATTTCTTTTGGGGGGGAGTGGGGAGAAGGGGAGGGGGGAAGTAAGGAAAGATGTAGAAATCTTATCTAAGCCACCTGTATTTTAAGTGTTGAATTTCCCATCACATTTCCTTGATGAAGATGAAAAGCCTTGAAAGAAAATAAGACTTTGCAATTAGACGATGATGCATGAAAGGATGTGTCTGGATAATGTGACAGATGATCCTAACCTTCATTAATGTGCTTTAATTGGATTAAGCTCTATGAAAAGCCTTTTCTTCTCTTTCAAAACCTTCAGGGCTCTTGGCTGCATGACTTTAATGTACAGAACATCCTGCAAAAGGGCACTCATCCAGCTTCATAGAGGTATGCTATACATCCTGAGTTAACATAAACAGCTTATCTCCAGTGACATGGCCCCTAGGATGCCAAAGGGGTGTGGCCATCAAGTGATAATTGGGCAGTTACAAGATTTATGGCAGCATTTGCAGCACTAAATCTCTATAGAGACTGAACGGGTTTGCTGCGCCAGGGCTGGAAACTGTCAGCACAAATATCAGCTATTTTTAATAAAAGCACAGATTATGGATGATTGATGAAGGGACAGCCTCACTGCTGCTGTTAATACTGAGAATGCTATTCCCTGCCTTGTCTTGCAGTTTTCAATAGGACTACCTGGGGAGCAAGGTGCTGCTGAGTGTAAGCCAAAGTGGCAGCCGTGCTCATGAAATGATGGACAGGAGCAGAGGAAATCTGTGTTTTGCCTTGCCAGGCCAAGAACATATTCTGCATCATTTTAGACTCTTCTTTTTTTTTTTTTTTTTTTTTTTTTTTTTTGTGAATGGAGTTTAGTTACACAGCTTTTTTTTTTTCTTTTCTTTTTTTCTGACCTCTGACTCCATACTTTCTAATTTTGTCTGCTTTTAAAGACTCAGCACTGGCAAATACCTCACAAACATTCACTGTAGTGGATTTGGATGCTGCTTATGGGTGGTTAGTGGGTGTGGGGGAGATTAGAGAGAAATAACTAAAACCAGGCTTAGAAATAGGGGTAGGGTGAGAGCCGGGAGATATGTGCTGGAAGGAAAAGGCAGAAGAGAAGCTTTCTAAAACAAGAAATATGTTTCACGTCTCATAAAACACGGCATCTTGTGTTAGCCCATTTTGCTGATCATGGAGTCTTTCTCTTAAATGGTGCTTACCCCAGCCCAGTAAATTACATGGTTAAGCATAAGTTGATGCATCTGATGGTGGCAGTGGCAGTGGGTACATCTAAGTTGGAGTTGTCATTGTGCATTGAACATCTGGTCTTTTAAAGGTCAAAAAAGCAGAGGCAGCTGTTTTTTGAATATTCTTTCAGCATATAGTCTTTTTGTTCTTGAAAGACATTTTTTTTTCCTTTTAAATTTGTTTAACATACTTTATTTACAGTAATCCTGGAACTATAAATTCATGGGAAGCTATCAACTATATTGCAGCTATGATACTTTGTGCAAAGAATGTTCCCACACTGTGTCTTTAGGGATGTGTCTGGGAGAGAGCCAAGAGTTTTGAAATACTTCATATTGATTCATGGCTCTCCAAATGTTATTTTAGTCTTCTAGATCACAGAATGTGGCACACTCAAGATTTATTTATGTTTTCCATATTTTAGCAATGATTTGTCAGAGGTCTTTGTCTTACTTTTAAGATGACTTTTGCAGCTTCCTTTTTTTTTTTTGCTTTTATTTACTCACATGGTTCTGGAATAGTTGATTTTTACTTTGGGAATATTTTGACCCTTGGTCTTCCCCTTAGTATTAGCAAGATAAAAGGGATAACAGTTCTTGTCCTGCTTTCAAAAGCTTAGATTTGGGGTTTATTTGCTGCTTGGAGGCATAAGGGTGGACAGTAGTAAAACCAAGTTAGAAACAGGTTTGCTCATCTCCCTTCTCATTCTTTGATGTGAATAAGTCTGTCCCTTGCTGGTTTTCAGCCTGTAGAATTTTGCCTTTTTACTGAAGGAGAAATACACAGTGGTTTAAGGTAACCTGTTGGGGCCTAAATGACTTCCTGATGCACAGGATTTTGTTATAGCCTGGTATCATCCCTCAGCTCCACTGAAGGTGATGTTGGGCAGAAAGGCTGATCCCTAAGAAAAGGTGCACAGAGCAAAATTACAGACACACAGACATTTGAATATTTCACATTTACTATGAACCCCCCTTCAAACAATCCTATTCCATTTTTTTTTTTTTTTGTGAAAAGACTGTGTTCTCTTGCCACTGACATTTACAAAATCAGTGCCTTTGTATAACCTTAATAATTCTGTGTAGTCTGCATGTTATTACAACTTTAGAACTGGAACTTACTCTTAGTCATCACAAAACAAAAATAGAACAGCAAGTTGTCAACTCTGAGGTCCAGACACCTTTTAGACAAATTATATAAGTTGCTTAAAACTGTTTAGGTGGACGTGTTTATGTAGAAAATATTCTGGCGACCCCCATCTTACAACTAGTTGTCCACTTTGAGCAATTGTACAAGAAAAATATCCATTAAAAAATAGAAAAAACACCTTTCACAAAGTCCTTGTTTGCCATAACAAAGCCATAAAGAAACAAATCCCTTTTTTTTTTTTTTTTTTTCCTCTTCCTTTCTAGGTCACCTTTAGCTAACTTCATGTTGCTTTACTCGCTGACCTCAGTGACAGTCTGCTTCAGGCTAAAACTGTTTTCCTCTGCAAGCTGCAATGTTTTTCATTAATAAATCCTCTAAGGTCAGACGTTAGTAACAAAAATGCATACATGTTCGTAGCAACCAGCAGTGTTGTGGCAGTGCTTTAGGAAAGCACTGCTTATCAGCATATTGGAGTGGTGGCAGCCTGTGCCACCATGTGGAGTGGTGGTACATGGAACTACAGCCTCACAAAAAGAGCAGGAGGTGAATACTGGCTTAGAATTAGCATCTCTTGTATGCCTCTAGTTGAGGTTAGCATTCCTCCCTGGGATCATGACCTGACCTGGCTCTGAGCACTGGTGTTCAGAGTGTCAGTGGCTCATTTGAGGGCACTGATGTTGTTCCAAGGCAGCCCAAGCTCAGGCTGTCTACAAATCCCACTTGCCTTCACAGTAGAAAGTGGAACCTTGTAACCTGTAATTGATGTTCTCTTTTCTTATCCTTCTTCAGTTCATCTCTGCATGTTTAAGATTTTTTTCCTGGCCGTTTAGGCCTGTGTCCACCCAATGTGGAAGAAAAGGTGGTATGCAAAGTAATGTAGAACCAAAGGAAAAAAAAATCTTAACTAGCATTTGTAGCGGTGGCAGATCAATTTTTTTTTTTTGGTTTACATAATAGAATGGTTCTTCTGGTACAGGCATAAAATTGGCAACCAAACAAGATCTTAAATTTGTGTAGCTTAAGCTTCTTTGTTGTTGGAGGCTCCCTTGACTGTCTCCAACACCTGAAATGGGGTGAAGTCGAGGTGTGAAGACATCCACCTTAACACACAATCACAAACTCAAAGGATCAGTTGATTGAAAAAGAGCCCTAAGACCATCGATTCCAACCTTTGACCAAACACCACCACGTCATCTAGACCATGGCACCGAGTCTTTCCTTAAACACCTCCAGAGATGGTGACTCCACCACCTCCCTGGGTAGCTCATTTCTGTATTTAATCACCCTTTCTGTGAAGAAATTCCTCTTGATGTCCAACCTGAACCACCCCTGGCACCACTTGAGGCCATTTCCTCTTGTCTTGTCGCTTGTTGCCTGGGACCCCCACCTAGCTACAACCTCCTTTCAGGGAGTGCTATAGATCAATAAGGTCTCCCCCTGAGTCTCCTCTTCTCCAGCCTAAACAACCCTAACTCTTCAGCCATTCCTCATAGGACTAACCCTCCAAACCCTTCATGAGCATTGTTGTCATTCTTCAGCATCTCAATGTCCTTCCTGAATTGAGGCTCCCAGAACTGGACACAGCACTTGAGGTGTGCCCTCATCATTGCTGAGTACTCAAACCAGTTGAGTCTGAGTGCAAATGTTTAACCTGGTGCTTGCAGTTGTTTCTGAGCTGTCTGATTCTATTTTTTTTTTTTTTTAATACTGATTATTTTATTGAACTGCGGAGATTTGTTGTGTCTAAACTGGATCACAGGGTCAGAGAATCACAGAATAGTTTGCATTTCAAAGGACCTTAATGCTTGTCTAGTTCCAGTACCCTGCCATGGGCAGGGAAACCTTCCACTTACACCAGGTTTCTCAAAGCCCCATCCAGCCTGGCCTTGAACACCTCCATGGATGGGACATCCACAGCTTCTCTGGGCACCTGTGCCAGTGCTGAAATGAAGGGTCTCTGAAGTGTACTCCATTGCGTGCTGTAAGTCCTTGGGATATACATACAGTTTGGAGGTGCCTTCCCTTTCATTAACTGAGCAGGCTAAAAGCCTTCATTGTATTAAAACAAATGGGAGCAAATTCAGAGTGGCAAAATATCCAAAGCCACCATGGAACAAAGGCCCTTTTGGAACCCAAATCTTTAAGAGTGTTTAAGAGGAAGACTCCTGTTGCTAGTTCTCTGAAGTAAACTCTTTGGAAAGGAACGGCAGAGAATGAAGGTGATGCTTGCAAGCTTCAAAGCTCCTTGTCTTTGTTGAGAGGTAACAAAACCACCTGGATTCTCTGCATCATTCTGGCCTCTCTGCTCCCTAGTTTGGAGCCAAACATATGGTGAGTGGTTGTGGGCTACATCCTCCAAGCTGGCAGGACAGGAATGCTGTCTGCCAGCTCCTCTGCCCCATTCTTTCTGCCGCTTTCCAGGAGCACCTGTGATATCGCCCCTTTGCTGATATTTGAGTAGGCTCAGACTTTTTTTATAGCTCCAACCAGGAAAGCCATTGGAGCACTCCAAACAGCTATGAACCCGAGCCAGCTGCAAACAAATTAGGAGTGAAAGAAGAAGAGTTATATCTGCCAGGTCAAGCTGGGTGCAAATCGGCTTTGGAGCTGCTGAAATGGAGGAGGAATTTCACCATGTCGAACTTCTCATGAGAAAACAGCCCTCTCTTCTGTGTCCTCCTCCCAAGGTCTGTGTGAGTCAGCCCAAGTGGTATGTGGTTTACAGTACTGAGGGAAAAAAATAATAAGAATCCCAAGGAGATAAAGATGCTTATTATAGAGCCCTTGTACTGCTAAGCTGTGTTTTTTTCCCCAGGGCAAAGTGTTAACAAGTGGCAGCGGTCAGCGTGAATAGCAATTTAAAAGTATTATTCTCTTATCTGAAGAAAGACGTTCAAAAACTGACTTCATCAAAAATCCATTTCCTTTCAAGTATTTTACTACTACATTATTGATAGTGTTTCCTTGTGAGACTATCGTTTACACATAAATATAATCTTTCCCTTTCTTCCTAATTAGTCTGTGCCAGCTCAGGGACTCTGAGTTCTGAGTTCTGGGTATGATCTGTGGAAAGAGATGGGCATGGAGCTTGGTGTTTTTTACAGAAAAAAAATCAGAACGTGTACTTCAACTTGATGCAGGTTTTATGTATGTGCTGGATTTGCTCTGCCCACTTTGTCAGCATGTCAGTGACTTAGAGCTTATTATCTCACATTGGATTTGTACTGGTGAAGGCTCATTTAAGTTATTGCTCTGAGGAAAGTTGAGAGATCATTTGATAGTTAGTGCTAAAGGGACAGTCACCAACCAGCCAGATGTCATGCATTTGATGCCCTAACTGGTAAGTCAGTGATGAGGTGCACAGTAGCCTGTAAGTCATTTGTTAACCACTCAAGCTGGGTAACATGGGCTCACTTAGCTGCACCTTTTTTTCTGAGGGCTACCATTCCTCAAGGCTGAGAAAAACTGAGAATCAGTGCACCAAAGCCATAAAATCAGATTGACTGGTTCCCCTTTCGTGTGGCCTGTTTTGCTTCCCATGCTGTCCTACACTTCTGCTAATATAAAGCTGGAAGCCCGATGCAAAACGGGATGCTATATTTACTGCTCCCCTGGGATAGTAATAATAGTAATAGTAATAATAATTCTGTAGAGTAAATGGCAAGAACTTTTGCCCTTGTTGTTGTGGGAGTAGGACTGAGCTGTGTGTTCCATAGTGAGCATCCATGTAGGATCTTCTGTTCCTTTCTCAGCTTCTGAGTACTTTTATTTCCTCTCTAATGCCACACCAGCTACTGATAGGATTTTATAAAACATATAGTTCCATTAAAACCTTCTAAGGAAGTTTTCTGAAGTGAATTTCTCCTTCCCTGAACAATCCCAGAGAAGCAAAATTAAGCCATTTCATGGGTGTAAGAGTCAGTAGGGTCGGGAATGACAAGACTATGTAGAGCTCAAATTTAACTCTAGATATATGTCAACATCCAATTACTAAGGTTTTTAGAAGTGCCTGTGCCTGAATTAAGGTGCAAATGAGACCAAATGCCAGTGACAGTAGTATGGGTTTTATTTAATGAATATGGGAGAGAGAGAAAACGAGAGAGCAAGAAAACATTAGAAAATAGGTGGGGGACCAGAAAGACATTAACAGGGACAGAATAAGGAAATACCACCATCCACCGATCACAACGATGCTCCTTTGATCCTCTCCAGCTGGTTTTCTTGGTGGTGAAGGTCTCCCCAAAAAGCATAGAATCTTTGAACTACTTCAGTCTCTAACAATAGAAGCGACCAAATGTCAAAAGTCGCATTGGAAGATGTAGAGAGAAGTGCCTGCAAAGGTGACTTAGTCCAAATATTTTTGGCATCACCATCATAATAATAATTCCATTTAATGTATTTCTTCTAAACATATGTAATGCAATACATGTTTTTCTGGTCAAAAATACAACCTTCATATAATTAATGTAAGTACAGTCATATGAGGCTCTTTCTATGAAGCAAAACAACCTGAGTTAAAAGCATTCTTCTTAAACATGCTATTTCTGGAGCTGACCACAGTTTTATAAGCAGAAGTTTGGAAGTTTATCCTTCATAGAAAGAGAGTGAACTCCCATGAGTAGGATACAAGATAGCCGAAGGCATCTTAGCTTCAGATTTAACTGAATCTTGTCCACAAACAAAAACACCTATATTAGATTCTTCTCTTGATAAAGGTCATGTTTTTCTCCTGGAAAACACAGCAATTATATTAGTAGAGTTGAAACGATCTTCCAAGCAATTTCTAACAAATTGGTCTCAAAACTATTTTATCTAAAGTTATGTAAAGTAACCATTTCATGGGTATGAGAGTCCTAATAAAGAGGATGTGGCAGATTACCCTTTCATTATAACTGGGGGAGGGGAGGTGTGGGATATGGGATAGGGTGGGGCAGGGGGGGTCTGACCCAGAATTGTCCAGAATCTCTCAGCAAAAAAAAGATCTATGATTTTGAAGTAATTTGAACTTACATCCAGACGCTTTTGGTAGGAAGTCTCCTGAAGATTTTTCTGATTTTTGTCCAAGGATGTGCTTCAGCCTAAAAAATTTGAAGGCCAAATTTCTTTCTTTTTTTTTTTTTTTAGTGCTGGTACACCTGTGGAGCTACCTTCAGACTGGTTCTCTGTCTCCAGTAGTGGCTCATTGAACCCACCACAGTCAAACACAGATCACAGCAGTATTGGGAATATTTTTATTTGACAGGATGGTCAGTGAAGAAAACAACCCCTATAAGTAGACATAAATAAGGGGGGGTTATATGTATATTGTTTAATAGGTGGAAGGATCCTTCAATGCCATGTACTTCTGCAGAGCTTCTAAAATAAGTCACTGTGGGCTACATCAAGAACTGATCTGTGGACACTACAAATGACCCAATAGGTTGCAGTAAGAGATGCAGGCTGTATCCTGTTTCCTACTTTCTTTATTCCTCTACCAATAGCAGGATTTTGCTCTAAGTTGGCTGTGCTGTCCCATCCATGACATCACATGTATAGTCACAGCCTGCCTGCCTCTCTTCCTCCATCCTTTAGCCACTATTACAGGGGAAAACTGACCACTTTACATTGCTGTCTCTCCTTTTGCCTCAGTTTGTTCTAAGGACAGGATTGGGATAGAAGAGGAAGTCTGAATTCATTTACTTACCTTTCATCAGTTGCAACAGGCACTGGATGCAGTCCTGTCTCCCAAGCAATATTCCTCCTCTGGCACAGCAACTCGTGTAAGCAAAACTCTTTGTAAGTCACTCTGGAGATGAGTTTTGAAGGGAAGAATGCGCAATTCTAGGCAGTTCTAGAAAAAAAAAAAGATGTTCAGACAGGATTTTCCTCTGTAGACAACAAAGTAAACTCTTTTTTTGCCCATGTAATTGATTCAAGGTGGCCAGTCTGGGCAAACACTGAAAGAGGAGAAATTAGAAATAGTTGTTAGAGTGTGAGTAGTTCCCATGTTGAAAATGCAAATCTGAACATAATCTTGAACATACAGCTTTCACAGGCAGGATGATGAGAAACTCCTTGAAGAACAGCACTGAAAAATATTGAGGCTTCAAGTACATGCTTCAGCATCTTCCATAAGTCTGTCCTGCCATGCTAGCTTCATGCAATATTATGTTCTTCCAGAAGAAAACAAGAGTGTTACAGCTGGGCCCAATTATCTTAAATACAGGGTGACTACACACATAAATGCTGCCCATTTCCATTTAGTTAAATGAGTTATTTAAAAAGCAAACAAACAAAAAGAACCATGGTGTCTGTACTCTGCTTCTCCATTTGTTTCTGTTCACTCACATCAGTGGAGCTCAGTTCACATGATCCACTTCAATCAGAGGCCAGTAATATTTGATCAGAGAAGAGAGGTTTGCAGAAATAAAAGGCACAATAGAAAAGAATGTGCTGGATAAAATATTCCTCTGGAACTAAATTACTTAAAATAAATATTTCATTTACTTATTTATTTTTTTGTCAAAAATAATACTAAAAATGCGGACAACTGTACTAAGAAGATTGCCTTTCTTTCTTTCAGATAAGGGTAACAGAAAATAATCCAACATTTTGGACCTGAGTGACCTTTATCAAAGTCAAAGGCTTCTGGCTACAATGAGTTATCAGGGCAAAACCTGTATGTTCTGTACTGTCCTTGATAAAGGTCACGTGAGACTAAATGTCAAACCATTTTTGTCTCTTTACCTTAAGTAAAAACACTATTTTATCTACTAAGCTGTCTCAATTCATTTAGTGTTTTAAGGAATTATTTGGGTCCAGTATGCCCAGGGGAGTTTTTGTTAGTTTATAACAAATGAGATGCTGGATTTGGAGCAGGCAGCACCCTGGAGCACCTGCTTTGTGCATTAAAGAGTAAAGTCAGGCTGGTTGTCCGCCCCTGTTCAGGACTCACCTTGCTCTTTTAGAAGTCAGGTGAGAACAAAGAAGAAAGCTTCAGGAGAAAGTCAGGCACTCATGAACTACAGGGAGTAGTGTGGCGTTAATACACAGCCAGTCTTTTTTTGGGGCTGTTGTCTATAAATAGTTTTCACCAGAGGCCAGTTTTCTCTCATATATGATTCTCCTCCTGTGCAGGTGCAATTCCTCTTGCCAGGTGTGGCCTCCTCTATCAATTGCCCTCACTGATTTCTTAGGAACTTAACTACAGGCTTCTTTGCACCTGAGGAACAGACTGTCCTCGATTTTCCAGCCACTGTTTATCAATAGCTGGGTTGGAGATGTCAGGGGTCAGTGAACATGTTTGTAGCTTCTTCTTTGAGATAATATTTTTCTAAAGAATTTCTGGTTGTTCAAGTAGAAGTAATGTGCACTGTTTACTATTTTCAGTGGCTCTGGACAGGGCAGCTCAGTACTTGAGTGGGGACTACAAGGGAGCTGGAGAGGCACTTTTCTCAAGGGCAGGTAGCCACAGAATCACAGAATGTTCTGAGTTAGAAGGGACCCAGAAGGATCATAGAAAAGATGATATCCATAGCTGGCAAGCTAGGCTGTAACAGGTCATGACTGGCCCCATTTGACTCTGACCACTTGTTTCCTTGGACTGTCACTTCTTACCTGGGAGAAGGGGCCGACCCGCACCTTTTGGGTAGTTGTAGAGAGCAATGAGTTCCCCCTGTGTCTCATTTCCTCCAGGCTAAACACTCCCAGGTCCCTCAGCCGTTCATCCTCAGACTTGCGCTCCAGACCCTTCTCCAGGTCCACTGGACATGCTCCCTCACCTCAGGCCAACAATGACGTGCACAGCAGGGTCCCTTGTGCTTGACTGCTCGCTTGAACTCCAAAGTAACGCATGCTTTGAGCTGAAAGAGAGGGCAGGTTGATATTAAATATTAGGAAGAGATTCTTCTCTGTGAGGGTGGTGAAGTACTGAAACATCTTGTCCACAGAAATGGTGGTTGTCCCATCCCTGGAAGTGTTCAAGGCTGGGTTGGATGTGGCTCTGAGCAATCTGATCTAGTCGAAGGTGCCCCTACTCCTGGCAGGGGGTTGGAACCCGAACAATTCCATGATTCTGGGATAAAGAGGGAGAGTTCATAACCTCAGAAACTGCCAGGACCTGGATGTTTCCTGGGATGAACAGTGGAGATGGAGCCTTGTTAGCATGAGTGTTGTAGCAGTTGGGGATTTTATAATTATGAAAAGCTAAGAAAAGATTTTGGGGTAGCTCTGATGGAGACCTCTTGGACGACAACAGGACCCTGAGAAAAACCTGAGGCCATGGTTTCCTGCACCAGGTAAAACATTCAGCTTCAGATAAATGATAGGGCAAGAAAACTTCAATTGCAGAAAGAGCAGGAAAGGATAAGTTCTTGCCTAGTTCTTTCTTGTAAACTTCCTGCAGCATTTTGCAGTCAGTGTGGGGAAAAAGGCTTTGCTTTGCTCTGGCTAGGCAAGCTCCTGGTAACAGTTTTATTTATGCCAAAGGAAGATTATTTTTCCTCATGGCTTCTCCAATCAGCCATCCTTTCCTCCCTTTTCCTCTTTTCCCACTGATTACCTGACTGACTTTGTCCTCAGTTCTGTTCAGGCTTGATTGGGGATATAAGTTTAATGTGGTAATTATTTTGATCAACTTAGCATACTTTATCTGAATTTGCAAAATGTCAGGGTGTCTGTCTTATGCACTTCATTTTGTCCAAGCCTGAATTTATGCTCCTTTGCCACTTGACTTTAGGAATGTACCTAACAATTCTCTTATTCTGATATGTGAAGTGAATCCTCAGTTAAAATATATAACATAATTGTGGAATATCCGTGAATAAAATCTCTAGGTGGGGGTAAGCTGTTCCTGAAAGGAACCCAGCAAGGTGTTGCAGGAAAATCAGAATGAATTTTCAGTGTTGTTAGGAACCTGTTTTGAGAAATCACTTATTCTCTTAATCATGATTCACATAGTTTTCCATTTAGTTTGCAATCTCTTTGTATGGTTCTTGATTTCTTCTGAACTCAGAAATTAACATTAGTACCTACATGATAAAATGCTTAATGCTGAAGCCAGAATTATCAAAGTTGGTTGTCACTACTCTAATTCAGTTCTGATTTAATCAATGCTACTGGTTTTAGCTCTAGTCAGGTTACCATTGGACTAGCGGACGCTGCATTTAAAAATACTGTCCTGAAAGATCAGTCTGAAAGCAAACCAGTGAGAGACTCCAAGTCAGAGCTACAATTTAATAGGAAAATTAAAATAAATGCATTGGTACAAAAACACTGACAGAGTCAAGATACAACCTGACATCCTGTTGGCCAGGCTGGGGATAGCAGTCTGATTAAATGGTGGCTGCAGTCCTCTTGAAGTGATAGATGTGGTTCTGTTGAAGCTGTGATCCTGTAGAAGGGTGTGGTTTTCCTCTGAAGCTCCAGTGGTGGTTATATAGTTCTTGTCCTCTGGGAATTCAGTGGATGAAGCTGACTGTGGTGTTCCAAACCTCAGATTATATCCAGGTAGGAATGCTTGGTTCCTCTCCCTGGGTGGAGCATCTCACAGTGGGATGGTGTAATTTTATCAGCCATGCAGTCAGACTTTGATGGCCCATTAGCAGAAGAAAATATCCCTGGAGTTATCAGGGATGAGTCATGGAAGAGACAAAGTACGCTGCCCCACCTGGTTTTAACAGCTTATGGAGACAGTGATAGAATACATGCAGCTACATCTTACATTGTAACCTAAGACAGCAGTATATAGATTTATTCTAGGGAATAAGTAGAATTCCTACTTAAAAAAAAATAAAAAAAGAAAGGTAGGACTGCAGTGCAGGGTGCAAGTCACTCAAGTCCATCTCTTCTGTTGCTAAATAAGACAAGTATAGCTAACAGTACACTCATGATTTTATATTTAGTTTGCATTCACCTACCTTTGAAATAATGGCATATAGAATTGTTTAAAGTCACATATCTGGTAAATCTCATGACTGTACAAAAATGGAAGAAATAAAGTTTACAAGAACCTGTAGTAGCATTGTCTAGTATGTTGAGACAAGACAAATATAAAGACAAATAAATGGAGTGCTATTTAAACAATATTTATGCTTTCAGAATATTTTGCTGTCTTTTGGAGGAACTACTGATCTGTCTACATCTAGTTTGGTTCTATCAGCTAAGATAAGAGGTCTGGACTCATTTGTACTATCTAAGCAGATTGCACAAGCTAAATGATGGGAGGCTTTTTTGCTATGAAAAATAACATACTATAAAAGCTTCCTTTTCCCTCTTGGAACAGGATGTGACCTCCTCCTTCCACTCTCCATTAAAGACAGGCTGTCTGAGGAAAGCAGTGAGCCTGGAAAGTTTCTGGGGTAGGAATCTTGTTTGGGTCATGGGGAGATTGCCTAACCCCAAGGCATGGGCCAGCTGAACCACTGTGCAAACACGTGTTGGGCTTGGTGAATGTGAAAGGGGATTTTTGTTACATAAAACAGGTCCAGGGCAGTGTTTTGCATGACATCAAAAGAAGTTACTATGAGACAAGTAACTCTCTCTCAAAAAAAAAAAAAAAAAAAAAGGAAAAGAAAAGGTTATACAAAAGACCTTTTTGTGTCTCCCAGGGCAGCACTGTGTCAGGATGCTTCCACAGCTGAAAGTTCTGCTGTAATAACCCAAGAGAAAGAACACTGATTCTCCTTTAACTATGTGGTTGCAAATGACTTTAAGGTAATTAAAAACTGCCTAAGATTTTACCATTTACTTGCACTAGTTCTGGCTGGTTGTCTAAAGTTCACAGGAATGTCTCAAATACAAATGTTTAATAATCTCCTGGGTTATCTGTTCCATATTTCAACAACAGAGCAACAATTACAGAATTGCAAATAACACATAATCAGATTTCACTCTATCCTTCCTGCTTGGGAAATAGATCACTACTGTAGAGATATATTTTCAGTTTTCTGCTTGCAGATATCAAAGATAGATAGCTCTTCACTATCATCACGAAGCATATTCACAAAAAAATTACATTAAATATCAATAAGAAAGATAATTTTTTCCAGGTGTGTGGTCTGCATTTTAAGGATAAGTGTCAAAATTATTTGGCTTTCTGGCATCTAAGGATGAGTTTTTTGGAAGGTCTATGTGATGAACAGCTTGATTTTTACCAGAGGCAGTAAGTTTTTGTTATTGGTAAGTGAGCATAATCAAGTAGTGCTAAATGCTTTTGGAAATTCCACCTATCCTCCAGTATAGCCTAGTGTGACTTAAATTATATATTCAATTACTGTGTCCTACTTTCACCATGAGCTAACTTAGTGACTGTCTTTACACACCAATGCAAGCTTGAGTGTTTTTGTTTTTGTAAGTATCAACAATAGCTTTAAAACTGTCTCTTATTGTCTTTGTCCCATTCAAAAAATAAGATGTTTTCTCCTAAATCTCTTTGGTATTTAATGAATCAGCATTTCCCTCCCCTCACTTTTATTTGTTTAAAGAATACAATCTATTTGCTGAATCCATTTTGGACCTAGCAATTCTCATTTTTCAGAAATGGTTTTATTTTGAGCCTCGGTTCTGCACATAAATAAAATTAAATTAACAAATACTTCAAATGTTAAACACGTGACAGGACAAGCCATATCCTTACAGTCTTGCAGTATAACAGAATGGTTCATTAGCACCTGGAACCTCAGTCACAGGTTAATCTCTGAAGGTAATGCCTTACTCAGCAAGGCTTTGACATTGTCTGGCTGGTGTTGTTGTGCTGCAATCCAGAGTGCACTCAGCCCCCCGGAGAGGCTCCCGAATCCATCAGCAGGGGTTGGATAATGACCAAAGAGCAATGTGTGGTTAGGCAGGATGCTCTGCCAGAGTGGAACAAGGCTGTAGTCTCCACAACAGGATGAATTGGCAGTCAAGCCTATAAAGAATTCTTTAATAATATTACTTTTGGCTGAGTGTCTGTGACCTCCCCCTTTATTTTTCCTTTTCTGTAGTACTCATTTTGGCAGAGGTCAGTAAATTCTTGGTTCCCACAAATTTTATTTAAGTGTCACATTTAAAAAAAAAGTTTTGAAAGTATGAGCTGCCCCAAAAAGGATTTAGATCCTTCATTTTTCTTCAGACACAGATTCAAACTCTGAGAAAATTAAACATGGATGAAGGAAGAAAGTAAATATTAGTGTCAATAACATGGAAAAGTATCTTCAGATAATATGTGATCCTGTTCTAAAGGATGCCTGATATGATTTCTGTCTTAAAGGTCATTTATTTCAATGTGATTTAATTTATTTCTCTTTATCTATTAAAAAAATTTGAAAGGAGTATTCATCAAGAAGGTTAAAGTGTCAGATTTTGTAATTTAAAACAACCCCTGTTGGTAAAATACCTACAGCTGTAATAGCATATATAAAAAAAAGAAAAAATATTTTTTAGATGCTGTTTAATATATAGGGAAAAATGATCGTTTACAGCAAAAAGAGATTGGTGAAACTATAGATCATATTAGATTTTTATTGTTCTATGATATGTAGAAAACTTTCACTCATGTATGTAACCCAGTGGAATATGGCAGATAAAGAAATTAAGACTTCACCAAAAATTGTGTTGTTGTTGTTGTTGGTTTTTTTTTTTTTGTTGAAAACCATTTAAAAAATCTTCTTGAAATGTTAAGAGTATAATTTGTCAAGGAAACAACACACAGGTGGACTCTGCATCTGGGCTCAGATTCAGTACTTTTAAGCATTAATTACACACATCAATAGCTTCTTCTAGACTTTTTAATGTCACTCACATAGTAACAGCTAACCTGGCCTTAAGTGCTTGGCTATTGCAAGGTAAAAACATTCATTCACATTTAATGATTTTGGGAAGTCTCTCTCCTTTTTTTAAACTTCACAGAATCTTTAGACTTCAAAGATCAAGGCTGTTATGAGCTGGTTCTCATTAATGACTAGTCAAATGCCTGTTCCTGAATGTGTTACCTGCTGTTGGTGTAAGGCACAGCAGTAATAGTCCTGTTGGAGTTTTCAGACAGCATCTGAAAGGGAAGCATGTACTAAAAATAATCTGAAATTTAAAAAATAAAATTCATTATTATCTGCCCACTTTTAATATTGAGCTGCGGGACAGACGTTGATTTTTTATAAAAATGTACCTGTTATTTAAATGTATGGTTCATTTATGACTAGACCTGGAAATACTAATGGGCTTTGAAAATGTATTATTCTGCCATACATTTCAAATGGAGTGTCCCATTTTAAATAGTCCCTAAAGAGCCACTCATTTTAATGTGTGCAAGAAAGTAATTAAAATTCAAGGCAATAGATAAATCAGATTTAATGTGTTTGCATCAGATTTAGAATGCTAAGAACCACAAAACTCTATCCTAGAAGTGTCAATTCGACTAATTAATTTTTCTGAGCTACAGGTGCATGTGAAAATATCTCTCTTAAGATTACAGGCAATGCAGAAAATTTTGTTTGGTTTCTTAAAACCCGGGACTCTTGTCACCCTGTGGAGATATAAGCTTCATAAATATTATTTTTCTTAGGCACTCTAATAAACTGGCTAAGATCTTCTTATTTTTAATGTGTGTCTAGTACTATCCATTTGTTGCTTCAGAGCTTAGCAATAATTGCATTCAAGGGTGTCCAAATATCGCTCTACAGAATCAAAATTGCTTGATAAGCATTGCTTCGTGATTTATTTGGATGATTTTCCTAATAAAAGGGGAAAAATGAATGCTTTATTTTGTTTTATAGCCTTAAATTAGAATTAATAAATACTAAATCAGGGGGAAAATAGGCAGTAGTGGGTGCTTGTAAGTAAAAACTCTGTGTTTGTCTAGTGTAGCAGTATGGACTATAAAATTTAATTAGAAATTCATTTGGAGAACTAACTCTATGTTTCAGTAATTGCGAGGTAATTTGTCCTAATAACTGTCTTCCCTGTTGATAAAGGGATGATGCTATCAGAACAGAGTATCACACTGTTCTGCTCTGAGATAATATTGTTTTTTCCCCAATGTTACTTGCATTAGTGGCCAGTTAATAGCAATTTTGTTCGTGTGCTAATAGAATGCTATATAATAAGTCTATCTCCTTAAAGTTACCTGCACAGGGAATTTCCTGAAGACAAATAGTTATTGCTGAGCGTAGTACCCATGAATAAGAAAGGTAAGATTTTTTATTTAGCAGTTATTAGCTTCATCACCCAAACTATGCTAAAGCTATGGTCTTTGGGAAGACACCTTATTGACAAAAATCTCTTGTTTCAATGACTTCTTCAACATGCCCCGTCCCTGGAAGTGTTTAAGGGCAGGTGCTTTGAGAAACCTGCTTTACTGAAAGTGTTCCTGCATGGGGGTTGGAATTAGATGGTCATTGAGGTCCCTTCCAACCCAAACCATTCTGCAATTCCATGATTTGTTACAAGAAACATAAAGCATTGCAGTCAGGGGAAGAGCAGTTTTTCTTACATGAGGTAGACGTTCCTGATTTTGGTTAAAATGTCTTTCTTGAGTCAGTGAACTACATTTCTCTCTATAGCTTCCCTGGATTGATGGTTTGTTAATAGACATCTCTGTATTTCTGTTAATTCTCACTGAAAAATTCACTGTATGAACGAGGAACTGTTACTAGTCCCTAACCTTATGGTGTTTTCTACAGTAATTTATCCATTTTTTTACAACTTCACATCTCAAAATGATCCTTTTGCCTTGCTCCTTCTTGAATTTACAGTGCATCTTGTATTTGCATCAGTAAGAAATCTATCAATATACTTTGCTTTTTGTGTCAAGATGCTTAATGATGGCTCACAAGAGTCGTCCTTGAAGAACCATACCAGAAATGCCCCCAGCCCCAGTTTCTAACACAACCTTTACCTTCACTTCAGCCAGATCCTTACCCATCTTACAGTTTTCCTACCTGTACTGCATATTCCCTATGTTTCCTAAATTAATATTTTCCTATGTGCCATAGTGCTTATTTCTGCATGGAGATCCAATTTTCCCCATTTTTTTTTCCAAATCTATCCTCTTTTTAAAGAGAACAAGTTTTACAAAAACTTAGCCTGGCCAGGCATTTTATTCTACACCCACATTTGTTCATGGTCAGAATATTTGCACACTTTTGTAGTTGCATAATAAAATCATATTGGGATGAATCCACCAAGAAGAGTCAATTGAAGTTCTTCTGGCTAGAATGCTAGGACAACTATTCCTGAAAACTGTTCTGAAGGATTTAATTCTCTCCAGAGTTATGAGCTGAATATAGATTACTTTAAGGATGACAAGAAACTTCTATGGCATGGGCTGCAATTCAAAATCTGTGTTTTGGTGTTTTGCAGAGATGAGAAAGAAAGCTCCTAAACTAGTTAGCTACTACCCCATGAAGACAGCAAAATCCAGAGTGTGTCCTTTCCTTCTCAGTTTTTCTTTCTGTGAAAAGTTTCTGGAGTGCAAGGAATTTGGCACTGTAGAAGGTCATAGAGAAAGTTATCATCAAATTGTTCAGGGCAACTCAAATCATTTCCTCTCTTCACAATCTCTTTCAGATCTACTACAGCTCCCTCAAAATCTGTATAAAAACTGTACCTGGTCTGAAGGTGTTGGCCTGGGCACTGAGAAAAATACTGCAGGAGGGGCAAGGAAAAGAAGGGCCTTCCTTTCATAAATCCATGTTGGCTGGGCTTGATCCCTGGTTGTCCTGTATGTGCTGTGCAATGGCGCTCAGGATGATCTCTTCCATAACCTTGCCCAGAACCAAGGGTAGGCTGAGAAGCCTGTTATTCCTTGGATCATCCTTCTGACCCTTCTTGTATATGGACATTACATTTGCTGATTTCCAGCCAGCTGGAACTTCTCCAGTTAAGCAGGACTGCAAGTTATTTTGCCAGTTCCCTCACTATTTTGGGGTGGATCCCAAAATAGTGGGTATTTAATTGGCACAGCAGGTTCCTAACCCCTTTTGCTTGAGCAGATGTATTGTACTGGGGGACCTCATGAGGTCCTATCCAACTTCAGTGATTCTGTGACACATTATTGACAAGCAGCAAATGTGACCTTTCTTGCAGGACCTCATAACCTCTTTATCTGCCCAATATCTGAGCTCTTATACCAGTGCATGTTGATTTCCAAAACCCAAATCCAAATTTGAGCTCAGTATTTTAGTTAGTTCCTGTTGTATTGTTGGTACATTTAAAACACAGCCATGTCTGACATTCCACAAGACCAGACAATAATACACTATTTATCAAGCCACCAAAAGTATGGACTTGAAAAAGACCAAATTTGGATGTATAGCTCAGCAGATCCAAGGGCTGCTCAGCTTGGTTAGGGATATGCTGTTGTTGAAAACCTGGAAAGGTCATTAATCTCCCCTGAGAAAACTAAAAGTAAAAAAAGAAAACCCATGATTTGAAGCCTACCTTCATAAAGCTGAGAAGCAGCTTTATGTTTCTCAGTGCTGGTCCAGGGGATTAGAAAGAATTTGTTTGGTTTGCAGGAATAGTGATTGATGGATAAGGAAAAAACGAAAAGGTGTCTTAATATTTGTCAATAATTTGGGAAAAAAACCCCCAAAATAAAAATAAAACAGAAAAAAACAACCCACAACCCTCCGCAGAACAAAACTTTCCTAGCTTGATTTTGTTTGGTGTTTTTTGTTTTCATTGTTTTTTTTCAATACTCTGCTGAGAGCACTTTATTCAGAATCATGCTGTTAGAACACCAGTATTTCTTTTTCTACTTAGCCTGTAACTCCTTTTGCTCTAGCTGCTTATTTTCTCCATGGTATTATCTATCTTTTGGCACACAAGTGCTATGTGTTGAATACTATCTGTCTCAACCTTACTCAGAAAAAGTGGAACTTGATCTGAAGAGTGAAGAGGGTTTTGAAACCAAGTCCTTTGGACTCAATCTCTTAAGGGATTTTGAATCCCAGCAAGTCTTTCTGAAATGAAACTTCCACTGATTTCAACAGGAGTTTTCATTTCATACGTGCCTTGTGCAATTTGAATCTGGCAAATTAACTGCAGCCATATACTATTATCTGACATTATAGGAAACACTCAAATATAATATATTCTTTTACACAAACTTATCAAATGTTTAATTTTGTTAAAGAAGCAAAAGGATTATTGGGATTTTTGATATGCAATTTAAATTCCTGGAGTGATTCCTGCATTTCTAGATCACCTTCCAAAGAGAGACAGAAATATTTTGAAGTGAGAAAAGAGTGCAGCATGTAAGGCTTCAACTTGATGTGCAATTTCAGTTCCAGTTGCCCTGAGGACTCCAAGGGTTAACAAAATTTGGAGAAATCATGAAAATGCATGTGTTATACACACATTTTTACATTTGGGACACAGAGCCTACTGTATGGTTCAAGGAAATCAATTCACAGCTTTCACTAAAGTGTCAATGGACCTAACAGGACTATGAGTAAATTATTGCATATAAGGGGTCTTCCTCTCTATCTCACAGTTAATTACTTACTAAGGCCTGTGCTAGTGCTGGCATCAAGCCTCCTTAGTGTATAAGGTTTAAGCATTGTACATTTGCAGCAGATAAAAGTTTTTAGAATTTTTAATTTTCTGGCAAGAGGCTTTCGAATTAAGGGCATGAGAAAGTGATGACCATATAGATTGCGAGCTGAAAACTCATCTGTTTTTCCTTTGGCAGAACTGTAGCACAACTCTGTAAACTACCTCAGTGTAAACACAAGCAGAAACCAGGGCACTTCTCAGACAACTTGCCTCAGCTCAGCTTTTCTCCAGTTCCCTGTGCCCAGCCTGTACTTTGACAGATAACTGTGACAAGCACAGTCCTGCCGTGTGGAAGTGCAGGTCTGAGAGTTTGTGAAGGATTATGCTTCACAATCTAAGTTTTCAAGTCACTGGGGGGGGGGAAGTGACTTTTGTTATAATTTCAGTTTTCCGTGCATTAATTCTTATGGGCTGGCAGTGCTTACATCATGTTGTGCTGAGAAACATCTCTCACCACCTGCATGCAGCTCACAAGCTGCTCAATGCTTCCCATTTCAGAGCACCTTCAGACTTCATTTGCACACTTCTCCCAGAGTTTGGCTTCTTCTGTGACTGTCTAAGTGTCCCTTGACGGTAAGGTAGAGTTTGTACTAATTCTTTCTTTTCTGTCCCTTGACAGTAAGGTAGAGTTTGCACTAATTCTTTCTTTGAGGCTACAATATGAGAGGGTGAAAGCTGCTAGACAGACAGAAAAACAAGAAATTGTGTTGGCTTTTGAGAAAAAGCAAAGTGTGGAAGAACAAAACCACAAGTAGGGATTCAAGGTGCCTTACTGTCTATATCCCTAACTGAAATGGTGCAGGGTTTACTTCAACTTCCAGAAAAAAAATCTGACATCTGATCATAAGCTGCACAAATTTACACAGGGTGTAGATTAATTCTGAGCAAGTGAGCTCCAGAATCAGGGAGCAGAATGAAATTGGTGTCCTGTCAGTGAGCAAGCTGAGGAAAGCAGGTATGTCAGCACAGTAAGATGGCTTTTTTTGCCCTGGTATCGTGGCTTCAACTTTTCTACCTATGATATGCACCCTGCTCCTTAGGTTAGAGATGAGTCACCATACTGATGTGTAGGAAACCTTGCCTGACTGTAATAGATTCACAGAAAAACACATATTTTGTCTTTGTCCTAGGTCAATATATTTCCATAAGCAGGTTTAGCAGGCATCTGGCATCCACAGAAGTCCTGTTCTTTGAAATTGGACCATTGTCAGCAGACAAACTTCCATGCCAGGGGACGTTGGTTTGATTCTAAATTATCTGTTTAATTAATAATTTAACTAATAACAGACACAGATATCAGGACCTTCTTCATCACTTGAAATACTTTACAGATCAGGCCTTTCCTTATCCCTGGAGTAGAAATAATCTATTCTGTTTGCAGTTCTTCTGAGACTTCTCCACGGGAAATTTTTGCATCAGGTTTCTTTGAGGAAGCCTTGCTAATAGACCTAACTAAGAATGCATTTCTCTTTACAATGTTTCAAGTCTCTGAAAAGGCCTTTCAGACTCTCAAGAACTGATTCAATTGTAAGTCTGTATATGCTTCTCTTCAATGAGGAATTCACATTTCAAACATATTTCTGAGAGGAAATAGAGTCTGTCTTATCCCAGGAGGTCAATGGACAGAAGTATCTATCTAGACCAAATTGCTTCTAAAGCTCACTTGATGACAGAGAAGGAATGCCTCTCTATTGAAAGGCTTTGAATATCTTCACAACCGTCTCTTCAGTAACCAGTCAGAACTGATGAGTCTTTGAGACGTCTGACATCCTGGGAAAATGTCAGTATCTGAAATAAAATACGGTACTTAGCCCTCAGCCCCACTCCTTCAGAAGCAGAATACTATATTTCCATTTCTTTAGCATGGAAGAATTTGACACTTGTTATATGGGTCTGAAGACCCTTGCTCACTTGTGTATGAATGTCTAAGGAGTGCACAAACTCAAGAATGGCCCAGCACGGAAAAGAATTCAGGACAGAAATTGTCAGGATGGATTTAGGTCTTCCTTAATGCAATACTTCCCAATTATACATATCTTATTTGCTGCTGATAATCAAGGAAAAGCAAGAAACAAAGAAAAGGAGTTTCAAAAAGGAACTGTTTTACAAAGACAGGACAACACTACCCCATGGCTGGACTCCTCATGTAATGAACCTTACCTACTTTCAAGCATATTTTCATCATTATATTTGAGGTGGGGGAATGGGTTTTTGTGGTTTTCTTGTCGGTGCTTTTATAACTTCTTCTGTGCTCTCAGAGGCTTTGACTTCCTTAAACTTGAAAGACTTCCCATTTACTTTTACACTTTTATATTTTTTTCTCTTATACCTTATGCATCTCTTCTTCCCCACTACCCACCCCCCCCAACTTTGCTTCTCAACTTTAGCTGCAATACTGATTTCTTTCTCCTTTTTTCTTTTCTGTTCTTAATTGCTACTTTTGTAAAGCTGAAGTGAAAAAGGGGCTTAAATATTCTTTCCACAGTAATAGCAGACAGCAACTGCAAAATCTCTGAACACCTACCAAGGGCTTATGGAGAGAAATGTTGGGGTTTTTTCCCTTTTCTTTATTTTTAGCTGCTCTTTAAACAATCTGAGAGCGCATCGTTTGTTCCTGGGCAAAATGTCTTGAATTGAATTTGGTCAGAGCTGTTAGAAGGCACTGCTAGGACTATGTAATGCAATAACACAGAATTAATTAGTGAATCTCAATTTTATACCATTGGAAAAAGAGGTCAATTGCATGAATATTATAAGTTTATTTATAAAACTTCCACAGTTCTAAAGGGTTTTAACTTATAGTATGTATCTTAAGGGTTTTAGCTTTAACTATATATCTTATATTTTAAGTGCTTAAAGTAATATGTCAATAGTAGCAGAGAGCTAAAAGGTGCTAATATTAATATTTTAAGGTTGTCTTAGCTTGATTTTTTAAATTAGAAATAGAAAATAGGTAAATTTACATTACACTGATCCTATAGGATGATTAATGCTTTCTGCCACTGAGTGCTGAGATTTCCAAGGCAGGCATTCCTGTTCCTGTGGCACTGACCACTAAATGAGCACTTCTTCAGGCTAGTTCAGTTTATGTTGGACTCTTATGAGAAGTAACATGCTTAGCTTGTGGAGAAAGTAATAGAAATGAGCTCCTTTAGATAAATGTTGCTATTTCACACCAACTTTACCCCTTTCATGCTCCCCCTCCTTCCACTCCTTTACATGCTGTCTGCACATATATTGACACATCTAGGGTGAGAAGAAATGCTCAGGCATGTTGAGGAGAATCTGTATGTTCAAGTGCATCTGTTCTGTCTTTTCCAGTGCACGTTTTTCTCCAGCTGATTGTTCCATTTCATTTGAAGTCATGATGCAAAACTCCCAACTCTCCTGATGTTGGATGGAGCAGTTTCATGAGGAACCTAGGGGAATGGCAAATTTCTGTGGAGGAATAATTAAAACCTTATGGAATGATAAAGACCTCAGTCATCTGTACCCTGACTACATAGCATTGCCATGCTGTCTATCCAGAGAGGATAAAAACATCTATTCAGAGAGAAGGGAAGAAGATGAAGCTGCACATTTTTACTCCAAATCTTCGTGTCATGATCTTGATTCAGCAATGCAATAATTCAGCAATAAGTTGAGAGCTACGACAGGTTTTCTGGAACAGATTAAAACCTGGAAAAGTAACAGATGCTACCATATTAAAATTTCAGGACACAAAGCATAGCAGGAATTAGTGGAGAGAAAATGGCATCTTTACCTGTTGATGAAATTTTAACCTGCAAATTAAGTATGAAATAAGATGACTAAATTATATGTCTTCACTATGGAGGATGGGACATTAACATTTGGAAGCCTGTTAATTTTTTCATAGAAGTTTGGTCAGTGGTGGGTTATCTGAGCCCCTAAAAATGAATGGATAAAGTTGAATATGAGCAGAGACAAGCAGAGGAAAAGAGAAAGGCATCAGGAAGTTCAGACAAATTTGGATAATCTTTTCAAAAGCATCAGAATTGTGGAACCTTGTCTGAATCAAATTGGTAGTTTGTCTGTCTTTTCACTTGTTACTTTACCTCTTGATTTGGGAGTTATCCCTACATATAGCTTATATGCTGGCACATATCAGTATTTAGTTTTTTGCTTCAAACAATGTAGGAATTATTGACATCCTTTCCATGTGTTCCTCATTAGTGTCTTGAAAGCCAAGGGACTGACCTCCCAGCATTTCCTGCTCAGAAAGCCTCAAGTTCTAAATGTTTAGGCAATATCTAAAAATAACGGTTTATAAACACATTTTTAGAACCTAGTTGCATATTCAGAGCCAAGCTGGATGTGAAGGACATTTAGAGTTGCCCATGCAGTCAGATCTGGAATATAGCTTGCTTATTACAGAGTTGTTTATTAAGAATGAGCCAAATAAAAAGGGAATGGTAAATTTGATAAGGTTCTGTTTAGTCAAAGGTCTAAATAAATTCCTGAAAGTTTACTCTTGCTCTCAGTTACTTGATGCCTTTTGATCACGTACAGATGTCACATATGGGACTGTTATGAGATCCAAGAGCAAACCTTCTGCAGACTTCCAAGCCACTTCCACACCTTACCACAGCCCAGGTTATCCAAACAATAGGTAATAAACCAAACATTTCAACACCTTCTGCCACCATTTTGCAGAATGGGACTTCATCCTTCAGGACCAGTGTCTGAAGCTCATCTGGGAACAGAGGAATAAGTGCAATCTGTGTGCTGTCATTGCTCTGAAGATTAATAAATTCAGAGTTACGTTTGCTTCATACTTTGGCCTATTTTGAATTACAGAGCTACTATGCTTTAAGATCCACTGTCTAGTCTGAGTTGCAAATCTCCATGTAGTTTTCAATACCACCAGGAAGGAAAGGATTTTTAAAAAAAAGATATTTCAATTGAGACAGAAAAAAAGGGATAGTTAAAATAAGTAGTTGAAATTTTAAAATTGGTGCATGTACATTAAAGACAAATTTTCTGAATGTCAGTTTTGGGATCCTGTATTTGGCATCTTCTACCCATACAGAAACTGGACTACAAAGATTTTTTATCCTAGACTCTTGGTATTATGTAGTTTCTTTGTTATTATAAATACAAAATTACTTGTTGATGGGCTTGCTGGGAACCAGACTTGCTTTTTTAAGAAGAAAAGATTTTTATTTTCCTTTCAAGTGAAACACATCAGTAAAACTACATTGTTAGAGCTTTTGCCCCCATATAGACAAATTTGAATTTGGTTAGAACAGGGGAAAAAAATAAACCACCAGACTTTCAATTATTCTAACCTGTATGATTTTTAATATTACAACATCATCACAACAGCTACAAGAAAAACCCAGCTACATTATGAGGAAAAAATGTATACTTTGCTTTGGTATACAGATATTAAAAGGATCATTCTGTGTCTTTTCTCCAGGAATGGCTCTTTCTCATTCAAGACAACTCTATCTGGCCAATAAGAACATTCATGTTGCCACAAGGAACTGCCTTGACTTACCTGTTCCTCTCTACTTTTTGGTTGTAAAATGTGCTGTCACTTTTCTCAGTTTTTCTGCTTTCTTTCAGTAGTTGCATCCTAACAACTTTCTTCTTTCCATCTGTTTAAAGAACGGCTGTGCTGTTTTATCAGATAAGTCACAAAGCTGCACAATACTTAATTTTATGTTTGGGGTTTTTTCCCATTTAGAAATTAGATGATCTGAAATATCTTCCTCTGCAGGATTTTATTTCTATCTTATGTGGACACCCTAATATTCAGCAGGCAGTTTCTACCAAGGCTTCCAGGATAAGTTATTTTATACAGCTTGGCAAAAACACAGCTGAGCATCAAAGGCATATTAACATTTCAGTTTGCCAAGAGTGGCAGATTGGATTCAAATCTGGCAAAGAAGACTGACAATAATGGCCTCTTAAAGAAAGGTGACAGATTTCTTATGCTGTGTTTCATGTGCAGTCTAAAAGCATGCTGGAAGTCCTAGGTAAAGCTCTAAAGAGGAAAATACATCTTATGGCAATAGTCAGCTAACAAAAAGGCAGGGAGAGAGATGCATACAAACCTCAGGGCATTACTTTAGTCCAGATACATAGGTTGACATAATAATTAGTAAGGATTTTTTCCTCTCTTTTGGCTCACAAGTGGCTTGCATTCACATTGTGGAGCTGGGCAATATATACCTGCTTGCTGAATGAATTCTGTGAATAATTTGCAGTGTCTTGCTTCTTCACAAGCATTTCACCAGTCACAAAGGTTTGCTATGCAAACTGTTTCCTTTGGAGGTGCAGGTCATAGAGCATGTCTGCTCCTTTGCTGGAGCAGGCTGAAGGTTTGGAAAAAAAAAATTCTGATGATGAATTTAATACTTTTTTTTATTTTTTTCCATTTGAAGGCACTTGTATTTCCCTACAGAACATGGTTCTGCTGATGTTTTTTTTCTGATCAGCTCCGATGCTAAATCCCTGAAAAAATAATTAGCTAAAGGAAAATGCAAACCATATGTCTGTACCTTTCTCTATAAAATGACATGCATATATAAATATCCAGGAAGTCCTGCAGATCATTGGGATCCTATTTAGACTAAATTAAGCATGTTTTGGATCTCACCACTCTTGGAAAGCAGTGTACTTGTCTAATCCACTAGTCCAGACTATTAATGGAAAATATTTTTTTCCAGTGTGCATGCCAAAAACCACACTTAGTGGAGCTGTAGAGAGGAAACTCGAGAGTGGGTGATGCATGCTATTTCCTATCTCGAGTCTGCCTGTCTGCTCTTGCATGTCCAATAAATCCGAGCAGCAAAACTCTAGTGCTGTAATAAACTCCTTAGATTGGTTTTACAGGGGGATGAGGTAACTTGAGCAGGACCTTTGCAGTTCAAAAAGAAGTAAATGCATCTTCTTGGTAATGGGAATCAGTTTCCTGGCTCCAAGTGGGAGGCACTGAGAGCCCAGGACACAGGCCTTTCAGTTCAATGCTTCCTGGGACTGATGTAATTTGTAACCTCCCCTTTTAAGCCCACTGCCAACTTCTTGCCCCGTTTCAGCTTTTCAAACCCAAAATGGGAGAATTTCCTTGAGAAATGTGAATGGGGGGTTGCACATCATTAGCCAGGCTGCCGTGGTTGGTGTAATATTCAGTGTCGTTCAATGCACACTCACTGATGAGTGAATTTGCATAATAATTTCTAACGGCTGGCTTTGATCAAAACCCATCAGCCTGTGGGCAAGATGCTGAAAAAATGTGGCTGGAGCAGATGAGATGCAAGCGAGGATCTGATGGGTACTAACAGCCATATGTTGAAAAGGTGTTAGCTATGTGACCTCTATAAGCAAAAATCCACGTCCCTGGAAATGCAGGTTGGTGCTAAGGAGGGCACTAAACCTTTCGTGTGCTTCCTCCTTGTCTTGGGTTGCAATATGTAACGAAAAAAGTTTATTCTATTTTTCCATCTGTTGAAACCAACTGCGGGGGTGTTTTCTTTATCTCTTGTATAACCCATTCCTCATAACTCCAGGGGGTAGGCGTGGGTGTCTTCTGCTAATGAGCCAGCTGTTAAAACCAGGCGGAGCAGTGTTCCTTATCCTCCCATCCGGGGGATATCTTCTGTTAATGGGCCATTAAGGCTCACCACATGACTGATGCAATTACATAATCCTATTGTGAGATGCTCCACCCAGTGGGAGGAGCCAAGTTTTCCTACCTGGTTGTCTTGGTTTGGAAAGACAGGTATCTGCCAGGGAAAGCTGGAGTTTCCCTTAGAATGGAGAATGTAAACCCCTCACCCCCGCCAAATTATAATGTTGCAATTAAGGGCTTTCAGGCAAAGATTTGGGAATAGGAATAACAGTTCTTTACTAGGAATATTAACAATACAACTGTAGTAGAAAACAAACCCACCCAACCAAACAAGCAAACAACAATTTTGGAGAACCCTGACAGAGTCAGAGCTACAACCTGACACCCTGCTTGTCAGGGTGTTGGAAGCAGTCCAAAAGTGAGTCCTCCTGGAGTGGCAGAGTTGGTTCTGTTGGAGTAGAGATGATCCTGTAGAAAAGGGGTCCAGTGATGGTGAGAAGGGGTCCAGTCTTCCTCCGGGAACCGGGTGAAGCAAGATGCCTCCTGTTCTTGAGTCTCAGTTTTATCCAGGCAGGAATGGTTGGCTCCCCCCACTGGGTGGGGCATCTCACAATAAGATGATGGAATGTGGGTGTTCTATTTTGGGAGGGGGAACAGCTTGAGGAAGAAAACAGCCTGGGCAGTCCTAATGGCCCATTGTGAAAAGGGATAAGAAACAATGCCCTACCTGGTGTTAACAGCTGGCCCATTATCAGGCGGATGCCCCCCTCCTCCCAGAGTTACAAGAGATAAAGAAAAAAAACTAAACATCTCCCCAGCTGGTTTCAGCAGATGAAATAGAATACACGTTTTTAGTTCCATAACCCAAGACACTGGTTAAAACCTGCAATTCAGAACGCCAAGACAGCCTGTTTTTCCACTGGATTTCCCAGAGGATGACCAGACCCATCTCGCCACCACTGGACTCTACAGGATTATCTCTACCCCAACATAACCACATCTGTTACTCCAGGAGGATTTATTTGGACTGCTTCCAACACCCTGACCAACAGGGTGTCAGGTTGTAATCTGAGTCTGTCAGGGTTTCTAGGATTTTTGTTTGTTTGTTTGTTTGGGTTTTTTTTGTACTACTATATTTGTATTTTTAATATTCTTAGTAAAGAACTGTTATTCCTATTCCCATATCTTTGTCTGAAATCCCCTAATTGCAAAATTACAATAATTTTGAGGGAGGGGCTTTACATTCTCCATTCCAAGGGAAGCTCCAGCTTTCCCTGGCAGTCACCTGCGTTTCCAAACCAAGACACTCCTCACTGTGGTTTGTGTAATCAACCCATTGACTGGCATTACCTAGTGTGGTTCTTTGGGAAACAATGTCCATGGGTGAGAGCTGGTGGCCTTGCAGGCTGCTCACCACAGTGGTCTTGGGCTACCAAGAGAAGCTGCAAACCCTCTCTCTGCGGCACAGCTGAGCTTCCATCAGTTGCACGGCCGCTCCCAGCAAGAGCCTTGCCCAAGGCAAAGGTGTCAGCCTAGATAACAGGTACCTCAGCCTGGCAGGGAGAAGCTGAAATCAGCATGGCTCAGAGAGCATGGCTGACAGTGGGCAGTGGGTACCGAACTGCAGCTGGTGGAATTTTAAAGCATTAAGAAAGAACAAATCAGATTTTCCAACACGCCTGTATTTAGCAAGGTGCAAAGGGCCACATATGTAATTTATGGAAATAGCAGCACTAGGGCATTTTTAAAGCAATTTTGTGTTGAAGTGGTTATTACAATACCTAATCCTTTCAAAAGTGTGTTTGTGAGCATTTTTTAGGTCGCATAATAGCTAATAATGAAAATATTTGAAAGAAGAAACACATTTTTCTTACAATGCTTTCCCTTTATTAAAGTCACCCCATTTTCAAATGACTATGAACAAACAAAACAAGACATGGTAAAAATGAAAGAAATTACACAGCCAGCTCTGCTTGGGAAGAGGATCATCTGTTCACAAGGCAAGACAAATCCCTGGATGCAATAGTTTTCCATTTGAATGAAAATCTGGTGCAGGCAAAGCTATTTAAATTTATTAATATCTGAGAACTATGTTGATATGTTTTTAAGTAGCTTATTCCATATAAATTGAGGGATTTTTTCCTAACTCAGAAATATCTGGGAATGAACTGACGAAAATGTTCTCACATCTGTCTGGACTTGTTGATGATGGTTTCCCAATGTCATAGAGACACAAGACCTCTTTGCAGTTCTTTTAAACTTCTGCTTTCTTGTTCCAAGCTTAAACTGAGTTCAAACAAGTGACTGAAATGTTTCCAGCTGGTAGAGAGGAAGCTCTAACAGCTAACCTGTGATGGGCTCAATGTGCCATTCCCCTTTGAGCTGCAGGAGGAAGAACTGACGATATTTTTTTCAGGTTATGTTTATTGAAAGGCAAGTACTTGGGGAGCTCCACAGTGTGGGGAAGAGAATTCAGACAGGGTGCTGAGAGCACCAGCTTTGTGATTTATTGCATATATGAGATTCCTAAGAAGAAGGTGATGGTGAGTTATGGTGAGGGAGTCGTTTTATCCTTTGTAACTGACAAATAACTCTTCTTTATCCTTTGCAAGAGAGACTGGATTCATTATTTTCTCAGGATTTTTCCTCATTAATGTAGGAATTGCTAAGGGGAAAAGTCTTTACAAAAAGTCTTTTCCATGTACCTGAAACTATGAAGAATGATACTTTCCAGGAAAAATAAACCCCTGAGATGCAGACAGGAGCTTTGTCTATTTATCACATAGCATTCAATGCAATGGCACGAGTTTAAGAAGCAACTTTTGGTTTTGCAAAAAATATTTGGGTTCATCATTTGGGTTAAAAACATCAAGAGCCCAACCTGCTGCACATCCCAGATGAGGTGCAGACCTGGTAGTTGTGAAAACCAAATGCTAACTTACAGAGAGCTGCTCTGCAGTTTATTATATTTAGACATTGGCTGGTTTCTGGGACCCTAAAGTACTTTATTTCTACATAGGATTCACACCTAGCAAATATCCAGATATTTCAAGGTGATAGATTGTTCTGCTGTCCATCCACTTGGCAAGACAAGGGCCATGGTGATGCACTTTTTCTACTTCCCTCTTCCCATCCTGCTTACATGATGTTTCTCCTCTCCCTTCTTCTTCCTGTCCTGTGCTCCAGGGTTGTGATGCAGGAGGAAACGATTTTCAATGCCGTTGAGTAAAATCAGATGTGGGAGCCATTCTGTCACCTATGTAAAGCCACACAGTCTGTCATGGCTTTACATAGGTGGCAGAATGTCATGTTTTTCTCAGTCTGTCATGGCACTAAACCCAAGTGATTTTAGTGTAGGTGTCTGTGAGATTTGGACTTGCACAACAGGCCAGGTCATGAGCTAAATGAACTTTGCAGATTAAACTGGTTTGTGCTCTTGAGTCAAATTATGTGTAATGGGAGTTAGGTGGGCATTTCAGAGCTCTCAGGAGCAGCAGCTTGCCTGGAAAATGAATGCCTTTCTGTGTGCTGTTTTAAGAGGCCGCTGGAGAATGAGGGTTGCCATAGCAATACAGAAAAATTTTAAGCAGTTAGTACTTCATGCACGGCTGAATAGAGTGGGCTGAGTAGCAGAATCTGCAATCATCATCTTTAGCAAAAGTAGGTTCATTTTAAATGCATTTATTAAATGTTTTCTTATGCCACACTGGATACTCTGCAGAACCTCAAAGTGCTGTGCAGTATAACAGATCGTTTGGAGCAGCAGCACTCAGGGGCAGGCACATTTAAGTGGAGTGATGACAGCTGAGTACCACAACACAAGATGACTCAAACCTTGGTGAAGGACCAAGTGTGACAGTAAGAAAACTGCCAAGTGATGTTGTGTCCATTTGAAAGAGATAAGGGCCTTGATTTTGACAGTCCCCTCTACAGCCAGACTCCACTGTAAACTGCATATTATAGAAGGCTGAAAAAAATCTTTTGAGGAAACTTGCCACTTTCTCCTAATGCACCAACTATATGATTCTCATTTTTTGATTTTTTTTCCTTGATTCATCCTGTACCAGTCTTCTGCCACTGTTAAGAAAATTGAGTGCTTTCAGAAGCTATAAAACAGCAGGGAGATGGTTCTCCCTTCTCTGGCACACCTGCCCAGGAATTAACTCACCAGGCTAACTGTGTAGCTGATAAGTTTATGAGATCTTCTATGTTTTAGGGGTGTTGTTTCAGTGTCTGTTTTCATTATTTAGCTACTTAAAATCAAGAGTGTCTTTTACAGCTCACTTTTAGATTGACAACCTTGAGCAGTTTTGTACTATCCTCAAGCTTTTTCTTCTCATTACCTGAATTTTCTGACAGTTTATGACTCTGTTGAACACTCTGGGTCTCAGAACAGGTCCATATTCTTCTCTTGTGACAGAAGAAACATTTAATCACTTCTGAAAAATGAAAATTTAACCTGTTCCCTATCTTTTAATAATGATTAATTCACAAGAAAATGCTTTTATTTTTCCTTTCACATGGAGTAACATGAATGCAGGGATATTGTCTAAAGGGTTTGAAAGACAAAACTTTCAAAAAATTTCTCTCAGTACCAAATCCAGCATCACAGGGAACCTGGACATTTTCTATACCATACTTTTCCAGCTTGGGGAAATAAAGTTGCTTAGTTGCTGAAGTTAATATTTTCCCTCCATGATTAAGAACAGTTACAAGTAGCCTATATCCAGGTTTCTCCTACAGGCACATCCAAAACCATCCCAGTACTTAGGTCCAGCTTTTCTTGGTGCCATGCTCAGCTGTGGAAACATTATTCCAGGCAAAGCAGACGTAGGAAGCTCAAAAGCCTCACAACAAACACATTGTTCTGAACTGAGTTTGTTATGAAACCACACTGTCATCAATGCTGACAGAGGCTATTTTTTTTTTTTTTTTCTGAATACTGTGCAAAGTAATGAGTCCAGCTCTGGCCTTGCAAAGTTCCATTATACAGTCACCCAAGGGGCTTCTCCTTGTCCTTGCTGTGCATACAGAAATGTGCAGTCTAGCAAGTAACTTGTATGTGACTGCATATTTTATTTTTCCTCTAAACACTCTGCTGTCAAAACCTATCTGTCCTGCCACATGGAGGACCTGTGTGTCAAGATAAGCTAAATACCACTGGATAGGTTAATGATGACTGAAAATTCCATCCTTTTTTGAGCGTCCATCTTTATTTATTTATTTGTTTGTTTGTTTATTTATTTTTAATTGATTGCTTTTGGTAGGGCGTGTCTTACAGGTGCTGCCCACAACTTTAAGCACAGGCAGGCTCATGGTCAGCTGTATGCTTTCAATACCTCTGGTGGCTGTGTTAATTTTTAAGCTGACATGCTCATACACCTGGGTCTGATGGTTGTTTTCAAGAGAAATCCAGCTGTCTTCATAAATCACATCTTTTGCAAAATCATCCATAAGCTAGGGTATTCTTTTCCATATCAATAATCACAATAGATTTGAATTCTTTTGGGTGTCGCCTCTGTTTAATGTCACTGTCTTTAAAGGATTTCTAGTTTTTTAATTGTGATTTTCCTTTGAGATAGTTTCATGACTGACATGTTACAGAAGTTGCATTTTTCTGTATGAGCATCTCTGTCTTGATGATCCCCTGAACAGTGGTAACACAGAGAGCGAGGAGGAAGGAAACAAGCTGTCAGAAGATGTGAAACTTTATATCCCTCAGTTCCCTGTCCTTTTTATGTCTTTGGATTGTCAGGAGTGAGGTACTACAAAATTACTACAATGAGTTATACTGAGATAAAAGAGATGGGTGAAGAAGGAGATACACGTCTGTCTCCACTGCTGATTTGAACTAATAGTCTCAAGGTGATTAGCTCTCGCTCCTCCTCTTTAGCATTCTGATTCCCTTTCAGCTGTATTTTCTCAAACAATTAAAGAGTGCTTCCAGACCCTCTAATTTTCAGAGATTTAGTGTAATTGGTGATATTGTCTCAGAAGATTAGGCAGCCAAAGTGCTTTGACTTTTGAGAAGTTAGAAATCCTTAGGGATATACACTCACTACAGGATTACCAGACTTGTCTTTTTTTTTTTTTTTTCTCTTTCTCTTTTTCTTTTTCTTTTTCTTTTTCTTTTTCTTTTTCTTTTTCTTTTTCTTTTTCTTTTTCTTTTTCTTTTTTTTTTCTTTTTCTTTTTCTTTTTCTTTTTCTTTTCCTTTTCCTTTTTCTTTTCTTCTTTTTCTTTTTCTTTTTCTTTTTCTTTTTCTTTTTCTTTTTCTTTTTCTTTTTCTTTTTCTTTTTCTTTTCCTTTTCCTTTTCCTTTTCCTTTTCCTTTTTCTTTTTTTTTTCTTTTTTTTTTCTTTTTTTTTTTTTTTTTGTTTTCCCACATTCCCACCAATACACAAAAGTCCATGTCAAGAACAAATAACAGTATTTTCAGGTCTGACTAGCTTGCCTTGGTTCTGCTTCCATTTGTGCTTTCTTCCCATGGGAATACTGAGAAATGTTGAAAAAGCAAGTGTTAATAATCCTACAGTCAGTTCCCACAAATCCTTCCTTCCCTGCTACGTACCCACAAGGATAGCTTGGGGACTAACCAGAGAGCAGCTGAGCTTTGCAACATGCAGGAGATGTCCTCAGAAATTTAGTGACATACCCTCCAGAGTGCAACAGCAGAACACAGAGCCACGAAGATGGCTTTGGAAAGTGTCTGTGAGCTTCCCCTGCTGAGCCAACCCAGATGCTTGGGCCCCAGGGGCAATTATTCCAGTTTACACTGTGGTCCAAACAGGTCACACATCTCATTTGAAAAGGGACCTTCAGTTCCTAAGAGTAACTTTACGAGCTCAGCCTGCTTGCTTTTGCCCAAATCTGGAAGAATGGCTGCAGATGGATGAATGATGAAACACTGTTTCAGGCAGGGAAAGAGACAATATCATTGTATTGCTTCTAATGTAGGCGCTCTGTTTGAAAACTGTTGCAAAATAAGGTAACTAGGAACATTTTTTTTTATGTAATTTCTTATAAATCTCCTGTTTCTGAAAAGGTGAACAGCAAAAGTTTCTACTTTTCTAATACATACTGCATTAGAAAGGTAACTGGAAATTACAAATATTTTATAAATCTCTGGTTGTTGTGCCCCCCAAATTAAGGGAGGTAATAGAATTTTTCCTCCTGATTTATGAATCTTCCTGTGAGAACTCAAATAGTAGAGTTCCCTTCTAATAACAAATTTGGCCACATTTCTAAGGAAATGGATACTAGAAAAGCCTCACTAAGAATTCAAATATTCTCTCTTCCCCCAAAGCCCTACCACAATGGACAAAAACAGGGAGAAAAGAGGGAAGAATGAAATAACATGAAGTGTCTCCAAGTGTCAGAGAGGGATTAGTCAGGGTCAGGTATTTTTTATTTATTTATTTGGTTATTTAATCCAGTGAGCACTAGCACATACACTTAGCAATGAAAATACTGTTTGTATTTTCTGGTTGCTGCTTGGGACAATTTAGGTGACTTTTTCTTTTCCTGCACGAACATAAGAGCTGCATCCAGTTAAAGTTTCACACAGCACAGGTACAGAAATAATATGGGTTAATAACAGTTGTGTTTTGATCATCTCTAATGAAGTAATTATGAATTCACCAGAAAACAATACTTACAAGAGTGTGGCACATGCTATAATACACACAAAGGAATTTATTTTCTCAGTCAAAATAAACAAATCATGTTAAGAATGTAAGCACTTTTTGATCTTTGAACTCCCATGTTGGGAATACTATTTCTCAGATGGTATTTTAACACTATGGTTTTGCTGTAGAGCAAAATGGTAACTTTGGGGTAGATTTTCCCTTTTGTTATTATGTGGGTGTGAAAGTAAACTTCCTGAATTTAGGGAGGTGAAGGAGTTACCCCACAGCTCATTTTCTTTCTTAAAATACTATCTCTGAGTAACTGAATATCCTCATCTGTTTTCTGTTAGGCCCTCCAAGTTACTGAGGAAGGAGCCTTGGGAGCTGGTGTGGGATGTGAAGTACAGGAATTCCTGCAGTTCCCCCATTATTTATATAATGAAAAAGCCAGGATCACTGAAATAAGCTAAAAAGATTGTCACTCAGACCACATGCTACTTGCAGCAAATTGGCACTGAGCCCCAAAAGAAAAACTGTGATGAAGCAAAGCAGAATCGCATCTCCTTTTTAATGCTACCTGGAAAAAGCATATCTTATCTGTTTTCCCTTTTCTTTCTTTTTTCTGGTTCAATTTTCCACCTAAAGAATATGGCAATATATCTGAATTTCTTGTCATGCCCAGCTTGCTGTTCTTGAAATTTATTTTTCATGTATTTGAAAACACACATCTGGCCAGAGGTTTCTAAAATAGCCTTCTGCCTTCCCACTGATATGCAGGTTATTATACTACCCTCAATACATTGGAGAAGCCATAGTAATAAATATAATTTAGGAGGGATTTTACTGAAAGGTTTTTCCTATGTGACCTTTCCTTAAACTCAGTTCCTCTTCTTTTCATCCCTTCTGAAAAACAAACATGAAGTGGTGAGAAAGAATTTGGTACAAAGTAGTTTAATAACATTATCATCCAGAGTACTGGCTATTTTTAAGACCTGTTATTTCGTATTTTGCTGTTCTCCATCACTTTTCTCTGCAAGTCAGTTCTGGTTGTGTCTGAAAATCACACACTGGAAATGTTATCCATCTAGAAAACAAACAAAAGGGAAGGGGAAGGTATAGAAAACGTAACAAATCCACCTTGCTGTGTTTTCTATTAAGGTCTTTTTTTTTTTTTTTTGGGTCATGTGGAAAACAAGGCATCTAAATTCATATTATGGAAAAATGGGATTTGTGTCCTTGTATGAATATTTACATCTCCTCTTGCCTGAAGGAAACAAGCTGCATCATGGTACAGTTGTTCCCAGCCATGCCATGGGATCACTCCCCTTTTTCAAGAGGGTTGATAAAGCTCACAGCTCTGTCCTCATTGCCTCCCCTACCAAATAACAGCCTTGCTGCTCAGAAGTTTCCCTTGCACAGAGATTTTTTAAAAAGCAAAATGAAAACAGATGCTGAAGAGTTTGTGTTTTCCATGCAGTTTTGGTTTTGTTGAGCATCAGCACTAATGTCATATGCAATAATGTATTTCCATTGCTGATATGTTGACAGGGTGTGATTTTGGAATTTGCTGCTTTACACTGAGATTCAGTGTTTTTCAATGCCATTTTTAGTGTGTAGCTCTTCCTGAAAGACTGGAGACAGAAGTTGCTGTCTCTGGGGCTCCCAACGCCAGTTACACCCTAAGTTAATGCAGCTGCTTTTGGGCTTTGTTTTCCCAAAAAAGTCTTCTCTGAGGGTTTAGGATTAGTAAGGAAGGCAGGAAGGGGGGAATAAGAGAAGACAAGGGTGTCAATGTGTTCTCTCTGGAGAATGTGTCAAGAGGCAGGACAGCTCTGCAGGTTTGGCTTATTGAGGGTTTATATCATGGGAGAGCAGCTCTCCGTTATAAATTACTGTGATGATAAGAAAAACACATATCCTGCTCCTCTATCCAAGCAATAAGAGCCTACATTTGTTTTTCTTCCATAATTATCTTCCCAGATACACATTCTCTGACTACATAACGACTTGAAATGTATCCCAACTAGTCTCCACGTTCAAACATTTCAAACTTCTCGTATTCAAATTGAGAAAACAGTAACAGAGACAGAAATAATTCTTATTTAGATGTTTAAAAAGGGATGAAAACCAAAATAAATATGTTCAAGCTCCTACATGCAGAAGGCAGAGTAGTCATTATTCCCCATTGCTAGGGTGGGTGATGCTTTCAAGACCAGGTTCTTTGAGAACCACTGTTGTGGAGATTGGAAAGGAGGAGGAAGTTTTCTGGAGGCTCATTATCACAAAGCAAGCCCAAATAGGAGGCTTCTCTTCTTTATTTCAATTCCCTTGTTTCTGTCAAGTCCGTATATTTTATTGTGATTACACTTTTAGAAAGGAAAATCTAAATTATGAACACACATACCCTGAACATCAGAAAGACTCTGGAAGGCAACAAAAAACAAACTACCACATATTCATCACTTCTGAGGCTCCCTACACCACCCTTCTCTAAGATGCCAATTTTTTCCCCTCTTGGTGAATTTTTCAGCCATCCAACCTCTTCTAGTCCTTCAGCCCTCTGGTATGAAGCAAACCCACACGGTGCTTTTAAATCACAGACAACTTGACTTGGGAGGCAGGAATACAGCACAGTGATGAGGGGTTGTTATGATATTGTCTTGTCAGGTTATACCACTAGTTCCTGCTTTAACTTCCCAAATCATTCGCAGGATAGTATTTTGTAATAATAAAAACTTGAAGCCACAAAAGAATGCTGAGGCCAGATCCTCCAGTGAGAAAAGTTCATGAATAATTTGACTTCTTCTGCCCTGAAGTGTCTCTGAGGTAAATTGGGTTGCTATTCTCTTGGATTCACAGAGGTATGAGTCCTTTTTTTTTTTTTTCTTTCCTTTTCTTTTTCTTCTTCCTTTTTTTTTTTTTTTCCCTTTTTTTTTTTTCCCCTCCTTAAGAGATCAGGCATTCAGAGGTAAATGCTCTCCTTCTGGTTCTGTGGAGAGCTTTTACATTTCAGTGGTCATACCATTGTAATGAGTGAAACCAAGAGACCATCTGGTCCCCTATTTGATCTCTGGTAATGGCCAGTACCAGATGCTCCGGAGGACAGAACCGCAATCCGCAGCGGAATAACCAGACAACGGGGGAAGGGGTTTTATAACTCCTGTCAATTAGGGCCTCGTTTATGCTTTATCAAGTGAGCATTTTTTTTATTTCTCGTACTGTTTGTCGCCCAGTAATCTTAGTCTTTAAGTTGTTCCACACTATTTTGGTCTTGGATTCTAGAAATACTGATGGTAGAAAGACATTTCTTATCCTGAGTTACCTTCTTCAAGGATTTATTTTGCCCTTATATTTGACAATAGTCACAAGATTCTGTTTTATAAAATAAAGGCAATAGCCATTGCAGATAAGTTACCAGAAATAAATTCATTATGTGTTCCAGTAAACATCCTGTGCTTCAGCTTGGACTTTGTGTTTCACCCTCATTCAGTGGGAATTTAGTTTTGTACTGATTAGAGTAGGAACTGGACAAAAATCTTAATAAATACTAAAGCCAAATTTACAGGAAGCTACTATTTGAGTGGGCCCTGCTTTGATGCAGGCCAGACATAGTATTGAATCTTAACTTATAATTCAGAATTATTGAGTCTAATTAGTACCTCAGATCCCAAAGGCTTTGTTGAGTTCATTTGTGTCTAACTGCATGTCTCTACAGCCTCTGCCATACCTTCATTAGTACCTCTTGGAGGTATTGCTGTACCAACTGCTTAGTAATAATTTCTGTTTTGCAGCATTTTGTATTAAGCACAAACTGGGCTTATTCCAGGCTGCTATTTCCAGCTAATGTGTTACAATGTGTTGCTGTTGGCAAGGCAGGGGGGTGTTCTCAGTCAGCAGTGGTTTGTATATTTTATGCTGTTAATTTTAGTTTTTAATTGTATCCTTTGTCTTCTCTTTCATGCCAGAATGGTGAACATTTTTTATCTTGCAAGATGAAATTTGATGCATTGAGTGTCTCAGATCTGAAAGACTGAACAAGAACTCAAGTTCTGAGTCTCTGTATTGCACTCAGGTGATGGAGAGTCAGAGCTGTGCAGCCCAACAAACCAAAGGGGTATTCCATGACTTATGACTTTATCATGCTCAGCAATAAAGGCTGGGAGAAAGAAGGAAAGGGGATGTTTAGAGCTATGGAGTCTGTCTTCCCAAGTAACTTTTATGGGCAATGAACTTGGCTGAACACCTGCCTCCTGCTGGAAAGTACTGAATTAATGCCTTATTTTGCTTTGATTTTATGTATAGATGTTTTTTTGTCTGCTGAACTGTCTTTATCTGAACCCAGGATTTTTTTCCCCTTTGCCTATCCCATTCCTATCCCCCATCCCACCACAGGGGAACAAGTGAGTGATTGTGTGGGGCTTAGCTTCCTACTGGGGTCACTCCCCAACAAATACTTGAAAACTCAAGTATCCTTCCCAAACACATATTTACCTCTTGGATTACCTTTTAAAAACTACTCAGACTTCCAAATTCCAGAGGTCTTTCAGACCATTTCTCAGATGTTTAGATCTGCTTTTTTCTAGCTTTGCTTTCCTTTTTAATTTTCTCTTTTCATTTTGCCATTCACAAAAAAATCTAACAGTGAAAATGATTTTTTTTTGGTTAAAAGATTATCGGATAAAGAAAGGTTCACAAATCAGATCTGCCATCTAGCCAGAAAAGAGTGGTGAAGAATTAATTAAGGTATGGGAAGACCATGCAGTAGAACATGATTTTACTTCAAAGTGCACAAAGAACCAGCACATTTATGACAGATTTGCTTTGCAGTTACTCCAGGGAACACAATATAAAAAACAGTCTGATGCACAAAATGAGAAACAGTGCAAGAGACATTGAAAGTCAACTGCAACACTGTGAGGTGTCATTTTGTCCAGTCTGTAGGAAACTTAATGGTGTCAAACCGCTGAGAAGTCTCTGCTGCTCCACGGCAGAGTCACAATTGATTTGGCTTCATACAGAACCATGTGTACACGTAGATGAAAAATCCATGTGGGCTCTAGAAAATCATCATCAGCCTTTTGGACAGGCTTGATGTGCAATCTGCTGTATTGGTATGGATGCAAATTTAGCAGGTTTGAGAGGCTTGTGGTGTACAAGCATAGATGAAGATTGGTTCCTGGATAATTAAACATGCAGATGCTGCCTCAGCTCAATTAGAAGGTGGTGTCTAGGTGCAGTTCATCCAAGCCCTGCATAACATGGGCATTTGAGAATATGTCATCTATTAGAAGTTACCCAGATTACCCAGAAATGCTAAAGAAGTTAGCTGTTTTCCTTTTACTGAAGACAAAGTTACTGGTGTTTTCAGCTCAGCTTGGTGAAAATGTATCAGCAATTTTTACAAATCCCTGCAAGCAGTAGAGGGGAGGGGAAGAAATGAGTAAAAAATAATCTTTCCAGCGTGAATATTTACTGTGGCATAAAAAGACATTGATTCTCACTGTGGTTAACTTCAAGGAATCCTTTGACAGTAAAAAAGTCAATGACAAATTGGCACAGGGAAGGGATGAATGAAAGGAATAGGTTTTCAATATACACATAACCTAAAGCATGGCCTCAAGACACCAGATGGCTCAAGGGATTAGCAATGCTGTATAGTCTTTTCACCTTCTCCTGTCCCCTCCCCTTCAAGACACAGGTTCAAATGTTCAAGCAAGCAGCATAAGCATCCATCCAGACAGACACGACTTAAATGATCCTTGTTTACAACAGACAGTGTAGTAAAAGGGATCACTGCCTAGTAGCATTACCTCTGTGACAAAAATTATATGCTGGGGATGTGTGAGTGTTTCTTTGTTTTCATTTGGGTTAAATTGAAATCTTCCCTTTGAAATGTTTCAGTTTATTTTCAGGCCCTTTCACAAAGTTCATTATGTTTATGGTTGTTTTGTAAATTTTGAAAAGAAGCACCACCCAGAAAGAAAGCAGTGCAGTTTAAAACCTGTTACAAATCACACAATTGTTTGCTTCAATTAGGAAAGATCAGATGTGAACTATAAATCTGTGAACACACAGAAGTGATACGATTCTGATTCTTAAATTTTCAGCATACCGAGTTCTGTCAGAGACGTTTTGATGAATTTTGCTTCCGGTCAAATTGTTTTCTTAGGGGAACACATGCACATACCATAAAAGTATGCTCATGACTGTTAGTAAATGAAAATCCTCTAGGAAATCTTAGTAAACTACACACTATTTTAGACAGCTCTTTATTTAAGAAATCATGGGAGAAATTGTGGGGTAAAAGCTGTCGAGGAGTTACCTTTTCCTCTATGTTTGTAGTGCCCGCTTAGTAGATAAATAAAGTACTTTAATCCTTGTAATGAGAACACGGGGCTATGTTTCAACAGCATGAAAATCAATAACCAAAATCATTGAGCTTATTCTATATTTAAGTTAACAGCAACAATTAAAATGAAAACCAAAAATGACCAAAACAAAAACCAAACTACTAACCATGGAGAGAAAGGTAAGGCAAAAAGCCACTGAGTTTTGTGTATAAGTGTAACCCTGAATATTGTACCATTTATTCTTGTGTGACACTCCTTTAATTTAAAAAAAAACATGTGTCTAACTTGAATTTTAGGCTGTTTGTACTCTGCTAGCACTTAGCAACAGAACTAAATTACTTTCTTTTCCTCAACAGAAGTAATAGTTTACCTTCTGCAAGACAAATGCAGAAGAAAAAGAAAAAAAATGGTTGAATTTAATGATCTGATTTTGTGCAGCAGATTTTATAAAACTCTACTTTTCTCCCTTTGCTCAGTTACTTGCTTTCTGATGCCTATTTTTATAGCTAGGTGCAGTACAGTGTATGATTTATACTTCAGATTCTAAAACATTTATTTTCTTAAATGTTCAGGCAAGTTCTTTGTGCTATATCAAAGTTTATTTTGTAAATCTTGACCCTTCAAGATGATGTATTGGCCCCACTGACATCACTGGCAAGGCTGTTTTGGACTTGAAAAGAGGGCAGGTTACTCTCAAAGATGCTGTTTTGGTAAGGCTGCAATGATCCTAGGGAGCTCCTTTATTCAAATTAGATCCATACTGCCTGGGATTTCACTCTGTATGTTTTTTTTTTCCTAGTACATGCTAACAGTACCTCTTAGATAACAGCACCTATTCATCAGCTGTGCTGTGATATTTGGGTACACCAGTACATGGAAAGGACAGAGTTTGAGCTGTAGATCCTTATTGACTCTATTAAGTCACAACCTAATACAATTCACAGCCTGATACAGTTCAATTTATGACTTAGTGCAGTTCACTGCCCTCCCTCCTTTCCACCAAGGGTGTAAGTGCTGTGATTGCAGATTCTGGGGCAGACAAACATTAGTTTGAGATGGGCACAGACTGGCAAATCTCCAAAACTGTGGGTGCCTTTGATAGTCCCTCCCTACTTAACCACTACAAAGTCAAGTAGTTTCTCCAGAGTCAAGGTCCCTCTCTTTTCTTGTACTACATAGGAACATGGAGAACGAGGAAGAGGGCTTCTCTCTCCTTTGCTCCTTTATATTTAGGCTGTCCCATTTATATTAAACAAAACCAGAGAAGACAAGAATGCTCAGCTTGAACAACAGTCCCTGATTCTGCTAGGACCTTTCAATAAATAATTGCTTTGTGCATAAAGAAATCATTAGATTAAATGTCTTCATGGAAGAGAAGTTCAAAACAATGCAACAGCCATCACTGAGCAAGCTCAATACTGAATAAGCAAATTTTTTCCTCAGATTCTCTTTACTTATATGGTCTTGCCATTATCATGATAACTAATGAACCTAGAAAAGCACCAGGAAAATAAATAATGTAAGTTAATCTTGAATACAGTTTCGCTTCCGGAAGCAGGAATGTCAGACTGAACTGAATGTTCAACGAGGTCTGCACAGCAAATCGCTAAGCACTCCACAAGTTCACAGCAATTCACCTAGAATAAGAATAATGCTCTCTGAGACTCTTTTTCAGGTTTTTCACATTTGCCTTTACCTCATTTTCTGCTATTTAATACTTTATAAGTAGCAGTCTATCTTGTTTTTTCCTTTAAAACTTTGCTTTGTACTCTTCCTTGGAACTTGCTGGATTTTTTTCTCTATTATATATCCAGTGTATTGTGATACCATCATGCCACTTACAGCATGAATTTCAGTACACTTGCAGACTTAACAGTTCTACAGTGCAATTGCTGTGACGTATTTGGCAGGCATATGAGCCTGCATTTCTTATTTGGGCAAAACTTCTATAAGTTCATGAGTTAATCAGCAGAGACAAATCATGCTGACAGTGAATGCATAAAGTTTGCTTTGTGTTTATGTATTGCTTCATAAAACTTGGTCACACGCCAGTACACTGAGAGTGGTCAGCCTCAGGCTTCAGGAGCTTTTAGCATCTCCTGCTTTCCCTGGTTATCACAGGCTTCTTCTGACCCTCTGAAATATATGCACCATTTTGTATCAGCTAAACTTTCAATTTAAATAAAAAGGAGGGGTTGGTCTCTTGGTCTTCAATCATTTTAGCCTAGTATGTTGGTTTCTGTGAAGTATCTTCTGTATAAAGTGATGAAAAAGTTGCAGAACTGGTATCTAAACAGAAATTTACTGCAGTCACACTATTTCTACATGAACTGTTTATTGAAGTGCAGAATGTATAGCTATGGACTCTAATAGTGGACAACAAAATGTAAGACATAAATACTTTTTGGTAAAATACCTTCTCTGAGTGCTGTCAGTATAGTTTGAAAACATTTGAGGCACAAAATTTGTTTTAGATGAAAAACTCCTTAAAAATGTAACTGAAAGACT
The DNA here is from genome assembly GCA_017589585.1 of Phylloscopus whistleri. Lineage (NCBI taxonomy): Eukaryota > Metazoa > Chordata > Aves > Passeriformes > Phylloscopidae > Phylloscopus > Phylloscopus whistleri. Next base: position 1,342,327 of record JADMLD010000857.1, on the reverse strand, counting down.
GTAAAGTTTGCCCCCCCCGCCCCAAGTTCAGTGTCAATATCCTCTCTGCTAGACTTATTCTGAAAACGGGGAGATTCGGACAATTTTACAGTTGTTCTCAGATTACAATAAAATAAAAACCAGGCTCTGGAAATGTGCACATGTTATTGTTAGCCTCTGTCAGCTCTGGCCTCATAACATAAATCCGAAACTGCAGCTTTCCAGCAGAAAAGCTCTGAGACCGCTCGCTGTTCGGGGCCCTGCCAGATGAAATGGAGGTGGGAGGAACACCCTTTTCAGAGGTGGGCACAGGCCATGTAAACAGATGTGGCTGGGCTGAATGGGGAGCCTGAATGGCCGCATTGTTCCCTGCCCTCCCTGCCTTCCCTCCCTCCCAGCAGGGACCCGGCACTAGTCCCGCTCCCAAGATGAGAGCTCAAACTCTGCCTGCTACAACTCAAGAAACCCGGAGCGCACTGAAGTTTTAAGTCTGTCTAATACCACGCTCGCTCCCCTCCCCAGAGTCATTCCAGAGGCATTCCTGAGCAGTTTATAGGAGTTTTTTGGGTTTTTTTTTCCCCAACAACACGGCAGAATTAGTTTTAAACAGACTCTTTCAAGGTTGTTTTTTTTGTTTTGTTTTGTTTTGTTTTTTTTTTTCTTTCTTTTCTTTTTTTTTTCTTTTTTTCCTAGCGGGGTTTTTACATTTCATAATTCATTACAGTTTATATCTGAAAGTTGTCTGTGACATGTGATGAACATATAAACAGTATCTTTAATATATACACATATATAATGCTGTTCAATAGCTTTAAAGTGCATTCCAAGAAGGAAGACTCAGGAGACACCACAAAAGTATTTTGTGCAATTACACGTGATAGAGTAAAATCTCCCAAACTGAACTTCTGAGCTGATTGTAGGGACACAATTCAACAGTGCTGGTAGAAGTTCATCTTTTAACCTCCGTGCCGTTGCTGGGTTTCTACAGGCATGTTCCTGGATTTATTTCATTGGGAGCTGTTATTGTGGAATACTTGTAAAGGTTGCATATACGAGCATTTGGAAGCTTGCCCAGGTTGCTTTAAGTAACCCCAGGGACAGACAGTTGTGTGATTTCCGAGGCCTTTGTAGGGAAGAGGCAGAAATAGTAACTTAATTTTAAGGGTTTAACTAGACTTCATTTCATGGAGATAAAACAGCACAGTTGGCCCCAGCTTCGTTCAGAAACTGAAGCTATAAATGAAATAAATGAAATTTATGAACTGAAATTATTTGTGAAATATTTGAGTTCAGTAACTTGTTATTCGTTAAATACACGCTGTTGCTTTCTGCTGCACAGGAGTGGTAGTTTTTTCCTCCCCCCATGTAGTGATAAAAGTTTGTAATCCGTGTACTTCAGATTTGTAAACTCTATCATTGTGCCAACTGTGTGCGTGAAGGTCATGAATGCATTTTATAGGCATTTCTGTGAAATGAAGCATGCCAAACATCACCAGAACAGAAAATGAGAAAGTGAAACAGAAGAAAGAGGGTAAAGGAATGTCTGTTTTGTAAGTGCCAGTTTGGATTTCTTTCAGAGTCAAAAATTAGATGTAATTCCTCTGTAACAGCTCAAAGAGCACGCACAGTCATAGGTCTAGCTAATTTTCTGACCCCAGAGTAATTTTTTTGTATCAGCAGTGGCTTGAGGAAGCAAAATGAACCCAACAGCGTGCTTTAAACAGTATTTCAGGGTCACCCTGCCAACGTTCAATTTGCAGTTCTGCTGTAAATCTGCCACCATAGGCAATGTACAGGACTGTGCTCAATCCCTTTTTTGGCAGGGATAGGACTAGCTTGTTTATTTTTTGGCACACTATTAAAGTCTAGCTTAGTTGTGGCTATTTCTTTCTTTCAGCACTATGATTTTGTCTCAAAAATAGTGTTAGGGAGTAAATAAGGTGGCCTGATTTAATTTCTTGTTCTGCCACACACCCTGACTCTGTGTCTCACGTCATTGATAGATCTAATAGGATTTTGGCATGAAACCAAAGAAGGGGAGGGAGGAAGCGATGAGCTGCAGAGAGAGCTGGTGCCTTTCTCAACCCACAAGCGGTGTCAGGCCTATCAGCCTTCTCTTTAGTCCTCCCTGACAGAGCTAGAGGCATTTCTCTATACATGAGTGTGTCTCATGCATTCATGAGGCTTTTTGACACCACAGCCTCTTTTGTTATGAGATAGATCACAGCTCTGCCCTTCTCCCAGCTACCATATGGTGCAGTGGAAAGGGGCTTTCAAAGGGAGAGCAGGACTGAGGAGCTGAGGCAGGGAGAAGAAAGCGATCGAACAGCGGCAGATGAGATTGATTTATTTTCACAGTGAAGGAGGCAAGTTACTGTGACTGGTGGAGGGAAGGGGGGAGTGTGCCTTGGAATAGAAAACTGTCTCCAGAGCAGGCGAACAGGCTGTTGGGATGATAGCCATGTTGTGCTTGTTCTCTAGGCACAGAGCGGGAAAATAAGCATATGCATTTTTGTCATCTTAATAACGCTGGCTGAGAAAAGCTGAGAAATTCTTACAGCCCCTCATAGCCTCAGCACAGGATCTCAGCTGCCTCAGCCCAGCCTGGATTTTGCATTTCTCTGAGGTCGAAATCTTTCTGCCCTACCACGTGTGCATAACTGCCAAGCTTTGGTCTGACAATGTTAGAGGATTCCAAAAAAAATCTGTCTTCACCACGGTGTTTGGAGAAGGACTGTTTAAAGGAAAACATCAGATGATAAATTCTTCTCTCTGTTCAGTCAGTGCAAATGCACTAAAATCAACTGAGTTTTTCATGATTACGAGTCATTACCTTGTTTTACCAAGGTGACTTACTCTATTAAAAAAGAATTATTAACTGACTCAAACTTACTATGTGCTATTTTTCCTGTCTTTTACTTTATTCAACTTCAAAAGGAAGTCTGTTTCACACCTGCCTGCAGCCACTTTGACTTCCATATTTGGTGACCAAATATTTCAACTTAAGAAAGAAAAACAAAAATTACATATGTGTATCTTAATCAAAAGAATTTCTTATTGAGATTTCTTAAATTGTGTGGCAAATTGGACTTTGATCTTGATGTCAGTGCATATCAGAAAAATACATGGAAGGAAATTCTTAAAATTTAAGAAGAATCCTGATGAAAGTGATTGAAATTGCAGTTTTTATTCCCAGAAGAATTATTACATCTGTGTAATTATTTTAATATCCCTGTGGGACTGAACTAAATTATGCAGCATGCACAGGGTGGGAATCAACTATATTACTTGGAAATTTTGAAATGTTTTGTTCTAAATACATTTAAGGTCATTTTGTGTCTCCTGAACTGCTTGAAGAGAGTTATGGAAATTACAATTCAAGGGAGAGGACTGGGAAGATCAAAGATAGAGACCATTTCCACAGGAAGGGAGGATACAGGGATGGAAGAGGCAATGAGAGGGATGTGGTATAAGTTTAAAAAGTCATGCTTGGCACAGTAGCTGGGGAACCATTATTCACTATTTTGCAACTAGATGACTGGAAGACACCCAACACCAATTTAAAAGAGAAGTTTTGAAATGAATCAAGTAAACTCTTCCATCTCACTGTACAGATTAAATTGAAGGTTTCATTGCTACTGTCAATTCTGGAGGCCAAAAGTATAGATGGGTTTAAACAGATTCATTTGAAGAAGAATAAAGTTGATATCACAGTACCTTAGATGCAAACTGTAGCTTGGGAAATCCTAGAAATGGTGCATTTTGGGGAACTGGGACAACATGTCAGAACAAGCAATTTATTTCTAATTTTCTTGTGTTGTTTTGTCTCTTCTACTGACCACTGCAAATGACCAAATGTGTATGAAGCAAACATTTTTATCTGCCGCAGAATAATTTTTTCTTTTGTTCTTACAAAATATTTATCAGTTCCAGCAAGCTGGGCTCTCTCGTTACTCCATTCATCCAGTTGGGTCCATTCAGATGTTCAAGTCTGTAGTTCACTTTTCAGGTTTAACTAGAGGGGAGATATTGAAGCATTTGAGAGATATATCAGACAAGGAAAGTTGTCTCAAAGGGGAATACTCCAGTCCACATCCCATGAAACAATAAGGGAACCTCAAGTGCTCTCTGAAAGTGACTCTAAACAAAATACTACTTTTCTAAAAAATGAACTTCTTGACTTGAATTTGACATAAGATTACATTTAAAACTGACAAATTTGTTTTTAATAAAAAAATTAAATTACAGCTTTTGTTACAGATAAATATATTTATATAAAGGTTGGTGTTTTCATGTCCCAAATTAAGTTTGTTTACTGGCTATTGCAGATGGCAACAGAGCTGTTGGGACAGATCACACAGTTCCACTGAAACGCTGTAATACTCGGTGTGGAGAAACAGGATTGTCCTTTCACACCATTCCCTGGCCAGAGGAGGTGGAGAAATGCCAGTCTGAATTCCATTGGCTTGGATTCAGCAATGCCTTTGAGTAAGAGTCAGCAAAGCTTGTTTTAAGTTAATGATGGTGCTACACACAGCCCTCATGGAGAACATGTGCAAGGGATCACGTTCCCCTTTTATGCACATGCCAGCCCTTGAGAAAAGTGGAATGAGATGAATAAAACCACTTCACCAAGATTATTTCTGAGAGTTTTTAAATGAGTCATCCAAGTTTCATGTCTTTCATAATTTAAATTATCTATATAATTGTGCTTTTCCTTCTGCAAATAAAAACATATGCAAATGAATGAAGGAAAGGAAAATAATATTTTTGTGAGCAAGTGGTGGTCACAAAAGAACTATTGTGCTACTTCTTATTGCAGTTACTTGTTGTTTCTGTCAAGTGAAAAGACACTGCCATTGCTAATCATCTTAAAAATACTGCTACTTCTTGAAAAATGAAAAGCAGCATTTGAGCTAAATTCTAAGACTGCATGGCAAATCAGTGTTAGTCACAAGCATATTTATTCAGTATTCATCTTCTGTAGCTAATTTTACAGTAGGAAGAGAAAGACAATTTTATACAAAAGAACAGGGAGGTAAGTAATTTTTTCTTCTTTTGTTACTATTATTATCATTGTTTTGGTTAATATTTTCACTTAAGAAATGAAGAAATGCTCTACTGGGTGAGACTGGTGGCCTAGCTTCCAAGAGTGCTATAGGGAGGGGCACATGAGCCTTTGTACTTCCAGAAGTCCAGTCCCCTCGGCCCCTGGACATCCTGAATTGTGACACTCTTTGGTTTAGGACTAGGCAGGCATGCACTCTTTTTTTAATTTGATGATCTTTTGACCATGAGTTTATCTCATCCTTAACCTCTAAGACAGGAAACTGGAAATATCAATAACTAATGTGAAAGAGTACATTCTTATAATGTTTAAATCAATGTTTTACAATGCAAAGGGCATTGTTTATTAAAACATACAGTTTAATATGTTTTATGGGATCAAAGAATTTGACTAAATAGCTCTTGGTTTCCACATAAGATTTAAACCAACTGACATAATTTGTGATATTCAAGTAGACAGATTTACAATTTAAGACATAACATATATAGCTATGAGTTTAATTGTCTCAAGAATGCCAAGTACAATAAAACAAACCAAAAATGAAGTGTTCATAAGTTTAATTGAAGAGAGTTGAAGTACTTAGCACTTTGCTGTATTTTAAGTAAACTGCTTATGCACTGTCACATGGTCATGACACACAAGTGAATTGAAATGTTCTTGATAAGGTCAAGCAAATGATTTAAGAGTTTGATTTTCAAAAGAATTCGGTCTCAGGTACAGATTAGAAGAATGAATACAAATTGCAATTCCTTTAGACAGATGTTCCTTTGTTCCTAAAATTAGTGCCTATGTATTACATTTGTGCTACCTGGTAAAACTTCCTTATTCATATGGGCAGAGAAGGAGCTAGGATCTTGGTGCTTCAAGGGTAGGTAAAGCATGTTGATTCATGAAATGCTTCAGCAGCCTCACATTATTCTCAGTGTGCCTTGCTTGTGAATCTGTATTGCAAACTGACAGTCATTGTATTGCATGGGGGCAGCTCTGCCCAGTTTTTAAAAAAAGGATGCTAAAGCATCAACGATATCTTGCTTCAGGTAGCACAGCTACAGAGAATCCTAAGGCCATGTGATCTGGACTAATATTTATCCCTGCATAAGGATAAAACATCTATCTTGATTTTCACTGAATACAGAGTTTTAGAAAATCATTTGACAGGACATTCGACAAGAATTGCTCTACTCAGGCATCTCAGTGCATGATCCTGAGTAGCACAGAAGTGTCAAACCACATTTGATTTCAGTTGCTGCTATTCATGTATGGTTTTGACAATGAAGGCATTATTATATCAGATTTGTTCAAGTACCATAATTAGGCATCTTGTCACTTTACAAAAAATTATGTCTTGTCAACAACAGCAGTGACAGCAAGAAGTATGGGATAGCTGTAGAAAGAGATGCATATTTTATATTTAAACATAATGTGATATACTTAGATTCTGTGGTACATATTCTGCTTTTTTCTTTCAGAGAAGTTAACTGAGAGCACTCATTGTATCTTGAGAGCCTTGCAGCCTCCAGGTAGGTCATTGCTACAGTTTGGAAATGGAATTGTTCTTGAGTCTTGCCTGGCATAAGAGGATTTCGGGAGAAAGGTTTCTCATTGATGATACTCAGAGGAAACAACTGCTCAGAAAGGACTAGGCAGCTTCTATTTTATCAGAGAAACCTTTAAAAAGCTATGACTAACAGTACTGAAAACTTACATTTGGAAATGCATACACAACAAAGTTGCAAGTTGTTTTTACAGTGAATGGAGGAGTTTTTGGAACACTTAATGTATCACCTACTGCTGCAAGTCCTTCTCATTTTAGCAGCATTAATTCAGCAAGTCTGAAGTAAATAGCTCAGATACTGCGTAGCTAAAGTAATTCAGTAAATTCCTGGGACAGCAGGATCCCACAACTTGACACTAGCTAATCCTATGCTTTTGAGGGAAACATTCTTTTTGTTTTGTACCCAAAGATTTCCAACAGCAAGATGAATCCAGCTTACAGGTATAGCAAACAATGCCTAAACTAGCACTGTTAAGAATTTATGTTTGTAAAGGCTGAGTAGAGCTTTGCTCTCAAATTAAAATGAATTGTTTTAATTTTAAATATAATAATTTTTGATAGTAATGAAATAGATCAATAGAATACAAGCAGAATGCTTAAAAGAATCTTAGGGATTCTTTAAGTCTGTGTGAGAAATAAAACCCTCTTATGTAAAAATTCATATTCCTGAGTTAAGGCATTACCGAAACTGAGTAATACAGGTTATCCTTGGTACTGAAGCAGAAGAAATTGGTAGAAATTATGGTGTTTGAAAATTGTTCAACGCTGAGTAATTCTTAATTTTTTTTTCTTTTAAAGACACTATATAGAACCAGCCAATTCCTTTCACTGGAAACTCCTGGGTTCTCAGCAGCTTTTGTTGAAAGCAGCCTCTTACATGACTTTACTAACTTAAATTACAAAATTTTGCTATGTGCAGAGTACAGACATTCAGCATTGTAAAAAAAACCAAAACCAACCAAACCCAAAAAACCCCAAAAAACCCCCAAACAGTATCTGTGTGCCTTACATCTGAAAGTACCCAGTGCTTTTACCCACAAAATATCTTCAAAGAAAATGAGAAAATGATACTGGTTTTGTCCATGGCATTGCACATGCTGAGATATGTGGTATCCTAAACTGTGTGGGCTGGGAAGGAAAAAAAATATGGAAGGACTACCTTTCATGCTTAATGCCCAATAAATATTAGTGCATTAAATAATTATTTTCTGTATTTTCTGTACAGTTTCATTACTCATTCTGCTCTCTGCATCATATTTCATTGATCTCTTATAAGCTGGAAGTGTACTTTGGTTTGCTATTGAGGTTTAAACTTTCTGTCAGATGTGTTCTGCTGTATTCTGGAAAAAACACCCAACCTCAAACATAAGCCATGTCATTTTGTCCTCAAGTTGAGCACAGGTCAGTGGCATACGTTTCTACAGCCTTGAAAGATGCTGTAGGTAATTCCTAAAACAAAACCAAACATAAGCAGAGGCCATATTTCACACAGAGCTGTAAAGTCAAACAAATAAGCCCCCATTTCATTACCGAATACAGTGCAGAAAGTACATTCAGCCTCTGAACAGAAACACATTTCTTCTGGTATTTCAACCCCACAATATATTGAAGAATCTCTGTGGCCAAATAAAGTAAGATGAAAAAATCCCCTCTAATGAGAAGCAGGATGTGATCCTGCTCGTCTCTTTTATGGTGTTACATGCCTTCTGATGCTAAAGCTGGATCATATAGCTCTTTCGTCACACAATAAGTAAGTAAACACTGAATCTCCCCTCTTCCTGTCCCTGCTCCTTCCTCTCTGACCCTCAGAGGAACTGTGTGAAGAGCAAAAGAAAGGGAAAAAAGATGACTTACATGTGCTAGGATTTAGCTTCTGGCAAGAGACATTATAAGGAATTCATTTCCTGGCACACAATTTACATGTCCAGTCCTCCCTCCCACTCCTTTTCTTTCTCCCACCCTTCCCCCTTTCCCCTTCCAAGCTGTCTTCCTCACTCTGCAGTGCTTGCTGCAACTTCCTGCCGTATGTTTGCTTTCTATTTTCATATCCATGGGAAAGGAATCTGCTCTAGCACAGGGCTGCTATCCTGCCTGTGCCCATGCTGATTGTCACTGCCACTTTTAGCCTAGGCCACAGGTATTTGGACTCCATTAAGTGATGGTGAAACCATCCAGCAAATGACAGTCATTAAATTCTAGCCGAGTCAGCTGGAGACATTTCCTCTTCTCTTTGAGGCTTTTACTTTCTGCCAGCAAGCTCCAGACAAAATAAAATATTTTTTTCAATTTTAAATATTTAATCTAAATCCTGGTTTAGGGTTTTATTTTTGGGGAAAAGAGTTATGTCCCTCTTGCTCATTAAAGGGCTCTCTGTTGTGTATCTTTGATGCTGCTTTGGGCAGCTCTGCTACTTTGATCCTCTTAGAAACAGGCTCATTACAACATCCACCTCACAGAGTAACACTTCAAAGCTTTGCAAAGGACAAAGGGAGGAATTTAGAAACAGAGCCAAGTGGCTCTCAAGTATCTTGACTAAATTAACTTTGTATTAAGTGTTACTGGCCCAGTTGCAATTTTGAGAGGAGGAAACAAAGCAGTAACTCCATGTGCTTCTTTCACGCATTTTACATCAAACTATTAAATATGCTTGAAATCTTCTAGGACTCTCTGCCACAGCGTCTGCTAAACAAAGCAGACACCACAGTGCTATCAAAGTTAGCAGTTGCTCTGGAGATGCTAAAAAGGCAGATTGATGCTGTCAAATGACTTGATTTATATTGTTCTGAATGATAGAGCTAATATTAATCAACCAGTGAGATGAACAGAGGAAATAAGTGGTTCTCAAAATCATTATCTCCAGAACCAGCAGTAACACCATTCATCTTCAACACTTTCAGATCTATCCTTGCTATAATGACTAGCATTATGGGTCATTCTCCAGCCTAATTTTATTACTTCTGACATGTTTGACTTGTTACTTCAGTCAGGAAGTCATTACTGTTACCATATACTATTTTCACTGTGTGCTTTCAGCACAAATTGCAGTGCAGTGCTATTAACACAAGCTTCTTAAGCACTCCTGTCCCAGTGAAGGTACAATGGCAGTTAGAGAGCTCAGCCAGACCCTGAGTGTCACAGTCATGCTGCCTAGCACTGGTGGGCAAATCAGTCTAGCCCTACTGGGTGACTGAGAGTTTAGACTCTCTTCTTACATTGCCATAATCCCTGCCATGAGAGGGGTTTCTGCTTTTGAACTATCAGGTGACTCTGGTTTAGATGGTAATGATTTCTAACATAAACCCTTTGCATGAGGTGCTGTAAGTCAGATGCAGGTGCCACTCATTACACACTTTGAAAACAGCTGTGTTTGTCTCTCTCAAAGACAGCAGAAAGACTTTCACTTGAAAGTTATAATTTTATTATTTATTCTATTTGTTCTACCTTTTGAATCCTTTGCTGGAAGTTTTTGTTTTTGTTTTTTTTCTGAACAAATCAGAGTACCATTTTCTGAGATCCCACTAAAATAATCTAATCCTGTCAATACTTTGCAAGGCTTGAGACATTGTTAATATACAAAATTTTCCTCTAACTAATAGGTGTTTTACAGTACTGAGTGTTACAATGCAAGTTGTGCTTCTGCTTTGAAAGTGTAGAAAGAATGTAATAAACAGAAAAAAAAAAAATCATTTGGAAGCCTGCACCTCTTGGGTTCCAGGATGGAGGGTGCAGATGGCTGCCATTTGTCAGAGCTAGACCATGTTCATTATATGCTTTATTGCTCCAGAAGGACTGTCGTAGTACCTTGCTCACACATATTTCTACTCTATCTTCCTAGCAGTCCTTAAAATGTACTTATGTGCCTCCCTGAACCATCAATTTCCTTCTTGAAAAGAGTTATCAGTAAATATAATCAATGAACTATGATTTTTCTAGGGGAAAAAAAGAGATGGTGCCTTATAAACTTTTTTTATAATACACAAAATTTCTTTGAAAACAAAGAAAATCGTATTTTATACACATTTGGTCTGCCCACATGTATTCCTTTGTGAGGTATGAATTCAGTGCTAATATAATTTCAAACTCTTTGTCTCGATTCAACAGGACTCCCAGGAGTCTTCTGGGAAAACAGAGAAAGAAAACACGACTTGAATAGATCTCTAACATGGAGGAATTTTAGGTAGAACATTTGAGGACCAACAATGAAGCTGGTAATTGATTTATTCATTCCACTTAATGAGGAATCCTCTTCCCAGCCACTCCAGCCCATGTCTGCCCACCCAAATGAATAATACAGTGACCGCCTGTTTCAATTTTTTTGTGAATGATTTGTTCTCTGCTATTATATTGTTAAATTGGAGATTAAGTATCACTTTCATTCCCCTGTCAATATGTCCTGGAGGTCACTATGGGCTAGAGAGTTGCTGCTGTTTTGGGCCCTGGAAAGTTACATGCTGTCCTGGACATGGAGCCTCAGCATGATATTTTATTCATCTTCTCTATTTTTCTCTTAATGTAAGCCACGTTCAAGTCAGCCTAATTTCTGATTGATCAAAGCCTTCCATCCAGAAGTCCACTTAACTTTTCAACTTCAGTGACAAGTCTGGAGAATCCACTTGGCACAGGCAGAACCTATGCTTGAGTGTAAGAGTGCAGACACCTGCAGTGTGACTTGTGTCTTCATACATGTATAATTTACTACCTGGCATAATGGGTAAACAAGAAATCCTAGATTTGTCCGTGTCAGGTTTGCTTTGAACATCGATACCTGCTCTGTCTGGAACATGAGGTGTCTGTATAAAGAGACTAATGTTTTGCAGTATAGCAGAAATGTGTACTGCCTGCTGCATGAACTCTGGGATCAAATCTTCCTTTCGGGAAGTGGTCTGCAGGTAGAGCAGCGCTTCGCTGTTTCTACTGAACCTGATCTCTGAAGCAATTTCCCAAAGCAAAGATCAGGATATAATGCAGTTTCCTAAAATTTTCCCACTCTTATTCTCTTACTAGCCACAGAGCTTTTGGGCACTGTCAGCAAATCCCAACAGCAATATTTTTTCCACCAGCAAATCAGTGACAGAGCCAAATGGTGACAAATAGAGTCCTTTCATAAATGTAGTTATTCCTCACTATTTCATTCACATGTCTGTTGGCATGGGGATGCTGTCAACATTGTGATTTTGAAATAGCAGGGCACTAACACCATGGTGGTGATGACCTTCTTTTATGCAGACAGGTATTTATTTCCCTGACTGTGCTAAGCAAAGCAGGAAATCTTGAGATATTCTAAAATATTCTTCCACTTGTGAGCCGACCCTTGCCATTTCTGTCTCTAAACTTATGGTGTACCTATCACCAAAAAACTCAGAAGTATTTGAACAGATTACTTGCTGACTGACAATTTGCCTTGAGCAAATAAACTTCTGTAACTAAGCTCCTGGAAAAAACCTCTTTTGGGGCAATTGGAGGTTTACTGTCCTGATGTTGTGCATTCTCTCCTGAGGGTGATTCTTTCAAAGTTATATCCTGCTCTAAATTTCTCACCATTTTTAACACAGTTGATCTTTAGGCAATGAAATATTGGTTTCTATTCACATCTGAGTTCTTCTCAGCTCTTTCCCCAGAAGTCGATCCTAATCCATAATTCAGTTTCTTTTAATATCTGCTTCAGGCATATCTTTATGGAGAAATAGACTGAATTTTACACAGTTGTTAGCATACCCAATGGGACATGCATGCCCAGTATATGAGGAAACCCAAATTTTACTGATAATTTGAGTTGGCTCATAATGTTTAACAGCTCTCTGCCATGTTCAAACAAATAAGATTTTCCTTGGAAATACTAGGGCTCGTATTTCACTATCTATTCCATTCTCCTATTTCTCTATTTCACTGTTGACTGAAGAAGCTCCTAATAGAACAAATCATACTGTGCTTTAAAACCTGCTTACTAGAAATCCCAGTTTAGTTCTTGCACAATTTATTCTATTCTATTTTCAGCTATTTATCAGCCTCTGTAACAGATACAAAACCAGCAAGTAGTGGCTTATATTGCATTATTCAAAAATCCCTTCATTTGCCTGGAATCTAGATCACATATGAGTTTTTAAAAACTGTTCTATTTGCAGCTGCTGTCCTATGGACAAATTTGCCTCCCCTTTAGTCCCTCTCCTAAAGATTAACTGCTTTACTTATGAAGCACCCTTACCAGCACTATGAGTACATCTAATTCATCGTGCTGTGTCCTGGAATGTCATCCTTCTACAACATATAAATATGTTTCTATTTTTAAAGCAACTTAATACTTCCTTATAAGGCAAAATCAAATCCTGACACATTTCTCAAAATTGTGACAAGTCTCTGGGAGACTGTTGCCTAACTACATCTTCAGTTCATAGTAAGTTTCTCTCTCAAAACCTTAGGTTTATCAGCTTATGCAATTTTCAAAAGCTAAAAGGAATACATAGTGATAGGAATATATTAATGAGCTTGGGCTGCTTTCTCATGGGAATCTTGTTTATCTATTTGTTTACTTTCTGAGTTAAAAAAAAGCACCAACAAAAAACCCCCACTTGTTTTTATCAGGGAAACCAAGAAATCAGAGGAAACTGTAAAAGACAAATAATGGAAAGGACTGACAAAATAGGACTGGAGGGAAAGTATTAGGGTTTTTTTCTGCTTTTAGTTACAGTTAGTCCTCATTTTACCCACAAAGCCATGGAGAACTCCATTCCCTTGTTCCTTTATGGCAGAAATAAAACCCAATGACCCCAGTTCTTTTCCAAGAAGAAGATTAAAAGGTACATTTTTTTTTCTTCTATTTGATAAAATATCATTTTAAAGGCCTCTAGATAAATAGATACTTTAAGCAACCTAACATTTCTTGCATTGTGTGCAGGTTAGTTTATAGATGGCTGAGATGGTAATTTCATCTGAACTGCTCTATTCTAAAATTTGAGAGTTGACATCATACAACACTATCTAGATGCTTGTGACTATAGACATCTGTAGCAGTAGTAGATACATTCAATTCCCATCCATACCTTTTACAATTTTCCGTAGCAGAAAAGCTTTTTTGTCCTCTTAATGGCACATGTTTAACAGAAAAAGGTTCTATTTTAAACACGACTTGCCATTTTGGAAAAAAAAAAAACCCAAATAAACAAAACAAAACCAACCCATATCTTAACACTTATTATTTTAAAAAGGAGCATATTGAAATATCTATTTTTACTGACAAGAGTCGAAATTAATTCTTTGGCAGGATGACAGGTTCCACTTTCAAATGAATTCTGAAATCTCTGTATGGATTTTTCTAAGGTATTTACTGAAATTATGAATCATATTTCCTCATTTATGGATCATTTGAAGATCTAAGGCAAATGAACACAGACAGATCCATAATAATGGAATTTCAAAATTATATCTGCATCTTGGCCTATCAAAATTATGTACACAGACCGAATGTATTATATTTTCTAAATACAATAATAGATAAGCATCTCAAGGTTGATAAAAATGGTGTGTATAAACACAGAATCCTCTAGTAATTATAAACTAATTTTTTCTTTACTAATTCATAATGTGCTCCTATGTTCATGCATTTTGGGATAGACAGTGAGCTGTTAATCTGCTAAGGTATGTGAAACGGGATCTCTTACATCATCTGGGATTAACATGCCATTTACATGGTTGTTAAGTAATGGAAGAGATAGTGGAGGCTGAGGACAGGGTACCCTCGGTGGCTGGTCCTGACGGCTGCTCCTGGGACCTGCTGTGGGGTCAGCAGAGCAACCAGTGTGCCAGGCATCAGACAAAAAGTCTGCCAGCTGCTTTCTGCAAGATGAAAAACGAGATGGTAGGGTTCAGTGATTCAAAGAGTTTAATGTGACCAAACTGAGACACTAAACTGACCAGGCATAATACACAAACTGGGATTACTCCATGTAACAAAGTGCTCTGGACCAGGGAGAGCTAGTTTTGATGTACTGGCACCTGAATTAGAGAAGAAGAATTAAGAGTCACATAATTTCTTTCCCACTCCGACCCCTTTTAAGATATTGGATAGGGCTCATGGGAGAGCACAGAGGTTTAATGCCAAGGCTGATGAAAACTGACCCATTTCAGGTTATATGGGACTGGTAAGAAGGATTTTAGAGAAACTGTGGCAGAAAAGCCACATGTTTCAACTGATGAATTGATCTAAAATTGAATCTCTTGAAGACAGAAGATGGGAAACAGAGCAAAGCTTTTAAAATATGGAAGAACAAATAAGGACATTTCCAAACCAAATAAATAAAAGGATGAAAGCATAACAAAGGGTACCTTTATAAAAGTGGGTAACAAAGGGCTATGAACTCAGTCACTACAACAAACCTTTCTTGTTCTATCTTTTTGCAATCACCAGAACTGTTACGAGCCACAAGCCAACAGTACCTCACTGAAGACTGATTTACACATGGACTGCAAGTACAGTGAGAGAATGTAGGAAGAATGAGACATAAGGCATTTTTATCAATTTAATGAAAGTATGAGGGAAACACACCGGGTTTGAGGTACTGATATATCTCTTTTTCTAACATTATATGGAAACTAAATTGGTCTCATCAGGACTAAAAGTGTGATTTAGAGTTGCCTCTGAAGAGCATAGATTCTAAAGCTTCATTCTGAAAACTATACAATTATTAATGCTGAAGACTGGTCACAAGCTATATGCTCTGCCAACAATTTCTGAAACTGTTGCAGAGGGAACAGATATATCTTTTTCTGTCTATATAAAACTGATGCAAAGTAATTATATAGGGGCTTGTGTCAGATGAGCTAAATTGGTTCACAATTTAAATCAATGCAAGATGTTAGAAGTGGTTCTAGGTCCAGATACAATGTTTTTTTTTAGTGCTTAGTCATGGCTGTGGAAGAGCTGCCTAGGTATGGAAGGCCACTAAACTTCAAAACGACCATTGTGAATTAAATGTGGTGAAACTGCTCAAAAATGCTGTCTGTGATTTGCTAAGTCTCATTATACAAGGATAATAAAATTTTTTTGGAACTTCTTTGGAAGTGGTATCCTGCTGCTTCTATTATCTTTGTTTTCTTTTTTCTTTTTCTCTTTTTATTTTTCTTTCCTCATAAAAAGCAGGATTTTAATTACAGTTTCTGTCTGGAATTACTTGTAGAAATTTAATTTAATGAATTACCTTTAGACGAAATGGTGTTTTCTTTCTCTCCATAGCAGGTACAGCTGCAACCACTGAACTGAAGTGCTTTCCAGGCAAGATCACAGCACATGGATGATATGAGCTGGCCATTTGCAGGTAGATGTTAGCTGGCAATACCTGATATAGTTTATAAGAGCCAGGTGTGAAATAATTTGCAGGCTAACAACTTCCTGGTGTACATAAATGTATCACAGATATTTTCTTTCTTTCAGAGCTATATTTCTGCCCACCTTGTGTCGCTGCATTTGTAAGATACCATGTAAAGCTCCATTCCTCTCCAGTTTGAACATGAGATCAGCCCTGTACTAACCATGGTCACAGAGCTCCCAGGCAGCTCACAGACAGGCTGAACTCTGGTTCTTTTAGAGCCCAGTCAGACAGCACTCACATGGGCCTGCAACTCTCTACAGGGTTTAACCTTCATTATGTCAAAGGGGCCATTGAGTATTCATTTCTTTTCAGAAATAATGGCTCTGAAAGTTCCCAGCGTCGGCTATGTTGGTAATATTTCGCTCCCACTAGTCTCACCTATAAAGTCGAAGGTCAGGATTGAGTGGGTGAGTTGATTGTAGTACAGCATAATGTCTACTGGCCTATTTTTACCCTTAGAAAGAGCTAGAACCCTCTATCCATATTTTATATTCATTTATGCCTATTTGCTAAGTAATTATTTTCTTCTTCATCTTTCTATACCCTGACACCTTAATCTTGCAGACATCTTACTACTGTTAATGAGAAATTGCTCCCCGTCTTTATGATGCTCACTTTCCATCTCCTAGCACCGAGGCATCAGATGATAGTTCACTTTGCAAGACTTGAAAATGTTGTGTTGTACTCCTCTTTTGAAGAATACATTTATATTAACAGAGCTCAAACTAGGAGCAATAATGACAGTCTTACAAACATAATTACTAGCTGAGACACAAGTACAGTCGCTCTCTTGAATACATCACCCAGGCATTATTTTCAGCTCCAGAAAGAAATTTCCATATTCTACAGACAAAAACGTGACACCTCTCTCTAGGAGAAGCAGAAACGATCTAATATCTGTGGAAATACAATGCATCTTCTAAATGACAGCTTCAGGGATATCTATAAACTCTCTGTCCGGAGGGTACTTCATTAATTCCAGTTCCTATGAAGTCCATCATCTACTTAAGACATGGAAAAGCTTTTAACGAGCAAGATCTCTGGCTCTCAAGAGACAAGGTGTTCCAAGAAAACAAACAATTCAACTCTGTTAAGCTAGTGCTCAAGACCTAGTGCACTCAACTTTGAAAGGAAAAACAAAGCCAGCTCAAACCAGCAAGAGGTTGAACTTGTTTTTAGTATATCTTAAAAAAATCTGAATAAGAAAATCCAGGTGACTAAATAAAACATAAACTATCTATTATGCTAGTAATGTGACAGAAAGAATTAGTAGTGGGCAGGTTGCACTCACAGCATTCTGAGAAAAGGCAACAGTGCAGGTCTTGGTTTCTCTTGGTATGCTGAACTTGTGACAGGAGTATGAGGAGAATTATTGAGCCAATGCTGAGTTGAAAAGTTACTACCTGTACACTAGGTACACCTTGTCTTTTCATGCCAGGTTAACTGCTCTATGGTTGAAATATAGAGTGTATTGTTAAAAGAAACCCTAGCTCTATATGGGAAAAAGGAACTACTATTTTTATTTGAGCAGGGAGGGCTGTTAGTGTGCCTTATGCAACAAAGATTGCCTGCTTCTTCCAGATAAGAATTATACCTGGTGTTATCTGTTCTAGGGTAATAGCCATGTTGGGAATCCAGTGACATCTCCATGCATACCATTTTTTAAGTCCTGTTAGAGATTTGACTGTGGTGTGCTGTCTTGGTTTGAAAGAGAGGTATCTGCCAAGGAAAGGTGGGAACCCCCTTCTCTCTAAATTATTATAACTTTGGAATTAAGGGGCTTTCGGGCAAAGATATGGGAAAAGGAATATAGAAACTGTTCTTTACTAGTATGTATAACAAGGCAAACAAACAAGCAGCAGCAGCCCAGCCAGCAGAGCAGCAGTAGCAGCCCCAGCGCAGCCTTCTCTCACTGCCAGGCCCTTTCCCCTGGGGTGCAGTTCCGGGCACAGCCACCAGGGGCGCTGTTGGCTCCCGGCCGGGCAGGGCGGGTGCGGTGATTCCCCCGCGCCTGCAGGGGGCGCTGTGGCGCGGGCTCAGCCGCCTCTCCCTCACACGGTGATGGCGGCTCAGCCGGTGCACGGGGATGGAGAAGGGGGCTCCTTTGCAAACTCACAGGTGCAGCTGATCCTGGTGCACACCCTCATGTCCTTTTTTTTTATTATTGAGGTAGGGTGTTTGTAAGGTCCCAGATCAATGTCTGCTGTCAGGAGCAAAGGCTCACCCACAGCAGGAGAAACAGGACAGGGCTGGGCTCTGACAGCAGCAAATCCCCCCTCAGCAAGCAGCACCTCAACCATCCTCCTCCAAAACCGACAGCAAAACAGGGAGGAGCTGTGCCGAGCTGCTTTCCCCAGCCCACATCCTGCAGTATCTCTGCCCTTCCCAAGAGAAAGCCCCTCAGCCAGTAAAGCCAGCTGCACTCCTTCCCCTTCTCTGTGGTTCTTTCTTTCCTCTCTCATAAATAAGTGTTGTGACTGTTTCTCAGCAAGAAAATGGGAGAAAATTCCCTAAGAGAAGGAAAGCAAAACAGAAAAATCCTAGCCTCCAACATATGCCAAGTCTGCATCTTTGTAATTCCAGCACCTATGGCAAACAGTAAATCTGTCCAAACTCAGGCTCTGCACCAGTGACACAACTTCCTTGATCTCCTCTGATCTCACAGCCTGCCAAAAAAGTAAGCCAGACCAGTCAAAAGTCCTTTAGTTGGCTGCTTCTCAGGTTTGGTTGGAAAGGGTAATATTCTGATTCATTCTTTTTCAGTGGTTGATGGGAAGGGCTTTCCTTGTGATGACCATTCTGTACATTTTTTTCTGAATCTAATAAATTTATTTCACTGTCTCTTCTCTGCCAGTGTTACAATGTTGACAAACTTTGCCCAGCACGCTGTTTTCACTTATTTTGTCCATAGTATAATCAGACCGTCTGGAAACACACACTGTAATTAGAAGTCTTTTCACCTAGAAAAATTCGTTGTTCAATAACCATTTGGCAATCCCTTCTAATTTTAGCATGTTAGCTCTGCTGTTCTAATGACTATTCTATGCAATGTTACATTTATCTGCAGGTTGAGGAGGAGGGGTGATGGTGAAGACATGGACCTCCAGTATGGGCTTGGTAAGGTGTTAGATGAATTAAAATAAAATGCTAAATAGCAAAAGGCATAAAACTTATTCTGCTGTCTGATAGTTTGAGCTGAGGCTGAGGCTTCTGCAGTGATTTTCTCTGTGCAACTGTCCTAGTTCAAAGCAACATTATATGTATATTTTATGTTTTATTTTCCTGTGTCTATCTATTCCCCATTGAGTTTCTCACTGTTCTTGAGAAACAAAACCATTAAAAATGATCTTTGTTAATGAACGAACCTCTACCTGATCTGTTTTTCCAAACACAGTTTCTGAATACCCTGAGCTAGCCTACCTTCACTTCTTCCTCAGAAATGGTACTTTTGAAGATCAAATGTTCCTACTGTAATACTTTCTTTACTCTGTGTGTGTTTGTTTCTTCCAGGTTATTTGGATTATGAGTCATAAAGTGTCCTGTCACAATGGGAACTGCACCAGATGTAGTAGAAGCTCTGCTAGACCACAGCAGGAAGTTCTTCAAGTTCTGAAATCCATTGCAGAAACCCAGCTCTTACTTTAAAGCTGGACAGCGTTATCACAGTGACTATCACAAGTCAATGCAGAGCTCGTCACTAGTAAAACTCACCTAATTCATTTATGTTTGCTTGTACAAATTCAGATAACTTTAGTGGCTCTGTAATATAAGTAAAATAAAAGTCTTTGGTCAGGATGAATTCCTAGCTAAATTGCTGGTGTGATAGTTTGGCTGACTTCAAAACAAATACCCATAGATTATTTCATTTATTTAGCAAGAGATTGCCCCAAACCTGGCCTAGAACACAATAATTTGTGACCCTCAAATTCGAGAAGAAGCTCTATCCTAGATTAGAACTAATTCAAAGCCTCCACAGGATTCTCTTTTGCATATACTACCTCAGTTCTTCTTCCCTCTGGCTACAATGAGTATTAGTGAAGGAAAAATTTATTTCCTGAAGCCATGCTGCCTTTAGCAATTTTACATAGCTCTAAATTATGTGTAAATATCTCATTTCTTAATGATGTTAATGTTGCTGAGTGCATAGGTCTGCAGTACTCAGAGTTTTATGAATAAATATCAGCTCTAAATTACTCACCCTGTTTGAACAGTAATCACTCAGACTCTCAAGCAAGCAGAAAAAAAATCTTGTGTTCTTTTCTCCTCAATTTACTTGAAATTCTAAAGCCTTGCAAACTTCACATACTTTTAATGGTCTGTCTGCTTCAGCATTATCGTAAAACTTTTAACACTTCACCTTTGCATTCTTCAGGATGTGACCTTAAGCTTTCTCTGGAAGTATTAAGACAAGAATTAATTCTGCCTCTCCAACAATATCAAGTTTTCCTGTCACCAGCATCCTACTTGTGTTCTGTAATGGTCCAATTAATATCCTTTTTGAGAGTTTGCTTATCTCCATACAGTCAGTTTATGATTTCCTTTCTATATTATATCCTGGTACAAAAACATCCCTAAATGTATAGATTTTTCAAGCTGTCCTTGATCCCTTTTTCATTGTTTACACATCAAATTTTAAAAAGGTAATACCATACCAGGTGATTACGAAATAAATATTTTTAAAAAAAGACCAAAAACTATACAAAAGTATTCTTGAAAAAAATATGCTATGTTAAAAAACTCCTCAGAACTTTTTCCTTATGCCACTTATCCCTTTTTCCTCTGTCCAGAATCATCATTTAATACTACTTTTACATTATCCTGAAATAAAAGCTTCAAAAGTTGCTGTAATATGGGAAAGTGTCAGCTCTAATAGCACATCTGCTTGGGATACAGTACCCTTTTTTCCTCTTCAGAGCAGTGTAATCTAGTCTTTTATTAATAATACAAGTTATCTCCAGAAGGATGATGAGGAGACCTGAACTTCTCTGTCTTGAATTCACTTTGTTAAAAAAGGTAAATTCTAGGATTGTGCCTGTCATCCAAATAATCAAAATCTCCATTTCTCTACTTCTCTACAATATTGTCTACAGCTAGATTTGCCTCCCCTCACCTTAATTAAATTTTACGGATTTTATTCATGTGTTATTCCTATGTTTTTTGCTGTAATACACAGCAAAATTTGCATGAAATCTTGAAGAGTTGCAGGGTTTTTCAGTTACTGAATGACAGATGAGATGTCAGGACTAGATTTATTTTTTTTAAGGCATTAAGTGTCTAAATATTTAGCTGGGCTAGTAGTTCAATTGTGTTTAGGTGACTAACCATCCATTTTACTGTTCATTTTACTTTACCTCCATTTTACTGCAGCAATTATTCAGATTATTGGACATTCAGTATTTTTTCAAACTCAACCTGGAATTTCAGAGTTTGCTGGAACATTTCTGAAATTTATACTAATTCTCTGGTTTAGCCAAAGGAATATTATGGATATTATGGACTGATACATCAATATGAAAATTAATTACAGAAGTTTGTAACAACTACTATCCACCCTACTTTTAAAGTCTTCTTCAGGTTTATGCACTGCTGTTTATTAGGTCTCAGATATTTTCCTTGCTTCTTTCCATGAGGCCTTTACCCATACATTGACTGAGGTCTATACAGTGCTGATTTACATAGATGCTCCTTTCCTGGCATTGCAATGGAGAGATCAGACTGAAACAGGATTTTGAAAGCTACTCTTTATGACCTAGGAACTGGATTTTGTTTGGTTTTCTTCATAAATTCCCATTTGTGAAAGCTTTTTGAGAACTGCAATTTAACTTCATTTGGTAAGCAAGTGAAATAAAAGCAAAACCTTTCAAATGTTTTGAGGACTGGGGTAGAACAGAAACAGATATTTCTCCTGTGGTCAAAATTTACTGGATGATCTTAGTTTTTAGAGAAGTTCTCATTTAAAGTTTTGTTGAGAGAAACAGGTTCTAGTAAGTATCTTAATTTAGGTGAAGCAGCATATTTTGCTAAAGCTATGATTAGTCGAAAACATCCCGTACGGCTTCAGCAGGAACACAGAAATTATGCCACGTTGTGAGGCTGGTTTGCAGTCTGCTGACTGCAGAATGCTTTTATATTGTTTAAGCATCTGCACAAGAAATGTGCCGTTGCTTCGAGCTCAAATCATCAGAAAAGCAAAGGAAGAGGCTGCAGCTTCTCATCAGGTCCTTTCTTCCCCAGTTCTGCCAGGTGACTGTCTCTGTTCTGCTGCTTCCAGGAGTTTCTCTCTTTCCTGTACTGCTGGCTACTAATTGATCTCCCTGCAGCATTTTTTCCCAGCTCCTGTTCCACTCTGTTCCTTGGTCTTCAACGTGGACCCTGGCACCCCTTTCTGCTTGTCTCTTGAAGCATGCAGACAGCCCCAGTCCAGGGAGTGCTGCATATTTCTCCCACTTCCCTCACCCCAGGACTCTTTTCTTTCATGGAGCATATTTGGAGATGCCCCACGGCTCAGGAAGGGCTCTATTCTTTTCCACATCTTCTCTTGTTTTGAGCTCAGTCACTGCTAATCCCCAGGATGGCACCCACCATTTCTTTCCAGCTGGTAAGGAATTTTTCTCTCTCTTCATCTTTTCTTATTCCATTCCCAAAAGACGCAGCTGGGGTTTGAAAGTGATAATTCAATCCACATGTCCAACGAAGGAAGGTAAACTAATAGCCAGTGCTCCTCAATCTGTTTTTGAAAATCACAGCACTTAGGGCTTGGGGTACCCTGCATACAGGCACGGTTTATCCCAGAAGTTTGCAGAAACCTGCTATTAGATGACCCAGTGGGACCAAGATATCATTTCTTCCCAAAGCTGCAGAAACAAAACGTAGCACTTTCAACTACAATGCCTAATTGTGAACATTAAATATTTTGACAGCTGGAGGAGAAAACACGTCCTGGAAATGTCCAGGATTGTTATTCATAAAGTGATGCAATGGGTAGAAAATCTAGCTACTTTAGTATATAAAAAAGTGAAATCCTGCATTTCCTGACAGAACCTAAATAAAATTTTCCCTTGGAAAGAAAAAAAGGAAGAGTGAAAGAAATCCTTACTAGGTGGCGATTTTATAATGATTTACTCTGATAATCTCTCTGTTAAGCTGATCTGAATAATACTCGAGCTGGAAATTACCCTGACTTTAAAGATCTTTGAATGTAGGTCTTAACCATATAGAAAGGATAATTGAAATTTCCATAAAAAAAATAAAAATTACCCACTCTTTCATGCTATTCCAGTCTTATGGAACATCCCTTACACAGACACAGATACACAGAGACAGACAGACAGACAGACATACACATCACTTTGTGCTGGCACTGGCTGTTAACATAAAGAGCTTGGTCTGTACAAGGTCCTGCTTCGTCCTCCCCATTCCAACAAAAAAGAAAGATGAACAGGAGCACAAGCTAGTTTTGTATTTATTTTTTTGGTTTGGTTTGGTTTTTTTTCCAGAAACAGTAATGGGAAAAGGGAGTTGTGCATTTGAGATAACTAGAAATAAATTCACATTCAACTAAGTAAAGTAAAACACAGCCCCACAGGAGAGAAGGTGTTTAAACTTTGAGCATCTGATGCCATCCCCTGACTTACTTAACTGTGCTGCTTTGCTGAGTGGAAAATCTAGTTACTTGAATGTATAAGGAAAATGAAGACTTATATTTCATGACAGAATCTAAATAACATCTTATCTGTCCAAGTGAAAATCATGTCCATTACACTAGAATGGTTATGTACATCATCCTTCTAGTTTACATTGTTAGGGTGCTTTTACATCAAAGATGTCATTTTACCTTCCATCAGACATCCACGGATTTCCCGTGCAGCCTCTCTCTCCTCCCGCTCTGCCCTTGCTGCTCTTTGTTCTACTACCAGGTACCATGAAATTGTAGCTATATTTTTTGAGCTGTTTTTCACAAGCTGGAGTAAAATATATTTATAACATGAGTAAATTTTTCATTGTAAAAGGTATTTCTTCATTCAGAAAAGTGTCTGAACCTAGAGCAGCAAGTGTATTGTTAGAGGCAAGGTTCCACTATAAAAGCTTTAAATTATGTCTTAAAGCTTTTTAAATGCAGTGTGTTGTCTCTGTTGCTCTGTAAATCACTAGCCTGTTAGAGGTCAAAAGATTATCCTTTAGAGAAAGGCTTCATTCTTTATGAAGCAAGCTGATGAACCAAAGTTATTTTTATATAAGATGTCTGCCCTGAGACTTAGGTGGCAAAATACATCTTTCCTGTCAAGCAAAGCAGAGATGCTAGTATGAAGATGGGGTCTATTGTTATTTCCTGAGATGCTCATGGATAATAGCTTTTTGCTTACTGTGGCAAATTGAGGCTAGGGGGTAATATATATTCTCAGTGTTCCTGACACTTTATCCAAAAAACCGTGAGTTAATGGCACACTACCCACTCCCAGTGGTGAGGTATATACAAGAAGGAAGAATTTCTCAGAGTCAATAAACCCCACTCTATTCTATTCCAAATATCCTTGGCTTTTATGTTTGACCTTGGGATAAGTACATCGTTCCAATAATGGGATTAGAATGTTATTATCTTTCTATTTCCAATTCAAGTCTTCGATTGATCCTAAGTTTATAGTAAAATTGCCAGTGTCCCTGAAGAAATATGTGTATGTATACATACATTTCAAGGAACTTGGTTGGGAAATATGTTTCCCAAGGTATATAGTGTTATCAATATGCTTCTAGGATACCCTCTAATAAAATTGTAATAAATTAAGCATGAAGCTTGCATCCTTGACTGTACAACAGCTTTGACAGTCAGCAACACTGTGATTAGGATTTAAGGATATGGAAACATTAAGTGTCTGCAATTTGTAATGAAGAATTCCAGATGCTTGTAAAAGTCCCTTTAAAATCCCAGAACAGGGATAAATGTAAATGTCTGACTCCTACAAGCATAAGCACATG
Source organism: Phylloscopus whistleri (assembly GCA_017589585.1). Lineage (NCBI taxonomy): Eukaryota > Metazoa > Chordata > Aves > Passeriformes > Phylloscopidae > Phylloscopus > Phylloscopus whistleri. The sequence continues at coordinate 1,317,390 of JADMLD010000857.1, read as the reverse complement.
CGTGGAAGGAACCCTTTCCTAAGCAAAACATTCAGCATTAATTTATATTTTCAGTCTTTTTTTTTCATCTGCTGGCGGCTTAATGCTGAAAGAAAGTTTTCCTTATCTGAGTTGATAGCTAACAGTCAAAGTTGTTCTCTTGTCTCTGTATCTTTCAGAGGCAGGGAAACTGATTTATAACAATACATGGACGCACTGAATTAGAAAAGACAGTTTCAGAGCAGTGACATGTTTTTCTTCCTACAGTGCACTCTCCACTGAGATCTGTCAAACAGGCTGCAGGAGAGATGTGTGTACTTGGAAAGGTTCTCCTGCGCACTCTCTCCCCTTCCTTCCCTTTCCCACTTGTCCTTTTGCTCCTCTGATTGTGAACAGAGAACTGCTCTGCCAATCAGAGGGTGAAGGAGAAGGGGTGAAGGTCTTGCTTCACGGTTAAAAAGGACACAGGAGCTGGTGAGCTGAAATCCCAGCTCCTGAATAGAGCCGAGCCCATCACTTTGGTGGCACAGACGGCTTTCACTCCTTTGCAGCTTAGCAGCTGAAGACCTTATCCAAATTTCACCCCAAAGCTGCTATAAAAGGCTGAAATTAGACACAAACGTGCTTTTACTTCCGAAATTTCTAGGGAAGATTGGGTAATTTTTCTCTGATACTCAGGTGTCCTAAACTGCTGCTTCAAGAGAATGTTTCCTTAACAAAATGGCCACGTGCATTGATAAATCTCATAGCAGTTTTCCAGACTAAGAGATGCTCCCTTGAAGACTAGACTTTATGTATAAATTTTAATTATTTTACTTAAGATTTCAGAAATGTTACTTTACCACACTAAACTGTGTATTCAATTTGATTTGCAAATCTAGGACAATATCTGTTTCTAATCCAGTTGTAGGAAAGAGACAGTTGTACCTATATAGAAACTGTGTATGCATCTATATAGAGTAAGCACACCCTCCATGGATTTCAATATTAAACACATTCCTACCACTGAAAAAAATTTCCCAGGTCTTCCTCTGTGTCCAGAATGCAAAAGGAAGTCTCTTCCATCCTTTCATAAACTTTCAAATCCTATAGCAGAGTACACCTTTGCAGCCTTAACTTTTTTTGTTTTTGCTAAACAAAAAAGAAATAACAAGGAAAAATTTCCTGTAAGATGTCCCAATATGCATCTGTCTGTAAAAGGTTGAATCCAAACTGAATATGAATTGTCTGCTCCTTCCAGAAAGGCCTTCTAGAATACAGCTCAGTGTGCAGAAAAAGCACATTTGCAATAGCGTACATACAGATATATACACATACATATGCAAAAGTTTTGACAGAGACAAAATTTTTACATTCAGGATAGATTTTGTCACAGACATTCAACTGACTGGATGAATAAACTCAACCTGTCCACCTACAGATACAGGCACAAAAACATCAGGGAAAATAGCCCTTGAATCTGATCTGCCATTAAGTTCACATCCTTCAATAATTGTTTTGGAACCCTATGCTGCTGCTGGGACTGCTGGGAGACATTGATGGGTTCTTTGGGGGAAAATTGGGGCAAAAGCCTTTGAAAACAAAGATGTTGACTTCTTCTGTTTTCCAAAGACAAAACTTGAGTTCCTTTTAAAAAAATGAAAAATAGCTTTCAAAATAATTGGCTTCATTGTAACTTACAAATTTAACTATTAAAAAAATAATTTAAGTATAATGCTGATTATATATGTGTGTACATGTATTCACATACTCATATACTCATATTTCCAAAAAGGGCAAAGAAGGTTTATCTTCTTTTTAGATGATATCTAAAATTGCAGAAGCAAAAAATTAGTGCAATTTAGGTGACAAAGAGTGTGCAGTGTTCAGAAATAACAGATATATTCAGATAAGCACCTATATCAGGAGTTTGCATTAGTTAAATTAAAATGATCAGAATTATTAGGCCCTTGATATAATGATTCTTATATAATGAAACAATTTATGTGTTGTTATTATTATTATTACTATTATTGTTATTGACATTTGGGTTTTCTTTCCACAAAAATAAATATAATACAGTGTGAAATTTCACTGAGAAGTCATGTCATAACACAAAACAAAGAGTTAAGATCATACTTACTGATTTATTGGAGAAACTGCAACTTAATGCAACAGCTTCAATCAGTTCAATCAGTTCAATCAATGCAATCAGTTCCAGCAATGTATTTTAAGTTCTACATTTTGTTAATATCTATTACATTGTTTAAATTTTTCTTCTAAATGCTCTTTTTTGTTCCCTAGAGTGTAGAAGAAAGATCTTCAAAACCAGAAATTCTCCACTCCCTGTATATTTTTCTCTGAGGAAATGATTACTTTTTAATCTGCTATTCATTTCATCCACATAGGAGCAAAGTGGATTTTCAGGTCAAACACCTTTCTTTTGGATCAATAAGGAGTCATTGGAAAGGTAAGTTTGAAAATTACAGTAAAAAGATGTGTATGTGACTCTTTTGTAAATGAGTCCTTAAATATGTATGAAATAGAGAGATGTTGGAATCCATCTTCACCACCAGAGCCCAAGTGGGTTCTTGGCTGGGCTGTGCAAGTGCAGTTGCATTTTGTCAGGGAGATGTGCAGGGTGTTTTTATTTCAGGCAACTTATTCCTTGAGGTTAAATACATGCCTGTACATATAAAAATTGGGTCATGTTCTATTAGGTTTTGCAAAAATAAAGGTAGGCAAAAAGTAGACTTTGTAAAAGGCCATGGAAGTGCCACTGCGAGGCTGTGAGTCCCTGGGCAGCGCGAACTGTCGTGGGAGTTATTTTTGAATAAAAATCATCATGTTTCTTGGAATTGACCTGGAGTACAAATGACAGATCTTTACAAAACTAAAGCTTTATAAATGAAAGACAAGAATCTCTTTTTAAATTTTAGAAGGAATCAATTATTATAATTGAGGTGCAAAGACTGAGCTGGTATTTAAATAACAGGGTTTTCTCCACTGGGTCAGTCCAAAAACAAACATCAGCCTGGCCAGGAAGGCTTCGGGCTGTTGGAGGTTTTTTTCTTTTTCTCTAAGCAGTATAAGCTTTATAAAACAACTGCCCACTGCCAGGTTTAACCATCATGTGGACTAAAGAAATGGGAAGTGGCTACTGCTGCTAAGTATCAAATGTTCCTCATTTCTCCTGATCATTTGTGCTTTTTTTTGGTTCAGTCAGACTTTGAGTGGTCATGGAATTAAGTTTATTTCCACACTCTGGCATTTGTTTCCATTTGGGTTTTAACTTGTTGTAATTAAAACTTGTGTCTGGATTTTCTACTGCTCTTAAATCCAGTGATTCAGGACTATTGTAATGATACACACTTTTTAAAAAGGCTGACTTATGAAGTCTGATTTTTTTTTGCCAATATGTTTGTTCTAACATTTTTGTTCAGAAAATTTACTGTATTTCTATCAATATATTAACCTTATGACTTTATTCATCCTTTCTAAGCACCTGAAATGTCTCCCACTAGAAATACGGATTTTATTCATATGTATGCACATATGTATACATATATGCACATACAGACATGTCAAATATAAGATGAGCCTTGATGCATCCTACAGATAATTCACATGCCATAGGCAGACCCTTGTACAAGAAATATGACATTGTTCATATATTCTATGAGCCTGCACCTCCAAGACATGTGGATTCTTCAATGTTTTGAAGAATTTCATACTGTTGACAAAACACATTTAAACTGGATAAACTTTCTTTCCACTTCACCTTCCCCTTCCCTTTCCATTTCCTTTTCCTTTTCCCTTTCCCTTGCCTTTCCAAGAAAGCAAAGCTTTCAAACAAAATATTTTCTTGACCTGTGGTCTCTTCCTAAGTGTTTTGCTGCTCAAATCTTGGTCTGTCCTGCTTAAAACCTTTGTAACTCGGATGGGAGTTAATGAGCCCCACCTGTCCTGGCTTCCAGCATCATGGGCTCTGGGCATCAGCAGAACTGCCTTGCTCCTGTGTGCAAGGCCATGGAACTTGACATCCCTTCTCAGTACCTTTGTGACCTCTTGTATATTTTGGTTTGTTTTGTTTTGTTCCTACTCTGTGGACTATCTTTTCCTGGAGAAGGAACTGAATTCAGAGCATGGCAAATTCCCTGTATAGCTATACAGACACAACAGCACTGCAGTTGTCTGTTCTCTCTTCACTTCCCATGAAATGTGGTGCCAAAATCAAAGTTTTAGACTCCATAAAGTCCTACAAGGAAATCCCCTATTTTAAGAAAGGATCTACTCTTTCTACTAAAAAAACTTCAATGGAGAAAGCCCCAAATGTTGCACCCACCTTGAATGAATGTAGTTCTGCTGGCAGCCAAGAACGTACTTAATTTTAGAAAGATATATGTGTGTGCATATATATGTATATCTACACATACATAAACTACTTTTCTGGCTCAGAAAACATGTCACAATGAGCAGTAGAGAAGCAGCAAAAGCAATTCCTCTGATAAAACAAAAAATAGCATAAGGCATCTAGATCAAATACAGTGATAATCATGGGAAAAGGAAATATTTTTTTCCTCAAACCTCAAAGAAAAGAGGAAAACCTCAAAGTATGTACTGTTCCTATGGATTTTCCATTCAAGGTAGATGTTGGTACCTAGCTTTGTAGGTATTCTCCGTTACTGCTCAAACCATTTGTGTACCATAACAACCCTGTAAGTCACATAATAGGCTGTCATTCACTGAAGTGATTTAGCAAAACAGATTGTTTAAAAGAATGGTCTGATTTTTCTTTTTGTACTTGAATGGATATGGGAAAATTCATACTAAATGGAAAGAGAAGTCTAATTAATTGTGAAAGATGTTCCTTCTTAGGGCCTCCTGAACCAGCACAATTAAACAATTTAATCCTATTTTTATGTCAGTTTGATTAGTTACAGAAACAGGTGTTTTAAGGATGTTTTTCTGTGATTGTTTGAGGGTAACTAAGTGCATCATGTACCTCAGTATGAAGTTGATAAAGTTGAAAAAACTGACTCACCCATCAGTCCTGGGAGCTATCTCAGATCATATCCACTTGCACTTATAGCAGACAGCTTTCAGAAGCAAGGCCCCATCTAGGAACAGACTTAAGACTGAGGGAAGATTTTAGGGCTGCATGTTTGCAGGGTTTGATTTTTTTTTATTGGTTCCTTACTATTGTAATAAGTGGTAAGAATACTGAGAGAGCGATTTCGCAAAATAACACAGGGTCAACCATGTAGTAAGGTAGATGTACCAGCTAGGAGCCTGAGAACTGAAAACTGCTATAAAGCAGGAGTTTCTTCAGTTTTCAACAAAAAGTAACTGATCAGGGGAGGTTTCGTTGGGAAGAACTGGACAAAGATAATATGACTTATCTGTTAGCAAAGCCAGGCTGGCTTTATTGGACTCATATGTAAATTTATATTTATGTATTTATTTATGTCTTTTAGTTCAAGATTGATTTTTATTTTCTTTTCTTGGGGTATTCATGATCCTTGCTTTAAATATGCAATATGGGCATTTGATTTGAAGTACACCAGGCTTTCATGATAAAATTAATCAATTTTTCAAACTGATTTAACAGTAGGCTAGTGGCCCTACAAAATTCTAATGATGAGGTGTCAGAGAAGAACTCTTTCCCTCTCCCCCCTCTCTCTCACTATTTGTGTGTACGTGCAGTGACAAACACAACAGCTCCAGGGCTCTCATCTCCATGAAATGCATTTCAAAATTCTTCCACTGTGGAATATCTACTGAAAAAAGAAGTAACCCTTTTGCTATTGTGTTTTTGAGGCACAATAAATTAAACTCAGTAACAGAGATCAGAGCTAGTAATTTTTGAAGGGAAATGTCTCTGTCTCCTTCTCAGTTCATCAACATGTGAATCAGTAGACTGTGACTCTCTGTCAGCTGAGAACAGAGGTCAGACTGTTGGGTCTCTTTTCCATGGTAGTGCTTACATAGGTTCAGGGTTTCTTTCCTTTTTTATTTCTATAAAAAGAAATATTCTTTCAGGTGTGTTATTGCTGCTACAGTGCCAACATTTCTTTTGTCTTTCAAGGAAATTAATTTATAAAACATGGATATATGTTCAGTTAAACTTTTTTTTATGGCAAAAGAGAAATTGGATGTGGCCCACATCAGTAGCCACACAGTTGAAGAGATTTTATCTCCTTCTTTTAATCCTGTCAAAAGGAGAGACCTTGCCTCTCCCTGGTAGAATTTGGCTCAGTAGCAGATATTTGGGGAGGTGAACTTTAGAGACATTCAAGTATTTAGATATTCTGTTAGTATATACAATCCAGGCAAACCAGCAACACAGTAGCTCCTTCTGGAGCCTCCATGTAAAATAAAATACCTCCAGGTATTTTATTTTACTCCATGTAAATGAAAAGAGATGGCCCTTTACACCCAATGTCAGACCAAAGTCAGAGAATGGGACTCGCCTCCAGTGAGGTCCCTAATGGCACAAGGAAGTCAAATCACCCCAAGCCATCAGGCACTAATGAACTGCAATAATGTTTATGAAGTACCTCTGAGAATAATGTCTTCTCAAGTAACCTAGCTGGATAACTACCAGATCAACTGGTTTTGTGCTTGAATGCTGCTTGGCCAGGGAGGATATCAGAACAGAACACAGTTAGGAGCAATAATGTAGTATAAACTATACCTTTCAAAACTATATTCTTAAAATACTATTGGCTACAGGTATGAGACAACCACATGATCTAGGAGCCACTTTTAAATTTCATCAGGATCCAGTGATATGCACTTTGACTGAAATTATAATTCATCGGTGCATGCAGATATCTGAGCCAACAGATTCCATCCTTCCCGTGCTCGATTAACAAAGGCTCTGGAGTTTATCTTCATTAGTTGTAAATGAAAGCTGGTGTTAGAGCCATCTTAGGATAAGGTTCCTTGACATCTCTAAACGAGCCGAGGTGATCCCTAATGAAAAATAATACCTGTTTAAGATAAAGGTTTGCACAGCTGAAAAAGAAAGCACCCAGGTGTACTTTTCAAACAGGCCTGAGGAAATACATGCTGATGGCTTATATAGCATGTATGGCAGGTTGCATATTACTTAACTGGTTTAAAGTCAGTGCAAATGTTTTGTCTAAAGTGATCATAAATCAAAGTTAACAACAAACCCCCTCAAACTTGTCAAAAACACTGAGGTTTTCTTCATATATGCTTTTACAATTATCACTTTGTTTTACAGCTTTTAGAATTCAAGTGACAAAATTTGAGGGATTTTTATTGTTAACTATTACGTAATTTCATTATTAAGGAACTAAAAAAATAATAAAGGAAGTAAAAAAATAATATTTGAACTATGTTATAGAAGATATAAAAATATATTTAATAAAATCAGTGTTAAAACAACACAGTTGGGCTGGAAGATGCTGGATTGCTACTAGGAACAATACTAATCTTTGTAGTGGAACTTTACTTGTGTAACACTTAATCCTGACAGTAATACAGAAAATCTACTTAGACTCTACCAATAATTTTACCAATTTTCCTTTTTTATCTATTTATTGAACTTCTTTAATGGAAATTGTCCATATGTCATACTGGGCGTGCTTCATTTATTCTGCATTTCCTTTGTAGCTTCATTTTGTGATAGAAGTCTACAAAAAGTCTAAGAGCACAAAACAGGAGACCAGTATCTTAAAAACATGGATGTCCTAAGGAAAAGCACCTATGAACAACAACCATAAATACCTGAAAACTGTAAAGGCAGGTTATCAAGATACATTTCTAGATCTTTTTATTGCACTTATTTATCTAAAGATTTGTTATATACATAAATACATAGAAATACATATATATATATATATATATAACAAAACTTATTTCAAGGAAAAGTCCACACAGCTATATTTGAAAAGCAAATATTTCAGTTTATGCTTAGTTCCAGTCACCACAGTATTACTATTTATTGGCGTAGTGAATTTATGAAAAAGAAATGCCAGCTGCCTGATTACATCATACTGAAGTGTTCCAAGATCTGACACAGATGTTTTGGACCAGAGAATTGAGAGAAAAAAATTGGGTGTACCCATATTTATGCAGCCTGGTGAGAGAATGCATTCCAGTAAGTTAAGGTTATTTTGGAAGAGTCTTGCATGTTTATTTCAATTGATGTTCAACTGAAACAAAAATCTTTCTGGTAGAGGTAAACTTTATTCCAATGGTTCCAGAAAAGCACAGCCCATACTTTTGCTATGTTTTCTACACACTTTGTATCTTTTTGCTGGCCATAAAGATGTTAAACTTTATAGTGCAGAAGGAACTGAGCTCTTTCATTTGAACTAATGGGCTTCTAATGAATTTTGTGAATGCTAATACGTCCACAATACTTTTCATACAGCTGATACATAATGCTCTACTTCTAAAATGGGTCTGTGTAAATTAACTTTGAAGGGTGTACATGCTGGTCTTTCACCCAGTAATTGCATGATGTGAACCCCCACAGCAGCTGATTTTAGAGTTCACCCTGGCAGATTCTTGATGGTGGAAATTTGCCACAAGGATTACATCATCTTCCAACAAACCACATGTGCATGACAACAGTCAGCAAACAATTACTTAAAACCCCATAATATAATTCGTAATTTGACATAATAGGCTTTTCTTTCAGGGTTCACATTTCCATGACAAAGCCTGGGGAATTGGGGCACTTCTGCAAACAAGCACAGGCTCTGGACATCATCAGTGGGGGAGATGGCCTTGTCCCTCCGCTCCTCAGTGCTCCAGGCTTGCACAATTTCTGTACTGCCTGGAACTTGGGATTAAAACTGTGACAGTCATCATTTTGGAAAACTCATTAAAATGCTCCTATTTATTTCTTTTTAGCTCTGAGCGAAGCCAATGCCCATCTTATGTTTTCTCTAACAAGTCAGCAAGGGGGGGAGGAAAATAAACCTTTAGTCATGATTTATGGAAACAATAACACTTCTTGAGTTTTAAAAACATCTGAAAGCAAATGTCATGCCCGTGTCTCCTCTCCAGATCTCTGTGATGTTTTCCATTCCCCTGTGTTACAAAGACTAGTAAAGGCTGAGTCTCAGGAAAGACATGTTGTGGTAAAAGTATTTCTGCTTTAATCTAATCCAGCAAGGTCACAAATCACTAGCTATGCAACATTTGAAAACTACAAAATTATTGCAGATTCAGGCCTTGAAGCCCCTCTGTTTTCATTGTTCATAGACAGAAGTCCTTGATGTATATACAGGAGATAGCTCACTTTAAATTCTCTCCCTCTTCCTCCTTCCCCTCATCGCTGCTTTTAGACAAATGATTTATTTGAAAAATGTGTGACTTTTCTAATCATCTGTTTATGGGGTAAGAGGTTTTTTTGTAGCAATGAAAGGACTTAAGGCCAGCAAGGAGAATTATGCAGCTTCTATTGTAAGGAAATGTAAAATAATTGCAGTTTTATGTGGGGTGAGGACACTTAGAGGAATGTGAACTCTTTATCTACAGATGTGAGTTAATGTTTTGTTTAGACTGCGGCTGCCAGAGGAAGATGTGAATAAACAGAAGGTCCTACTTTCCATAAGGAGCAAAAAATTTACTTTTTAGTCTTGTTTCCAAATTAACTCAAAGGTGGGAAATGGACTTTTTTTTGCATATCTTTAAAAATAAATGGAAAAAAAAAGTTTTTCACAACTTAGCAAGTAGTTGGGAATATAGCAGGGCAATAGTGACGTTATTACACACAATACTACTGAATCACAGAAAAAGGTTTTAGGCTACTTACAGGCAGCATACTTTAGCACAGATCCATAGAATGTGGTTTTCAGGAATGAACTAACTTACACAGAAGGGGAAAGAGCAACTACCATGAATAGTGAAAGTGTATCACCAGTGTTGTCTGAAAGGCTGTTGATTTTAGGCTGTTTGTAGCTATTATCTTAATTTGCTCTTCCTTCCCTGAGTGTTTCTCTGCGTGATTTGTTTTCACAGCCCCCTGCCCAGATTCAGAGGCAGAGGAACCCATAGGTTCAAATGAATGATAATGAGCATTGTCAGAGAGGCAAGAAAACAGAGCCTTGCTCTGGCTGCCTGGCCAAGAGCTGCAGGAGCTAATTGTGTCAATGGTAATGAGACCAAGCAGGCAGCAGATGCTCACGTGCCTTTACAATCCAAATCCCACCAACAAATTCCTCCCACAGAAACTTTGAGGGATGTCTTGGCACCCTGGAGATGGTGATAGACCCGGTCTCAGCCACATGCCACCTGCTAGAGCCATTGTTAAAAAAAAGGAGAGAAAAAAAAGTGCCTATTATGATAACAAAGTTGTTTGCTGTCTCTTGCAATGACTTTATGGCACTAGTTTTACCATACTGCAGCTATTGAGCAAAAAAAAAAAAGGAACATCTGATTCTTTATACAGAAACATTTTCATTGAGCACTGTTAACCACTTACTTGGGAAGCCAGATGTTCAGTATGTGTTACATACTCTGCTGAAAAACCGTGCCTGCCTTTTTCCCATTACAGCTCCCACTGTGCCTGCTTCCTCCAGCAGGTTTACGTTTTCACATGTTTTCCCATTACACTGGAGCAGGGAGCATGTTTTCCTCCTTTTTTTCCCAGAAAAATCATGAAGAAAAAAAGTGCAGATACCCATGTGGAGTACTGTATAAATATTTACTGTAAATTAAAATAGACAACGTACTTGTTCCTTATTCACAAAGCAGGCTGAGTGGTGGATTGTGCCTGAGGTTTTGAAGAGAGAAAGGCCATTATGGGTTCCTTAAAGACAATACTTTTTAATGCAAGCTTGCTACATTCTGCAGTAGAGAGAGGTTTAGATCCTTCCAGGAAATATTTGCCCAATAGCAGCTGTTTCTGGAGAAATCTGATGAAATGTCCTTTCTTGCCACAAAACTTTGTGTCCAGCTTTGCAGTCCTGTGGGGCTCACGCTCTTCAAGAGGTTTTTAACTGACTCTGAAGCTGTTCCAAATCTTTCTGGGTATTGGGCTGGTTCCCTGTCAGCCTCAGCATCAAAATCATAAAACCATTAAGGTTGGAAAGAGCTTCTAAACCATCAAGTCCAACCATCAACCTAAAGCTGGTAGACCCACCAGCAGCATTTCTACAAAGAAGACAAAAGCACCTCAAAAACTCTGGAGTTACCTCTGCCTCCACCATGGCTGAAGATGGCTGAACTCTGGCTGTGCTGAAGATGATTGCCCCGTTTCCTTCTTGAGAGACCCCCACATCCTTGGAACATTTCAGTCACTAGCAGCTGCTGGAAGTAGGTACATGAGTGGATCTGGATCATTTGGCTTAGGCTGTCAGTGGAAGACTGAACATGTGCTTTTTCTGGTAAAAAGACACTTGAAACACCAATTATTCTCCTTTTTTAAACTCCCTGGGGTAATGGAGGATGTTATAGCTCCATGAAAAGCTTGGCTTGAGCCAGTAATTTGACAGACTATGTATTGCAGCCCTGACTAAATTCACATCTATACCAAACTTCAAATCTTTTATTTCACAGAAACCTCACTCCTGCAAAGAAAATTATCTCAAATGCAGCTGCTTCTTTTTATAAAGAGTAGCCTTGAAAGCATCATCACATCTTAGATAGTGTGTTGCAGGGTACAAGAGCAGCACATTTGTCAAAGCAGAGTAGCAGCAGTTTAAGACACAGAAAGCCTTTCAAATTTATTCATATAAAGCATTTCAAATTCCAGTGCACGTGGTGTACGTGTTTGCTAACATCTGGAATAAAACCAGATGTTGGAAATCCAGTGCCAGTACACTGCCTTGTAGGACTGATTACCTTCCCTCAGGCTGAGAGCACAGATGTTGCTGGTGGGGTAAAAAGAGGTCTGGGGGTTTTCTGCCTGCAGTGGTGACCACCTCAGCCCCATGCTGGCTGCACCACTGGGGCGCAGGAGGTGAACGAGCACCTTTGTTCCTTCAGTTCCACTTTGCAGGAACCAAAGGTCACGGCCACTGTTCCCTGAAGCCTTTGGCTCTCTGCATTTCATGTACTTCAGTTGCAGGGATGATAAGAAAGGAAAAAAATGATGCCTTAGGAAATGGGTGGTAATATCTGTTGTACACAACAGGATCTTCAGCTCTCTTTGTAAGAGAGTGGAACAGGGCCACCACAGAGCATTGCATTTGGGGAAGAAATGTGTTACAGTCCTGGCTGGTGCCTTTTCTCCCAAACATCCATAATGCTCAAACCTCTCTTGGCTCTAGCGTGTGTACTGCTCTTAAAGGCAGTTTTGGGTAAACAGCTATCAATTAGAGACATTTTACTTAATACTTTGCAAGTATAAGCAATAACTAAACAAAATGACAAATGCATTAAAATGATCAAACAATTGAATTTCCATTGTATACTGTGCCATATTAACTAATCCTCAAAAAAATTCAAAAGCATCTGCTGATATATTGCAGGCATTTGCACTACTACAACAGAGATCTAGTAAACTGTAAGACATGCATATTTCTCTTTCTCACTTGGTAAATCTTTGAGAGATAAAAGTTTTATTGGTGCAGAAAGAGACTGAATATCTAGGTACTTACCATGCATGGGACATATATGGGTTTATTCACAATTTATACACACAGTGCTGCATTGCAAAACTGCCTTGGAAATTAACTCATGTAGCAGAAAACATGATCCCCTGCCCTTTGCTACAATGATTGATGATAATGTAAAACCTAATTTTAAACTCACATTTCAAAAATTTTCTCTCCCATCAGCAGGTGTATAAAATTTGGTGGTTTGATGTATTTTAAAGACCCATCAGATATTTTTTAAGCAAGTTGAAAAAGTGAAAATTATAGGTCAGGGCTCTGAACTAAATTTCACTGTTTACTCCTTCTTCTGAGTCTTGGACTTTTGTTCCAGGGCTTTGACTGGCTGTTTGCTGGGGCAGGAAAATGCTTTTTCCTCGTACAGCTTTACCAAAAGTCTTCTGGATGTCTCTGAGGTGACAGAGTGGCCTTTGAGACAGCTTGTGGAGACACTGCACAGTAGGGGTAGTATTCTGATGGGAACAGATACTGTTGAAAAAGATTATCTTCAGCAAGAAGTACTGTAAGGCTTAGGTATAAATGTATATAGTCAAAATACAGATTTTTGTGGAGGTCAGGATTGATAACATGGCGTGGACTTTTTCCTTTTCTGATTTTTCTGCCAGAATCCCTGACCCCATTTTTTGACTGCCTTTTCATGTGAACTAGGTAACTGATGTCTGAGACACATTGTTTACTATTCAACAGATCAAAATATGTGCCCTGCCTGAGATATTTGGTCTTAACTAAGAAGTCTGTGATGCGGAGGCCTTATTTTTGATAGTCCAATGGTCTTTTCTTCCTTTAATAGTAAGTCAGCCTCTAATGTTTCTCAGTTCTGGGAAGAACATCGGGTATAAGTGTGACTGATGAGATAGTAGATTGGACAAATACATCATTAATTTGTGATGAGCTCAGTTATATGGTTGTCTGTGCAAAAAGATGGACTGAAATGTCAGCTTCCTTCCACCCACTCCAAAGAACAGTATCTCATTTACCTTTGATCAGCTTTTTGGGCCCAAGAGTGAGCATAAAATGGCAACACACATTTGCCTACAAGAATACTCCTTACTCAGTCTGGACTCATGCTGCAGCAGATGGAAATATCAGTTTTACTCTGGGAAACAGGTTTGTTGAAGAGGGATGGCAGAAGAGAGAGGGAGAGAGGAAGAAAAGGGAGAGAAGTAAGAGGGAGAGAAGAAGCTCCTCAGTTTTGTCCTCCATTGTGATGAAAATGTTCTTTTAAAATGCACTCCTGACTTAGGAAGGCTTGTCTTTCACATTCATTGCACAGGTGTCAAATAAAATTTTATCTTGCAATGTCTTGTGCGGTGGAGCATAGCTCTTGTGACATTTTGTAACATAATGCAACGTAAGGTAATAAATCATAGAGAAGTGAATAAAACCTCATTTTTGCGTGTGTGTCTTGAGGAGGGGAATGAAACAAATGGTGCAGTGCTAATTTTACTGTGCTGCTATCATGGTTAAGAAATTTTTTTCTCTCTCATCCTTGCTGAAGGACTATTTATCAAAATAGTTCTTCAAAGTAAAATTCTTTTTCACCTAATTTTTGCACGTATGTTGTGCATCTAGGGGATCATAAACTTTTAGAAGAAAATATAGGCCTGAGAGCTCAGCAAAACTCCTCAGAGTAGCAAGAGGGACTTTAAAGCGTATCGGCCACAGAAATAAACCTCCTTTCAGCTAAGTGAAAAATAATTAATCTGTTGTGCAGCTGTGGTTTCCGAAGCAGTACTGTAGGCAAATGAAAGTGCAATTTAGAGTCAGTTTGTTTTTCCTTCGGTACAAGAGTGAAGAATTGGAGTGCAACTTTTGGGAAGGACCTTGTGGTGAATAGGTCTGTTTTAGGTGGGAATAACTGAGATTACTCTCCAGGAGGCCAGCAGCACTCTGGTCATGTGCCTAAGAGCACTCACAATACCACGCTCACTGAGAAGCATCTGCTGCCTGCACGTGGGACTCTCTCTTTTCTTTGTGAGGGAAGGCTGTCATGTCAAAGGTGGACTGGAGTTTAAGAGACTTTCAGACAAAACTTTTTCACGGGGTGTTGGAGATACCAACCTTGAGAGTGCTGTGATCGCCCCTAAGCACCCTAGAGACGCAGCACTTCTGGAAGTGCTACACGCTTAAATATTGCTCCTTCTAAGCAAGCAGTTTGAAGATATGCTCCTCCTCACTTGCAGCTTATCAAATAAAACATTAAAAAAAGAAAATTGGGACTTTTACTTACTCTAGTTCAGAATTCAGGTAAGGACTACTGTGCCAATGACACTTTATCATCATTATAAGTGCAAGCGGGTCAGCCACAAGACAGTGTGGACTTAAGTGATAATATGGACGTAATATAACTGATAAAGCTGTAAAATAAAAAAAATAAATTCAAAGAGGGGAAAAAAAAGAAAAGAAGTGCTCTAATTCCTATCGGTACATATCCTGTTCTCTATTATTATACAGAGTGTGTCTCTGAGAAATGTGACAAAGTGGAATTACTACTTGGAAAGTGATAAAGATTGCATAAATCAAGTTCTGCATATCTAAGTCTACTAAACAGTTCTTTGGAAGAACATGTAATCATATAAAAGTATACATAATAGTTTTAAAGCAGTGGAATAATTTTTACTATGAATTATTCATCTCCTGTACTCATCATGTAAAGGGGTGGTGACTTCTTTTATCGACAAAATACTTTTTATTGACACTAAGAACAGCATTTAATTGAACCTCTTTCCCCAATTATCGTCAGAAAAGAGTTTACACTTGTACTTTGGAAAAATGTTTTAGGAAGGTTTATCAGAGCTGCAAAAAAAGCTGTCCATGAACTAATGGAATTATACTATCTTTGAATTCTCTCCTCCAGAACTTAGAATGGTCACTAATTCCTTTCTTTGCTCTTTTGGTGTTTGCAAAGGGGTCCACTAAAGCCTGAATTGATATAATTATTGGCTTGGATTGTTAGAGATTTAGGCCAGATGGCTATGGGTTTCTAAAGTCCCAGTTGCTTGTGTTAGCTTTTCTAGTTTGCCTATAGGGTTTGGGGATCAGCAATTTGAAAGGGCTGCAAACTTGTAAAACAGTATTATTCATGGGGGCAGAATGTTCATCAGCGTGACCCAGTACTAAATACATTCATTATGGGCATTTCTATTCTGCACAATTTGCCACACGGTGCTAGTTTGTGGAAGAAAAAAAAAGAGACAATGGCTTATAAAATGCTTTTGAATGCTTAAAAAGAAGGAGAGTTCACACTGAGCCTGCTCTGCTTTCTTTTTCAGCAAAAACCTTCTTAGTGACTTTGGCTGAGCTCTGCTGAGAGTAAGTAAATTGGGCAAATAAGAGATTTACTCTTTACATTTTTGGATATGCCGTGGGGGGGAACATAAGAGAGGGAGAAGAGCAATAAAAGAGTGATGGTATCCTTATGGGCAATGCTAATAAACCAATGGACAAAGTTAGCAGAAAAACAACGAGAGACATAGCAAGCCTGTGGATAAAATGATAAAAGCATATGTGAAAAGGAAGTCACATAAATAGATACATTTGAAATGAGAAGAATGCATCTCAGCTTCCATGTCCTGTGTGCAGCCTGAAACTCACACATGGATCTGTAACATTTCTGGTGTGCACAAAATACATGCTCGACTCAGACATAAGATTATACTTTTTGTGTGCAAATGTGTGGGAGTGTAAATAGTTTTCTGCAACATCAGAGAGAGGAGGAATTTGTCGTTTTCTAAACAATCTGTCTTGTGGCTTCTTTTCCTTTAAAATGCTTGGCATGTAGAAGGTGTGCTTAGCACAGACTGTCACGGTGGAGCATGAAGTGCTGTTTCAAATAGGATGAAAAAGATCATCTGAAGTAGCACTGGAACAGCAAATAAAAAAGCTCAGAGACAATCGCATACACGAACACACAGAGGAACGGAGCTCAGGCAGAGGCAGCTGCGCTGAGGGCAGAGATGCTGCGAGAGGCAGCCGAGGAAGGACGGGAGAATGCAAAATGTTCCTGACTTTGGGAAGAAGGAGGACAGGTTTCGGGGAGTGGAGGAGCTCTCGCAGGGCTCCAGGCAGGAGCACACACATTGGGAACATGCAGGTTGTGGGTAAACGAGCAGCAAAGAAGACGCTCCTGCGGCACGGATAGCCAGACGTCACCCTCAGCTCTTTTACTAAGCAAACCCACTTAAAAACTCCCAGCGAGTTAAACAAGGGGTAACCTAAAAAAAGTATGTAAATAACGGAGCGCGATCGTATTTCTCGTGGCAGGAAGGGGAGGAATTAAAATCACAAAAACCCCGCTTGAAACTGCCACGAAAATTCGGGGGGTGGGGAGGAGAGACGTTGATTTAAAGTTGCCCATTAGTCATTTGTAGCCCCCAGCCCCCATCCTTGGCGGCCAGCGGGTGCCGGCCCAGAGGCCGCCAGCGCTCCCCGGTCCCCCCGCCCCGGCGCGCCGGGCCCCCCTCCCCTCCCCTCCTCTTCTCTCCCCTCCCTCCCTCCCTTCCTCTCTCCTCCCCGGCTGATTGGCTGCACTGGGCTCAGCACAGGCCGGGCAAAAGCTTTGTCTGGGGACTTGGAGTGAAGTTGCGGAGGATTTTAGGCTGTCGCCGGCGAGGGAGGGCGTTCAGTCCGGCGGAGGAGGGCGGGAGGACGGGCTGCGGATCCATCCCGCCTGCTCCCGGCGGTCCCTGGATGCTGACGGCGGGAGAGGAGCACACGCTGCCCCGGAGCATCGCAGCCTGGAAGAGGAGCGCTGAGTCAAATGAGAAAGCGTGGATTGCTTACGGATTGTATCTGGATGTCCCGGCACGGCGTGTATAGAAAAAAAAGCAGAAAGTTTTCTGAGCTGTAAGTAATTATTACTTGGCTGGCTAGAAAAGACGTTTTCAAGCTGGAAAAGACCAGATGCGCTTTGGATTTAAGGTACCGAAGGAGGCAAAATAATTGCTTTTTAACTTATTGGGAGAAATTAATTGCAAAAACTTACAAATGTATCGAGTCGGCGGTAAAATGCACTTTCTATTCATTTTTGCACTGATCATAATATCTTGCAATAATGCTGTGCTGGGCAGGAATTTGAAATACAGGATTTATGAGGAGCAGAGGGTTGGATCAGTAATTGCAAGACTATCAGAGGATGTTGCTGATGTTTTATTAAAAATGCCTAACCCTTCCTCGGTTCGGTTTCGAGCCATGCAGAGGGGAAACTCTCCCTTGCTTGTAGTCCGTGAGGATAATGGAGAGATCAGCATAGGAGCTAAAATTGATCGGGAACAACTGTGCCAGAAAAACTTAAACTGCTCCATAGAGTTTGATGTGATCACTCTGCCCACTGAGCATCTGCAGCTTTTCCATGTCGAAGTTGAAGTGCTGGATATTAATGACAACTCTCCGCAGTTTTCCAGAGCTCTTATCCCTATTGAGATATCGGAGAGTGCAGCTGTAGGAACTCGGATCCCTTTGGACAGTGCTTTTGATCCAGATGTGGGAGACAACTCCCTCCACACTTATTCCCTTTCTGCAAACGATTTTTTTAGCATTGATGTGAGACCAGGACTGATGGTGCTAAGTATGCAGAGCTGATTGTGGTGAGAGAGCTGGATCGCGAGTTGAAGTCGACTTACGAACTCCAGCTCACTGCCTCTGACAAAGGGGTGCCTCAGAGAACTGGGTCATCCCTCCTGAAAATCAGCATTTCTGATTCCAATGACAACAGCCCTGTGTTTGAGCAGCAGTCATATATTATTCAGCTCTTGGAAAACTCTCCTATTGGGACTTTGCTCATAGACCTCAATGCTACCGATCCAGATGAGGGCGCCAATGGGAAGGTCGTGTACTCCTTTAGCAGTCATGTGTCTGCCAAGATCATAGAAACTTTTAGGATAGACCCAGAAAAAGGTCACCTGACCCTGCTGAAGCAAGTGGACTATGAAGTAACCAAATCCTATGAAATTGACGCGCAGGCTCAGGACATGGGGCCAAATTCTATTCCAGCTCACTGCAAAATTGTAATTAAAGTTGTGGATGTGAATGACAACAAGCCAGAAATCAACCTAAATCTGATGTCCACAGAGAGAGAAGAGGTAGCTTACATTTCTGAGGGGTCACCCCTGGACACATTTGTTGCCCTGGTCAGAGTGCAAGATAAGGACTCTGGTGTGAATGGAGAGATCGTTTGTAAACTCCATGGGCATGGCCACTTTAAACTTCAAAAGACTTATGAAAATAACTATTTAATCTTGACTAATGCCACTCTAGATAGGGAAAAGAGATCTGAATACATCTTGACTGTAATAGCAGAGGACAAGGGAACGCCAAGTCTCTCCACAGTGAAACACTTTACTGTCCAAATCAGTGATGAAAATGACAACCCACCCCGCTTCCAGACAAACAGATATGAAGTTGTTATCTTGGAAAATAACTCTCCGGGAGCATACATCACATCAGTCACAGCCACAGACCCAGATCTGGGTGACAATGGGCAGGTGACATACACTATTTTGGAGAACTCTGTTTTGGGAAGTTCTATAACCACCTATGTGACCATTGATCCCTCCAACGGGGCGATCTATGCCCTGCGAACCTTTGATCACGAGGAAGTAAATCAAATTGCCTTCGTGGTTCAAGCCAGGGATGGAGGGAGCCAGCAGCTCGTTAGCAACACCACGGTTGTACTCACCATCATTGATGAAAATGACAACGCTCCTGTCATCGTGGGGCCGGCACTACGCAACAGCACAGCAGAAATCTCAATCCCTAAAGATGCTGAAACTGGCTTTCTTGTCACCAGGATAAGGGCTACAGACAGAGACTCTGGTATGAACTCTGAACTCAGCTGCTCCATAGCAGCTGACAAGGAGAACAGCATCTTTGTGATGGATCCCCAAACTTGTGACATCTCTATCAACGTGAGTGTTGAATCAGTTCCAGCAAAACAATGGGAGTTTTTGGTGATAGTCCAGGATAAAGGCAGCCCTCAGCTTAGTACTAAAGCTCTTCTAAAATGTACCATTTTGGAGCATGTTTATTCATTTTCAAGCACCGAAGCAACTCTGGTAAGCCAGCCCTCCCTGGACATCTCCATGATAACGATTATATCCCTAGGATCAATATGTGCCGTGTTATTGGTCATTATGGTTATCTTTGCCACGAGGTGCAATCGAGAGAAGAAGGACACCAGGTCTTACAACTGCCGCGTGGCCGAATCAACCTACCAGCACCATCCCAAGCGTCCCTCCAGGCAGATCCACAAAGGGGACATCACACTGGTGCCAACAGTTAATGGCACCCTGCCCATCAGATCTCACCACAGAGCTTCACCGTCGTCCTCCCCAGCCCTGGAGAGGGGTCAGATGAGCAGCCGGCAGAGCCACCACAGCCACCAGTCCCTGAACAGCCTGGTGACCATCTCCTCGAACCATGTGCCTGAAAATTTCTCCCTGGAGCTCACCCATGCTACACCGGCTGTCGAGGTAAGGTCCAGACCTTGGTTGTGCACATCTGTTTGTGCAGATACTCGTCTGGAAGCACACACACATCCCCCCCTGCGTGCAATCTGTGAGAGCAAGAGTCAGCCAGGCCTGTGCCTCATGGGAATGTGTCATGGATTTCTCTTCGATGGCACAGCTTTCCAGTTTTACTCCAACATCAGCAGATTCCATTGCCCTGAGGGACAGTGTTAAATCTATTGCTAATAGCGTTATTCCTTGGTTCTTCCCTGTAAGGTCAAAACAATGGAGTGGAACATAGTGTTTTGCACTGGTTAACTGTTCACTCTTTTTTCCTTGCCTTCCCTCTCCCTCCTCTCAGTACAGCTCCATCTGAGAAAGAGTGCCTGAGTATTTATATTCAGAAACAATCCAGGAAACTCTTTTATTAATGGGGGTGCAGAACTAAAACATTCTGACACAGTTCAAATACAGCTGCAGTGACTTACAATCACCATATCTCAAACTTTGAGACTCCCTGTCTCAGTTTTTACTGCAAATGCTGGGTCATGGCTTGAATAAATGAGAGCTGTGTCCTGGTAATTCTTTACATGTTAAGCAAGGCTGTTTTGTTCTGAGTTAGGATCCTGGAATGGTAAAGGCTTGATACTAATATATTAAAGCAAAACAAAACTCCACCTCTTTAATTGCTTGTTTTACTTGTTAAGGAATAAATTATTATGAGTTCCGAGGCTAATGAACAGCAGTGAACTTCCTCATTTTACAGAGTCTTCAGATGTTTCCTGTGTCAGACACTACACTACCTAATAATCTATTGTACTGCATTATGTATGTACAGGAATTTGATTTAATTAAATCTTAAAGGAGAAAAAAAAATGCACCACAAACAAACCTGAGAAGCAAATTAGTGGTTTTACGGCCAGGAGCTTGAGCTTTCATTTCAAGGAATCAGTCTTTTCACCTTTTCTTTAGCAGGTTTCTCAGCTTCTCTCGATGCTTCACCAGGGCCAATATCAACCAAGGCCAAGTTTTCGAGGAAACAAGTATTCCAGAAGCTACAGGTAAGAATTCAGATTGTCCTGCTGCATTTGAGTGTACACGGATAAGAAAATACAGGCATGTATTTTTAAACAAAAAAAAAAGTGGACTATAACATACTTGGGATAATGTAGTTCTCCACAATTCTCTTTACAGATATGCCCTACAAGATATGGATAAATTCAGCTTGAAAGACAGTGGCCGGGGTGATAGTGAAGCTGGAGACAGTGATTATGATTTGGGGAGAGAGTCTCCAATTGACAGACTTCTTGGGGAAGGATTCAGTGACCTTTTCCTTACAGATGGGAGAATTCCTGCAGGTAAGAGCACAATGGAAGCTGAGCAGTTTATTTACAGTTCTGCCTGGCTGTCACTTTGATAAAACTACTACTGAGAAAGCAAAAATTCTTTAGCTTTCAAGTCCTGTGTTTCCTTCCTTTTTAACTTTGCTTCGTGATACTAAGTTGAAGCCTTGATGCACCTACTAAAATGAAACCTCAGATACAACTGCAAATCTACCTAGAGCAATGCCTACTTTTTTTGTTACTCACATCATGAGCTGGCTTCAGATTCCTCCTAAAAGTATGACCTGCTCCATGTCCTTAGACTTTTAATGACTGGGTGGATGTTTTTGCAAAGCCAGGCAGTTGTGGTTTGTTAAAAATATAGTGAGCTATAATTTGGGAGATACGTTTTCCACAGTGGATTTGATCCATATGATGCAAACTTCTACCATTTAGAAATTGAGTGTGAAAGTGAACTAGAAATATGGATGGAGAAGAAAGAAAAGTGTTTTTTTCCCACTGAAAAGTGAGTAGCAAGGGAAGGTTTGAAATATTTCCCAGATTTTAAATCTTGCAACCCTAATTTCTGGAAGCAGGAGCTTAAGAGGTACAATTCAGGGGCAGAGGGCAGAAAAGAAAAATAAATTTGAAAAGGGTGAGTGGCAGTAGGATAAACACACATATACATATTCATGTCTATGAAGTATTGCTTTCAAATTTATGCCCAAATAAAAGTTGAATAAAAGGTCATGGGAATTCATGCTTAGTACAGATAGAAGAATTTTGTAATTACTTTAATAATTATACAGCCTCTGGTTGTACCCTAGATCTTGTTCTTCCTTCAGATCATATTTAGTTTTCTCTGTATAACCAGAGGGCCAGATAATTTCAGTAGGGTTCACTGAACCAAGTTTATAAATTTACCAAGTTTAGTAAAGTAATTTTACAAAGGGAGGCCCTTTGCTTTGGGGGGTGGTGCAGCACACGGCCTTCCTAAAGTGACCTCCATGAATTAACCAGGGTTGTTATGCTAGACAAGACAGAACGCCAAAAGTTCAAATTGGTTTTCTTATACATTTTAACTTTAACATTTTCTATGGGTATTTTGCTCCAGTCTAGATCTTGTATCACATACCCAGCCATTCACCTACCTCCTTAAATGTGCTCAAAACCAGAGGCCTTGAAGAGTTACTCTATTTTTCAGACTGACCTAAATCTGGACTTCTAATATATTTTTATCCTCATCCTCCCTAACTCCTACTACTTATTCCTCTGCCAGCTAGCATGAGGCATGTCTCATTCTCTCCTATCCTTTAGCAAGGAGGCAGGGAGGGGTCTGCTGGAGCTCTCAGTTGGCCTGGGGAACTTGAAGTGCAATGGTGTTTGCACTGGCATCCAGCCCTGCTGCTGCCAAGGAAGAGTGATCCCTTTACAGTGGGCAACTGCGGGCTGTCAGCAGACAGGAATGGTTGTCCTCTTAGCTGGCTGAAGTGCCCGTGACCCATTTTCAGCTCTTACAATTCCCTCTCTAAACAGTAAGCCTAAGGACAGGATTTCCAAAAATGCCAGGCTAATTAAATGCAAAGTAAGGGAAACTCCTCTCAGTGCAGACGGAACTGGGTTGGGCTATCAAGATTGATATTTAGTCTCACCCAGATGTCCATTTACTGCTGTATGTGGTCTTAGTCCTTCAGCTAAGTCTGTTGAAACTGTTCAGATGAGACCTGAATTAATCTGCAATCCCAATATATGAACAGGAAAAGAAAACTTCCTGAAGGTTTCCTGTTCTCAGTTCTGAAAGGGTTCTGCATTGTCAGCCTGGACACAGACAAAAATGCTGTGGGAAGGTCCTTTCTGTTTGTCTGTTTAAGGTGGAACAAGGAAGGAATGGAGCCAGTCCCTCAAAACTCCACAAATTACATGGTCAGAAAGTTCCATAATTGTTCTTGAAAGACTGGTTTCTTTTTCTTTTTAAATCTTAACCAGCAAGCTTTATATTCTGGGGGAAAAAAATATGAAAAGAGAAAAAAAAAAAAAGTTGCTTTGCATCTGGACATTTTTAAATTTATTGATGATTTAAGGACAGATTGTATCACCATTCAGTTACTTCAGAATATCTTTTGATCTTATGTTCAGGTGTCAGAATTTACTATTTTAAACCAAAACCATTCCTGATAAGAACAGCTGCAAAACTGAGGGTAAGACAAACTGTGCTACCAATGAAATGCTAGACCACTGAAAGTATCTAATGAGTTTAAAGGTATTTTAAAGAAGTCTTCTTAATTAGAAGTGTAATCCTCACCTTCTGGGATGATTTGAGAACTGGTCGTGGATCACTTAGATGTCTTTTGACAGTTCTAACTCTTGGGCATTTTCTGTAAAATGCCATACATGGGAACAAGCACTTGCAGGCATTTCAGTCACTTGTATCAAAACTTCAGCCACTGATATATTGTAGTTTGCTTTGTTTGTTTGAAACGTCCTGGATCAGCAATTATTTTGCAATAGATTGTGCAATATCCAGGCTGCAGTCTGAGCTTGTAATCTTGAAGAAATTCATACCATTGCATACATGACATGGAGAAAGTTTATACTCATAGGAATGGAAAGGCCATTGGGAAAGCAAACAATATGATAGGCTGTATAGAGTGCAAAATAAATAGTGCTGACAATATGAGAGTAGGACTTTATAAATCACTTGTACATCCTAAACTGAAATACTCTGTTCAGTTCTGCTTACACCACTACAAAATTATTTTTTGATAAACGGAGTGGATCCAGAGCCAGATGGGAAATGTGTTGAGGGAGCAAGGAAAACTTCCAGGGCATGACTGCAAACATTTCTTATGCAGTCAGTATATACTGAGAAAGAACAAGAAACTCTATTCTGTGTGGGATAATCTAACCATGAAGTGGTTAGGGCAGGAGTTTCTTATGGTCAAAATATGCATAATGCAAAGAGTCTGTCATTTTTGAAAGCTGTCTTTTGAAGTTGGTGACCCAAACCCATTAGGGTCCCAGCAGCACCCAGACCTTTCTGCAGCATATTTGGCAGGCACACAGACACCTAGCCTGTGGCTTTGTGTCCTATAATCAGTTCCCTTTGGAGTGGAAAATTTAGCGTCTCTCCTGGCACGTCGCTCTCTGCAGGTCTGTCAAATTGGGCTTTTCCTGTCTCTGCTCCTGGGAACCATGCCCAGACCTCTTGGAATGTTTGCAGAGGACTCTTGCAGTGCCCCTTCGTGGGCCAGTTTGGACCAGTATAGCACTCAGGGTTGCAGTCATTTCCCATCCAGTGTGTTAGACTCCTCCTTATGCCAAGGCCTGAGCCAGCATGGGCCAGTAACCTGAGCTACAGAGCTGCAAGTGCACCTGAGGGTATAAATCCAGTATAAACACCAGAGCCACACAGGCTGGGAATTAAACCCTAGGTATTCTGATAGTGGATTGAAATTTAAGTGATTTAGTTAAAAAGGTAATATGGCAGTGGATTGCCTTGTGTTCTACGTACACCTCATTGTCAGAACAAAGGAGTTATTTAATGGAAAAGGAGATCCCTCTGCATGTTATTTTTCTTTGCTCTTTATTTCCTCTGTCCATTTATTCCCACTTGGTTGCTCTGATATGCCTCACTAGTTGCATGTGGAGGACTTCTCTAAAACTCAAGTGAGTGCTTGGAGGCAGAAATTTCTCCCTTTTATTTTATATTTTTTTTAATGAGCTAGAACTGCACAAAGGGCTTGTGTGGCTTCAAGCCACAGGTGCTTGTTTTTCCACCTGGAGTTTGCATGTTTATCTTCAGCCTTAGTTAAGGGATTGCATTACTGTCTTACATGGACTGCATTGGTTGCTCGTTCTTGGCCATGGAGGTACCAGGCCATTTGTATTTGCCACCTTCCCGCACACAGAAGGTGAAACCAAACACCAGATTTGAACATCTCCCGGGAAGTTCATTCCTGGTGACAGGAGCCCCTGTGAATGCAGGTGCAGTGTGCAGCAGGAGGGGATGCTCACTCTCCCGGTGTCTCTCTTGCAGCCATGCGCCTGTGCACGGAGGAGTGCAGGGTCCTGGGCCACTCGGACCAGTGCTGGATGCCACCGCTGCCCTCCCCCTCCTCTGACTACAGAAGCAACATGTTCATCCCCGGGGAGGAGTTCCAGTCACCCCAGCAGCACCTGCAGCAGCAGCAGCAGCAGCATCAGGGCCTGGAGGAGGACGCCCAGGCAGCCGAGGCCGGGGAGAAGAAGAAGAGCTTTTCAACCTTTGGGAAGGACTGCCAGGGCGAGGAGGAGTCGGGGGACACCTGCACCTCCTCCTTGCTCTCCGAAATGAGCAGCGTCTTCCAGCGCCTGCTGCCCCCCTCGCTGGACGCCTACGCGGAATGCAGCGAGATGGATCGCTCCAATTCGCTGGAGCGCAGGAAGGGACACTTGCCAGCCAAGACTGTGAATTATCCCCCGGGGGTGGCGGCCTGGGCAGCCAGCACGCATTTCCAAAACCCTGCCAACAACGGGCCCGCTCTGGGGACTCACTCGGGCGCGCAGCCTTCGTCCAAATGGCTACCAGCCATGGAGGAGATCCCGGAGAATTATGAGGAGGATGATTTTGACAATGTGCTCAACCACCTCAGCGATGGCAAACATGAACTCATGGATGCCAGTGAGCTGGTGGCAGAAATTAACAAGCTGCTGCAAGATGTCCGGCAGAATTAATTGTTTCAAAAGCCTATTTTTTCCATATTTATGGAAAACTGGAAGGGGGGAAAAAAAAGAACCAACAACAAAAAATAGACTGAGGAGAACTGGCACTGCCAAGTAGTTGCATTTATCATAAATGTGTCTGTGTATGTTGAATATTAAAATACTGTATTTTCATATGTACACAATGCAAGTGTGATTATCTTTATCTGTATTTTAAAAATACATTTGTACCTTATATTTATGTGTAATTTAACAAATAAATTTTATTTTTGTACACCCACAGCAAGCATGTTTTCCTAAATGTATATAGATGGTACCACCCTTGTCAAACTTAAGAGCATTCTTGCCACACAGGCATGTTTTAAAAAAAAAGGAAAAAAAAAAGAAGGATACTGTTTTCCCTTACTATTTCTTTCAAATGTTTCAAATACAAATTCAAAGCACTGAAAAAGTTATGCAAATGTTAGTTTCAGTAAATGATCCAACACCTTTTTTGCAATGTTTTATAATAAAGAATTGTAACTCCCATGAAACCTAAAATGTCCTTTTTTATTTTTATGCTTTTGCTCTATAGAATCATTTTCTCATTGAATTAATGGATTATTGCAGGCTGAGGTCTTCCTGTCTTTGGCACATAAGTGTTTTCCCCAGTGAACAAATCATGGAATTCAGTCTTCCACTGTGATCTCTGCAAGAAAATGTAAATTTGTTGTGCTGTTGTTACACTGCAAAGCCAGTTGAAGTCAGCAGTGTATACTTGAAAGACAGCAATAAAATCAGCTTTTCTGACCTCAAGCTGAATTCTGAATTTATGTAAATACAAGAATTGAAATGAACTGCTTTATCTTTGTAAATGACACCAAAATAAAAGGAATGTTGCATCTTCCAGAAAAACAGCTTTATTTTGCCTCTGCACAGCAGCTACATTTTTTATATTAGCTGTATTCTCTGTTGTAAGTGTGCCTGTCTTTCATTTGCAAAGTAGTACAGAAATGTTTGAACTTCCTAAAAAAGAGCAAGCCTGCTGGTACATTCTCTCTATCTGCATGCCATCCTTCCACAGTGGGGCTTCTCTCTGTCCTGAAGCTCAGTGAAAAGTCATTTATGTTATTGGTACCATTGCTACAGTGGGGGTGATGTAACTAATATTGCTCAGATAAAAGTCAACGTCATCCTTTCAGTTCTTTTTTTCCAAACTATTTTTTATTAGCCTGTCATACACAAGGAGATCTTTGTAGGAGTAAAAAATGGATTTTACAGTTGAGAAATATGGGTGGGTTTTGACCCCCCAGTGCTGATCTCAGGAGTGTTAAGAGATGGCCATAAACCCCTGAATTTTTAGCATTTATGCAGATGCATAATTTATAGGACATATATTTTTTGCCAGAACTGTGAAAAACTGTTATAATAATCCACGTCAACCTGGGCATAAAACTGATACATTTTTTCGGGAGAGTTGCACTTGTAAAGTATCTTTTATATATATATATATATATATAATGCTAGATACAAAAATTCCTGCTTAATGTTACCCCAAAAAAGCAAGAATTTTGTTGCATGCATAATCTTCATTTGTTTTCTTTGTGTGCAAGGAAACGTTAATCTCCTTATTGGTTTCACAGTGCTGTAGATGGGACATTTGAAGATGTGTAGGCATTTGTTGACACCTGAACAATGGAGAGATTCTCAGATTGTTTACACATCAGAAGCCTCCTACTATGCTGCTTTACTGGTTAGAAATACCAGGACCTCACTTTGGGAGGTTTGTTACAGCACCTTTGAATGCCAACAGGACTTGAGTCTCATCGAGCTGCCCCATCTGTTATTGAGAAGAGGAAGCTGTAACACCTCATTAAATATTTGACACCTCTTCCCTGTTTTTACCCTTCATTCCTACTTATAGGCATTATTTGGCCCCACAAGCCTCACCTGGGTCCCATTCTCCCCCTTTCCCCTCACTCCAGGGGCTCAGACTGGAGCAGGCAGCTGTTCTGTGAGTGTTTGTCCTCTTTGGCTCTCGGGCTCGACCCGGGACTGACTTTATAGCTGTGCCTCCAATCCATATCCAGCTGACAGGAGTCCTTGGATCCTCGTCCTGGTTTGTCACCTTGGCATGCTGAGAGCTGCCAATGGATCCCTTTGCCAGCACCTCACTAAACCTGCTGCGTCCAGGTTCTGTAGAGTTGCACTTTGTGGGTACTGCTCGTGCTGGGATTGCTCTCAGCTCCTGGTCTTCTTGATGATTTAAAACAGCAAGATCAGGCTGGCTCTGAAGCCAGGATGCTGTAACAGTCCAAAAGTTCACAAGGGCATAACTTCCTCCTCCTCAACCAGGTTGTTTCTGTCTCATCTCAAGCCTCCCCTTGCAGTTTCTCTCTTCTTCAGTGTCCAGTTTAAGCCCTGTTCTCCAAGTTCCCTCACCCTCACCTCATGTTAACTCCTCTTGGCTCTCTCACTCCACTCCCCTTAAAATCTGACCCACATTCTAATCCTACCCAGCCCATAGGTACGTTTACAGAGCATATCGTGTCCCAATAACCCTGACCATGACTGAATTTCCCACTTTATGTCTCTTTAGTTGGACCTAGCTAGCACATCCCTCAAATCCTCTCTTGCCCTAACTTTTTGATGTGTAACTGTAATTCCAATGTAATTGTAAGCTCCACTGGATTCCTGAATTCCCCTACACCCAATGCCTTTTTTGGATGCCTGTACAGCATGGAAAGGTCTGACTTGCATGGCTAAACCTCCCCACTCCTGACTTTTCACAGAAGTGGGAGGGTCAGGAAAGCAATTCTGAAGACAAAGCTCATGCCTGCCTGGTTATTTGATTCCAGCCTGACACACAGTGTGTGAGGTGTACAGTGGGGCTGGTGGTAATGTTAAAAATGTACAAGCTGGTAGTTTGAAAATAGTTATTCAACTCGTAGATTCTTTTTCTTTTGACCTGGATAAAATATTGCTGTCTGTTACAAAATCATCAGCAGAATATGAAACTCCCCTCCAAGTGGTGTGTATTCCTCCATAAATAAATGCAGATAGCTGTTTCTCCTCATTTCTAGAGGAGGAAATATTACACATTCAAGCTAGACTGCTTTCTGTCTACAAGCTTGCAGGGCAGCTTGATAAGCTTCATTTTCACAGTCATATCATCCACTAGGGATTACCAACCTGTTTTAAATTTAAAACCCTTAAATCAGTTTATGCCTGCTGGCCTATGTCACATGGATAGTCTCAATGATTTAAAGAGCCATTGTTTGCAGAGAGGACTTTCTAGAAAAAGTAGATTGCAGTGAATTTATCTGGTAGCAATAGGCATCCAAATATCATAAAACACATAAGGTTTTCCTAGAGGGGATTTCTGTACCAGCACACAGTAATAGTATTTGGTATGTGCATTGCTGCAAGAATTCTATCATATAAAGAGACCAGTCTCCAGGAGCAAGAGTGTTTATTTAGATTATATTGGAGTATGAATTGTATTTATTATTGATAGAGAGCTTATTAAAAGATCTGTAGTAATAGCAGTAAATGAGAGAAAAATCTGTCTTAATCCTGCTTGGTTTAGAGTTCCTCT
The DNA here is from genome assembly GCA_017589585.1 of Phylloscopus whistleri. NCBI lineage: Eukaryota > Metazoa > Chordata > Aves > Passeriformes > Phylloscopidae > Phylloscopus > Phylloscopus whistleri. The sequence continues at coordinate 1,287,785 of JADMLD010000857.1, read as the reverse complement.
TTTTCTTGGGCTTCTTTTATAAATGAGGGAAATTATATAATATTTATATAAGTGTATGTACACTTATATGAAAACCCTAGAAGCAAACCTCTTCTGTATAAAGAACAGGGAAAACTGATAGTATGCAGATCAAACAAAATATATAATAAGTCTGGATTTGCTGCATTTTGACAACTAATACAGAGTTAGGGGTTAAACCGCTGGTGTGGTTTAAGCACCAAACATAAGGATGATTGTCATGCCCAGAAAACAAGTTCCTAGTAAGTTTTATTGTTCTTGGTGGTATAATGACAGAAAAGGTTGTGAAAATTGGCAAATGGTAATTACCAAAATACTGGTTATCCCTGTTAGTGCTCAAGGCCAGGTTGGGTGGGGCTTTGGGTTGAGTGGTCTAGTGGAAGGTGTCCTTGACCATGGCAAGGGATTGGAACAAGAAGATCTTTAAGGTCAAACCCAAACAATTCCGTGGGCTAGTGGTTCTGGCATTCCTTCTGTATATGGAAATACTGAGACTTTTGAGCAAGTGCAAAGTTTATTCATGGGTGCTCAGCAACTACTTTTCTCCATGCTCATGTAAGTTTTTATATTCACTTCTGAAATGGTTACATTAAAAAAATGTACCGAAATAACGATCAGAGTTGTTTGGCCACTTATTTAAGTTGTGTTTGAGCATATCTGTCACTGCTGAATCACACTTTGCTATTAAGTGCCCATTAGGATAAACACATTGAGAGGATGTGGCTGTCAATAAGGTCTTTGCTGCATTCTTTACCCTGCTTGTGTTTATAGTTGCTGTCTCTAAGAACAGCAATAGAAATCAAACAAAAGCCACCACAAAATATTTAACCCTTACAGTTTCCTTACCTTTTTTAATGCAATGTTGGAATTCATAGAAAATGCCAAGAAGTTTGATTTCTTTCTCTGCAACCTGCAGAGGATTTCTGTTTCCCAAGACTGGAAACCTCCATTTTTTTAGCACTAGTTTAACATAGCATCTGACCTAGGAGACTAGAGTCTACGTGTGTCATCTTTCAATAATGCAGGCTGTTACATTTTCAGGCATAATTTCTCTCCTTTCTGTATCCCAGGGTCAAACTCTGCCTGCACAAAAAACTTGGCCTGCAACGTTTTCTGCAATGCAGTTAACAATAACAGTAACAATAACAATAGCAATAGCAATAACAATAACAATAACAATAACAATAACAATAACAATAACGAAGTGATAATTACTTCAATCAATAAAGTATTAATAATTAACAATCCCGCTGTATTTTGCATTCTCAGAGCTGTAAATCATAAATGACTGAGCACTTGTAAAAGCAGGGGAGAGGGAGTAGGTGGAGGGGTGGCAGTGGTGGTTACAGTGACAATTCCAGGCACATAAAATGGCAATGGGATACAAACCATCCCCGAGACAATTATTCAGTGCAAAACAGTATTTTGAATTTCAATTTTACCTGCTTGGGCAAGATTCATGTTCTTCATAGCAACTGAGTGTCCTGAGGTCATCATGGCGATTTAAGCAGAATCACATAATCCCAGAATTAATTATGTTGGAAAGTTGCTTTGGGATCAGCAAGTCCAACCTATGACCTAACACCACCTTGTCAACCAGACCACGGCACTGAGTACCATACTTCCCTGCTCCTGCTGGCCACACTTTTCCTGATACAGACCAAGATGCCACTGGCCTTCTTGGCCACCTGGGCACACTGCTGGAGTTCTGGCTGCTGACTGCGCTTGTTCAGTCAGCTTTAAAAGGAGGTATTCTTTCTCCTGTGTGTGTAAAATGAAAATCTCTCATATATGGTACTCTGGTTATAATAACTTGTCTTACCTTTGTGAAAGCAATGAATGCATTTAGATCTCAGGAGAATTCAGACTCTCCAGTTACTATTATGTACAGCTAAAAGAGCTAGGACAGGGAAAATAAGCAAAGTCTAGGTGAGAGAAGATTGTGTTTGTGTCTCCACAGGCTTCAGCCGATCTTGAAATAAAATGGTTTCTCCTTCTACACATAAAACACATTTGTGACACGTAAAGGTGCATTGCTATGAAATGTAGATGAAATGGAGGCATGTCTGAACCTGGTAATAATTTTATGTGGAAAGACTCTTTCTATTTATTCCTGGGTGAGATAGTAAGAGAAGCTGTTGCCCTGGAAAAAGGCTGATTGTAAGTCTTCTGGTCTAATGAGGTGAAGGTGCTGTCTGTGTGTGAGAGATGTGTGGAAAAAGTCCATGTTCAAATTAATATAGTACTGTGTAAGAGGAAAAGGAGAGCAACAGGTTAAAAATAAATTGAACTTTCTTGTTATTCAGGCCTGTATTGCTTCAAGTAATGCCCGTTATCCATAACATTTGCAAACTGGGAGGTGACCTGGTTGGCTTGTATAAAAATGATGACAAACAACCACCACAGCAGATTAGTGCACCTCTGGCACAGAATGATGGACATTTTTGTTATTCAAATATAATGGAAGCATAAACTTAGCAAATTGGCAGGCTTGAGACCACTTGGGCTTGTTTTGACCCATCTGGTTTTCTTAAATTCTTGCAGTAATTAGGTCACCTAACTAGAAAGGACATGCTGATTTGTATCCAGGCTAGAAAAATGTTTGTGGTGGAATGATTTATTTATAATCTTTTAAAAATACCAGGGACTGATATTACAATCCTTATACATCCTCATGTTTGGATTTTTTTTTTTTTTTTTTGTGGTTGTGTTTGATCTGACCGTGGAAAGTCCTATAATTTAAACTTTTAAATACTTTTAGAAAGAGGATATAATTTGAGCATCTTCAGTTGCCCTGGTACAATATGTGAATGCACTGGTTTAGGGAAACAAGTGATGTTACAATCATCCCTTGTGATCCTAAAAACCTGTGAAACAAAATCCCAAATGTAGATGTGTTTGTTGAAGGGCAACCAAAATTCAGGAGTCTCTGATGGTTCTTGTCTCACTTGCTGTAGCCCTTAGAGCACCACATGTTGGAGTACATAACTTCATATGGGAAATATCAGAGATTTATCACTGGAAACCTCTGTAAACTGAAAACTCAGTGGCTTCCTTCCCTCGTGGGTGGACAGCACTAACACATTTTTATGCTCTGTATTACTCAACACAGATTTCTTCAATGCTGTTTACATAAGTCTGCAACAAAACACTCTCAGAGAATATGCAGCAGTTCAAGTTAACTGTGCAGAGAGCCATTTTCTAGCTTGTGTAGCTCTGCACTTTTGCATATATTAAATTTCCTCATACCTTCATATCACAGTGAAACTGCTTTCTGGAAAAAGTGTGCACCTTTTGACACTAATGACCAGGGTCATTAACTGCAGTCTTAAAGTGCAAGTTTTAGACAAAAGAAAGCATGTAATATAATGTGTCAGCAAAGAGCCAACAGGATTATTTCACAATTAAACTAGAACGAAACTTCAAGAGTTTAAATATGAAGCATAACCACTGGTGACTGTGAAAACTTTACTCAATTAAAAATCAGAAAAAAAATCCTGTTGTTGTGAAGGACTGTGTTCTTTGGAGTTCTTACTGACATAATTTCTGAGAAGCATATAAATTCAAATATAAAACAGGAATCTGTATGTGGATCACACTACTCTTTTGCAAGTAAATATAGTGGGGTTTTTAGATTGAAACATAGATACTGAAAGAGAAAACATTATAAGTCTCTGCTTTATTAAAGGACTAAAGGTTAGATATTATGGAAAAAAAATTGTGTAGGTTTTTGAGTGTGGTTATGTCAGCTACTTACAACCCATCTTTGGTATCATTGCCATGACTTTGGAAAGGCTGGTGTTAGGGTTTTAGTGGTAGTGCATCACTGAAAATGAAGCTGCAGTAGAATGGCAAACCATGTATCATCAGTACCAGCTTTAATTAGCATATGGCAGAGAATTAGAACAGACACTATTTCCCTGAAACTCCACGAGAACCTCCCAAAAGGCACTGTTGTTTTTTAAACAACTTATTTTAAAACTGAGTGATCAAAAAAAAAAAAAAATAGTCTTCTTCACTTCCTATTCTGCTTGTTATCCCAGATTTCCAAGAAAAGGGAAGAGCAGGGAGAAGACCTGGCTGACTCTGCTGTGCAGTTTAAGTACCTCACTGGAGGCACTGAGCCTGTTTGGACATGGAACATGGTTTTCTGGCTAAATCCTCTGAAGCCAGGTGCTGTGCTGGAGTTGGGAATGGTAAATCTTTCCTGGGGTTGCCTCCAGGGTACAACTTGTCTGAGGCTGACGAGAACTGGGGTAGATTCTGTTACTGCAGAGCTGATTCCATGAGCCCAGCGGTGCCAGCAGTGTCTGCTTACAGCTTGGCTGAGGCCTGGAAAGGCTGGATGTCCATCAGCACTGGCAAGAGGACTCCAAATGGATTTGATGCCTCCAGCCAAGGGCTGTTGGCTTGCATGGGTGGCAGCCAAACATATGGTGATGCTTTGGGCTGGTGGGGCAGGAGCAGCTGGCTCGTGGGGAGTTGCTGCTGGAGGCTTGTGCTCACTCTCTCATTTCCTCTCTGCTTCTTGTACTGATGTCCGAAAATATTCACATCCTCCTCATACCCTGGGGGTCTTACTGAGCTGGCCAGGTAGAAAACAGATTCTGGAAAAAGCCCAGCTTGTAAACTGGGGAGTGAAGGGTGAGAGCTGGCATCTTTTTTGACTGAAGCATTGTCCTCAATAATGGTATTTTTCACTGAAAGCAGCGACACTATTATTATCCCTCCATGGAGTCAGTAGGAAATAAATGAAGGCCCATCTGACTTTAGAAATGAAAATTGATTCCTTCCATTTGGAGACAGCTTGTGTCTTTTCCATTCCTCTTGGAACCTGCACACACAGAAGCTGTTGCCAAAATGAGGATGATGCTACAGGGGTATCAGAAACAGCTCTCATCAATATCAACAAGAGGGGAAGCACAAACAAACATGGGTACAAAGGAGAGTGTCTCTTTGGTTGTGCTGGGGCTAAATCTTGAACAAGAGAGAGGAATGTCACCCGGCTAGAGAGTGCATGGGAAAATATTTCAGCTCTAGCTTTTGTCTTGAGAGTCATTCTGCAGTATGTTCCCAGACAGTTTACAGAAGAGCTACTTATATACATTACATGTTTGAAAGAGTGTTTTTTGGGCAATTTAGTGAAATGTTGAGCCTGGGACTCATTGTACAAGGCCTGTGAAATTAGCTAAGATATGATAGAATGCTGGTATTGTTTTTTTTGAAGTAATATTATATGCTTAGTGGTTTTACACACTTCAGTGATATCTTCCCATGAAGCATAATTTGAAGGAATGACAACTTAAACAGAAATACACAGGAGAGAGTTATCTTTCCAAGTATTTGTAAATATGAGGGAGTTTGGAGACAATGTAACTACCCTTTCTGTTTTACCTCAGGCTTTAAAATACCTTTTTCACAAGAGATTATGGATGGAGAAAGATTCCAGTTGCAACACAGTTATAATTGTTTTTCCAGTCTTATTCCAACCTACTCGGGGATGGTGGTCTGCCCCTCTGGAAGGGCTCTGTTCACCTCCCAGTGTTTCTCTGCAGAGCTTTAGTAAATTTGTCTATGACCCATAAGGAGTTTTAATCACTTTGGAAAAGTCTCAGTAATTTAAGTATCTAGAAAAATTGCATTTATTAGGTTATTTTAGCAAGCTTAGTTAGGCACAATTTTCTGGGGTGTCCTGAGGCTCCAGGATCAGTTAACATGCAAGTCACTCCTAGCCAGCACTGGGGTGCTGCTAGGTTGAATCACTCAATATTTATGGTTGTTTAATCTACTGGGAAAATAACCTGAATATATATATACTGCTAGGACTCGAATTTATTTTATAACACAACAAGAAATTCAAGAAAATAGTAATGTTCTATCCTTTTAGGTAAGAGGACTATTCTCTCTAAATTATTTTTGATGTGGATTTTTTTTTTTTTTTTTTTTTGGTGTGGAACTGGGAGGTTTTGTTTGTTTTCATGGTGTTTTAAGAAGATTGATGCAGAGTATGTTAAATACCAAAAATAAAATCAGGAGAACTTATGTTCAGGCAAATTGAATTGGCTGCAGGACAAACAAATTATGACTGAATACAAAAATGTTTAAAGTGGTTTTCATAAAGTGAACATCAATACTTTGAGCTACTCTGGATGTTTTCTTAATTTTACAAAAAGGATTTTTTTTTTCAAATGTGCCTGCTTACTTTGAGAGATTCAGTGAGGGAATACACTGGTTATTTAAACATATGAGTGTGCATAGAAGTGTGCTACTCTGATTTAAAACAGAACAACAAAATCAGACCCTGACAAAAACTGTTTTTCAAAGAGAGCTACAGCCAATTACATCAGAAAATACAATGAGTTTGTTGTTTATGATGATGCTAACACCAGAAAATAAGCAGATTTCTTTCTTGCCTTTTCAGAGTGGTGTGTACATATATATATATGTATGCATGTATCGTTCATTCACTTCAAGTGGCAGATGGGAAAATAACATCCCAATGGGAGATAAAAGAAGAATATTTGCAAAATTGTTCATTTAACAAATGATTAATAAAATTCCCATATTTCTAGAGATTTTTTTAAGAAGTAATCCAGTTTTTACAGGTAAGAACTGACATAGGCATAAGGAAGTTCAAATAATTGTAAAGCATTCATGTATGAACAGGTAACTTTCTACTCCAAGCCATACTTGAAACAGGGTGAGAAGCACTTTCAACAGAGTTGTCTAGGAGATTAAGTAGGTTTGCCATGTTAAGGGCAAAGGCACAACAACATTCAAGAGAGTTTAGGCTAAGCAGTGTCACTGGCAGTGGAAACTGAAGCATATTATTTCTTACAGCTTTTTGGGAAAAACACAATTTTCACTCAAACTTGTGTTATTAATGAAGTAATTTGATATTTTTGGACTGGCATTTACCAGCAAAAGCTTGCCAAATGCAGCAATATCCCAGCACTTTAAACTCCAGGGTGGGCAAATATCTCCTGTTTAAAGAAAAAGTTTTTGTGAAATAGGGCAGAGTCTGCTACAGCTTAAAGAAAACCACACATTGATATCTACAGGAGTTTAGTGCCATAAGACTATCTGGGTTGGTTTGATGACAGAATATTTTTTTTTTCTGCTGGATATTGAAAGTGCTTAATAATTTTGAACAATGAGAATGTGCTTTACATAACTCTTTTTCACATACCTGGATTTTTCTCTTTTCTCTAATCAGATGCAGTTTATAAAAAGCTATGAGGTTCCCTAACCCAAAACCCTCAAATGCCTTGTCTCCCATCTGCAATTGTAAAAGCAAAGCCTGAGAGACAATGAAGGGGATGTATCCCAGGTCAAATTGAAGAGCAACTTTAAGAAGGAAAATGGTACTTGGTTTACTGAACATGAGACCTGATCTCCAAAATATTACAAATGGAAAATCCACATCTTCATCTTGCTTCCGACACCTGAATTTGCTTTTAAACAAGTATGTTCCTTGATGTGGAGCATCATTAAGAGAATGTTGGAGTATCAGCAGCTGGCTGTCCAAGAGAAGTCCTTAGGGCCATTTTGACCAGTTAGAGAGCAGAGGACAAGAGAGGACCAGCATCATGAGACAGGATCACAGCTAAGAGCCTTAGCAACCATGGATTACTTGGAACTTGTGAGGAGACAGGGGCAACATCAGGAAGAATGTATTATCCTCATGGTCTGTCCTGTACTACTCAGAGTGAGGGTAATTTTGTGTTCTCTGTGTGTGTTTGTTTAGCTGGAGGCAAATGGGAACTGAAGTGATGAGTAACAGAGATGCATGTTTAAATTTAAATGAAGGCTTCAGTTTAAATTAGGATTCCAGGACTTGCAAGAAATTTCTGTAAGAATTAGGAACTTGGAGAAATTGCAGGACTGCAACTGGCAGTAAAATAAATGACAGAGTCACTAAAAAAATAAGAAAAAAAAATAAAATAGCAGAGATGAAAGAGCAGAACACTGGTTTTAGTCCAGAAAGTGGCAAGAGCTCTGCGTAAGCAGCTCATCCAGTTCCTGCAAAGCATAACAAGATGGAAATTATAGACAGAAAATACTTATTATGTTATTCAGGCCATTTTCCAGTGCTAGCAGAGAAGGAAAGAAGTGGAAAGTACATCTCGTGTCACTCTCATATCCCCTCTGGCTATATTCCGGAATGGCATGAGTAAACTCTGGAGGGAGCCGCACCCAGTCACTTCTAGTCAGAGGCAGTTTGAGAGCATCTGAAATGGGAGGGGAGATCTGGGGGATGTTCACACAGGTGGGAAACCCCTTTACTTTGTGGCTTGGAGTGCTGATGTTGAATCTATCGGCATAGGAAGGGACCCAACGCTGCGATGACAATCTGGTTTGCTGTAAGAGTTGTTCTCTCCTTGTGCTCAGACACCAAACCCTTCCCTTCTGCCTTCCTCCCTGGGGCTGGACTTCTCCCGTGCTGGAGGTGTGCCTGTGATAATTTCTGGTGGCCAGAATATCCTTCAACAGGATACTTTCAGCAATTTGGGGATTTGGCAAATAAAATAAAATAAACCAAACCAAAACAACCTAAAAACATAAAACCCCAAACAAACACAAAAATAATGGAACTCAAGATCTCTTCTGACCTAGTAGCCAGAAAATTGTGAAAGAGATATGGAAAGTTCCATTGAAAAGAGGGAAAGTCCTTTTGACTCACCTCAAGCAGCTGACAGCTAAAAATAATAGAATTTTAAACTAAATGAGATCTGCCTCTCTCTGTCCCACTTTATTTGCTGTTTAGCTCTGTGTTCTTTTTTTATTCTGGTTTTGAGGTTAAATTCCTGTGACCACTACCACCAAAGCCAGGTCACATGTGTAGCAATTCAAGACTGAGTAATTTTGTGAGCCTTTTTCAATCACTCAACTACAGACATGACTACAGCTTCCAGAAAAAAAGTGTTGTGTCCTTTCCTCTTTTTCTTTTCTTTTCTTTTCTTTTCTTTTCTTTTCTTTTCTTTTCTTTTCTTTTCTTTTCTTTTCTTTTCTTTTCTTTTCTTTTCTTTTCTTTTCTTTTCTTTTCTTTTCTTTTCTTTTCTTTTCTCTTTTCTTTTCTTTTCTTTTCTTTTCTTTTCTTTTCTTTTCTTTTCTTTTCTTTTCTTTTCTTTTCTTTTCTTTTCTTTTCTTTTCTTTTCTTTTCTTTTCTTTTCTTTTCTTTTCTTTTCTTTTCTTTTCTTTTCTTTTCTTTTCTTTTCTTTTCTTTTTTCCCTGTTGAATTTTGTTCAAGTAATTATTTTTTTTTTAATTCCATGTTTTTAATGACTCCAAAACCACCTGACTGGGCTTTTGATTTGCTTAATTTTTTGCAAGCACTTACACTCACACTCCCCCTCTGTTTGCTGAAGGTGGTTGCTGATGTGACCATTTAAAATGCAGTCCCAAGCAGCCAGCTGCTGTAAGTGACATGGGGTGTGCATGTTTGAATAGGACAAAGAAACAGACATAAAAAAAATATTTTAAAATGTAAATTATTCTTCCTAGCATGTGAAAGGTATGAAGTGAATTAATTATCAGCTTTAAAGATTAAGGAAATATTTTTTTGATTAGCATACATTTTTTTTAAAATAAGTACTCCGGCGCCTTGAAATGTGAAGTGGTGGGTGTTAAGGAAGCCAGACTGTGCTGTAGTCTTCTTTCAATGGCAAAAATATCCTACTCTCCTCCAAGACTCCGGTCAGCAAATGTTTTTTGATTGTTACCATACGATGTCTGGGAGATCTGAGAGCCACCAGTTTATGAGGAAGTGTGGGTGTGATCCTTGTGGTGTCAGAACGGCTGCGCCCTTTGAAGTCACGATCACTGAGCAGATTTATATCAGCTACAACGTCTTGCCAAACTGATGAACTGATTACTGCTGTCTTTTGGAGAAGGCTGGCCTTTCTTCTCAGGTACTTTTAAACAAGAGGGCAGCTCAGTGCATTACTCGGGTTTTATACTCTACCAGGGCTTTCCCATGTAAAGTGAGGGAAGTTGGAATGACAGGATCTTTAAGGTGCCTTCCAAGTCAAGCCATTCCATGATCTCAGGGGAGGTTTGTACTGGTGCCTGAAGCAGCTTGTTGCTCACAGTCTGATGGGGACATTCATGGTTACCTCCTTGACCTCAGGAGACGAGTAGCCACCCTTAGCCTTTCCCTGGAGCAGTGATGAGCAGAGAGAAAGAGCTGCATCCCTTTCGTCAGTTTGGGTCAGCTACTCTGGCTGTATCCCCTTCAGCTGAGGAGTTGAAAAGTCTTTCACTTAGACTAAACACTGCTCAGCCACAACTCAAACATCAGTGTCTTATCAGCTTTGCTCTCATCCAGAATCTCAAACACAGGACTCTAGCAGATACTAGGAAAAAGTTTAACTTTTTTTTTGGTGAGTAACCCAGCCAAAACCAGAACAGACTGTTCTCCCTCATGGGGGTAAGAAACCCCCCAAAAACGGAACTCCCAAACCAAAAGAAATCCCTACTCGATATACATATGTAAAATTGTTATTAAAAGAAATAGTTGTTTAATATTAAAGTGTTCTATAGAAGGAAATTCATCTTGTATATTAATTTTTTCTTACTTTTACTCTGATTCTTCCTGGGGCCAGTTTAGGATCCCTAGTGAGGACAGGGGAAAATATATGGCAAAATAGGGGATGGGTGTAAATACTCTGACACATGATGAAAGACCATTAAAATAACTGCTCTCACTTTTTTTTTTTAATATTACTTTATAATTATATCTTCCTTTATCATTTGGGAAATAGAGATTTTTTTATATCTATAAAACATGAATTAGAATTTTTAACTATTAAATTAGAAATTAAACCAAGTAATTATTGTGGTTTAAATCTAGTTAAGCTCTCTGTGAATATTCAACTCTAAGACACCAAATTTGATTTAGTTATTTACTACCAATCATGACAGGCTTTTATACCTATTCATTTCTCTCCCAAAAGACTACCAATTGGTTTATTACACAGAGGTAGATAAAGGTCAAGCAAAATAAAAATGAGAGGGACTGTATGGCAGAGAAATGCATAGATATGAATCAGAATAATAAGAATGCTGTTAGACTTAGACTGCTAGAAAGAATGACACTCACCATCACATAAATTGGATAATATTTTAAGTAAATGCAATATTAGCAGAAACTGGCAAACAAGTTGGGGAAAAATATGAATGGTATAAAATTTTTATGCTGATTTCCATAGGCAGTCACACAACATAACCAGTTTCTCTTAGTGAGAATGTGTTCTGATAGAACTGAAACTAGAATTTGAGAGAGAGATAAGTAGGCCATACGTACATTTTTTGTCATTTAGTGTTTGTCTATGTTCCAAAGCATCTAAATATGTAATAAAATTCAGTGACATACAGAAGTATTTTTTCCAGTGAAAACATTAATATTCACAATTTCAAAACTCTTTGAATTAAAAAGCTGTTGAAATTGTGTTATATTTTCATTATTTTTTACAAGTAACAAATTGCATTATTGACATATTTTTCTGATAATAAACCTCTCAATGTACATATTATTTTCATATTTTGAAAGAAAAATATGAAGTTAAAGCAGAATAGCCAAAGATTTTTATTTGATGACTTGTAATATATATCCAAAAATACTTTCTTTTTTTTCTGGCAAACAAAAGAGGAGTTTTTTAATAATTAAATTCATTATACTATGCCCTATTCCATTATAATCTAAATGAGGTTTCCATATATAATATTTTTAAGAATGAATTTATTGTGTTTACTGTCTGTTATCTTCTTACTTCTCAAATTAGTGGTTGGACTCAAAGATCTTAGAGCTTTTTTCCAAGCTAGACAAATATTTCTAAAAATGTCTCTATGCTTTCTGATATTATGGCAGCACGTTTGTGACAGTAAGTCCAACTGCTTAATTGTACATTGCTTAAGAGAAATAACTTTATTGGTTTTTAGAGAGGCATAATATCATTCAAAAGAAAACAAACCACTTGACTTGCATTGCCTCTTTCAATTTTTTTAAAATTATTTTAATTGGAAGGTCAGCATTCTCTACTGAGTGTGGATATAAAGGAAAGAAAATTTATATACAAATAGTAATTGAGTTATGGGAAATGATTGCTCTTAACTTCTGCTTGAGGAAAATATCTGGCTACCTGATGGGAGGAGGAGATAAAGTTCTGTCCATTGGAGAGGGTGTCAATGAGATATTGACACTCCCAGTATGTCTTACATGCACTTGCAAGCTTAATCCTGCTCCAAGTAAAGCCTAAACACAACCAGAGAACATCTGCAAACTCTCCCCTAGCCCTTGCATATTCATCAGCATGTAAACAGAGCCCCTGAGCTGACACTGAAGGAATGTGAACTATAATTAATCTGTCTTCACAGAGTCCATTTATAAATTATTGTTGCTAATCCTCCCTCTATTTTTAGACAGGGAAGGGAAAAGCTGGCCTTACAACATATCTAGACATTCAACAGCTACGAGGGCCCCATTGGGGAAAAAGAAACCAAACAAAAACCCAAGAGTTCTGAGAAATCTGAGGGAGATGCTACTCGTCACTGCTTCCAATCTAGATCTTCACAAATTTGTGCTAAATACTGCAAGTTCAACATGAATATTTAACTGAAAATCAAGACCAGAGCTTCTGGCCTTGTATACTTATACATGTGGCTTCCTGATTCTATAATGAAGTGAAAACCAGACTAACACAGGTACAATCAGGTCTGGTTTTCATTAGAAGAAGGGAGAGGATCATGGTCATGACAACCATATTATGTGCTAATTATCAACTGAGACAAAGCCTCTTAAAAGTAGGCTGCCTGTCCTCTTACATATGTTTAAATCAAACCCAGCATTTACAATCCTTTTAGAAACCAATGAACATTTGAATTGGTCTATGAGGCTTAAAAAAGATAAAAAAAACCCAAAACAAGAACCATCATCACCCAATCACAGAATCACAGAATATGCTGTGCTGCAGGGAACCCGTATGATCATTGAGTATAACCCTTAGCCCTGCATAGCACCATCTCCAATGATTCTTGAACTCTCTCCTCCTTCTCCTCCTTTTCCTCCTCCTTCTCTCTCCCAGACTGTTTTTTTGTTGTTGTTGTTGTTGTTTTTGTTTTTGGGGGTTTTTTTGTGTTTTTTTCTGGTGTCGCATGAGCTGTTCAGTATTTTCAATTTTTAGTGATTCTGAGAATATCTGGGGACTAAATCTTTAGCACTACTGTAAGTTGTTTTTTGTGTTTCAGCAGATGTCCCAGTGTGAACTAAAACCCCACTGTGGAATAGGCAATACAAACATATAATAAACTCTTGCCACATCATGCTTCTGGGGAGGAAATAGGTAGAAACAGGTAATCCTTGAACCAAGGATAGTGTGGGCAAAAGAGGGTTCTAGCTGATAAGGAAGGTTGTAATCTGTCTTTTCATATCTACAGAAGTCTTCAAGACAGAGTTACGCAGGTTCATACTGATGTATTTCCCAGTTTATTTACAATTTTGCAATATATTCACCTTCAATTCACCCCAGTAGTGCTCATATTTTCAGTATTTTAGCTTATGTGAGTCAGGTTTCATTTCTGCATTCTAGATCATATTTGAATTTATTGGAGGTAAATGATGGAAAGATTTTCCATTTTGACCAAGGTAGATGAGAATCTATCAATACTAGAAGCATCCATGAAAAAGATTTAGACAGAAAGCAGAAATCTGAGGCAGGCTAATAAAAAAAAAAGTGATCTGAAATTTAAAATAAGAATGTTTGATTCTACTATTGCAGGTGGTGTTCAGAGCGAAGGCATTTGCTAACAGTGCATTTCAAAAGGTTTAGTTGTTTAAACTTTTTCTTACACCGAAAAAATCTTCTCTGCTCAGGACAATGCAGACACTTGTAGGTTGCTCTACCAACTGGATCCTGATAATGAACCTCATTAGGAAAATCATTGCAACGCTGTGGAAGATGAATGCAAATAAATATTGTTGTATTACTTACTAATTACTGTTTATTCTATTATGCTTAGACTAACAGATAATGGACTCACAAGAGTGTTGAACAGGTGATCATGAACAGGGACTTGGCAAATCTGAATTAGACTTTTAACTCTTATTAAATATTCTTGAGCTTTTCTGAAGAGACTCTTAATCAAAATGCTGCAATCACTTTATGATCTAAACATCCAAAATATTATTGAACATAACAACTCTTCTGGAGACAAAAAATTAATGAATTTTCAGCCAACATCACCAAGAACCTAAATCTTTGCCAGGATTAGTGACTTGTGTCATATTTCTTCAAGCAAACTATTGGAAGCAGTTTGTTTTCAAACCTTGCATTAACTGTGGCCCTGAAATATTTGAGAAAATTGGGGTTTCAAGGCTCAATACCACAAGCACAGATGGTATTTTATTGGCATGGAATAGCTTAATTGGCATGAGAAATTATACTGAAATGAAGTTTGGTAGGAAGGCAACATGAATGTCAGTCCTAATGTGCAATACCTATAATTTAAGTAGAAAGTATTTTTATAAATATAAAAATCTTACTATTTTAGATGAAATTATTATAAGAATAAAGATAATCTATGTTTGGAAAATCAAAATCCGAATTACTTGCAAGAAGCCCACAAACATTATTTTTTGATGAGAGTAGGGTAACTTTTATGTAATAGTTGAAATTCCTTTGGAATTCATGGAGTCGTTTAGAGGGTCAAAGCCCAAAGATGCATAAACTTTTATGGAGACTGAGGGCATCAGCCTACCTTTAGAATGGGGATGGTGATCTCATTTTCTATGCCACTAAGCCATAAGATGCATCCATTAGGTTTTCATTCAAGCAAAGATGCAAAGTTTTCTGGCTAGAAGCGGCAGTATGGACGATGGCTATCAAGCGTAATGAACTTCTTAATTCACACCTAATCAAGATAGCATTTTTCAAAAGTTATCCTCAGTCAATCTAGTCCTAGGGATGTACATCCTAAGATGGATGTTGCTTTTATAAATACATTTTTAAATTTCTGTGGAAGGATAAAAGAATCAATTCTTTAGTAAAGCTACAGAAATATTGTCATATGTGAGTGGTGAGGCATGAATAACTGTGTGAAACTACAGGGGGGAAGCATTTGCCTTTCCTTTTTTTTTTTCCTCTCTTGCCTGCTTTATGGTTTGTAAATGATAAATGAAATTTACTGGCAATACCCTGCAGTAATATTTCAAATTATGTTACAGAATACACCGTGAAAAGTATTGAGTTATAGCAGA
Organism: Phylloscopus whistleri; assembly: GCA_017589585.1. Lineage (NCBI taxonomy): Eukaryota > Metazoa > Chordata > Aves > Passeriformes > Phylloscopidae > Phylloscopus > Phylloscopus whistleri. The sequence continues at coordinate 1,272,514 of JADMLD010000857.1, read as the reverse complement.
ACCAAAGAAAAAGGCCCTAATTTTTTCCTTTCTGGAAAAGTGTGCAGTATTAGAACATCCGTCACCCAGTTTCAATGTTACAGGGTGCCACAATGCATCAACTTCCATGGGATGGAATATTTTATTTAATTTAAATAACTTTAACGTTATGCCTGCTATTAATATGGAGACTTAGGAATTTAGTTGAAATTAAATGCCAGTTTTACAGTGTGGCTCTGGGTAGTGGTGGGTGCCCCACCAGCCCTCAAAGGAAGGCAGGAGAGAGGATCTGGAGTGCTGCATCCCTGTGGCATTGCTGTGTAGACCTCTCTCCTAACAGCAACACCCCCCCCTTGCCCCCTCCCACCACAGAAAATTTCCATGGACACGTTTTTATGATGTTTCATCTGTTAATGCCATTGAGGGATGAAAACCGAGATGAAAAAGACATTACCCTAAACCAGGGCCGTGGGTAGTGTCTACAGTGTCCTTTCAGCCCTTTGAAGCAGGATCCTTTTGTTGGCTCGGGTGAGTGGCAGCTCTTTAACATTCTGAACCTGCTGTGGGCTGCCGGGGCACTTCATCACCAAAGAATAGAAAAGGGCCCCTGGCATATCAAATAAAAAAAAAAAAAAAAAGTTTAAAAAAAAAAAAAAAGTGGGGGAGGAAAGGAGGAGGGAGAAAGGCAAGTGTCCAGCACACAGACCGTGCATTGTGCATGCAGGGTTTCAAGAGTCTGCCGTTAGGTATATTTCATAATGTGAAAAGACAGACCAATTTTGGCCCCCTCGCCTGGTGGGATCAGTGCTGTCACTGCCATTTATTTTCAATCCCCCATGATTTCTGTATTGCCAACAACCCTTTTTGCATAAAAATGAACCATAAAGGCAGTCAAAACACCTGCTTTACTGACAGCCCCGATTAAAGCTTTGATTTATCCCTCAAAGTGTAAGCTGATCTGCTGTTCCTGGGGCCTGGTGCTGGTGTGTAATTCATCGGGGGCTGAAGGTCTCCTTTCTGTCTGCCCAGCTTCAGCTGTGGGCGCCTTTTGTACCTGCTTGAGAGCTGGGCTAACTCCGAGAACACCCACCCCAGCTGGAGGCTGGGATTTTTCCATCCCTACCCGGTCCATTTTATCAAGTGACAGTAAATTACAGGACTAATTGGAGGAGGCCCCAAAGGCAGGGCTGAGGAAGCAGCCCCGCTCCCGCTGTGGGCTCTGGGGAGCAGCCACTCCAGATGGAAAGGGATGCTGTCAGTCACCCCCACTTCGTGCTTTCCCATCACTGAAAAGATTGACATTTGACGTGGAAATTTTAGGGGTCACGTGGGAACACTCTCTCTGTAGTCAAGATTTTTTTCTGCGATCTTAAACCTTCGTTTCAGGGACTGCAGTGGCAGGGCTGTGCACACTGAACTTCTCCCCAGGCTGAAAAACAGCACAGCATGTGGGAGTGAGCCTTTCAAGCTCTTTCGGGGCAGTAAGTTAAAAAGCTTTATCACTGTAAGTGAAAAAAAATAGGTATTTCTTAAGCCTACTGGCAGGTTAAATTGGGTCAGAGTTTTTTTAAAAAAGCTAACTTGGATCCTGTATACAAATCCCTCCCTTCCTCTCCGCCCTGCCTAAATAAAAGCAAACAAAAAACCAAACCTCAGCCTTTAAAATACTTAGGCAAAATTGCCTTGTGAGTATGTTTGACTTTTGCACCATCATTGATCCATTAAACCACCAAGCTGTTATAGATGCAGAGCATGGTATGAAAGAAGGCTGAGCAAATCATCCCACGTGGATCAATGCGCAGAAATTTCCCAAAGTGAGATTTCTTTTATTTGAAATGTACTTTTTCACTGAAATGAAAACATTCTGAGGAAAAAATATCTGTGTATTATTATTTATAAACTAAACAGGAGCAAACTTGGATTTACTTTCCAAGTCTTTGTTCTGAAACAAGACTTGGTTCTGAAATGTTGATTAAGTCAACACATAATCTAACATAGTATGTATGCAATATGATGTTTCATTTGACCAGGTGTACATTGGAAAAAAAAAAGTATCAGGAGAGACTGAAAATGTCCTGTGAAATTAAGCCAAATACTTAATAATAATTCCCTGTTCAAAAAAAAAAAATTTTTTTTTGTTGTTGCATTGCTAGGAACTGGAACATTAATTTAAAAATAGCTTTACTATAAATTCTCTAAATGATAGAAATAAATGTAAAATTTACATTTGCAGTTGACATAGCACTTGGCATAAGTCTAAATTGCAGACAGTTTTCCTGACTGTTTGGAGTGTAAAATAATGGAATAGTTGAGCTTGTGCTGTGAAAGTTGAGCAGATCTGAGCCTTGGCACCACAAGGGCTGTGGTGAAATTGCAGAAGTGCAGTGCACCAGGCACCTCTGTGTTCAGGTGTGAGACAGGCATGAGCTTGTCCTTACCTGTGAGATTTCCTTGCACAAGAGAGAGGCATGGGCACAGGGCAGGCAGGATCCAACCAGCCTCAGCTGAACAGGTGTGCAGCACCTGTGCTAAGATGTTCTTGAGCTGCCTATTTAACCCTAAAAGTCTGCTTTGGGGTCTCTAGGTGTTTGGAAGAATGATTAAGGTAATCTCAATGCATAAAAATTGAGAGCTTTGCAAAACCAGTCACGTCTTAGGTGTGCAATAGCTTCTAGATGGGTGTGGGGTTGTACAGAGCCATCAGAGAACAAGGCAGCAGCAGTTTTTAATGTTATAGAAACTTCATCTGGTGGCAGTGGGAGGGAAAGGCACTAAAACATCTGCTTATTCTTTGTCTGTCACTGCTCACCCCACACCATTTCCCTGTCTAGGCTGGCATGTGTTTTACAGTCCTACATACAATAAATGTAATTCTTGATTTTAAGGCTGGAAAGTCTCTTGCATCTGATATTCTTTTAAATAGAGCAAAACCTCTTTAAGAAAACCTGAAACAATTCATGACAAAAATAAAATTCCTGGATAATTTTGCTGTCATAACTACTGCTTTTTGTTGGAAGGAAAAAAAAAAGCAAAGGTCAGAAATAGAGATAGTCAAACTAATTTTGCTTTGTTTGTACAAAGGAGGAGACACTTTGCATGAAAATGGTCAGTCCTGATTTTTGCCTAGCGCATGTGAGCTTATGAGTCTTGACATTAGTTTTAGTTCCTGCTGGAGGGAAAACTTTCAGTCAGTTATGACTAGCTAATGCAGATTTGAGGAAATGGCACACACATTACGAAATGCTGAATTTTTTTTTCATTTATACAGAGCATATAAGAATTTTTTCGTGTCTCCCTCATCCATACCTGTGCCTGTCTCATACAACACTTCATAGTGACTGTTCTCTGCTCCCTTCTACATATCTTGATCTGTAAATGAGAATTAAGTGCCTTTCTCCTAAACTTTCATTTCCATGTACTTTCTCTCTTGTATTGAATGCATAAGCCATATATATACCACATAAATGTATATGCATACACATTTTATTGTATAATACAGTTAAGATTTGACTGAAAAGAGGTCTCACAAAGCCTGTAAAACTCCAATTCACACAAGAACAAGTCTCTCTTAAGAAATTCAGAGATGTTTAAGATATTGTGAAACCATGTCTGTGAGGAGAATGTAATTTTGTCTTTTGTTCATATCAAATATGTGGTGATATATCAAATTCAGTGGTGCACTAGAAAAAAAATAGCACTGAATCCTAGTTAAGTACTCCTGATGGAGATAAAGATTAAATATACAGGTTGAAACCTGAGTCCACCACCACTGTGTTGCTCTGCACTGGAGTTGACGTGTAATGGCATGTCCTGATGGAGACTTGAGGGAGCAAGAGAGATGGAGCAGTGGATGTTGTGAGGTGGAGAAAACACTCTGGAAAAGGGCTCAGGCAGGAATTCTTACTCCACAGTCTCAGTAAAGGCAGTACTTAGGTGGTTTAAGGACAACTTTATCCACAGCCTAAATCATCTCTAGCTTTTGAATTTTCAGCATCAGAGGTGCAAAAGCTGAACAGGTTTAAATATCTTCTAAAGAGAAGGCATGAATGGCCTTTTGTTAATCAGCACATTACTGTCCTCTACGTGTTTGCTGATGCACACATCCTCTCAGAACCTCCTCCCTACACCCTACTCATAATCTGAAATAACTTTTAAAAATGTCAGCCTTGGATTTATATTTGTTGATTCTGCCTGGCCCTAGTTACCATTTCCCAAATGAATCCAACTTAATCCTTATCTTGTATACAGTTTCTCCAGTGAGGGTGTGAGCATTGCTTCCTGCTGTACCTGAAAGTCAGAAGGAAACAATCAGCACCTGACTGTAGTTTAACTGCACAACATCTAAATATTGTGCAAACATACCAGGTTCTCATTTACTTGGCTGCCTTCTAAGGGATGTTGGAAAACTAGGCAAAATGCTTGTCTGCCTTCTAGTGTGTCAGAAGAAAAAATATTTTGGAGGTACAGGACCAATGGTTCTGTACCTTTTCCTTGCTGTGCTTTATCAATTCATCTTTCACAGTGCTTTAGAGGCTGCTTTTCCTTACTCATGTATTATACCTTGAAAGTTCTCACAGTGATGTTCTTTATAAAGAAATAGTGATGACTGTTATTAGCTATATAGTAAAAAGAAATTGTAGGTCTCAGTTAACTCTGTAAAACAAAATGAAGGAAAGCTTTCAGAGGTAAATCTGCAAGCAGAGAGATTGGCAACCCTGAAAAAGATTTGCAGCCAAATCTCTTTAGATTGAGGCAAGGCGCTCAGTGAAATTCTGGCAAATATCCACAGCTGAGCTGTGATTGAAAAAAGTACAAAAGAAAATAGAAAAGAAACCCATACCTGTTATTACAGACATGCAATTACAGATTTTATGATATTATAGATCAGTTTTAAGGTATGTTTCCGGCAAAATGCTTAGTTTTACTTTTTGGAGTAAGTTCCCCTTTATAAAACAAAATTGCTTTCTTATACAAACCAGAGCAGCTTTATGAATTTTAAATCACCCTAGCACATATAGCAAACTTTGGATGTTAGGCACAACTGGTTTGAATAAAAAATTTACTTCTCTTTTTTGTCCTTAAAATGTTACTTAGTCAAAAAGATATTTTAATAAATGCATAAAACATGTTCATCAAAATGTAAAATTAATAGAGTGCATATTTCCTTGCAGATACTTTTGTAATTGGTTTTGCCAAGGGTAGTTTAGTTCAGATGCAATCCCTGTTTGTTAACTGAGGGCCTATTCATTATATTTTATACGATTTCATGTATTTTCTATATCATGTATTATTCATACCCTAAAACTTTAATTTTGGCCTTATTATAGAAGGGTTTTATTTATTGCTATATGCAATCTAGACTCATATCAAGAAGGACAAGCGTAACTTGCAGGAACAAAAACCATGAACTTGACCTCGCAGGGATGTATCATTTTCCAGCTGCTTGAGCTGGGCCAGAATAAAAAAACTTTGTATGCAAATATTGTGTTCTTCATAAACATTCAGAACCAAACTCTGGGTGCCACTCTGGGGGTTTTGTTGTTCGAGGCTTTACCTCTGGCTTGGTTTGCTCATTCTTGTACAGTGTGCAGAACTCCAGCTCCGCAGTGGGACATAGGAGGGTCAGTGAGACTCCTCATGACATACTCATGAGGAGAAATCTCTTCTGGGAACGGAATCCAACCCAGTCTTGGCTAAAGGTAGGCATTTAGGGATGCTGTTCAGGAAGCCAGCCCTGGGAGTACAGCATACCAGAGAAATTTTGCTTATCAAACACGTGGTGGTCTAGACACAAGGGAAAAAAAAGAGACCAGTACTACAGAGCACTAGAGGTATATCTCCTCGTCTAAAGGAAGAAGATTTTTTTTTTCTCTTAAGGAAGAAATAGCTAGAAAGACTAGAGAGGACTGTTTTCAAGTATAACCAGAAAACCTTACAGCCTGGTAAGACTAATTTTCTCTTTTCTTATTTGAAATACTCTCACATTTCACAACTGCACCACACAACCTGTGCAACAATAACCCAGAGATCTGTTATAAAATGGTTCATGTATATGAATTCCTACTTTCTTTCCAGGAGTTCTGATAGCTGCCAGTCAAAGTTACCTCAGGCAATGCCTGGCTGGGCTCAGTGAGTTCCCACCTTTCCTAGGACAGACATAACCAGAGAGAAAAATGTATTCAAACTGTGGATATAGAAGCCTCCTTTTACTGACAAGTGGGCACCTATATTAAAATTACAGAATTAAAGAATGATGAATCATAGTATCATTGAATTGGAAGAGGCCTTAAAGATTATTTATTTCCAACCCCTTGCTCTGGGTAGGGACAGCTTACTTAGACTAGGTGGCTCAAAATCTGAAAATCTCTAGGATCAGATGGACCCTGTAATTGCAAGCAAAAGAACTGGTGAAAATTAAAGTAACTGTAACAAAGTTTGAGTTTACAAGGGTTAACTGTTTAGCTTTGGTAAGTTTGAAATTATTTTCCTGCATATACATAAGGAGACTCACCTTTCATATTTTTGCTTTTAGAATCTTCTGTTGATGTTACTGCTGAAAGTTGCAGCCAAAAGGAGAAAAAGAACATTGTAAAAGTGTCTCAGAGCAACATGGTCTTCTGTCACACCATGATTTGAGTCTGCATGGCTCTAAGCTTTAAAGCTTGAAGGGAATAGCAGGACATCAGTAAGTCCTGCTCTCTAATTAAACACTGATGACTCTGCCCAGAATTTTATTTAAAAAAAATAATGTTTGCAACAACAAATTGATAGCAAGGAAATTGTGTTTGTTTTCCCAGTTGGTTCAGAACATGCCAGTGGATTCAGTACAGGTTTATAGATTCTTTTCCTGGTTTTGTTCATAGTCTTGAGAGACTTACCACCAAAATCTGACTTTATATTCATATATCCGCAGTAAGCTGCATATATCAAGGAACCGGGTTCTGTGTGTTCTCTCTGCCTACAAAGAGTTCATCTTCCTCTACACAGAGCAGAAATGTAGCTTGAGTTAACTTTTTTAAGTCAAAAGATGTTTTGAAAGCCCAGGGCTCTTTAGGTTAGCTATACTTACATTTTCACATTTTATCTCCCTTACTGCATAAATCTGCTTTTAAATATATATAAATAAGCCAGCTATCAATGCCTCAGTCTAGTTCATCTATCCTATTCTATCTTATTGTCTGCAGTCAGTCTACATTTTGCTGAAGACCAGTCCAGACTCATAAGCAACATCAGGCTTGTTCATCTTTTAGATAGGTGATGTTTAATGAATGCTTATAATTAATTACACTGTTAATCACATGGGAGGGAATTTTCTGCCTCTTGTGAAGATTGGATTAAAGGGGAAGCAACTGCTAGTCCCTCCCAAAATACAAAATAAAATACAGGCTGTTACAGAAGTTGACCTTATGCAGAGATGTGACAGCTGTATGTGGTGTTTAATGGACAGCTGGCTTGCTCTTGCACCCAATTACAGCTTTCTCTTACAGCTGTGTTTGTATATTGCACATCCTTCTGTTCCCTTCAAGGGCTGGAGACAGTGATGATTAACCTGATAGCACTCACTCCGGTATCCAGGAGGGAAGAGTGTCTGTGGGAACACCTGGGAGTACAGCTTCCTGGAAGAGGCACAGCTTAGTTACATGGTTGGTTTGGACTAACATTAGAGGTAGATGTCTAAGTAAAAAGACACTGATCAGAGGCCACAGAAAAATCATAATATTTCAGTGGCAGAACAGAAGCTTTGGCATCGCGTAGCAAAAGACTGAAATACCAATTAGCTTCTTTGCACATGCCCAAAAGTTATTTTGCCAATTATACCCCAAACCAACAAGAATTTCTGTGTGTCAAATTCAAAACAAGACCTTTTGAAGGCAATGGGAAACTGTAACGTGTCCCAGGGGTTACTTATATAAGGTGGAACTTGATTAAGGGTGTTTATTCTGGCCATGTCAAAGAGGATAAAGAATATTTGAGATACTTTCCCCTATTCCTTAAAGATAATTAGATTTTTAAAAAACCCCAAAACACAAAAACTAAAAAATCCCCTCATTCTTTATAACAAACATTTACTTAGAAACCTAAGAGTCTCTGGAGAGATGAATGCTTTTCTGTGACAATCTCTTCAATGTTATCAAGTCAAACTCAACCAATTTTTCAGCACTCGTATTTAGCTTTGAATAACAACTACTCCTGCCTCTTATATGAAAAAATCCAGTGTGTTTGAGAGTGTGTCTTTTGCTCTAAGTTTCTTAGTTGGCCAAAAGTAGATACCTACTCCATAATACTGAAGTTGCACTTACCAACAAGAAATACACTCTCCTCATTGTAAGAATTTCTCATGACAATCTTTATTGCTACTTGCATTCAAAATTTTAAGGCTTAAAGTTAATTTTTTTTTTTTTTGCACTTGGCTGAGTCTTGCAAACAATTTGCATATAATCAATGTTACACAACAAAATTATTGAGTGGCAAGGCACAGAGTTCACTGGCACAAGTTCTTGGATGTCAGAACACTTTGATGAGATGCTGGTAAGAGACATCTAGGGCTTACCTGGAATGTGAGATATGTGACATTAATTTGGTAGGGCCCTGTGCTATTCTGCACAAATTTCTTGAATCATTTCATGACACTATGAAAAATGTATTTAAAATGTTGTTTTCCTGGAAAAAGAAAATCAGTACTTGATTCAAGGAAGAGAAATACAAAATAAAAAAAATCACCCCCTGCGTGCTTTTTTCGTGCTGGAATTATTAGAATCTTAACCTACTTACAGAAATAAATAAAAAAAAGTAATTTCTTCTTTTTTTTTTTTTTTTAAGAGCAGTATTTTTATTTGACATTGTCGACTTCTGTCTGTACAATGACATGTGGATGGATATGTGTCAGCCCAGGGGATATTTTTCCAGTAACACAGTGTTCTGAATAAGTTATTCATGAACAGATGAGCAAGTTTCATTATCTTCCTGTTTGATTGAGAAAACAACTTCAGCAACTTACATTTTCCTTTAACTTTGTATGCCGAACATTGTCAGACTAACCAGAGATTTGAATGAACTTTCTATCTGAGGTAAATCCTAAACCAAATCTGACATGGCTTAAACAAGTTTAGTGAGCAAACACTTACTGAGGAAATGAACAAAGAGAAGAAAGAGGAGATCATGCTGCATGTTTTGCAAGAAAATCCTGAGGCATTGGGACCATGTCACTTCTTTTTCTCCTTTTCTATTTAGAAGGGCTGGCATTTGCAGACTTGCTTAAGAAGTGCATTTCAAAGGATGAGGAAAGTGAAAGCATATGAGTGGTTAGTAGGTGACTAGAAGGTAGCCAAACCAGAGGACATGAAAAGCTGACTTTGAGTCCCAAGGATGGGCATTCATACTCCTCACTCTTAAGTGCTGCTGTAAGGATGGAATAACAAACTAACTAAGTCCTTCAATATAAGCTTTCATTGCCAGCAAGTGACTTTCGTATGCCCACTGTGAGCAATGTTTCTGTCTTTTTTTCTGTCCACCAGTGATGGAAAATAAATTTCACTGGTGGGAGTCCTTCTATTTTATTTTCAGGAAAGGGGATTTTGTTCCTTGGCACAGATAAGTCTACAGATCACCTTGAACTACAATTATATGTTCAGTTAGGTTGGTTTTTTTTTCTCTCTTTCTGTATTCATTATTTTAAACAGAATGAGGCTTGATTTTAACAGGCCTAAATAGAATAAAAATTCAACTTTCAAAACCTATTTATCTTCCCCATCTCTTCCCCTGCACAGGAAATTCTTATTATGTAGCTTAATCAGAAACATATTTCTGGGATGGGAATGTACAAGACATAATTTTAGCCAGCTGAGGAACAGAGACAGACTTCTTTGGAAACCTACTATCTGATGAAACAACAAAGGTTTGGGTATGAATTATTCAAGACCACAGTCAAACTATTTGGGAACCCTGATATGGGGCTTGAAGGAAACAAGCCTGGAATCCGTTTAGTGAATTTCTCCAGCTTGGGTCTCTTGAGGCTTGATGAGTTCCCCACATGGGAGTAAGAGAGATGCACATTTTTGTCATCTTGGGAATGGGATGAGAGGCGGAATTATCATTAATGATGTGCCAGTGTTGTCACCAGTAATGCATGTCTACAGGGAGGGTTGTGTCACGGTAGTGTTGATTCTACATGGTTGCATCTACCATGAAAACTGAATTTGATTGACACACTGTCTGTACTTTGAGTCAAGCATATATAAAGAGTAATGGTGCCTGGACATCCCTTGGGATGAGGAAAATACTCTTGTGGGGGTGTGTGCCCATCTATCAGATTTTTCAGTGCAAATTCCGAGTTTCTAAGGGAAGCAAACAGTTTCTGTGGAAAACACTTTTTTTTCAAAAGTATATTTTTTAATGGTAGAGGAATGAGGAAATATCTCCCTATAAAAATTAAACTATTAGATTTATAACTAATCAATGAAACTCTAAACCTTTCAGAGTTCTGGGATCAGCAGCTGAACTCACTCTTTTTCCACACAGAGCTCCATGAAATCATATATCTTTGCATGATCTAGGCTAAAATGAACAGTTATAACTCAGTAATAAATCCATCATTTGTATTAATACTTGTATTAATTATGTATTAATAATTGTTTCACAAAATAAATAGCTGTTTTATGAAAATATCATATAAAAAGGTTTATTATCACAGGTTAGAAACTGGGTATCAGTCATTTGAACTGTAACCATGTTAACATGCCAGAAAGAGGAACAAGTAAAGCCATATTTGATTTAGTTACTACCTAAGGTCATATCAAGATTATCACACTCACTCCTGTAATAAGTAACTCAACCTTCATCTCAAAATGAGTACTCTCAAAATGAGTAACTTTGTTGCATACAAAGATATTGTCCATCTGCAGTGATATTACCAATTCACAAATTATTTGCTAACAAATCTTTTAATCTTTTGAACAGTCCTGTTTGTTTGTCTGGGTTTTGGGGGGGTTTTGTTTGCCTTTTATTTTTTTTTAATTTTATTTTTATTTTTACAGATATTCCAGGTCTCTACTTCTTCTATTAGCCTGAGCTTACGGACCCAACAGCAAGAGAGAATCATCAGTACACAAAACTGGGACATGAAAACTTAAAACAGGACTAAGACCTGTCTGAAGTGTGTTTAAGCCAATTTAAATCACTTCAGGCAAAGAAAGTAAAAGCAATATTGCCCCAAGATCTCTAACACTGAGTTTCTTATTTTTTTTTTAGGTCTTGCTAAGATACAAAGACAAAATTATTGCTAAAATAACTATTTCAGAATGTTAACAGCCAAAAAATTTGGGTCATGATGAGCTCAGAAGTGGCTGAAAGAGGCAATTGTGGCCATAATTCTCTGAATGGACTCAACCTCTTTGTCCTTTGAATGATCTCAATTGCATTGCTGGAACTCCTGCCCTACTCTCATGGTCCTGCTTACATAGGTTCATATTTGGTTTGATCTCAGATCTTCTCTTGAGCTTCTCAGGTGTGTGTAAACACTTAGATACCTTGTAATGTAATTTTTTAACAGTGATTTATGGTATTTATTAAGTGTCAACAGGAATGGTCAGACCACTTATAAATGTGGATGAGCCTAATCTAAACCTCAATGAGGTACAGGCTCAAGAAACCAGGCTGTACTACAGAGAGGTTTTGATATTCCATGATGTTTTCTATGCTGAATCAGCTGCTATTGACAACAATCCCTGTGTAACTTAAAAGTCACTGTCCTCCAGAAAGTCAGTATGATTTGACTTCTTTTGCCTTTTCTGAAAATTAAACATATTCTTCCAAGACACTCAGGCACTGGAGAAAGTATTCCATGCCTACTAATTTTACAGACAGTTTCATGGAAATGATAATTATATAGTGAAAAATTAATTACAACAACTATGCTTTCATGTTAAAAAAAGACACTGTATTAAGAATGCTACTTGAAAACAGTACAGAATTTCATTAAAATATTTTGGCTTTGAATTAAAAGAGAGGAACAACAGTGTTCTAACTTCTGGCACTTAAAACACGTGAACATTTGCACAGCTACTAATACGTATAGCAGCATTTACATTTGAATACTTGGCTGTGTCAAAGTTGTAACTTGTACAGAGAGCACAGCAAAAAAAAAAAAGAAAAAAGAAATTCTCAGTTTCATAATTTGGAAATTAATTTTTGTTTGTAAAAGCAATGTTATAAACATTGTCTGAGCTGATGTCCCTGTGTTCTAGGGTGACTTTATGATGCTTGTGTCCCCAGTCATCTGTTCTGTTTATGCTGGACACTAAGTTCTGCATTTTTAAGATGGGCTCAGAGAGTTAGGGGGGTAAAAGAAACACGCAATTTGTTTTCAGAAAGTGCACTCGCTCCTCTGCATTCCTTCTCTGCAGCACAGACAGAGGGAGAGAGCTCTCTCTCTTTTTTTTTTCTTCTTTTTTTTCTTCTTTTCTTTTTCTTTTTTCTTCTTTTTTCTTTTTCTTTTTTCTTCTTTTTTTCTTCTTTTTCTTCTTTTTCTTTTTTCTTTTCTTCTTTTTTCTTCTTTTTTCTTTTTTTTTTTTTTTTCCCTCTTAGCTGAGACCAGATGGGTTTTTTTGGAACTGTTCAGCTGTTGTTCAGTTTGGGAACACCAGGATTATCGTCTGGGGGCTCTCTAAGCTGCGCTGCAGCCGGGACATCGGACCCGAGCCCCGGAGAGACTGAGAGAAACCTGAGGCCACAACCAGGAAAAGGACTTCCTCTCCGACCCACAGATTGGCTTTCTGAATTTGCCCTCTCCTCTGAACAATGTTCCATTGTTTAATACTATTCATTTTATTTGTGTTTGTGAGTATTTTGCTGTAAAATAAACAGGTTTTTTTTCCACTGTTCTCCAAAGAAATCTTTTCTGAACCTATAGGGAGGAGGGTCCACTTAAATTTTCTTTCTAGAGGGACCTCATTCGGAGGTTTCCACCCAAATTTTCCCTAAACCAGGAGACTCTGGGAGTTAAATCCTTTTGTTTTCCTTTTTATCAAGGGTGGATCACATCAACCAATTAAAAAAAAAAATAGTTTGCTTATCTAAAGGAAAATTTTGTCATTAAATGTATTATGAAATGGTTTATCTTCTTTTTAACTTTAAATTTTTAAAGCTAGAAACATTATGAATTACCCATGCAGGTTTATGTTTCCTAAACCTTTTCCTTTTGGGGGGTTATTTTGGTGCTTTGTGGTTTTTTTGTTAGATTTCCTTTTTTTTTTTTTTTTCCCTTTTTTTCTTTTGTCTGGAAATGAGGAAATGTGAATTTCTGCTTGTTTGCTTTTCTGATTTTGAAACTCTAATAGCCACGATAGTTTCATAGCCTCTGGAAAATGTTAGTAGTTTTTCCTTTAAATTTATGTTAGAATAGATTTAGCCTGAGGGAAATTCTGAATATTGTAGCTAGTTTAAGTACCTTGGGAACTGCTCCTTTATGGTATGTGTGCAAGACAGGTATAGAGTTACAGAAATGAGTCATGGGTCTTTGAGGGGGGAAGATCATATTGTGGAAAATATCTGCACTGAAAGATGGGAATGCAAAGGAAGAAATTCTCTATGTAAGAGAAGTACAATTAAAAAAACCAAACCTCAAGAGCCCAACTTAGCGAAGGTTCGTTTTAAAAATACAATCTTGAGAAATCATAGGCTGAGAAGACAAAGTATATTGAAATCCTACTTTCCCCCTTTTTGTTCGTGCTCTTATCACAGCTTTTGTAATAACCTGCCTCAGACTGTGAAAACTCAAGTTCAGAACGAGCTTTCCAATTTACACCATATATATTATAGAGCACAGTGTATTCACAGAGGCCACATTCATGAAGACTGAGTTTTGGGGTCATTGTGTCAAATCTTGACTGAAACCATTCCACACCATGATACATTTAATGAGTATTTTCACTTACATCACAGGCTACAGGAATCACAGAATCATAGAATGTTAAAAGTTAGAATGAACCTTGAATACATCTCCCAGTAGAGCAGATTGCTCAATGCCCCATCCAACCTGGCCTTGAACACTTCCAGGGACAGGACAACCACAGTCTTTCTGGGCAACCTGTTCTAGTATCTAACCACCTTCACAATAAAACATTTCCCCCTAATATCCAGCCTGCATTTCCCCTTTCCCTTTGTACCCATTATTTTACACTCTACTGAGCAGGTCTTTGAAGAGGCAAAAGTCTGATCTCCTGAAGCCCAGGGCAGTGAGCTTGCTGTGTGCCTTCCTCAGCACCCTGGGGATGTCCAACCCCACCATCTCATGGTCCCTGCAGCCAAGGCTGCCTTGGAGCACTGCGTTCCCCACCTGCTCCTCCGTGGTGGTGAGCACAAGAGAATGATAAGCACAATTGTTGTATTCCTCTGGGGAATGGTTTTTCCCCAGAAGCCCCCTAAAGCCTGTAACCATTAGTTTGACCTGTCCTACCCTTATCTCTAACCTATGGCTGAGTGCCAGCTATCTGTCCTGAGACAGAGAGTCTAGATAAACCCGTGCCCCTTCCTCTTTCGCCCTCTCTTTGCCCTGGGACCCCTTGGAGAATGAAGCCTTGGAATAACCCTGAGGTAAGAGCCTCTTTTAATCTTTTATCCTATACCCTGATGTATCTTCCCCCAAAGCTCCCCAGAAGACTGAGCTAGGGGGACGGCAGGGGGGAGTACATCACACAATATTACAAGGGAATGGTGAACACAATAAGAATGATGTTAAAGCTCGACATTCCTGACAACGGATGAATTTCTTGCTCGTTTAATTTTTCTGTTGTCCTGAACAGTCCCTTGGTGTAACTGTTCAAGAATTGTTCAGCTCCAGAGCTGCCTTGGCTACGAACACCTTCACATACATCTGCCAGGGCAAGCAAGTCACAAGGCCCACTGTGGGCTAAACAAGGATGTCAGGAAGCAGGAAAATCTGCCAGCAGCTTTTCCTTACATATTATCCTTTAAGCTATTTTAAATGGCATCCCCCATCTTCTATAATTAGAGCAGCCTGAATCTTTTCATGTCCAGCTGAAATTCAACCTTTCTGTACTGCACCATGTGGTGGTTCAGGCACCCTCTTTCCAAACTGGAGGTAGCCATGGGCCTTAGTGCTTTACCTTCTTGTTTCTTGCCTCACCTGCATCAGCTGCTGAGCAGTGAGTCCCAAGGACCTTGTGAGTAATAACAGTAGAAGGAAGGGTTACTCTTTATGGTTTAAGCTTTCCACAGCTTAAACACTACATGAGCTACAACTAAATGAGTTTTACTATCTTTATTTTAATTATGTGCAATTAAATGGTCTATCAGAATTCCCTACAGTGTTTCTTCAAGTAATTCTCCCCAGTTAGTGTAATGATTTTACTGACTTTCTGGAGAGCAAAACTAAAAAATAAAGAACCTAAGCAAAAGAACAAATAAATAAATAAGCCTAGTCTGAGATATAACCTTTTCTTGATGCATATCAAAAAATAGAAATAATTGTTTTAAAATTATTAAAAATTTATTAAATTTTAGTTCTTTTAGTGAATAAATTATTGGTGTAGTTACCAGTGGTAATCTCTTTACTCCATATTGTTCCACTGAATGTAGAAATATTGCAACAAATTATGAAGAAAGGTTGATCTATTGACAGATTTTTGTTTGAAGTTCCACCTGTTTGAATACCCTCAAGCTATCCCGACCCAATATAATAAGACTGAACTGAAGGAATTCCTTAAAATAGGAAATGAATGTTAGTTTAACTAGGATCTCTGGAACTGACCAGAAAGTCATCACTTATTGTATGTCAACAGAAGAGAGACACAAAATGTGAACCAACCTATAGGAAATATCTGTAATCCAGGTGAGGAATAAGGTATAAGGTTTAAGCAAATGCTGTTCCTGTGACACAACAAGAACAATGCATCCCCAACATGTGGAACCTGCCCCTCTGTCCTTGACTGTGTAGAGAGAGAGAAAGCAGGACTGTCACCTTTTCACCAAGGCACTTTACCTGGGTTCTCTGTGCCCCAAATCAACTCACCAGAACTTTCCTTTTTGCCCAAGGAATAAAGCACAAGCAGGGTGCTATGGCAGCTCAAAGAGCTCCCAAGACCCTCCCTCCAAGCAACTTTATGTAAATCTGAGCCCAGGGTACTATAATTTAGCCTAAATTCTGAGCTTTTTTAACATGCTGAACCTGGTGTCATTTGGGAAAAATGCAGTGTCATATTCATCCACTGTGCATTGATAGAAACTGATAGGCATGCATTAGTCTTGACAGCAAGCTCTGAATAACTGAGAGCTGTGTACAAAAAAGTTGGATCCTTGCCACAGATTAAATAGATACTGTGCATAGATTGATAGGTACAGATTTTCCTTTTGAGGAACAAAAAAGGACAACAAAAAGATGGCTTACCCAAGAACCGTATGTGGGATGAATCGGTGACAGAAGCCAGCTTAAAGTAAAAAATAAAAGCCCAACATACAACTTTGAAAGTTCCCATGTTTGTACATGCCAAATCCTGACATCTTTCCCTTGAAAGGTTGATTCATTTTATAACACATCTCTTCACAATATCTCTGCACTTTTAGGAATACTGATGAGGTGTCTGAGAGTTAAAACAAAAGCAGTGGGCCTGTAAATATTTTTCAGATTATTTTTACGTGTCAGAGGGATGGCTGGGATAATGCTATTAAAGAAAACAACAACTAAATCAGTTATAGACAAAAACTGCAATTTTGATTTTATAAAGACAAATTCTGACCTGGGTGAAATCAATAAATGAGAAAATGTGATGTTTCTGAAACACTGGCTTGCTCTCTGGGTACAGTGGAACCCACAAAGACAGGGGGAAATCCTCCCTTGGCAGTGCTGAGCAATAACTGAGCAAATATTTGATCCTGTTTGGCCATCTTCTTTTGAAGTGTGATGTGCAAGGCACTCTACCCTCAAACCTGAAGACTTCTCGTCTTCCAAAATGTCCAGAAACTGCTTTATCTCACCCCAGTTCCATATGTTGAGTTGATGGCACAAGGTTTTTCTCACTTTTCACACATTTATGCATTTATGTTTGATTTGTTGCAGGCACCTTACTCCCATTACAAACCACTGCAAAGTCACACTGAGTGGAAATAGAGGCAAGCACTAACATCTGCCTGTATTCTTCCATGTAGCTGATGGTGTAAGGGCACAAGCCTTACATGCTGGGAGATGAAAAACGTGACGTGGCACTCTTGGCAGTGTATCCTCACAGGAAATGTGCCAAGTCAGCTTCTGTGCCAACTGATGCCCCCATAAGTGAAATAAAAAGGAAGCACATGACGAGGGTGTTGGGAACAAGCACAGGAGGCTCATAGGAGGTTTCTGTCTGTTTTTGCTCTGGGTGCAGGGTGGTGCTCTCCCTGCATCCATTGCATTTTCCATCTCTTGTGTTCCAAGAGCGGATGGAACAGCCAGTGCCAGAGCACACATGCCCTGTTTGTGTTTGTGTTCGTGTTTGTGTTGTGTTTGTGGCACAGTGAACGTGCCACGCTGGAACAACAGCCCTGAAAGCTCCCTGGGAACTCTGTGTGTGCTGAGGAATGCTGCAACTCCGAGCTGTGGAGGGGAAGGAACGTAGCCTACAGTGACTGCTCTGCAAACCATCTGTGGGACATTCCCTCATGGTCCTCAAGGAGCTAATTGATTGCATGACATTCCTCGCCTTTGTTTCTCACTGGGGGAAATAAAAGGAATGGAAAGAATAAATAACGTGAGGCATAAAAGTGGACTGACATCCAAAAAACATGTGGCACTAAAACACTGGGAAACATCCTCATTAAATGTATGGCAATGCATTTTTATGCCCTGTGGATTTGACCCATCATATTTATGATAGAGAGTGTGATAATTTTATTTCCCAGATATGGGATTGCTGCAGCTGCTCTGACATCATCCTACTGTCAGAGCTCCCAAGAGTTTTAAACAGTGACTGTGGCTTTGAGGAGCACATGAATAAATCTCGTGGGCTGACACCAGCACCAGGCCTGTAGCTTGCCTGCAGCAACAGCCTCCAGGGAGGCTGAGTGTTCCTCCAGGGAGGCTGAGATTTTGGGAGGGATTCCTTTTCTCTGGAAAGATCTCCTGGGTTAGAAATAGTCTGGATTGCTTCTGTTAATGATTTTGTCTCCCAGGTATGGCTGAGATTAAGTGTTAGTCATACCTCAGCAATGTCCAATAATCAGTAGCTTAACCAATAAGCTTAGGCTATGGGATGCACAGTTTTAATTTAATTGCACATCCTTAATTGAGTTTGTATTTGTAATCACAACTCTAAATCTTAACAGACATATTTTTGGTAACAAACCATTTTCTTTCCTGAAGGAAGTTCTCTAAGAGATCCAAAAGTAGGTATCCTTATTAATTTGAAAATGAAGGATGGGTAGTGAAAGATAGTTTTTCTATTTCATTGTTATTATTATTTGTTCAGTATTATATATTGAGATGCAATCTAACCCCCAGAGCTGCTACAAAACTTCATTCCTTTTATATATTTTGTTTGTATTCAATTAGATATGCATGATAGCTAAACGATTTGTAAGCAAAGTATTTATGTAAGTCTATATCCATATTTTTGTTCAAGTTTGAAAGAAATAAAAATTAAGTCAAGACTCAGATGACTATTTTAATTTTATTATTGTTTTTAATTAAACCTGTGTAATTTTTTTCTAGTTTTCCAAAGATAAAGAGGCGCATATTTTGTGACTTAAGACTCTTTATGAATACTGTTTCTAATAAAGGTCTAGGATTTACAGATCCACCCAGCTTTGGTGCATGAAGTGCTGTCTTGGGTTATGGAAGCAAAAATGTGTATTCTATTTCATCTGCTGAAAGCAGTTGGGGAAATGTTTTTCTTTATCTCTTGTAACTCTGGGCGGAGGGGGGTGGATGCCTTCTGATAATGGACCAGCTGTTAAAACCAGGTGGGGCAGTGTTTTCTTATCTCTTTCACCACCTGTCCTCCCTCCAGGGGGATATTTTCTGCTGATGGGCCATTAAGGCTCACTAAGAGCACAACATATTCTATCATCCCCATTGTGAGATGCTCCGCCCAGTGGGGGGAGCCAACCATTCCTACCTGGATAAAAACTGATACACAGGAGCACAAGTTATCTGGCTCCACTGGATTCTCGGAGGAAGACTGGACCCTTCTCACCATCACCAGATCCTTCTCTCTCAGGATCATCTCTGCTCCAACAGAACCACATCTGCTATTCCAGGAGGACTCACTTTGGGACTGCTTCAAACACCCTGACCAACAGCGTGTTAGGTTGTATTGTTCCATTTATTTTATTTTACCTTTTTTTCCTCTCTTCTCCTATTAAACTGTATCTCTGACTGGGAATCTCACTGGTTTTGCTTTCAAACCAGCACAAGTGATGTTTGAAGCATCTGAAATCACGTTTGAACTCCATGGCGTGCTGAATACGCAAAAAAGTTTGTTAATTGCTGTCCTCATTAGAAGTAAATTGTTAATCTAGAAATAACATCATCTTGCCAAGCTGAAACCTTGGCCTTAGTGACACATATGAGGAAGGGAATTGGTACTGAAACCCCAGACTACAATGTTATGAGTTGTGCTAAGATTTTTAAGTGCATGGAAACAAAAGTTCAAAGATGGACCCACCCAAACTGAATCAGATTTAAGCATCTCTGACAGGTCAAGGTCCCGCTGTGTTTTCTAGGTACTGTTGTGATTTAAGGAGAATCAGTGCTGAAACTGATCATGATGAACTTGGCAACACAGTAATGACCACAAAGTAGCTTTCAAATTTACAAATGGCCCATGTTTGTAGTATGTCACCTCAGAAATTTCAATACTGCTATGATCATTCCTTACAAATGTGAAAAAACCCATAAAAGGTTTTCCCTAATAAAAGGATTTTATTTACCTAAGGTTTATCTTAGGAAGTTATACTTATTCAGGATATTGTAAATGTGGCACTGATTGCCTTTTTTTTGGAAGAATTAAGTAATAGATATTGTCTTAAGAAACGATGTCATGGGAGGAGGTTATTTTTAATTTTTTTCACCCAGTCTTCTGATTTGATACTTCTTCTCTTTGTGTAATGAACCTGCTGTTCCTGTAAATATTGACAAGTAACTCTCCTGCTGCTTTTTTTTGGTTAAAAAAATCTGGTTGAGTTTGTCACTGTCCTATTTTCCCAGTGCCAGCATCTACAGGTGTCAAATGCATCCAAACCACTGCTATAAATGACAATGTAGATCTTGAGTCAAGGAGGACTAGAGTTACTTGTGAAACACCAAACTTAATGTGGGAGAACTGGTAAAGATTTTCTAGGTGACTGAAAAAACATCTCCTTAAGAAATTCAGTGATGGATGAACTTTGTGCAAGAATCTAATAAAAAAAAAAAAAAAAAAAGACGTGGGGGAAAGTACAAGTTTAAATTAGCTATCTTGGAGAAAACCATTCTTGTAGAAGTGAAATTAAACTCACTGGTAGGAGAAGCAATGAGCAACCAGGGCTAGTGGAGAGTAACCACTACACTTCCTTTCCTAGACAAGAACCAGAGCCTCACCAAGAACCAGGGAACAAATCCTTTGTTCCTTGCTACTGTGAGCAGCCTTCCTCTGGTGGCATTCCCAGCCCCAGCTGCTTCCTGTCGGGGGCTTACTGTGGGAACCAAGTGCCTTTGATCCCACCAGCCCATGTGCTGGCCTCCCACCACAGCTCTGGTTCTCTGTATTCCCTGCTTTCCTACACCACCCACCAGGATTCCTCCCACTTCCTCACAAGCCTGATAATTTTAGCCTTTCACAGAATATGTAGCACCCACCTACAATCACACAATTACCTTATTCTCTCCCCACCCTACCTGGTTTCTTTTCTTTCTTATTATCATTCAGCTCTTACCAGATGACAATTAAATAATCTTTTTTTGCAATCCAGATGTCCAATGAAACATCAGCCAGCCACAGCTGACAGAAATTGGCAAAGAGATAGCCTTCCTACGTGGGGTGGCTGAAGGAAAGCTTGGATTAATGAGAACGGTCTTCTCTATCAAACTGAGATCATGACAGTTTGCAAAAAGCCTAGAAATAGTTTATTTCTGCTGATGTTGATAAATAGTTGATCAGGCCATGAAACACAGCAGAGAACTAAATTTTCTGGTCTACAGAGACTGGAATAAAGGGTAAAAACCTCACCAACATAATTTGTGTTATTATAGCTGGGGAAACCCATGACGATCACCACTTAATGACTTGCAGACCCTAGATGTTTGGGGTGACATTTTATTTTTGGTGATGGCTTGTGACCCTTCATCCCTAGGGCAATAATGTTGGATATGGATATGATAAGAATGCATATGGACCTCTTGCCCTTTATAAAAATAAAATACCATTTGCATATCAAGATAAATTTTTGATTGCCTGTATTAAAACACTCGGGAAGGAAATCATGCCTTCTAGATATTTTCACATTGGGGATCTCAGGTCTGCTCAATTCTTGGTTTGTGAAATAAAATACCCACACAATGTAATAATAATTCCACATTGCTCTTTTCCCCCTTGGCGTGTCCAATTTAACATTCTGTGTCTATAGAGGTGCTGATGTCAACTGAGCTTGATCTTTTCCAAGCACTGGTTTCTCTGCTTCCTGTTCCACTCTACATAAATCTCCAAAACACATTCATCTCTTAAGCAGGATCCTTGAATTATAAACATTTAATAATGAGAAACCCAAAAGAACTGAAGGTGAATCTTTCTAATGAAAGAGATTTTTTTTTTTTATTAGCTTTAGTATTGTACACATCTTGATTATGCACCTGTAGCCATATGGCCATTCCCAAGCACTTTGGATTATAATTATTGTGGCACTTTTTGTGGGTATCTTGTTGTGTGGCAATTTTAATATAAATAGGATACCTTTTCTTCTGCACAGAAGGTGTATTTCTCCTTGGAATTGTGCTGGAGTATCACAGGAATCTCCAAGGTGAGCTACACGAAAAAGACACGGATTTGAAGGGTATGATTTGTTTTTGTGGAAGAGATCCCAAATTTTTTTTTTTTTTTTTCTGTGTCTGTCTTTATAGTAATGGGAACACTGGTTTAGGACACTGTCTGTACACAAACACAGCAGTTGGGACAACTCCTAGTAAAACATCCAAGAGGGATTCAGATTTCCGTAACTTTCAATCTATCTCTCAAATTCACCAAGAAACCAAGATAAAAAGTATTACAAGGAAGCTTTTTGGGACAGAGTTATTCAACTATGCAGGTGAATAACTCTGTTCACACTCCTCTTGCCCACTCTCCAAGAGGGAATCCAAGAGCAACCAGAAGGCTCCTCTGTTTGCTGCCTGTGGCACGGGCAGCCAGCCTTACCTTGTGCTTTGGTCCTCCTGAGCAGGCACTGGAGAAAGCCCTGCAAGCTCAAAATAATTCTGCTGAAGAATACACCTGATTCTCTGTGACAGCCTACAAGACACAGGGGTCAGGTTCCCCGACTGTTCAGTGAGGGAGGGGAGTGGAAAATAACTCTGTCCATCTGTCAGCCTCACTGGAACCATCTGAGAAACCTTGCGGATTGCTTCCCCTTTGTCCTTCTCTAACAGGGTTTCCCATGGGAAAAGGAAAATCTGGCCCAAAGTCCATGGATAACTTTTTTTCCATCAACTTTGCTGGTTTTCATTATCTGGTAATTGATAATAAACACCTAATAAAAGTTTTTCACATTCTTTCACAATTTCTTTGCCAAAGCAGAAAAGAGCAGAAAACTTAATAGTGAAGGGATAGGACGTTGGAAGGGGATTTTTTTTATATATATAAACAAAGACTGCTTCCATATAAGGATAAGAAGATTAAATTTTCTTTAATAGCTGGGAAAAGGCTTGCTTGCTTTAAATAACTATAGAAACTTCCTTTGTGGTGCAGCATTCCAGAGTGAGGCCACATAATCTCTTGGTGCATGTAAATTGCTGTGTGAATTATGTTCCAGTTATGAATTTAGAACTTAACTGTGACTGACTCTAAAGGGAGGAAAAACTCTCACTTCACACAGCTATGGAAGAATTACCAGGACCTTTAGCACTGGAGCTTGACACAAGTGCTGGCAACGTCAAACACTTGGCTCGTTCTCAAAACAGAGTGCAGGAGAAGTGGAGTTTATTCTGCCTTTCCATGTGTCAGGCCATGTACATAGAAATATGATGGGTTCCAAAGAGCAGTACCCCAAAAAACACTTCTGATTTTCTCCTGCTGGTCCTTCCTAAACATGATGGGAGTCTAAGGGGTATGTGCCTGGTTGATTAAGTCAGTGGCTGCTGTGTCTCTCTCTCCCCCAGGACACTGTGCACATATCCCACATCCTTCCAAAGGCTAAGCCTGGAGGGATGGTTTACTACCTGGCAATTAGCAATTCACTAAAGTGATACTGTAATAGCTGAGATAAATATTTTGATTAGTCACTTCATTTTACATTTTTCACCTTCCTTTGTCATCTGAGTGGTCAGAAGGTTTGATTGGTGTCTTGGGTTATGGAACCAAAAATGTGTATTCTATTTCATCTGTTGAAAGCAGTTGAGGAGATGTTTTTTCTTTATCTCTTGTAACTCTGGGAGGAGGGGGGCAGATGCCTTCTGATAATGGGCCAACTGTTAAAACCACGTAGGGCAGTGTTATCTCTTTCACCACCTGTCCTCCCTCCAGGGGGATATTTTCTGCTAATGGGCCATTAAGGCTCACCAAGCCATCATCCACATTCCATCATCCCATTGTGAGATGTTCCACCCAGTGAGGGGAGCCAACCATTCCTACCTAAATAAAAACTGAGACGTAGGAACACAAGGTATCTTGTTCCACTAGATTCCTGGAGGAAGACTGGACCCCTTCTCACCATCACTGGACCCTTTTCTACAGGATCATCTCTACTCCAACAGAACCAACTCTGCTATTCCAGGAGGACTCACTTTGGGACTGCTTCCAACACCCTGACCAACAGGGTGTCAGGTTGTAGCTCTGACTCTGTCAGGGTATCTAGGACTGTTGTTTGTTTGCTTGTTTGTTTGTTTTACTACTACATTTGTGTTGTTAATACTCCTAGTAAAGATCTGTTATTCCTGTTCCCAAATCTTTGTCTGAAAGCCCTTAATTGCAAAATTATAATTTGAAGGGGTTGAGGGGTTTACATTCTCCATTCCAAGGGAAACTCCAGCCTTCCCTGGCAGATATCTGTCTTTCCAAACCAAGACAATTGGCTCTTGTTCCTTCAGTTGAGTGTATGTAAACAATTAATGCAGTTTTGGTGTGATACAGCCCTCAGCAATGCGGAGTTAATCTAGGAAACTACAGGATTCTGAGCACACAGTTTCTAATACAACTTTGGAAAAGAACTAAATTTAGAAATATGGAACCTCGTACTTTAAACTCAGCAGAAAATAGTTTTGAAGAAAATACCTCATTCAAAAGTATATCAAAAGCACATCTGTGTTTTATTATACTTTGAAGATAATCATTCATTGCTGATGATGGGAAGAAATCTACTGTCTCTTCCTGTTTAGAAGCACTGAGCTCTAAACCGTCTGCTGTGTCGTCTATGCAAATCTACAAAACACTTGGAAAATGGAAAAAAATGGAAAAATTTGACATGGGCATAGAAATCAGTAACATTTTCAGCTAGAGCTGAAAAATGTAAAATCTTATTCAAAATATGACCTAAAATGAAAAAAGTAAAGAAACTACTGCAACTCACTAAATCTCTGCTACCGTGAGATTTATGGCCTTACTATTTATGATAATTAGTTTTCTCATTTTAATAGCTAAAAATATTATTTGTTATATCATTAAGGCTAATATAACCCCTCTCAGTCCACTTGTGCAGTGGCTGGCAAGAAGATATTTATACACATTTTTGGTGTCCATTCCAAGATCCTTTTGCACACCCTTAGGTGTGCTTATGAGCATTTTTGTAACACTTACTTTAAGTGGGTTTTACTCTGTGCATGCTGTAGGAGGGAATGTATTGTGATTTCACATAAGATAAGTTAAAAAGAGGGGGAAAATGTGTATCATTAAGATTGCAACCACTCTGTGGCTCTTACTCCTTCTCCCTGCAAATGGGATATAATCCTTTTCATTAACTGTAGCTCATACAGTTTCTGTGCACTATATCACCTTAACTGAATTCTGACTAGAAACTCCAGATACCGATGGGATGGAGTGCTATTCTAGAATTCTTTATCTATGCCAAATGTTTGCCTCAAGTATAATTTCCCCCTAGAGTTTCTCTGTGTGTCTGGCTGCATACCATAAGCAATTTTACTGGGTGTTTTTGAGACCTGTCCTGCTGAGTCAATCAAAGTTCTGCTTTGTCTTCAATGGAAGAAGGAACTAGCTCTAAATGAAAAGGCTTTCCCCTGTTTGGAGAATTTTGCAGGATTACATTATCATTTTTTTCAGCTGAGCTCTGGCATATGCAGGTCACTTCAGGATATTTTCATGCTTGGGACCAGATGGAAAATGTCTTTTGCAATCAACAAAAAGATTCCATTGTTGACATTTCAAATTTTTTTTCCACAACTGTAACTGATTTGCTTTCTACAAAATTTAACAGTCTCCAGAAATGATTACAAATACTTTGCAATGAGATTACTTTCATGGCTCAGAGGGTATGCAGTGTCATAGAAATTCACTTTATTTTGGTATGTTTAGATTCAGCTTGAGCAGAATCTGTTGCTTGGCTAGCTAAACTGATACATTGTGTGTTTTCCATGTGGGATAACTTTATGGTGGTTCAGTCCACTAGTGGATCTGTCTGAACAACCTAATCACATCCTGGTAATTGGATTTCTCTCACAAACTCTTCCCTTCTTCACAAAGCAATTAAGCTATGTGACAAAAGGCTCTCATCCATGCTGGCAAATAGAGGAGGAGAGGGTGGGGAAGCCTCTCCAGCTCCTGGCAGATGGAGGAGCACCTTGATCTGCCTCTTCTGGAGGCTGTGCCAGGAGGGTGGTTGTCCAGGAAAGGCCTCCCCAGACCACCTTTGGGTGCTGCCTGAAAAGGGTAGGGAATGGGGTGCAAGGGAAAACATCAGGGAGAGGTCACGAGGCACAGGTGTCTGGTGCCAGCAGCTGGGGCAGCTGAGGGGCTGTATGCCCATGTGATTCCCTAAGTTCTCTAAAAACCCTTCACAAACCCAAGGAAAATAGCTGGTTGTTTTGCTGGACATCTCACCATACACTTGAATAGAGATGAAACATGGGCCCAGGTAATTGAACTGATTCATGAATTTATTAAAAAAAAAGGGTGTAGGAGGAGAATGGAGGGAATTAGAAACTTATACACTGTTTTAAGGTTTGCATATGAGAATCTTCCTGAATTGGCAGCTTCTAAATCTTGAAAAACACAGAGATTCTTGTGAAGAGACATATTTCAGAAATCTTCCAGAAACAGTCAAAACAGTTGTTTTGGCTCTGCTATTTTTTTTCTGACTGAGGTAGGAAAGTACCACTGGCTTCACTATTCTGCAACATATGCCCAAATTGTTTGTCTCATTTCCAGAGTGAAACAAATGTCTCCTGTTTATCAGAATTGGTTGTCTTCAGTTTCTAAACAATAGCTAGTGTTTAGGTCTAAAATCGACAACAGTTTAAGATCCTTATTAATCAAAATCAGGATGTAAAGATAGATACTGTGTCAGGATTTTCTCTACTTGAAAAAGTAAATAAAATCTGAAGCGGATGCTCTCACTTGAGATATCAGGATATTAATTTACCTGTAAGAGATCCTCCTGTTTTGTAACCCAGGTATGTATGTTTGAGCTTTTTCAAGGTAAGTCCCGTGCCTTCCACTGCCAGTGGTACAGAAGAAATGAGTACAGGACCTCCTTACTTTCTTCTGCTTTCCAGAAGACAAATGAAGCCAACAGGACAAAGCCATCTTCATGCTCAATGTACATAACTAATCGATCCATAATTTATCTAACCTCAGTAGCAGTGGCATAGTGTTTACTGAAATTGAAAAAAAGAAACTCCACCAACCTCCCTCCAAAACCCTCTATAGTTTTGTTTTTAAAAGCCAGATTTTGAAGATGAAGCACTCTGACGAGTTTCAAGAAGCAGATTGCAGTTACTGCTGCAGAGGTGATTTTGCCTTACAGCACCAAGTGAGGCTCAAATGTTCCTCAAAAGTATTTTTCTCCACATGAAAAAGATCTCACTAAAACACTGTCTCATGATTTGAAGGCAACTGGAAATTGGGGCATAAAATTGCTGTAGTACATTACTACATACAAGGGTTTAAAGAATTTTTTGTAATTGCCCAAGTTTTGAAGAGTTTATGTGAGAATCTTTCACAGCCACATGCCTCGGATTGAGATATTTCACAACAGGCTGCAAGTGAGGGATGATTCCTCTCTGAAGGATGGTCAAGAGAGGGTGAGGAACACAGAGCTGGTTTTTGGAAAAGCTTGGTGTGCTTTTGCCAAGTCATTCCAGAAAAGAGTGTATCTGGAGCTTAATAAAGGCTTGGTAATTTTATTCTTTCTGGAGTGAAAGTGTCAGGGTTTCTTTAGTGATTGCTGACTTGAAATTTGTTTCTTGACTCACTCTTGGAGCATTGTAATACTTTTCTTTGAAATTGGGCAGGTGATACTGGCACAGCAGTTCTGTGACTTGCCACATGTAATTCAGCTTGTTATGAAGGGATAAATATATCTACTTATGTTGTCTAGGGATTTTTATGGCCTGAGACATTTTTATGTTACCCTTTAAAGTTTGATTGCTCTTGAGTTTTACTTATATTTACAACAAAGGACATGTGTTATTTTCCTGCTTATCTTCTTAGATGAAAGAACCAAGGAAGTTGGAAGTTTTGATTGTAATGTCAGTGAGATCTTTGCTCTGAATCAGTGAGTTACACACATGTAGTAATGTATTTAGTGATGATCCCTGGTATGTATTTCAGATTATAATCTTGAGATTACTTTTGGTGAGGAAAAACAGCTTTGGTTGAAAATATAATTTAATTATTTACATTTTTTAGTGTGTTTATGGCTAAGGCTTTTCATTCAGGTAATACTCACATATGACTGAGCACAAGACTGGCACCAGACTGTGGCCAACAGCCACAGAGGTAATAATGCTGCATCTTTTTTGTTGGTGTTGTTGTTGTGTGAGTTTTGATCTACTCAGAGGAAAGTGCCTTAAGTTATGGAGGATTTGGAATCCCTAATGAAGAAAAAAAATCTGTTTTAGCTGTCCTCTGAAATTTACTTTAGAAGACAAAAGGAGTAGCAGAGGCCTAATTTGTAGTCAAGATTATTTTATGCCTCCCTAGATAAACTGTAAAATATTTATACAGCAGATTTCTGCTTTCTGTGGCAATAAGTTTTCCATAAATACATGAATGTGTACAGTTGTACACCACCTTGTCAGTAGCTATCCCCAAGCTAGGGCTAACCTGAGCTGGCACATCCAGGGGGCACAGTGCTGTGCCAAGAAGATATGAGCCTGATTTCTCAAAGCTGTGTAAAGCCTGAAGTAGAAATTGCAGAATTTAAATAGCAATAAACAGCTTGGGCGTTGTACAGCTCTGTGTCAGTGTGCCCAGATTCTGGTTTGAGGGGTAGAACATCAGTCTTTTTAGAACATATCATCATGTGTAATGACCCAGAGCTGGTATGTCCATCTCCTCTGATTATCTGCTGCAAACTAATGTCAGAGATGAAAAGCAGTCAGCAGAACAGACAGGGATGCAACTTAAAATGTTTCACATTAAGCTGAAAAACAAAAAAACCCCAAACTTTTCCATCAAGGGAGGGAAATAATTTAAATGCACAAATACCTTTTTTTTCTTTTTTTTTTTTTTAATTTGATTTTTTTTAAGGCTCAGTGTACTTGTATTTATTTAGTCCCCGACTCCTCTCCAAGATATGCCTCTCTTCTGGAAGCTTTCATTCCTTTCCAGTCCTCTAAGAAATAGAAAAAATATCAACAACTTAAGTAGCATAATCTGTTGCTCAAGGCAGGTGAAAAAGTAGAGCCAGGGCTTTACTGTCCACACTCTGCAACACATTAACATCAAATTGTAGTATAAAGACACTTGGAGTTCCTTACATGTATCTTGGTTAAAATGACACAGATCTTTAATTCTATCAAACTGGATTTTTTTTTTTAAATTTCAAATAACAATATTTTTATAAAAGAAAGAAAAGTGTGTATTGTAAATCTACATGGAGCATGTAAACAACACGACACTTTCACCATTACTACTTAGATTTGCTTGTTTGGCAATGAGAATTTAATTCACAAATGTATACATAATACTGGATTTGCAATATTGTCCTTAAATCCTTTTTTTGTTTTGACCCATGGAATAAAAGATTACTTAATGTGTAGTCTTCTTCAGACGCTCTTGCAGTAACCTTTACAGCTTTCATTTATGTAAGCTCTTACACTCTGCTGTGTAATAACATTGAAATTTCCAAGGTTAAAAACAAGATTTTGCAATAGTTTGTTCTTCCCTAAGGAAAAAAAAAAAGGGGACCAAAAATTTGGACAGAATGTAGTTAAAAACCTTAGGGGTTTACTTTTTTTTTTTTTTTCCTTTTTAATCTAGGTAGTTTTTCCTAATCCCGATGCAAAAACCAGTAACATACAAAAGGTGTGTGTATGTTTTGGGATGGTAAAGCTCTCTCTGTAAAGAATTACTGGGAGACATTTCAATTATGAACTTTTCACCAACTAATTCTGGGTGCAATCATTCCAGCTAGGTTATGATTGCTAGATGAGCTGGACAGAGTGGCTGTCAGATGAACTGCTTGAGGAAGAAAGGGCTCGAAGTGTGGAAGCAGCAGCACTACCATCACTCTGCAGCCTGCCTCCATGTTTTGACGTTGCTTTCAAACAGTGTTGGATCACTTCCAGGAGCAAAATAGTACAACAGCTGGTCCCAATTACTCTAACTACAGTGTGCCTACAAGCACAAATGGCCAGTTTTCTAATTTGGCTCTCTGGTTTAATGAATTAGTTATTTAATAATTTGACAGGAATCCCAGTGTTGTGTTTAGCTGCTTGCTTCTGTTTAATCTCCTTGTAGTGGCTGTGTTCATACAGTCCTGCTGCAATCACTGGCTGCTATTGTAAGCTATGTAGATGAGAAAGCAAAATGCATTGGCAACACACAGCATGCAGTTGTTGTTATTTTACCTCAAAAGGCCTACAAGCTGAAAATCTGTTACTTGATAAGGTTTTTACTAACGAGAGTTATCACTTAATACAGGTAGGGATACAGAATTCTGACCATCTTTTTTTCATTCTGACCATTTTCCCTCAGATACATTAAATAAAAAAAAATAGCATTTGAAAGACCCACATTCTACATACTTTTACACATCCCTCTACTTCACAGGATATATTTTCAGAGGCTTCTAGAGAGCTGCAGAAAAATGTACCTGTATGAGCACAAATAGGAGCTTACTCATGCAAGTGGTGCAGAATGATGCACAGCTGCCACAGTGGGATAAGGGAGCATCAGCGTCCGCACAGATGAGAAAAGGTGCACGTGCTATGAGCACACGACACAAATCTGCAAAGAAATGGTCCCAAATATATTGAAAATTAGAATATTCACCTGTTTTCTCTCAACACTTTGCTTCTAATAAATCACCAAGAGGTGGTTATTTAGAAATAAATAACCACCTCTTGGTGATTTATTAGAGGAGGTTATAGTTACCAAGCAACCAAAACCTGTTAATTCACAGTGCAAGATTATGAATTCCTGCTGACTGGTAAGGGGGAGTAGGAATTGAAGGATGCAGCTTGGGGAGAGTGAGGGAGAAAAAATGTTTTGAAATGAGAAAATTTTTTTCAATGTCACAGTGGTATCAAAGGAAGCAGCCAATTCACATTCCTTTTGCATTGTATTGCAATGAGAACATGCTCCTTCAGGAAGGCCCCAGTGATTCTCTGACTACAAAAAGCCTTGAGGGAACTGAAAGTGGATTGGGGAGGGGTGCTCATCTGTACTTACTCAATGTCTTCTGCAGCCTGGGACTCTGGGTGGGTTCATGTTCCTCCAGTACCACAAAGTGAGGAAAACAGAGCAGGGAAAGTGGGAGTCATGCTGTGGCTGAACAAGACTCACTGGACTAAGCTGGTTTGACACCATTTACTGATTGGGGACTTTGCCTGTAAGATTATTAAAATTCACTTGAACCTTAGGGATTTGCAGATGAAAGATTGAAATAAGTGGGTAATATGACATCATGGCTTCAAGACATGTAGTTCTTGTGTTGAAGTTCACAAAGTGTCATTTGAATGATGAAGCTTGAATTTAGTGTCTCTTCATTTTAGAGATAATAGGAAAGATGTTGTGCAGTGTGAAAGTCAGATATTGTGCAAACTATGAGGTAGAAGCAAAGAAAAGTCAATGTCAAACTGAATAATAGACCAAATTACAACCCAAAAACAACTGAGAACAGGTTGCAACAAGGAAGAAAAATATTTCATCAGCAACAGTTTTTTTCTCCAAAGAAAATACATATAGTCTCTCTAAATATGCCACAATACTACTTGTACTTCTATTACTACTACTACTACTACTATTATTACTAATACTAACTTAGCCAGCACTAAAAGTGAGCAATTATTCCCATAATAGAATTGGGACAATTTTTTTTTCTTTATTTCCAATCTTCCAAAAACAGGTGCAGATAATGTCAAATTCCTTTCAACTTTCCCTAGTGCTCAGCGGAAAGCAAATATTGACCACTTACCTAGAAATAACCATAGATTATGGAGATATTCAAGGCCAGGCTGGGCTGGGGGTGTGAGTAAAGCGGTCTAATGAAAGGTGTCCTTGCTGTCAGAGACAGAAATGGTTCATTGTTATGAAGGAGTTCTGCCCAATATAGTAAAAACTGTATAAAGGTATTTTATTTATCCATTGGATTCTATGTGTTTTGGGGGGGACTCTCACCACCAAGAAGACCAGCTGGAGAGGAACAATGGAACATCACTGGGATCCACAGAGTGGTGATATTTTCTTCAGTCTGTCACTCTTTCTCCCCCCCCATCTCTTTTCTATTTCTTTCTCTTCCTTTTTTTTCTCTCTTTTTTTTTCTCTCTCTCTCTCCCTGTAATATTTACTGTCAGATAAAACCCATACTATAGACTTTGGCATATGGTCTCATTTGCACCTCAATTCAGGCAGAGGCATTTCTAGTAAGTTCAAAAACTGGATGGTAACACCTGCCAATGACAGGGAGTTGGAACCAGATGATCTTTAGAGTCCCTTCTGACCTAAAACATTCTATGATTTATCCATGAGTTGTGCTGGTTATGAGTCCATACTCATGTTTTTCCATGAGTTACACATCCACACACCACAGACAGAGAGATCTGCTTCTCATGGCACAGGAAGCTCACAGAGCCTGTTTTTCAGATAGCTTTTTGGTTCACCTCTTTGGATAAGAATGCAAATTCTCTCCATCATAACAATGTTATCAGCAAAGATTGGTATAGAAAATATCTGACCTATAGCAATGTCCACATAAATGAGATTCATCAGAGCCCTGAAATTAATTTTGGAACTGATGCTCTATTGACCCTCTCTTTCTGTGTAAACATTGAAAGAAATTCAAGGCTTATAAAAAGGAGGTAAATTGATATAATTTCAGACTAACTGGCCTTAGGAACAAGGCATAAAGTGCAATCCAAAGAATTCTATTGGTGAGGCTCCATATTCCTTCTAGGGAAAAAGAAAACCCCACATGGAAGTGTCACATAACAGAAATATTTCTAGAGGAATTAAAATAATGAATTAGAGCTACATGCTGAGGAGCTGGAATCATTTGTTTAGGAACAAACATTTTTTTCCCAAGGTAAACACATTGATCCAACAAATGTCTTCTTTTAGAATGGCACAAAAAATTGCTTTGAACATGTGGACTTTATTGTGGAAAAGTTAATTTTTATGCAATAGTAATTGGGCCACTTGTCATTGACTTCAAAGCAGGGTTTACTCACCAGAGTGTGATCCAAAATATGTTCAGATAATCTACATTTTTATTTGACTGACACAAAAGCATTTTTCTTGTGGCTTTAGCATAAACATAACGTTGTCTTACATAAAGTGCCCTCATTCATTCTTACTAGCTCTTGCTTAAAATGCATATTAAATAAAGCTGACTGTAAGAAAAAAATGATGAAACAGCATATCATCCAGCCATCAACACAAAAACATCTAACCATGATTACTCGGATAAGCAGTTTAAATTCAGTTTATTACTACAATTGAATCCTACATTGGCAATTCCTTGGGAAGAATTCAAATTAGGCTACAAGGGTTAAAAGACAATTATTTGAATTTTAAAGACTTGTAACAATTTGTAATTATTTCCCATAACTACTGAATACTTAATAATAATTACAAAAATGTGTGTAATTACAGGAAAATCTTCGATGGGGAGCAGTTAATGTTGATTTTTAAAGTTATGGATTGTATGGAGCTGCACACGGATATATATCACATGAAACTATCAAAAGAAGTCATAGGTTGAAAACTGAATTCTTTCTTTCCTATTATAAGGAATTCTACTGGGATTTATTACTTCAAAGTAGTAATTTGTAAGGTCCTAGTAGAAGATGCTTATTCTGTCTAAAGCAAACAAAACATCTTTCAGAAAGCCTAATATTACATCTGTGAAAAGTCAAGGGTAAATTTAATGACAAATTAAGACTGCATTATGCTACACAAAATTTAGGGACATAGTTTCTGAGCCACCATCAGGTTTTTTAGATATGGCAACCAATATTTCCCTGGGCAAATTACAGAATTTAAGTTTCCCAATGACTTCAAAAAGCAAAAGTTTGTTTTGTTTTGGTTTTTTTTTTTTAAAAAGAAAATCCCAAACAATAGCTTAAGTATTGATTTTTACTTTAGTCTACTAAGAATTAGGCTTTTAATTTAAATTAAATATTTTAAAAATCCAAATTTTAAAGCAAGATAGGTGAAATTCAATTCTCAGTAGAAATATCTCAATTTATATTGTGCATCCATGTATAACAGCCTAAGTTCTTGCTATGTCTGTGGTGATATTTACCTAACAATTGACAAAAAAAATTTCATGTGATTTAAAATTAACTCACAGTAGCATGTTTCCATTGATCTCAAATGGAGCATGAATTTTTTTTTTTTGGTAGACTCAAATCTGAAATAAAAGGGTTTTTATTAAGATTTTAATTTAATTAAAGTTTTCATTCAAATCAGAAGAGCTAGAGAGTAGAAAAAATGGCTTTTCCTTATATGTACCCTGTATACATAAGGGATGCACCTCCTGATATGACTTTATATTCTGGGTTTACAGGTGGTTTACAATGGTATACATTCTGTACTGCTGGCCTTTCAGTAATGATTCTTTCATTATTCTCTAGAGCAGGTTACTTCCCTTGTTTATAAAAATAACAGTGCAGCACCAAAACATTCCCCACTTTCTAAAAAGAACATTAATTTGCCGCTCTGTTACTAGCTTTGGTTGCTCATGAAATCCATGGTTTGCAGCCTTGGGAATACTGTCAATATTGGTGCTTTGAAGGATCCTAAATCTGTACTACCTTCTTCTCCTTCTCAAATTCTCTCTCTCTATCTGTTCTGGACATTTCTTGGTGCTTTTTGTTTGTTTCTTTATAAGACAGACGGAACTAGAGAATCATTTTTGTTGGAAAAGACCCTGAGATCACCGAGAGATCATCAACCTGTGTCAAATCACCACCTTGTCAACCAGACAATGGCACTCAGTGCCACATCCAGTCTGTTCTTAAACACCTCCAGGCATGGTGACTCCACCATTTCCTTGGGCAGCCCGTTCCAATCTTTAATCACCCTTTCTCTGTGAAGAAAATACTCCTGATGTCAAACCTGAAGCTCCCCTGGCACTGCTTGAGGCCATTTCCTCTCATCCTGTCACTTTTTACCTGTGAGTAAGAGTCAAGGCCATTCCCCAGCTGGCTACAGATTCCTTTTAGGGTGTTGAGAGTGATAAGGTCCCCCCTGAGCCTCCTTTTACCCAAGTATCTTGGTTTGGCAAGACAGGTATCTGCCAAGGAAAGCTGGAGTTTCCCTTAGAATGGAGAATGTAAACCCCTCACCCCCTCCAAATTACAATTTTGCAATTAAGGGCTTTCAGGCAAAGATTGGGAATAGGAATAACAGTTCTTTACTAGGAATATTAACAGTACAAATGTAGTAGACAACAAAACCACCCAACCAAACAAGCAAACAAATAAACAAGCAATCCTGGAGAACCCTGACAGAGTCAGAGCTACAACCTGACACCCTGTTGGTCAGGGTGTTGGAAGCAGTCCAAAAGTGAGTCCTCCTGGAGTGGCAGATGTGGTTCTGTTGGAGCAGAGATGATCCTGTAGAACAAGGGTCCAGTGATGGTGAGAAGGGTCCAGTCTTCCTCCAGGAATCCAGTGGAACCACATACCTTGTGTTCCTACATCTCAGTTTTTATCCAGGTAGGAATGGTTGGCTTCCCCCACTGGGTTGAGCATCTCACAATGGGATGATGGCTTGGTGAGCCTTAATGGCCCATTAGCAGAAAATATCCCCTGGATAGTGAAAGAGATAAGAAACACTGCCCCACCTGGTTTTAACAGTTGGCCCATTATCAAAAGGCATCTGCCCCCCTCCTCCCAGAGTTACAAGAGATAAAGAAAAAACATCTCCTCAACTGCTTTCAACAGATGAAATAGAATACACATTTTTGGTTCCATAACCCAAGACACTAAGATAAACAACCTCAGCTCTCTCAGCTGCTCCTTGTGCTCCAGACCCTTCCCAGCTCCATTGCCCTTCTCTGGACTCACTCCAGCACCCCAAAATCTGTCTTGCAGTGAGAGGCCCAGAACTGGGCACAGCACTCCAGGTGTGGCCTCAGCAGTGCCCAGTACAGGGGGACAATCACTGCCCTGCTCCTGCTGGCCACATTATTGCTGCTACAAAAGACCTTTCTCTACTTCACTGAAATAAATTAATATCCTGAACCACAAAGGATTAACAAAATAGATAATATGCTTTGAGGATAGCTTATTTAAGATGCAATGCCTTACTACATTTACTTGTACCTTTCCCTCCACTGTTCCAGGTGTTAAATGATCATTCAGAGATTGACTGAATTGGCCTGGGTTGCTCAGAGAAATAGAGTTTCTGCTAGTACTGTGGTATTGCTTAAAAAGCCATAGCCATTTGCAAGTTTTAAATCAGTTGTACTATGCAGGAGGCTTTTTTGACAGGACCACTAAAAAAAAAAAATAGTGCAAAACAATACAGAAGGGTAATACTTCCTGACACTGCTGTCATAAATATTTAAGTTTGTAGATAATAGGTTTCTAGCTCCATTTTAGATGTCCCAGGGTATTCCACCTGGTTACCAGATGTTCCAGATATAATGAGTCTCTTGGTTCTCTATCATGTTTTCTTCTATGCCGAGGCCTAAAAGAAGCTAGAACATCTCAGCCAGCACAAAACACCTATATTTAAGGAGATAAGTTGATCCTATGTATATTAATGCCCTGCTTTTCAATAGATAGATAGACAGACAGACAGACAGACAGATAGATAGATACCTTACTGCATACATAGCAAAGTCTATTGTCACAGACTCTTAACCCCCCTATAAAAACCATAAGCAACTTTGACCTCCTGTGAGGTTAACTTAAGATAGTCCCCAAATTTGCAGAGGCAAACTGTGGCAAAAGAGATCATCTGTTGCTCTTCCAAGTGCAAAGGCAATGCTGGAAGAATCAGACTTGCTCTTATCATGAGCTTGAATACCTCAGAGCATCATCTCTCACCAGTTTGGTCTTAAGCCAAAAGCAATTTTATTTCAAAACAAGAAGGCCAATAAGATCTAGAGATATAATGTAGTCCCAGTTCTGAAATTCCATCTCCTGAATGGTCTTTTTTTGTTTCTTCCAAAGTCATTCTCAGGACAATCTCATTTGGGAATAATGAATAAAAGAAACTGTAATGTGGTACTTTATCCAAATTGACAAAGGCAAATACCTTGGTATTTGGAGTCCTTTGCACTTATCTCTGTGCTATCTTTGAGTTGCCACCTAGTTTTGAAAGGAATTGTTTCCTGAAGATTGTATGGTGAGGGACTCCAGAGCTCATTCAATATAAATATAACAAATGAAACCTTAATAATTGGTAATAAGGAGGTAACATTAATTATCCCTTCACAGGACTGTCTGGTAAGATCAGAAAGACTTACCTGACATATCCTTTAGATTTTATCATACATTGCATAATGCCTGTTTTCAATTCTGTTACAACAAAATTGCCACCTGTTCCATTATCTACTGCCCAAATATCAGGAAAGAATAAGCCTCTCCATGTAATATTCAGATCTATGAGAAGAGAAAGAAATTAAATGCTGTCGCTGTGCTGGTAGCATCTTAGCTTCTGAAAAGATGATGAGTGCACCACATTTAAAAATGTCCTGTGTATATTTCTGGGTGATTAGTGATACCTGTGTCAGCACTGTTGCAGCAGAGAGCCTCATGGCTCAGGAAATTTGGGGAAAAAAACATTGCACATCATTTTTCTTTATAAATTCTACTAAATATGCAAGTCGGAACATTTCTTGCTTTTCTCCAAAATGTATGTGCTTTTCCCAAAACATAGCTTTGGAAGAGCAGCTAAATACCTTTTATCTTTATAAAATTCTCCTAATTACCTGCTTTTCAATGCAGCTATGAAAATTTGCCAATAATATGCCTTTTTTTTTTTGGTGTGTATACCTTTATATCAATATATTTACTATCATGTGATGCACGTCAAACAGTGCTCAAGACTTACCAGGCTGCTTGGTGCTGCTTGTTTATTCATCAGGATAAAATTTAAATATGCTACTTCTAATACTTTTTCTCTGCTGCATTCTCTGGAACTTATTAGTTTTGTATTTCTGAGTTATTTCCTGAAAAAAAAGCAGCAGAGCTATGACACTGCAGAAAAGTCCTGTGTTTTCTTTATAGC
This sequence comes from Phylloscopus whistleri, assembly GCA_017589585.1. NCBI lineage: Eukaryota > Metazoa > Chordata > Aves > Passeriformes > Phylloscopidae > Phylloscopus > Phylloscopus whistleri. The sequence goes on along the minus strand of JADMLD010000857.1, from coordinate 1,234,502 downwards.
TAAATTCCTACTATTTGTGAGCAACTGGGACAGTATGGCAGAGACCACTTTGCAACTCTGGCTTGAGAAAATAAGAGCTACATATAAGAGAAGTTCTCAGGGTTTCAGCGACACTTTAGGATATGTGTCAGTGATGGTGGATGGTACTTTTTCCAATTGAGATGTCTAGAAAGTATGTTAATTTGCAAAAATGGCTCAGAGAAACATCCTCTGATTTCAGCCTTGTCTGCAACCATTCCATAATTAATTTGTTATTGACTTGCTTCTGCTTCTTTTCATCATCATGTCCACTGTCTGGACATTTGAATGTCCAGAGAAGGTTTTACAGGCAATTCTGCTGAGTGAACCTCAGGCTTATCAGATAAAATCTTCCCACTACATTGTTACATGAAATGCAATATTGCTTACAACAGCTCTTCCTCGGAACCCATGAGCAGAAGAAAAGAAAATTGATCAGGGCAAAGATCTGAGAATACCCATTATAGTCAGGACAGTGCATCCATAGGCAGTTGTTTGCTATCAGGGAAAATGAAATTCTGCACCTAATACAGGTTCAGAATTTGTACCTATGAATTTTTGCCTGACAGCAAGTTCCTTACAGCTCAGAATTGAAATTCTTCAAGTTCCTTAAGAGGTATTACTGCTCTAGAGCTGCTGCCTGAGAACACAGATTGAGACCCCAAATTACTTTATCTTCTTATTCTAATTCTTACTTCTATAATCAAAGGAAAACAACATTTCACATTGCCTATATGAACAGTGACCTTTAAAAAAGCAACCTGAAATATTAAATATTTGAATGTCAGATGCTCGCAACAAATGCTTGTTTTCAGTCCAAAGGTTGAAAAACATAAAAGGCCATGCCAAATTCAAGTAACTTAAAAAATATTTTAAAACATTCCACTAACAGAGTGAGGCATTTGGTTTTAATTTAATGCATAACCACATGTTTATTGAGCAAGACTGAATCTACCTAAATAAAAAAACCCAAAAAAGCAGCATTAGGGGTTTTGAGACAAAATTATGGAGCCCATGTAAATTTTTCTTTCAGTTCTGTATGCATAACATTTCAAGTCTATCTGTATATACCCTGGTTTTAATTTATCTAAACACAAGGTTTGTTTCATAAACATCAAAGATAATGAAAATGCCTTTTTAATTAATCTGTTGGAATCTACATGTTTATTCCACATTAACTTCCTTTATTTGTCAACCTCACACATGAGAAATGACCCCTCCTGTGCTGTCTCTGCTTAATGTCAAAGCTGTAGGGGATAATGTTAATAACATTTAGCTGCATTCTCTCACTGATGTCTGGCAATTAATGCTGCATCTGGAATCAGAAAGCTTCAAAATGTCTTTCATTACTACCTGTCTGGGTGGCAGGGAGGAAATGAAAAGAAGTTTTTTATTCTTGTCACATCTAGTTGCAGGATTTACTAGCAACACACCTTGTTCCAGTTACATGGAGTAAGATTATACCAAAGCTGCTGGTCTGTTTTCAGAGGAATTGTTACAATTCCTGAGAGAAATAGCTGGGGGTAATAGAATTTTAGTAGAAATGAATCTGTTAACAGCTAGGAAAAAAAATTGCTTCAGCCAGATAGACCTGTGGTGTCACACTTAAAATTTCAAGCATGGTAGATAAAATTATGACTAAGAGGAAGGAAAATATATTAAAATAAAGTTCTTCTAATTCAAAACTTACCTCCCTCTGATTTGCTCCATGCTTTTGCTGATAGTTCCCATCATGTGGCAGTTAGACCAGGGAATGAACCTCTCTTTTAAGTCACTTTATGCTCAACCCCCAGTGTATCTTAGCTAATCCATGCAATGAGGTAGGAGGCAGAAGATTTCACACTTCCCTGCTACAGCTTGGCAGAAAGCATTTTACACACTGGGACCAAATCTGAAGACTTGAGGCACTGAGAAAAGCTAAAAAAGAAAAAAGAGGATGCTTGAATGTCACTTGGATGAAGCACTTGAGTTCGGTGCTATCCAGATTTTCAGGGAAGTGTTGAATCTGTTTTCTCTTCTCATTAATGTCTTTGAGTTTACACAAAAAGCCCTGGTATTTGAGGGGTTAAAACAATACCCCTAATCCAAAAGAGATGTTGCTGTGCTGGTGATAGGTAATCTAGCATGATTTGGTAGGTCAAGAGATTGTCTACTTCTCCAGCTAAATATTTTCAGTTTTAACTAGTGCTTGTTTAAAAATAAAATAAAATTAAAAAACCTCAAAGATTACATTTTTCTGCATACAATATTTAAACCCAAAAAATATGCTACAATTATGTTCTTTTGGTAAAAGGAAAGGGAAGTAACAGTTGTCCCTTGTCCTCTTGAAAGATGGACCTTGACATTTCCCAAAATACCTAGTTCAGCTTCATATGGAACATAGCACACTGTGAAGGAAGGTATGGGCTAAACCCCAAACCACAGGTGAGTTCACTGGGATGAGTACAGAAATTTCTAGTTAGCAGACAATGTGACATGACTGATGTGCCCACAGAGATGCAAAAATATAAAGCCAGGAATGCTGCCTTAAACCTTGAGCCAAAATTGATGTCCTGCCACAGTGCACACCAGCTCTGGTATTGAATTGTATCCACAAACATGGAAGAGCTGAGTTTCTGGTACAACTGATTATCAATCTTTATACCAAAGAAATCTGGATAGATAGGTAGAGATATAGATTAGGTATAGATACAGATTAGATATAGATATAGATATAGATATAGATTAGATATAGATGATATAGGCAAGGAAATGGGGGCTAATTTCCAAAGAGGTACTTAAATTTTGGTGGAATTAAAGAGGAAATCAGTAATGTATGGCTGATGTATACAAGAGCGTTGATGAATCTAGAGCTCAAAGCTACTTTCACCTTTAAAACTGCAGGGATTAATGATGCTTCCAATCAAAATATTAAATACCTTCATATCCAAGATTCTGGGTTTGGGTGAGGACATTTGCTTTATCTTGTATTTGAAATGGTGCTTAGATTTGCCAAAACGTGATTAAAAAAAAAAAAAAAACCAAAACAAAACAAAAACAAAACAAAACAAAAAAACAACAAAAACCCTGAAATTGTGCAAGACCCATACTTGAATGCAATACAAATGTCAAAGTGGGAAAAAAAAAAGTCAAAAAACCAGATGACAGATTTCTGGATCCCTAAGCAGCCCCAACTGCTGCTCTGCTGATAAAATATCCACACCCTGCTGAGTGGACATGAGCTACGTAAACAGATGTTCTTAAAGAGAAAAGGAAATGTTGAATAGCTGACTTATTTTGTTGCAGTTCTGCTCTGCCTGAGTTAGTTAGGGGTTTAAAGGGTGCTTGCCATGACCAGAAAATCCAGCCAGGCTTTAAGTGCAGCTAAATCCAATAGAAACTCTCAACTTTACTCTTTTGCCCTCAGGACGGCTACAGGTCAATAGTTATTTTCTGAGTTATTTGGGGATAATCAGAAAAGCATGTGCAGATGTTGAAAGATTGAATTTATATCTCTAGAACTGCTTCAGGTGCTTTTAAAAATATATTCCCTTTTCTAAAATATTATTATTTAAAATGGCACTAAGACTTTGGCAAATCTTGCTGACTTCTGAATGAAATTTAACTCTTTGTTGACTTTCAGTGGACTAAACAGAAGTATCCCGAGGGACAAGGGAAAAACAGGATATTTATTATTTAGTCAATCAATACTGCTGTGCTTTTCTACAACTTTGTTGTAAAAAAAAAATGCAGTGTTGCCTTATAAATACAACAGACGCTGCCTTGCTTGCCAAAGCTAGGATTTGCCTCAGTTTGAAAATAGATTCCTTTTTTTTTTTTTTTTTTCTTATAGAAGTGCCTGCTTTTAGAGCAGGCAAATCAAATTACAGACACGTTCGGTCTAAATAATTCAGAAATACAGCAAACCTTATCCTAAGGCAGCCCCTTCAACACACTCCAGGAGGAAACCCGTGCTGAAATGCCGTATCTCTCTGACCCTCACGGCAGAATCCGGTCATGCCTTTCTTTTTGTTTAACCGGGGGAGCCCTGAGTGGTTGCAGCATTCACTCTGCCTCACAAAGGCACTCGGGAGCGCATTTAGCCAGCCTGAAAGTCTCGGGGAGGGCGAGGGGCAGACAAAGCCCAAGCTGCGCCTCGAATACAAATGCCGAAAACTTTGTCAGCGTTTTAAAATTAAGTTTCAACTATTCATATGTTAAGACTTCAGGGAGATGAATTAGGACAGCTGAGAAACTGATTACAGCCTCATATGCCGCGTGTTGTTTTTTTTTTTCACTTTGCTGTTCACATAGCCAAGCTGACACGGCCCCTACTGAAATACTTCTATCTCGTGATACATGTATCAAAAACGAATAGATAGGATGGGTGATTTTGTGTCTTTCTTGTTCTGCCACATGCTTTTACTTTGAACCACATGTCATTAATAGAGCTAATGGGATTTTGGCACGGAACCAAAGGGATGGGAGGGGAGGGGGGAGGGATTTGGAGGGAGATGGATGGGAGCGGGATGAACTACTGAGAGAAGCACTGCTGCCTTTCTCCACACTAAAGCAACGTCAGGTTTATTAGGCTTCCCTTTAGTCCTTCCTGACAGGACTGGAGGCACTTCTCTACACTTGTATGTCTCATGCATTCATGAGCCTCTTTGACACTATTGCATCTTTTGTTAGAGCTGAAAATGCAGATCATTGCTCTGCCCTTCCCTCAGCTGCCATATGGCATTGTGGAAAGGAGCCCACAAAGGAAGGAGAGGAAAATGAAAAAAAAAAAAAAAAAAAAAAAAGGGGGAGGGGGAAGAAGAAATGAAAGTACCAGCAGATGAAATTGATTTATTTTCACCATTAGGGAGCAGGGGGATGGAAGCCTTTTGGAATATGAAACCTTCTCTCGGAGCAGGCAGGCAGGCTGCCTGCATGGCAGCTCTGGTACATGTTAAAAAAATAACATGGCTTGAAAATAGAAGCACCATTGTCTTGCTTAACTACTGTAACAAATTTAAATGAAATGGAATGCATCATCTAAAGTAAACTGCCAAAGTTGCAGGCTTCTATTTTTCCCGCTGCCTGCAAGAGGTAAAATCCATGTAAACCCAAATGCTTCATAGGTGTAACTGTAGTCTGGCATCACTGTGTATTTTTCTAAAAGCTCTCAAAATACCTTGGGTCTAGTCTGCATCTTGTGGTACTAAACCCTTCCTAAAGTAAGTAACAATTACAGCACTTTGTATAATTGCTTTAAAAACAAACCAAAAATGTAATGGAGAGAAAGAAGCTTCGTATTTAAATTCTTTGGTTAGTTTCCTGCGGGGTCCTTGCTTTATGAAACACCAAATAAAATGCCTAAAAGAAATGCAATGCAGCATGTGCTGTGTATTAGCTGAACTTGATATTCTTGCTTACTCCACCAGGAGTATGTATTCCCTCCTCATATAAAAAAAAAAAACCCACAACTTAGACTGGATATAAGCAAATTGTGTTTTTCTAAATAGGTTTACAAAATTAAAAACTTAAAAGATTGCTTAGATTAATCTAACCATATTAATGAATTTGTTTCCTCATTCTCCTTGATCTTTTAATTTTAAAGTGGATGTCAATAAAGAGGTGGCTTTAAAAATTTTCATTGTATCAGAAAAAAAAGTTATATTTTCTGAGGTTTGCTCACAAGATCCTGTTCAAGAAGTTATGCAATATCAATTTAAATGTATGGAATTAGGTTTGCTCCTTTACTTTCAGTAATCTTAAGACCAGGTCTTAAGATCAAGAATCTTCCTTAATCAAGAATTGGACGCACAGATTCTTCAGTTAGTTCACTCATATTTGGAACAATATTTTGGTATAGTTGTTTGGAAGATCCCTTTTGATGAAATAGTTTACTTCTATACTGGGTTCTGTTCTTCTGCATGTGTGACATGTGCTGCTTCCTGGGTGAATATTTTTTGTTTGTGTGTATGAATATATTCCTGATGAAAATAATACACTGTTCAATTTGTTCCATTCACAAATGTCTAACCATAGACCTTTCAAGGAAACAAAGCCTGTGACGTGTATTGGCAGCTGTGCATGTTGTATTCCTGCAGAAACTAGGTTTAGGATTATTTGCAAGAATGAGGTTTGAAAGATGTGCTGAAAGTGCTAGTTTTTCTAGTCTCTACTTGGAAAATGGAGTTTTTCCATTCCTTCTTTCCTGAATGTGTAAAGTACTCAGCCCTGCCAATGAGAGTGAAAAAGACATATGCAAGCATCTGCCTTGCAGTTGTATACTCTGAGTCTTTACCAGGTCTCTGTTCCCCTCTTCCACTGAAATATCTGCCCATGACCCACTGCATTTCCAGCTTACAGAATTTCTGTGGATCTTCTTCAGTAGATCCTGAGATTACTTCTAATAATGTCAGGATAGAGTGAAGAAGTGTGCAGATAGTGAGCCAGTCCCTGGATATGTGGATTGGTTAAGTGGTCTTAGAGTTCCTGAGCAGGGTGCAAGCCTTGTCTTCACATTTTCTACTGTGATTAGGTGAACAGGTCTTTCAGAAAGGTTTCCACTCTAACTTACTAGTGCTTGTTAGTTAATGAGAATGGATCTTACTGAGGCCTTGGAAGTGTGATGAGGTATAGACTGCCTTTTGGTTTTGGGTAAGGCAATGACTCAAGTCACAGGATCACTAAGATTTTGTTACCTGGACTCACACTGATTCTAAGGCCTTCTTACTATAATAATGTTTACACTGTAGAATTGACAAGAGTGTTGGACCCAGATTTGATTGCCTTGAAGCTTGGAGCTGTTTTATTCATAACTCACACACACTCTGTCTGCTGGAAAGTACTCATGAGTATTTTCTCATGTAGAGGGATTTTATTCCAAACTTCTACAATTTCAGACAGGAACTGGCTTATTCATCACGTTCTTATTGAATGATACTTTTGTCATGTGGTAGAATAAGGGACATATTGTGACTATCAGGGAATAATCCATACCTTGATAATTATGCATGGTAAGTATTCAACAGCTTTTGTTACTGATCTGAAAGCAACTCAGATAAAATCAGAGTTCCTTCATGAATGAAAGAACAAAGTCTATGGCAAATGTTAGTCATAAAAATAATCTACTGTTACATTTAAAAGTCTTTGTGCATCATCAACAAACAAAGTTTAGAAAATATTTTGTTTAGAGTCCTCATCCATTCAAAGTTTTATTTGATGTTCCTTATGGCTTAGGGAGCAGGACTGACAGAGGAGACAGTGTGAACAAGGATGAACATATGCTTATAATAATAATATTCTGTATGGGAAGACTGGGCATGGCCCCAGCCCTGAAAAACTGCTTTTGATTTTGTTAAAACTTTCTTTTTGTGTCAGTTTTCCTCAGAAACAATGAAGCTGCCAGCTTCATGGGTAAAGCACAAGGCACTAGGAGATAATATTTTGAGCAACTTCCTCCAGACTAGAGAATTTCCTTCTAAATGTATGACAATTGTGGTTACACATTTCACTCTTTTCAAAAGAGAACATAAAGCTTATGTCCTTGGTTTAATCTTCTGTTATTGTCACAGTAAAAACCCCTTACAGTTAAAAAGAAAGAGCATGAAAGCACCAGTCCCACCAGGAATTTTAGAGAAAGATGGGACTACATCTAATCCTACCTATATGGGTATTTCACACCTCTGGTATAAAAATGTTCCTTTGCAGTATAAGCTGGTGCTGCTTGCATGGTGAATTCCAAACATCAGTTCTCAAAATGCATCTCAGGGTGACGATATTGTGCCCATCTGGAGACCACACTTTGACTAAAATGGAACATCCAGCTTTTGGGGGAGAAATTTAAATCTCATAGTCCCTACATGGAAGAAAATTCTCACAAATTAATTTTGTACTAAGCAAAATGATGAGCAGTCAAAACTTTTCTATTGGAAACATACAGTTAACACTTTGGACTGGCAAGCAAACATAGCTTGATCCTGACTATCTCCTTAAAGCACTCCAGACACAAGAAAGGGAGAGAGAGCAAGGATTTTCGAATACCAGACTCTCCTGACTGAATGTTTTTTTACATTAATCGCTGGAAGAAACACAAAACCTGCACTGAGGAGAAAGGAGAATGTATGACCTGTTCTCAGTTTCCCAGACATTCATGCTCCAGTTAACTGTTTCTCTTATGCAAAGTGAGACAGCCACAACAGGAGAAATATTCACCTCCTCACAGCAATTATAGATATTCCGTGGAGGTATGGGTATACAGGGTGAAAGAACATTAAATACAAGGTTCTTGACCCCCCTGGAATGAATAAAACAAAAATATTTTAAAGAACCAGCTCCTGTAATTTTCAAGAGTGGTACAAAACAAAGGATATTGAGGCATTGCCCTTCTAGACATATCAGACCACATAAGTTTTCTGTCATTTATACCTTTTCAGGTCATTTAATCTCAATAGCTTTGGAGTTGGTTTTATAATTTTACTGAAATACTAGCACACACACACACACAAATAGACTATAGATTATGTTGCTGATAAACATTTGTGCTGCTGTCTACATAGAGATAACATTCCAACTCCTCTTGTGTGCCCTTATATCTTATTGAGGTGTCACAATTTTTTATACCCATTTCAGTGAGTTGAAGGACTGACTTGCAAATTCAAGATGTTATCTTGTAAAACTGGAGTTCTGAGTACAGATATGCTCTGAATAGGTAAAAGGTACATATTATATAGAACTAGTTAGGTTTAATCAAACCAAATGAAACAAAAGCATTTCAGAAGATATTAACAAAGCAAGGTCTAAGAAAAGCTTATCATTTTTGCTTATAAATGTCTGGCAGTATGCATGTAAAGGGTTAATTTGAAATCCTATTTCATCTGAGTGGGGTGTAGAAAAATGGATCCAGGAATTATTGTCTGATTTACTGTAAATTTCTGTCTGGTGTACACAGAAAGGGGAGAAAAGTACGTGTGTGTGGAGGGGGAATGAGACTAAATGTGGATTGGATCAATTAGCTTTGGATAGATCCTGCAGTAGGTAAATATAGCATGGATTGAATGATTATAGATGATACCACCCCTGTCCTGGGTAGAGACTCCTGCTTTTATTTATCTTTCTATTTTCAATGGCTGTTGTACCCATTGCACTCCTCTACATGTAAGCTTATTTTCTTGGTGAGCAACCCTCATCTTCTTTTTTCACTTCTGCTAGTTTGTTAGCTTTTTTAAATCTTAGTATACTAAACCACTACAGAAAGTACTTTGCAAGTGGAGATCTGGTGGACCACAGGGTTATTTTTCACTAGACATTATTTACTTCTGTTCAGCCACTACACTGTTTTTACTGGATGTTAACAGGAAATCTATTGCTGTGTACCTGACAAGGGGACAAAACGGTCTCAGTGTCACTTAAGTAAATGGCCCTGGACACTCCCAAGCTCCCCCTGTTCTAGCAGAAGTTGTAGGGATTCCATGTTGCAGACTACTGTTAAGTTCCTAAAAAAAACCCCTTAGAAAATGTAAAGTTCAAGAATGTTATGAAGGGCTAGTTTTGAAGCACCATATCTGTTCAAATGCATATTACAAGAGAGGTGAAAGTGCGTATTTTGCCCTTTGAATGCTTTCTTTTCCTTGGCTTGAATGAGAAGGTGAAACCTTCCTGAGCTTCTCCTCTTACAGTGAGAGGATGGGATGTGTGCAGGAAGGTAGGCGTGTCCGGCCCACCAGCAGATCACCAGCCAGTATCAGCAAGCAGGAGCATGATTTGACCTTTGCTTCTGGTGCAGCTGTTACATCAGAAGACTAACCAGGAAAAAAAAGGAAATGACCATTCAAGGCAGTTTCTGACTTAGCTTCAATTTTATCCTCCTTTTCTCCTTCGCTGACTGAGGGATTTGCGGTCATAACTGAAGCCTGCTTAAAAAGTCCTGTCGTTTTAATAATTTGAGAGTTCTGACACTGAATAGACCTGGAAAGTTTAAAAAGAGGATGAGAACACATCCTGTACCAGCTAAACCTCTGGAAGATATTAAATCATAAAGCAGTAGGAGAAATGTAAAATAATAATAATAATAAAAAAAATCATTCACGTCTTTTGTGATCTGTAAATGGCCTAAAGTGTTGAAAATAAGACGGAGACAGATATGGTGTGATAAAAGGAACCAATGCTTGAAAAAATGTAGAGGTTTTTATTATGACAAGTGAAAAAAACGCTCAACAAAACCAATTAACTTCCCATCTTAAAACTGGCCAAAACACTTTATCACTCAAATAACAACAGTTTGTTGTTTACAATCAGTAGGTTCCATGCTGCTTTTTTTTATCTCTCCACTGTGGCATCAACTAGGAAAACTCACCCAGGCTGAACCAGTGGCTTTCATAAGGAATCTACAACAGGAATAATGTCCTTAGGCCATTTATTTGCATACCCCAGTTGTGAAATTTTTGCCTTCGTGCTAATGGCTTGAGACTGTAGGTGTGAAATTATTGGTATATCCTTCTCTTTTGCTCATAGGATGCCTGTCTTTGAGATCATGCCACATACCTGTGTTTGTATATTTTCCTCATAAGTGGTATTGCTAAAGGTGTGGCCAGTAGTGTTGTTGATTAGAACAGAAAATGCACAGTGCAGTCATGTAGGTGCTCATAGATTTGAAAATCAAACCCCCTTGCTTAAAGTGTTTAGGACAAAAAATCATGAAAGTCTGTCAAGTACTATTAGGAAATACATGTCTAGAACTCAAATGTAGGAAGTCCAGAGTCTCTAAATCCTTTGAAATGGGGATCCTGTCCTCAGGGAACATCGTTCTATTGTTGACAAGCATCTGTTCCTGACCACTGCCAGAGACATGGCACAAACAGATCCATGAGTCAAACAGATCCATGTACAGATTGGGCTTTGGGTAACTTGGTAACTTATAATTGTGAGGAGTTACTTTAAATATTTGTAGTGGTGTTCTGGTGATGCTTTATTGTTGACTTTTTTTTTTTTTTTTTTTTTTTTTTTTTTTTTGGTTTGGTTTGGTTTGGTTTGGTTTTCCCTGAGACTTTAGTAACCCATGATACTGTCAATAACTCATAATAGAGGTATATAACTAAAGTGAATTCATGCACCAACCCATGCAAAATTTTTCTACCACAGCAAAATGTGCAGAAAAAGATGTTTTATGCACAGGGGAGTCAAATTCACTGTCAAAAGAGCTTTTCGTTTGAGAGCTCTGTTGAAATACAAACATCCACCAAGATACTTCAAATATCAAAAATTATCTTTAAAAAAATTTCATGACATAGTTTCCTAGGCCTACATCAGTAGTAGGAATATGTGTGTTTTTAAGGAGGGATATAACTTTTTGCACATAATTAAAACACGCAAGGACGATTTTAAAATTTCAGATTTTTTTATTAAGGATAACCAAAATTTTAGCTACATAACTTGCATACAAGGCCTTACCAACCATTTGTGACAGGATTCCTGAAAATACCAAAGAAATAAAATACATTTAATACATCTTAGGAAAAAAACTTTCTAAAAATTATCTTCCTTTTTATTTTTCTTTCTTTCATGAATATCCCTTTCATTTCAATGTTACTGGTTCAAAATGATTTGCCATTGAATATTAGCCCCTGTATACTGTGTATTTGGTCTCAGGTCCCTTCCTTATGCTGAAACAAAAGCCTTTAGATTTAGCTTTGAGCATGCATACATCTGTAGAATAAAGATGCTTTTGTACCTGAAAAAGGGAGCAAAATGGGAGATTCAATCATTATAAATTTATGCTTTATACAACCCAGGGAAAGAAAGTACTTCAAAGAATAACACTTTTAAAGCTAATTTTGCTTTATGTACATACCAGTGGTGGAATGATTGTGATCCTGCTGTAATGTCTTGTGAGAAAACATGTGGGATAATGCAACAACCATGAAATTAAAATGGACTACTTCTGTAGAGCAGACCATTATTACATGGTGTCTTATTTCTCAGAGGGTCCATTATCTCTTCATCACCAGGAAAATCAGGCTCTGCAATGAAGGGCCACAGACTGAGCAGGAGAGGAGGCAAAACAGTAGAGGAAAGGCCATGGGAGAACAGAATGTGCCACTGTCACATCTCAGCAGCCTTTATTTAGTGATCTGAATTTTGAAATTCAGCAGTTTTAAAAAATTGTGTCATTTATAAGTGCCAGCTGCTAAAAAAGATAAAGGAAGAAGGTAACCTGTTTAAAACTTAAAAAAACCCAAAAAACCAAACAAAAAATACCAGCCACCAAACCTCTGTACCTGAAAGTACTTTAGTTTATCTTCTAGCACAGCCTTTGAATTTTAATGAAACATTTGGGGAAACTTGTAATGAAAATGGAAATGTTGCTTTCTGAGAAGCTGGCACCTCATGTGAATTATTTAGAGACAACTTATATTGTTTCTGCTTTTAAAGAGCTAAGAAAATGTTTGTGTGTTGGGGGTTTTTTATGTTTTTGGGGTTTTTTTTGTTCCCTTAGTCTTAATTGATTTTATTTCCTTGTCACTTAATTCCAAATTCTTAATTACAAAAGCTCTTCAAAACACAATAGCTGTGCCACATAGCAATTAAATAAAAATACTAAACATAATAGTATTAAAGAATTTTTACCTGCTCATCTGCAACTAAGGAGAGGAAAATAAAACTTTTTGATAACACTAACTGCATCACAGAAATGTGAAAGGGCTCAGATTATGTGTCAGTTCTAAAGTCTTCCCTTGGACATAACCTCAAGCACCCAAAACGCCTCAAAAGACAAAACGTGCAAAAGTAAAGAACTATTAGTCCAAGAAGTAAAGTCTTGGACTAATAGTTCTGCATCAGCATCTAGATTTAAAAAAAAAAACAAAACAATTACTTAATTTATGGTTTGCTTATGTTTATTGGACTTTAGGCCCAATTCTAAACAGCTTCACCAATGATGTTCTAATACTTAAGTAGAAAAAAAAATCTACATATCTGGGATATTGCCCAATTTTTAAAATTTCTATTGGTTTGAAAACAGGCTTTATCTATTTTTGTTTTTCAGACATTTAAAAAAATCTAATCCTAAACCAAGTAGGATTTCTCTTATTTTTAACTTAAATTTTTATTAATATTTTGATGGAATATATATATATGTGTGTATATATATATGTATGCACATACATACACCATAAATGAATGGAATTTCTTCAAATATTAAAGGTAATTAAGGATATTATGACCAGGAGGCTGTATTCCAAATTATACTTAACATTTGAAGTATTTTGCAAAAACTGAATGTATTATAAGTAAAATCAAAGGACACCACAGACCCATATGTACCTTATACCTGCTCCATTGGTAAAAAAACACTGGAGAAAGGTCTCAAATATATTTAAATTACAGAATCACAGAACCATTTAAGTTGGGAAAAAACCCCTGAGGTCACTGAGTCCACCTTTGACCTGATCACCACTGTGTCAACTCGACCACAGCCCTGAGTGCCATGCCCAGTCATTTCTTGAACACGTTCAGGGATGGTGACTCCACCATCCCCCTGTGCAGCCCATTCCGGTGCTTAGCAACTCTTTCCATGAAGAAATCCCTCATGCTGTCCAGCCTGAACCTTTCCTGGTGCAGCTTAAGGCTCTCTTCTCCTGTCACTGGTTACCTGGGAGCAGGGACTGAGCCCTCCTGGCCACAACTATTCCCTGTATTGCTTCTGCCAGTCCCCTGCAGAAATCTTAGGTGGTGCTTGGCTCTAACGTTTAGGCAAACAGGGAGAGCTCTCAAAGAGGATCAGTAAGCTGTTTTTGCTTATGTAACTTCTCTCCCCAGCGATCAAGGGCTGTGAAGTGCAGCTTTCAAAGCAATCACACTTGCAGAATCCTCAAGTGGCCTCGTAATTGGAGCTATGGGTTGTTCCTCAGTGAGAGGTGGAGCTGGAGAAATGCTGTTTATAGCCCCGAGTTTATAGATTCCCCCAGGTTCCTGTAAGCACTGGGTGGTATCCTGTCATTTTTAGTAGCTATAAAATTATAGCAAGAATATATATATATTTATTTTTTTAGCAATTGAGCATAGAACTGTTGGATTTAAGTGTTTTTGTTTTTTCTGCTTGTAGGAGAATTATAGCAAGGCAAGACAGAGACATAAATGTCCATTCTTCAGAATACATACAATAAGAAAAAAAAACCCAAGTGAACTCATTTGGGATTTTATTAAATAAGGTTTTCTGGTAGAATAAAGTTGTAATGATGTTTTTAACTGAAGACTGAAAGCTTAATGCTTTACACTTTAGTAAAATTATGTCCTGGTAAGATTATTTCTCACACATATTGGAAAATCAGTCTCTCGTTTTAGTGAGTAAATTGCCTTATACCACCTGCACACCCCGCAGCTTTCTCCTTCATCCTTTCTTTCTATTTTCATATCTATGGGAATGGAATCTGCTCTTTATATTCAGCAAATATGCCTCCTGCTGCTGCCTCTGCTGCCTTAGATTTAGGCCTGAGTTACCATGTCTTTTGCAATGATGCTGAACCATGAAGAGTGTTTTTTTGCAGTCTGGAGATTCTGGCACAATCCTCCCTAAAATGGGTTGTCTCAGTGTCTCCTTTCCAACTCCTTTCTCATCGGCTTTTTGGGTTCATATAGACCCCTTTGAATGTACTTATGATAGAATATACCAGGATACTGCTCAACTCAGAGAAGTTTAGATTCATATAAAGATGATAAGAATAGCAGGAATACATGATCTAATGCCAACTTGGGAGGATTTTTTTTTCCTATGTGTGACAAGGATGCTCTACTTCCATGACATTTCTAACTAATTACTCCTGTTATAATGCAGATAAAACTCCTTGTTCTTTTCAGTTTTTATAGGTCAGAGATGTTTATCTTCAGTACCCTGTGACAATGCATGCAGAATAACTGTCTATTTGATTTTTAATGCACTCAGTAGTTACAGTGTCACCAAGGACTTAAACCTACACACAGAGGATCAGAACAAAGTCTGAGTTTTCAGTGAATCAGAGTTATGCTTCACTAATGCCAAGGAAGTGAAATGATTGCTCTGTTTTAGGTATACTAAAGGAAGATTATAGTTTCAGAGCTGCTGTCTCCAGCTGTCTCCTGTTTATAGTCTGTTTTGTTCTTTATCATCTGTATGTTCTGACTGTTTTGCTCCCTTGCTTTCAATTTAAACATGGTGCAGACAACTTACAGAGTATTGTTGGATGTGAGGCTTTAAGCTGACAAATTTTCTCTTTTCATATCCTCTCCAACCCTTTCATTGGATTTCATGCTTTACCTTTGCAAATATTTGTGAAGATCATAAAGAAATCAGGGAGAGAAATGTTCCAGACAAATGAGACCAGTAAATTTTTCAGTGTGTGATTTGTTCTTGGTGTAGTCACCATCTATTTCACATAAAATAAGGAAGTCTGGGCATTATGAAGCTGACACAGAAACCAAGATAAATAATATTGGGAAACTTGGTACTGGGTGAAGTTACCAAACAAGGAATGTGATGAAAAGTGACCACTGGGGAAAAAATCAGTGGGTGATGGAGGGCAGGAAATCAAAACTATTGATGCCCCAATTGGTACCATGTTCAGTACGACACTGTAAAAGAGAATTGATGTGATAACACAAGAAAACCAGAGTGATCATTACATTTGAATCTAAACCTTCCTCTGCATCTTGGACCAAATTCTACTAAATATTTTCTTCCCTGAAATGTCTTAATGAAATATGATGGTTAATCCAATAGTCTACATGTCTATTTTCCTTATAAAAGTTACAAACACAGAGCAGAGATAATAAAAGCTTATTTAATCAGAAAATGGATGTATTGGCAACTGTAGAAAATAGGATATGTAGGCTGGATTCCCAAGTTTGACAAATTCTTTTCACACACGATTTTCTGTAGCATGGAACCAAAGCAGAGTGCAGCACTTCAAAATTCCCAGTGGATGGGGGAATGATCACAGAGCTGGTAAAGGTGGCTGTGCCAGAAGCTCTTGTATCTCAAGGATGAAAAGAGATCACAAAAGGAAAAAAAAAAAACCTGCTGAGAGGCATGGTACTGCATGGAAGATCCAGGGATGTACAGCAAGAGATGACCTCAGAAAACCAAGACTGTAAGAGTTACAGATTCAAATTCATACTTCCTTTTTTTGCCTTATTCTTGTATTAAGGAAGTCAAAATGACGTCTACAAAAAGAACGTTATTGCCTATTTTGGAGGATTTAAGATGAAATTTTTTTAATGTTCAAAGTCATTGAAAAAATATATTTTGTACATTAAAAAAATACAGTTAATCCCAACTTCAAATTGTAAATGTGCATCTCTGAAAATTGAAAAGTCCACCGAGAGAGGTTAGTCAGAATGGGGATACAGGTAAAATTTCTATATTCTGTAGCATATGACAGAGTGCATAGGCAGAAAATAAGCTGCTACGGAGAGAAACACAAATGAACTTAGGTTTAAAAACTTCAGGCATTTAAGTGTTCTTGAAGCACTTCTCTACACGAATGATGAATGTGGGGAGAAAGTAAGACCTATCCTTAGACCTGCAGTGAAATAGACACATGACTTATCACAGAATTTCAGAAATGCATGCCATTTTTGCAGTTTAAATGAAGTGATAATTCACCAAGGAGAATGGGGAGAAGCAGTTCAGCTGCTGTCTCGATAACTATAAGAAACTGGCAGCTAAAAAGGGAGGATCTGTTTAACACCAGTGAACAGTAAATCAATCATGGTCTGTCGCCTTGCAGTGGTTTGCAAGATGCCTTTGGCCCATGACTTATGTGGCCACCTCAAGGTATGTGCTGCCATATAGTGACCAACACTGGGCTTGCATGGGGTGGTTTTACACTGGGAAATCCAAAAATGGAGCCTGCATGGATTGTCTCAGATCACTACCTCTCAACAGAAATGAGAGAACAATCTGAGGTCTGAAACTAAAGCCCCGTGTCCCTTAAGACAAAGGAACCTTAAAAGGAACCTTGAACCTTAAAAAACCCACCAAACAGCAATCCACAAAGAAAGCAGAGACAAATCCAAACAAAACAAAACAAAAAGACTATGGATTGAAGTTATGTTTTTTTGTATTCTTTATGTTCCACGCACAAATTTCATGGGACTGCTAGTCTTGTAGTTCCCTACTGTGCAACAAACTTCTTAACTGTTAAAAACACCTTTGGTGCTTAAAACCAATAATTACAGCACTTCTAAGTTTAAACCTGTTTAGTTACAAATAGACAGCAGCTCATTCCTTCCAGGAGAATACAGCTATGTGGAAAAGTTACCAAAGTCATGCTGCGACATGCTTATTCTGTGTTTGCACATGTATGCATGAATGTTTTGAAGAATCTGATATTTTATTATTTTAAGGAGGACGACTTTGGAACATGAACTACCTGAGCCCATTTTCTAAACTGTTTAACATTTTGTGATGGAAGTACAGTGAGTTTTTTTCCTTCTCCTGTGTAAGTGTGGCTTTTAGGGGACCATGACTCCAATCAGACACTATGAATATCTGTGGACAGAAAATAGGACCAGCTGGTGCCTTTGCCTGGTACTTTTTACATTTTCTTTAAGGTGCTGGTTGGGAGGAGGGGTGGCAGAGAACTGCACACAGAGGACAAGAAACAGAAGTTGTGACTGGAAAAAGACCCAGAATTGGCTACAGCAGCTCTCCACCAGCTGTCATTACAATGTGCATTGTGTACATTTGCACGGTGTAGAATCTAATTCAGTTTTACAGTCGGGAAAGAATGGCAGGCAATCACCAAGCATCCATCACCAAACAGCATGATAAATAAGCTGTTATTTGGATCATGTATTCAACCCAGTCAAGAGATTTGGACTGGAAAAAAAGCAAACAGAAAAGACAGGATCAGAAAAACACCCCTCCCATAAATAAAACAGAAAAAGAAAGAAGTATCTTCTCTACTTCTTTTGGCCTTGAACACTGGCAACTATAGAGAAGTAATATATGATTATAGTTTATGAGCTTAATCTGAGACTTGCAACAGTACTACTGTGAAGGAAAAGAAAAAAGCAACACTTGTGAGGGCTCTTTGGCAAGTTTCCAGGAAGGTTCGTAATTATTAGAACAGTGAACTTATTGGCAAAACTTATTGAAAATCATCTGGCATTTAAGTAAAGACAGAAAGGGATAGAAATATCTAAAGAAAAGAAGTCTATATTTCAAAGTAACCTCTGCACTTCTGGTCAATTTTTAGTGATATTCAGCTCTTGAGAGATTCAGAGAGGTTGCTGGTTACGTGTTTCAAAACCATCTATCAAGCTAACTCCTAAAGGACATCGGGTGCTTAGGCATTTTATATTTGCTTTGTGCTATCCCTTTGTTTGCAGACACTTAAACAAAGCTTCACTAATCCAGTCCTGTGCATGCATAGAGTGGCCAGACTAACTTTTAAAATGGCTAAACTTTGCACTCTTTTAATACACCCCTGTGGAATTTTCAAATCACCTGTTTACCCCAAAAGGCTCCAATGTGCTTTAATATCTTGCACTTGACAGCCTAGCTGAGGGCTCAGTCCCAAATCCAAACAAATAAAAAAACTCTAGATCTGACTTTAGGCATATGACTTATGCATACCTTTAGCATGTCACAAATTTTAAGCAAGAAATGTTAACCTCTTTCACTCTTATTGAAGTTAACACACATAATAGTCATGTGCTCTGAGCTTCTTAGAGAATCATATGATAAATCACAGCTCATCTGCTGCAGAATAGTTTCAGAGCCCTGAGGGTGTTAATGGGATTTACCATCCCTGGCTGGCCTCACATGGAATGCTCTGCTCATGAGCCCAGGAGTCCCACTTAAGCTCAGCTCTGATATCTAGCCCTGCCTCTTAGAGGGTCTCTGGACCAGCTTTGCACTTAGCTTTCCTCCTGTGTGAGTCTCCCAGGCAGAAAATATATCATGTCTCTGGCTCCATCTCCTTCCCTTTCTGGATGCTGTGAAGGACCTTGCTCTGTTCCTTGCTGTCCTCTTCCTGCTGTGTCCTCACAGATGGTTTGTTAGAGGTCACTTACTATCTCTGCAGCCAAATATACAAATTATTTTTGGAGCAGATGTGAGGATCTTAAATAACTCCAGAACTTGTAAAAGCTTGTTTGTTTCTTCTTTGTTTTGGTGTTGATATAAGGATGAGAAGGCTGGTGGGCAGAGGTGAAAGATGGAGAGATGCATTAAACTGTTCCCAGAGTTAATGGGTTTGCTACCAGCTGTTCTCTCTTTCTATATGTTTGCAAATTCTGGTATTTTTAGTTCAGTAGCCAGAATGAAAAATCACAAGCATTTTTGAAGGGTAGTGGGAAGCTTTCTGACCCAAAATATTTTCTTTACCCTAAAATTTATAATAACTGTCTTAAAAAAGTTGTATTTTTTAAAAATAGTGTAGCTAAAACTTGAAAGGATCACTTTGAGGGAAAAAAATACTTTAGCTGTCAAAATAGAAATATTCTTGGGTTTGCATGGAAGCATTTTTTGAACGAAAATAGTTCTCCAATTGGAATTTAACATAGATTTTCTTCTTCTGAAGCTGCACTCTTCAACAAACTTGCAATATTTACTGTCACTTTCAGCTGTTGTGCTTTGTTGGGTATGATTAGAATGCACTCTGTTCACTTTTAAAAGAAGACACAAAATACTAAGAATTCTCCATTATTGTCAGTCTGAGACAAAGTAAATATATCAGGTGCTTCAAGGATTGTGTTTTTTGTTACTAGCTGTTAAAACAAGATCATACTGATGGCAATTGTGGCTCTGAGGCTTACAATGGAGGTTGTGTATCATAATTCACACTTCAGATCAAGTTATTTGAGTACAATATCTCAGGACTTTGCCTATATGGACTTATGGCCAGCTACTCCATTGCAGATTCTGAAGCCTTTTGTACAGAGCTAAAATAACTAAATTCTAATACTAGAAAAAGAAGACACTGAGGCAGTGAAGATACAAATCCATCTCTTGCTCTCACACCATTTGTGCCCCAAATCCCCAAATTCCTTGTTCTGTTGAACTGGTTCTTAAACACCCCAGCACTTCCTGTCCTACCTGTCCTCTGCGATGCCTTTTTTCCTCCTCTTCATTCCAGCACCTTCCCACACAAATTTTCCCATCTCAGACTTCCTTCTCACCAGCCCTCTTGGGAGCTCATAAAGCTCCTCTCACTCTTCAGCACTTCCTTCCCATATTTTTGTCCCATATTTCCTCCCACGCTAATCACATCCTTTCTCAGTTTACAGTTTCCAAGCCTGCTCCAGTTCCGTGCGTCCCCCTGCTCTGGGGGGCTGCGTGCAGATGTTATTCCTTCAGATTTTTGCTAACAACACTCCCTGCATGGGCACTTCTTCCCATGGCCTTTGTAGCCAGACTAATTCTCCTTGTTTCCAGGATCCCAGAAAGCACAATCATCTGCTCTCCTGGGTTTTCAGAAATCCAGGGGTGTTTCATACACAAAATTCAAGACAGAGCTCCAAGGGTAGCGATGGGTAAAGTTTTAGTCAGAAGTGGATCTACAAAAGCTATAAAGCCAGTGAATCTTTAAATTATTTTTTGCATAACCTTTGTGCATGAGTTGGGGTTTACTTCTTAACAATAATTTAGAAACAAAATAAAACAGAGCTGCTATTAATAACTTTTAATTAAAATCAAAACTCCTTTTTGTAGCTAGATTGCCATTCTAATGAGTATTACTGCTGTCAAACATGTTTGATAGAATAGATTGATTAAATAATAAAAAAATAAGTCTTATGGAAATGTGAAAGCCCCATCCTGGTCAGTCACATCATTAGCTAGTTCAATAGTTAGAACTACACTGAGAAATACTACGGGATATTTACTTCTAAAAGCTGTCTTAGCCGTGCTGGCTGATGCTTTTTCTAGGGCATAACTATTGCAGTGCATACTCAGCAAAAAAACTATTAATGTGCCCTGTGGGGGGGGTAAAAATTCCACCTTATTTCCCCAAAATTTCTGCTGTGACATGGAGTGTTTTGAAAGGACTCAGGGAAGCTTGAACTGTGCGAAATTACATTATATTTCCCTGTATTTCTAGCCTTACAGAAATGAAACGCGGGGTGTGGGTGCCCTATCTCCCCTCCCCGGAACACAATCCCTATGGACACGGATGCGCATCCCCGAGCCTGGAAGCGCAGCGCGCGTCTCGGGGAGACACCTGCTGGTGCAGAGCCCTCACTGCCTGCCACAGGGATTGCTGGAAAGCAAGGAGAAGGATAGGGAACACAAATTAGCCTGTAAAATGGGCTTTACCACCGTTTTACCACGAAAAACTGAGGTGTGTGTGGTTGTTTTTTTAGTAGGCTGGGTGCTGAGAAAACTTCTGCTATTTTTGTTTCGGGATGACAACCTCTCTGGCACTTGATATAATCGAATCACAAAATTAACTTGATGATATGATGGAGGAAGAAGCAATTAGACTGAAATTAGGTGCGCATTCAGTGAAACCCAAGGCACATATATTTTAAAGGCAAGAGTTTGCTGTGGTTTCAGCCCTGGCAGCCACTAACTCACTTCTCCACAAGAAGGGTCAGGGAGAAAATCAGAAGGGTAAAAAAGCAAGAAAACTCATGGGTTGAGATAAAACCAGTTTACTAGGGAAAGCAAAAGCAAAAAAGTTTACAAGAAAAGCAAACCAAGGCATTAATTGCCTGCTTCCCCTGGGCAGGCAGGTGTTCAGCCATCTCCAGGAGAGTGGGGCCCCATCATGCCCAATGGTGACATGGGAATACAAAACCATCTCCAAATGTCCCCTGCTTCTGGTTCCCCCCTCTTCATACACTGAGCATGATGTCACATGGTCTGGAATGTCCCTTTGGCCAGTTGGGGTCACCTGTCCTGGCTGTGTTCCCTCCCAGGCACCCCTAGCTTCCTCCAGTGTGGCAGCACAAAGAGCAGCAAAGGCCTTGGCTCTGTGTGATCCCTGCTCAGCAATAACAAAAACATCTCTCTGTTATCAACCCTGTGTTCCGCACAAATCCAAAACACAGCCTCATACCAGCCCCTGGGAAGGAAATTAACTCTACCACAATCAAAACCCCCAAACAGCGTTAGGAAAGAATGTAATGCAGAGGCTAACACCTGAGGCATCCTAAACTTGTATGTTAGGAGCAGCTAATAAGAGAATTCAGAAGTTGCAAAATGTTTCTTGCTTAAACCCTGAATGAAGATATGCTAATGAAAAATATAAGTGTGACTGTACAGTATTCAAATTCAATATTTTTGCCAAGGCAAAAATGTCTATCCAGTAATGATTCCAAGTAAATGTGTGAACTGCATCAAAATTAAGGGTATTTTAACAGAAAATTAGAGGATCAGCTAAAGCAGTTAATTTTTTTCAGGTGTCATGCAGACTGTCCAGGGGAACACAAGAGAATTACTGCAGAATTTCTGTACAAACAAAAAGGAGGTAGCTGAATTGTCTTTGGCAAAGAACGCTACAGTCACCAAAAATATAACTGGATTCAAACAATACCTAGTCAAAGTTCATGGAAAAAACATGCTAATCAAGAAAAACATGCTATCAAACAGTCATCTGTGTAACAAAAAATAAACATTCAGGATTGCTATTTCTCAGCAGTACTGGTAGAACAGGAGAAATGGCTAAAAGATTAGTTACCAATGGCTAGACCTCTGTTCACAGAGAGGTTCTACAGCAGATGATATATCCCAAAGAGAGTGCTCCTCTTCCTCCTCCATAGTGCAAGATCATCTTTCACCACCAAGCTGTTTAGCAATGTCTGTGATTAAAGGGCTTTTAGGTCCAAACCTGCCTGCTGTAGACCTCCTGAATATGCCTGGATTCAGCTATTTTCTTCTGCCTTAGCATCTGCCAGAAAGGTGCTTATTCTGTTGTCCCCACCATCACTTCCGCACTCACTCATTCAGTAAAATGATCCCTTTGTAGAATGATCAGCAATAAATGAGCACTGCTTTTATTAGACTGGACTAAAAGTTTTGAAACACACCTTCCATGTTCTGTACCTGTTCTTGCATTCAGTCCTAAGAATAAAATTTAGAGGTGCATGAAGCTTCATTTATGAAAGGACTTTGCACATTACCATTTCTCAAAACCGCTTTGTTATACATCCACAAAGGATTCTAAGCATTCTAAGTATCCTTCAACAATAGTTAAATGTTTTTCTTACAGAATATTTGGTTTAATGTGTCATGAAAATTACAGAGTCAATGTTTATGATTGATAATAGAACCTTATAATTTGCTGAAACACAGTTTGACCTGCAAATAAGATAAAGAAAATCCAAGCTAATAACAGGAGAGCTCTCCTTTCCCCCAGCCATGATCTTATGTAGTGCTCAGTTAATTAACACATACTCTTTATCTTGAGGTGCTAGTTAGTGTACCTTATTAAAAAAGCATACAGCAGTAGCTGAGGAAGCCAAGGAGAGGAAAGGCTTCTGGGAGCCCAAATAAAGTTGACTATGAAATGAACTTTATTTTCTTACTTTTTACTTTTCCAGGTGGTGGCAGAAACTTTATAGGTAATTTTGCCTTGCAGAGCAACTCTGTCCCCTCAAATTATATTTATTCACAGGAAAAGTTGTTTCTCTGACTTGAAAATAAGTCTGCCATTCCCTTCGTAAAAGCCCACTCAGAATATAATACAGAGCACTCATTATGATAAAAGCTGTTAAGTCCCTTGACTTACTATTCATCTCGATTACGCTATTTTTTAAGATTTGTTACAATTTAGATTAAATAAAGGAAGTAGATTGTGAATAGCTTGAAATGGAGGAGGGAAAGAAAGGGAAAAAGAGGGAAATTCCTTTATGTGTTAAGGGATTAATTAATCAATAAATGGTTGACCTTTTATGTTAGTACATGCAATGACTTCATGGCAAAATTGTTTCAAGGATGGATTCATAAACCAGTT
This sequence comes from Phylloscopus whistleri, assembly GCA_017589585.1. Lineage (NCBI taxonomy): Eukaryota > Metazoa > Chordata > Aves > Passeriformes > Phylloscopidae > Phylloscopus > Phylloscopus whistleri. The sequence goes on along the minus strand of JADMLD010000857.1, from coordinate 1,210,575 downwards.
TCAAGATTAACCTTGTCTAATTACAATTTTTTAAGTTTTAGAGGCAAGACTTTATAAATTATAAAGTACACAACATACTAACAAGGTTTTGCTGATAAAAGATATTTGAAAAAACTTTAGAAGGCACACAGGTCTGCACCAGCTCCTATTGATTTCTCACACAATTTGACATGCATTAAGCCTCTCAACAAAGCAAAAACTTTTAAGATGATTAATACAGATACTTCATAAATCTGTTCATATTCGTGAGCTTTGCTATGTTTTGAGACAGCTGAAAAGCTTTTGCGTAATTTTCAGAGCGCTTCATCTTAGCAATGCTGTATGGCACTTAATATGAATATTGGAAAATCCTTTTCTTCTAAGGAAAACCCATTATGTCTTTAGGCACAAAAAAAAATAATACAGTACTATCCATATTATTCTTCTCTGCATGAAAAGCTTTTTTTTTTTTTTTTTTCTATGAACTCTTTATTGTTGATGCATATTTCCTGCTGTGTAAGTGTAAATTCTGCTTTGGGGGCAAACAGTTCAAGGAGCAGAAGCTGAACTTTAATCATCTCTTCATTTTCAGTCTGTTCCAGTATGTGAATGTTAGCTAATTCAGCATTATTTAAGATAATGTAGTAGGAAGGCTATGCTTGATGTTTGAGCTAGTTTCAAATAACCGTGATAGAAGGAATTCATCAGACTTGGACAACAAACATCCAATGCTTTGGATTTGTCTTCTCCATGAATTAATTTAAGAAAGAAAACTACCCTAAAAAAACCCCAAAAAACACCCCAACAAAAAAACACAAAAACCAAAGCACACCAAGAAACCAAAACAAAACCACCAAAAAAGTCCCCAAACCTAAACAATCTCCCCCCTCCAAGCAAACACCCTAATTTTCTTTCTTTCCTTCTTCCTTTCAGATTTTCACTGTACCTCTTACATTATTTAGAGAGTGTTCTTCAATTATAACCTTTGTGTGCTACCAGAAGTGATGCTGACAGCTGGGTAGCTTTACACCAGTGTCACAAATAAGTAATGGGCTATGAAAATAAATTGCTATTCATCTTGCAAAACCATCAGGCACCAGTAAAGACTTCAGTCCATGTACTGTAGAAATTTTACTTATTTTAGATATTATACCATAGAAGAACAAGAAATAATATAGGAGGGGTAGCTGTGGGGCTATTTAGGAGCACTTCACAGGAGCAAGACAGAATACAACATCCAATCATTCTTCATAGGTATAAGCAGCTTTTAATCTATGCCAGGGAAGAAGAAATGTAATTAATTCAAATTCAAATCTAAGCAGATATGAAAATCTATTAACTATATCAATAAGGACAAAAGAGATATTTAAGTATAAAAATTATTTTTCCTATTTTTCTAACACATGCAACTGCAAATGACATTTTTCACAGGACGTTTCCTACATATTGATTTAAAGTTAAGCTGCATTCTGTTTTCTAGCAATACAGAGGCTGCGGTAAAAGTGAAAAAAATTGATAACATCATTTCTACCCTGACAGTTATTTTGTGATCCTTCTAGCCTGATAGGCACATTTGAAAAGCAACCTGCACAATTGCAGGAAGTAAATTTTGTTGTCCTTCTTTTTTTCTTGGTTGCAAAAATGCCAGAACTGGCTAAGAGAACCAATTAGTGTGAATAGGAACAGGAAACAAGAAAGTTTTATTGTTGTAAAAAAGTTTACCTTTTTTTGTGGCTCCATTTACTGTAAAAATTGCATGAGCACTTTGTTCTTAAATGGGAGAAATTCTAATCTGAGTAAATAAAACATATATCCCTCTATTGTTACTCATTTGTGCAGGAAGTTTCTAGTTACAGAAATTATAAACTTTAAACCCATTGTTAATCTAATCAGAAAGCTTACACTCACTTTAACCTTATCTTATTATGCCACCCAATAAAGGAAGTTTTTCCTATGATATAATAAGAATTAAGTCACTTTATAAGAAACATCAGTAAGTTCAAGATCTGAAGTCGTGAATCAGTCTACAAGCCCTTTATAATAATCTGCTCAGATTCAGAAATAAAATATCAATGGCATTTGCATTCCTGCCTGGGACAGTTAATAGAAAAAAAACCCCAGATATTCAGATACTACAAGATAATCACTTTTTGTGTACAGTGGAACCAAATATACCACCACTGTTAGCTACCTCGAATAAGGGCATCTGTATAACACTGTAATAAGACTGGAAAGAGCACGCTACCTTTTACAGTATCTGTTTCCCCAAATGGTCATTTTTCCTTATGTAAAAACCTGCAGAAATATGACATTTTGTTGCTTTTGCATGAAATGAAGAATTCGATAGAAGCATTAATAGAGTTTTTCTTGTTTTGTTTTGTTTTGTTTTTTTTGTTTGTTTTGGGGTTTTTTTTGTCTGAAAAGGAAAGAAAAACAAAAGTCAGCATTTGGATTCAACAATATAATCAAGGAACTCTGTCCTCAGCACATATAGACTGGTATCATACTGAGTCCTAGACAAACCTGTTCTTTAAGATCATCTTGACCAGAAAGGGATTGTAAATCTCTCCAGATTCAAAGATGAGAGAAAGACAAGGAATGTGTCAAGACTGCAGAAGATATGTTACAGTCTCTTTTAGCAATAATCATCATGTTTGTCTTCCTTTGCTGTTACTATTCGTGCACACATTTTCTGGAATGCTTGGTTTTTTCACCTCTCCCCTCTGCTTAACATGTGCAGACTCCTCAGGTAATTTCATGTTCACTGAGAGATCTTTTAGTATGACCTGCATATGGCATTCAATAAACTTATGGAGCTTCGAAAACTAGAAATTTCAATGATGTGATTGATATGCAAAATTATAAAAGGCAAACTTCTAGAGAAGTTTCACCAAAACATAAAAAGGAGAATACCTTAAGTAAAATTGCATAAGTAGGAAGGCAGTTAAAAGACTCAAAAAACACACTTGGAAAGCCCATCAAGATGTCAAAAAAATGGGAACTGAAACTTCATGCAGGACATTAAACACATTTTTGATCCCAGGATAACCTTAAGATCATTTTCATAAGCAATATTTTTGTTCACACTGTGTTTAGTGCCTAAACAGAAAGTCAGAGGCAAACTGACCATTCTGGAAATTATAATTAGAATTTATTAACTTCTGAGGAGTGAGGAATTAAAAAAAACAAACCAAACCAAAATAAAACCAACCAACAAACAAACAAAAAAAAACCCCAAACAAAAACAATCAAACAATTTCTGTAGCAATTGTACAAAGTAGGAAACTAAATGGAGAAATGACAGAAGTCAAATCCAGCTACAAAAAAAAATCGAATGTATCTTTTGTGTGCAGAGTGGTTTGAATATAGTTAACAAATTACAGAAGACTAACTCTCAGCAGCACAGCTAACTCTAAAAGCAAGGAAGATCTTGGCTGTAAGAGAAGCAAATATCATGCATGTTTCAGGAAAACAATTAACCAGTCTGTTCTTTGAGTGATTTGTAATGGATCCATCACAATGGAGTATTTGCAGTATATGATTGCACATGTGGGTATTTGATAGAGTCTGCCCAGGTTTGAAAGTGTCCTACATTCCAAATGGGGACTGGACATGCCTTTGGCTTTGGGTAAGACACATCATGAGCAAGAAGCCGCTTAATTGTCAGAATGAGTGCAGTCTCGAGCTTTTAAAGGATTTAGAGGGCAAGATGGCATCCTTGGAGGTTTTTTTCTTTTCCCTTTTGTGCATTGGGGAAGTGTTTGAGATACACTGTGGTTCAGCCATGCACTGCAGACTATGTGCTCTAGAACAGGGTATCTCCCCAAGGGCTAATTCTTGCAAATGTTGCATCATGAATCAAAAACAATCTTAGCAAGTGTGTTCTTCATACTATTCCACTGCAAGAACACACACCATACAAGTAGTTCTCAAATTTGGTATTAATGGCACACAGTAAGTTACTTTCAAAACACAACAAATACAAGCATCTCTGAAGATTTTTTTGTGCTGTATTTTGCAAGACTTTTGGGATTTTTTTTTTTTTTGAAAGATCAATAGTATTAGGCATGGAAAATAGGAATAATTGATTTCAACACCAGTAATGAACAGTACACTGTACATATTCTCTATATCTCATATTACTTTATTGGCACCAGATGCAGTGGTAGAGCAGGTACGTATGACAAGCATACAGAACACTTATTCTGGGATTTATTCTCTTGCCTCACAGTTTCTCAGTTCTAACATAAGATGTCAAAGATATGAAACTGTCACACGTATGATTAATGGCACGCTATTTGTCTTCCACAGAGACATTATTCAAAATATATATATATAGAACAAAGAACCATGTATCTTCGCTAGTGTTAGAAAAAATCTCCTTCAGGTAATGAACACTTTGAGAGACATTTAAGAAAAAAAGCATTAGAACCTTGCTCAGTCATCAAAATTGGATATTTTTATAGCATTGAAGTACTGGCCAAAGCTGAGCAGAGTTACATAACAATGTGCCTGTGAAGAGTTTTCTGGCTTCATGCCTGACCGTCTCTTTAGGCTGTTTGCCTAAATCTCTCTGACTTTTTAAAGAAAATCCTTTCAATGTAGTTTTCTCTTACTGCATGATTTATGGAGCAACTACTCAGAATAAGAACGTTAGGGAATCTGGAGCCTCAGGATCCATGATATTAGGAAAACTTACAAGACAAGGCTGGATGTTCAGATTTGCTCCATGAAAAATGTCTTTAGTCTTAGGGCAAATGTTTGAAAGCTCCAGTGGTTCTCTGACTTACATCCTGAGCTGAATAAAAACAAAGGCTCCAATGTAAAAATTCTGTGAGAAACAACATACTACCATCTACATGAGTTTCACACACTCTACAGGGTAAAGAAGGAAAGACCTCAGTAACTGGAGTATTCCACAAGACTGAACCTTTAGTTATAGATAAGAACTGTATTCCTTTATGTGCAAGTATTCTTTATTTTATATATGGTCCAATTAATTAATTTTTTTTTTTTCCTTTCTTGGTAAGCTATAAACAGAGACGTAGGATTCATATGTTGAAGTAAAAACTAGGATGTTTCAGGAGAGTTTTGATCAGATGTTTACATGCTCAAAATTGTGTGCCTAATTGTATGTCTAGTGAATCCAACCCCAAATATAAGGTTGTTCTCTGCATGTAGCCACTGTGTTTTTTGGTCTGGGCTGTTAAAACGTCATGGAAATTAGGTATCTGCCTCTGGCCACCACCCTGAACAGAAGATTCTCAAAGGTTTTAATCTAAATCAACTCTGTCTCTCGTGAGACAAATAGGATGTCCTTTGACAATTTTTTACTTCAGAAAGACTATTGTAATAGTTTTCCTAAAATTTCTGTGTTGTGGTGGTCATCTATTTTGGGACAGTACAAGCAGTACTTGCTGATTTTTGCCATGGGCCAGTAGAAACAAACTACCAATCTTTTACTCAGGCAACTCTTTTCTTCTGTTCCAAAAAGCCTGTGGAAGTACAGGCTTCCAAGTATTACTTCTGCTTCTGGCCTACCCAGGTTCTAGTTGCTCTCCTTCTGCTGGTTCTCCCTCAAAAGGTTCATTAAAAGTCCTGCTGTTAGTCATTAAATTTGTAATAAGACATCTGAAATTAATGCTGGGCACATGTGGTTCCTGGGAACATTTACATATGCTAAGTAAAGTTTTAAAATAATTGTCACTGTCAACATTTTCTGATGAAGAAAAATATGTAAAACCACTGTATTGAGTACATCTGGCTTATTCTTTGTGGCAGGTCAAAACCAGTAAAGGGATTTGTCTATGAAAGTTTTGTGGTGTTGTTGGTTTTTGTTTGTTTGTTTGTTTGTTTGTTTTTTTACTTCATACAACAAGCAAATAAGCAAAGATGCTTTCTCTGTGAAAGCTTTTCTTTCATAAATGTTTTTAAAGGAGAGTAATTTCTTCCTTCTATAGGCTGGGTACCAGGCCAAGTTTGATCTGTCATAAAAGCAAATAAACAGAGGATTTCTAGTTCCTAAAGAGAGATTTCTCTGGTTCTCCAGATTCTTCAAAATTAGTGACATCTTTCCTGCTCATATGCCTGATCTCTGGGCGGTGTTTGCAGCCCATAACACTGCTTCACCTACAGTATTCTGGGGATAAGAACCTCTGGGCTCAGTCCCTAACCCACAGGAACTGGTTTTCATAACCCTCCAAAACAGAAGCTGTTAGGGTGAAGGCATTTTGTTTTGTTTTGGTTATTTTCACAGAATTAGGCATCCTACAATCACAACATGCTGTTCTCTATGCCACTGGGGATGGTATACATTGAAGTAGACTGCAGTGACACACAGCATCTCAAGCATCAAGCATTGCCATTTGTCTTTTTATCCTGCCACACCTCTTATCTTGTTCAAAACGCTCTTCAGATGGAACATTTCTGGACTCTGCTCTTCAAGGAAGCATATTTTTGGGACATGTTGAAGATTTATTTCAGGTTTTGAATCTGCTCTGGACTTAACACTTTTTATAGAGGAATTACAGAACAGATAACAAATAGTAGGAAGATTAAATTTTGGGAGTCAAAGTTGGTATCTTGCAGGTATCAAAGAGTCATGGACTGGCCAAGGATGTGATGTATTTGTCTACCTGTGCTCCACATTCAAAGCCCTTTGTTGCCTGGGGAGTGAAAAAGGGGGTGTTCATAGACTTAAAGCATCACATTCCCCACTAGTTTCTGCTTTGAGAGCCCAAGGCTGTACACAGAAATATTATGATATTTCACCTGATTTTTTACCATTTTTTTTTCACTCCATGTCCTATCAGAATCTCTCTAGTGGCCATGGCTGATTATTAGGAAACTTTTCTCTAATTCACCAGTGGTGAAGAACAGGTGTGTATTTACTGGGAAAGGCTGAGTTTAAATAGTTCCCAAGAAAAGCAGTGCACAAAGGGTAAGAGGACAATAATACTTCCTTTATTTTAATTCCTCCATTGCCTTTCATGTTTCTTACTTAAAACTTTCAGTGATTTAATAGCAACAGAAAAAAAATGGAATATCATTCTGTAAAATCAAAAGATATGTTTAAAGTAGGGAACATAAAAAGTTTCAAACTGCTAGCACGTTATATGGCTTCATTGTGCATGATTTTATTTGAAGTCATTTAAATGCTATGGTGTCTGATGGTAACATAAAACTCAATTTGAAAGATATTTTGTACTCCAGGTAACTTTGGATTAAACGTTTTGGCTTAGGTCTCAGTTTTCTTTGAAACAGTGACCAAGAAAAAACAATGCAAAAATTTTAAATCCAAATTTAATATTTCATCTTAAAAATAGTAATCTTTTCCAAGAAATTGCATTAAATTATCTGAGTTTATAATTTATAATATGCCATCATTTTATAACGAAATAATCTTTGTCTTCAATAGGAGCATTTGTTTAAGAGATACTGTCAAACTCACTGCTTCTGGTGAAAGAGAAATTGAGCTCCTGGCTCTGTCTGCTGGGCTAAGAGCTGTAGGAGTTAACTCTGCTGATGATAATGAGATTGAGCAGGCAGCAGATGCTCGTGTGCCTTTACAATCCAAGTCTACCAAAAAATTCATCTCACAGAAAATTTAAGGAATGTCTGGCACCCTGGAGATAGTGGCAGACTCAGTGTTAGCCATATGCCACCTGCTAGAGTCACTGTTAAACAAACCACAGGATTTTAAAGCAGTATAAAGAAGTTACTTACTCACAATAAGACTGTTCTGTTCCAGGCCATATAATCTCCCCTCACAACAGCTTTTGAACTACCAGCCATGCTAAGCTCTGAAAATAATTAATATGTTGGAAAATATTAAACAAATTAATTTGAGAATGTTCTGTAGGGTGTTCTGTTTATAACCACCCATGTATAGGAACATAGTGTTCATTATAGTAGGTTATTACTGCCACAAAATCTCAAATACTTTACACCTACTCATTCACATTTACAATTTTAACATCTGTTTCCTGAAAGGTTTTTCCAGGGTCTGTTATAATTTTCACGCAGCAGCATATTTGATATCATTCTGATATAAAAATATATTCTGTAAAATATGCAAATGTCTTCATTTACAAAACCTGTGAAAGAATGATACCTCACTGTAAAGAGGAACTTCTGAGCACTGCAGGATGTATCATGCATATCTGTGATGGCTTCCATGGTTAATAAAAGCATATTTTTCCTCTAGTCAGCAATTCCGGAATAAGTAGATAAAGAATTAAAAAAGAGGCTTTTTTTCGGTTGTGACCTTAGATACTCACATCTCATAGACCAAATCATTGGCAATGTGGCCAAAAATGCTCATGGACAATTGGTACATATTCCTGGGCATACGTCTATGAGTGTTTGTTTCAAAAATACCACAGGAACAAAAAGTAGGTTTAGGAAATAAATGCGGTGCTTATAAAGACAAAAATCCCTCATGACACATGGCTTCAGATGATCCAACAGCCCAATTTGATTGAGAGGTAGAAAGGGCTTGAACCTGAGAATTATGCAGCAGAGTCTCATTGGAAAAGCAGGAGAAAACATAAACATTTAGAATTACTGTAGGAGTCTGGGACAGTGAAAATATTTAATCCTCTTCCAAATGGCTGATAGTTCCGAACATGTTGAATATTCCTGTCTCTCAGAAGTTGAATTTGGCCCTTTATCTTTGGTTAGTCTTTATTTTACTGTCTTGTAATAGTAAGAATTGTGTTTCAGGAAAACAAACCAAACCAAACCAAAAATTACAAACAATGATGCTCGATTGTAGATGAAGCTCAGAATGTCTCTGATTTACATACTGGGAGGCGGGTTGGGGGGCTAGGATTTAGTGCCATGGGCAGTTCAGATTTAGTGGAGAATTCATAAGGTCTTTTGAGGGACTAAACTAATGTAGCTGTTTATTTTAAATTTAAAGCATCAGCCACTTCTGAGTTAACTAAAAGAAGAAACAAAATATTTTGTGATGCAGCCCCTGTAATTCTTTACTTAAAGAGCCATGAAACTCAGGTGTAGCATGTGCTAAATACAGACATTTAATTTCTCTTCATTTCCCTTACTTAGTTTGCTGTAATTATTTCCCTTTCTATATTTGAGTTGCTGAAGATTGTTGGAATAAATTTTGAAGGATTTTTTTTTTTTGTTTTCCCTGGAGTAACTCATTCAGATTCAGGCTCAGATCCATTTCAGTAGGAAAAGATTGAGGCTTTTGTATTTCAGTTTTTCTCCAGCATGAAAAACGACCTGTTTGTTTTATAGATATGCTCCAATCTGAAAGAATTTTTTTAGTGGGAGCAGAGAGAAAATTGGAATGGATGACAATCGGATGGAAAAAAGTATTTATTTATCTCTGAATTCATTCTCATTTTTAGTACTCTGTCACCTTACTACACAAACAGCTTCAGAAGCTACAGCCTTTGCAAGGGTTCATTTGCATTATTTCTCTGTAAAAGTGTTGTTTTTTCTTTTTTTTTCTTTTCTTTTTTTTTTTTTTTGTGAATAAAAATGTTTGCAATTCCTCTGTCAGACATGTAGAATGCAGAAGTAGGAAAAAAAATAATTATTCTTAGTACTGGCTCTGTTTCTGAAACATATATTCATGACTTACCACCTTCATCTCCACTTGCACACTTCAGCAAAATAGCTAAGAGGAGAGACTCTCCCATTGTAAATCTACCACAGCACTTACACCTGGGAAACACAATGTTGTCAGAAATAGGTGTGGGGATTTTTTGAACATATTTAGGCTGGCAATTAGAAGATACTATAATAATATTCTTAACCATCAGTGCAATCAGGTATAATGCAGTCTTTCAGTAGAGTTGTTAGGGTAGAAGCTCTTATTAACTGTAAGATAAAGCTGATGTGTGTTTGAACAGGTTTACACAGTGCATTTACCTGAGATAAGAAGGTGCTGTTCATTAGACAGAAAGCTCCTGCTAATCCTGTTTTCCTAAATACACTTGTATTTCTTTGTACTTATGCTCTGATTATGCTAAAGAGCAGCTACAAAGAACACATTTTGTCTTTTGGGTATTGAGCTGGATGCTGCTCCAGAGCTTGTCATATTCACTGCAGAACATGCAAAGTGATATCCATAGCACAGAACTGCTCATCCTATGTCTGCCTCATTTGGAAAGCAGGGAGTGCTTCTGTCATTAGAAAATCTTGAGAGACCCATTTTCCAAGGTTTGCTCAGCTGCAAGACAGCCAGATAGGTGCTGACACCAGCTCTAAGTTTCAGTCTAATAGAGATGTTCCACTCTGCAAAGCACCATTATTGCTTCCATTATATCTCTTTACCTTATGCCTACTGTGCAGAATGACAGATTCAGGAAAATAGAACAGTTCCATAAACTGGGAAAATTTTCACTTGTTTCCTTCACAACAGCTCATGCACTATCATACCAACAGAAAAGGATGTAGAGCTAAGATTACAACTTATCTTCAGGATTCAATACTGATTTATGTTGGTATTCTGTTCATTTAGTGTTCATATTCATTTCAATATTCAGAAAATTATTTCTGACCCCCTTTCACAAAGATGAGACTGCACATTGATTCTTGTCTTGTGAACTGTAACAGGTCACG